>CM076569.1:443213730-443817928 GCA_034641835.2 Pinus albicaulis
TTTCAATTTTATTATCTTTTGATCACCTATTGATTTTTTAAGATTTGTAAAGTCGTCATTCTAATCAGTCTGCTCACTTTCCTGATCTATTTCACTATCTTCAAAATTTCCAATCATTGTTAAAATTTGATTGATTTGCTCATTATCTTCAAAGACCTGCTAGTGTTTAACATTATCATGGATTGAGGGTCTATGCCTCATCTCAATCTCATATCTCAGCTTCGGATTAATAGGTGCGATGGCCAATGTTGACTTAAAGAATTGCAAACTGACTGTAAGACAGGTTTGTTTTTAATAAACAATGAAACAGTAACTAAAGGTTTCTAAGGGAAAGTGATGATCAAAAACAGGGCTAAGATCATAAATGTTCAAATCAAGAGAAGGCAAAGTTTTTAGGTCTTATGTCCTAAGAAAGAAGATCAATTGAAGTTTCAGGCATCATCATCATGGCACAACAAGAAGAGACTCCATTAATCAAAGCTATTGTAACAAAGCATCTCTGTAGGGGTGCTAGTATGAGTGGCTCAAATCAGTGCTGAGCAAGAAGACATTTCAGTAAAAAATACCTCTGTGTATTCTTGTGTTTCTGTTGGGTTGTGGAATATAGTCTATGGTTTCTAGATAAACATAGAGAAAAATCAGGCATGTCATCATTTCCACATGAAAGCAACTCCATTTATAAACAGGTGCTTTTCAAATGTGCTTATCACAGCTGACATAGAAAATCTGGGCTTATCTCCTCAAGAGGCATTACAACTGAAACTATTGTTCATAATATGCAAAAGGGGTGCTTTGAAATACTGTCAGTTTTTAGATAAACATCTTAAGACAAATATAGGTGTTCATTATTCAAGGGCCAAAGACACCATATTGGTACATTTTGAGCAGAGAAAGTGTGTTGGAAGAAGCACCCTCCTTGATCAACAGAAAATGGCAAAGTCTAAATAAATGCAGTAAATTTTTGGCATCTATAGTTGGAGAAAAAACTGATGAAGCACCTGGAGGCGGAAATTGTCAAACCAAGTTAAAAAGATAAGCCTTCTCCTTTCAAAAGAACAAAGTAGTTTTCAATGCTTTTCTTCATATCTTGAGTGGATTTTCCGTGTTAAAATATCACCAAAAGTGTTAACAAGTGGCAGAGGATGGTCTATAGGTTATTGAGGTATTATCCAAAGTTGGAGCTTCTGTGCTAAATTATCACCAGAGGGACATATTAGCAGAAATCACCTTTTCAAATCTATATGCATGGGTGAAAACAGTTTTGACCTTTTCAAAATAGGTTTGCTTTTTATAAAAAGGTTGGTACATGTTAACACGGTTTAAGAACATGAGGACCTGCTGCCAACATCATTTCAAAGGATAGACCCCTCTCAAATGCAGGCTATATCATTCAGGTTTCAAAAGAAAACAAGTCCAAGCATTGTTTCCAAAAAGCATAACCTTTGAAACCCTTAAGAAGAACAACCAAGGAAATTTGATTTCATTATGAAAAGTGATCGTTGGGGTTTTCACTGTTTCAAAGGAGTAAATCCAAGTGGAAAATTCATTTTCAAATCCCCAAACAAGATCGAGCCATTCCTCTACAGTTTCCAAGCGGTGAACGAAGTTTTAAAACCAATTTTTAAAGTTTTCAGGTTATTTGCGCCGCGCGGCACTCCTGTAGGAGCGCGCGGCGCTCCTGGACGAAGTTGTTGCATTGCGCAACAAAGGCGCGCGGTGCTCCTGTAGCCGCGGGTCACGGGCGCCTGACATCGACCCAACAACCCAATCCTGTGCGGCGTTCTTCCTCCTAAGAGTGTCGCGCATATATTTCGGCCTCCAAAACGCCTTCAAACTCCCTCCAAGGTGATTTCGACTCACGAAAAATGTTTTTCATCATGTTTTGAGGTACTTTGCACAGCTCCCCCTTGAATTCACGTTTGTTAGATAATGTTTGGGGCCATAGAAATCAGGTTTGAAACAAGTTATGCTAAGTGACTATGTTAAAAGAGGAATAGGGTATTTTATTTCAAAATCTGAGTTTGAAATAGCTCAGATTCACCAGCAGAAAGCATATCCAAAAAGGTGGTTCCTTCTTAGTGTTTCAAAAACCTATAAATACCCTCCAAACAGTCAGTCCTTGGTAAAGAAGCAGTGTGGTCAGTTGAAGGTGTTTCAGTCAAAACATGGTATGAAGACAATAGAGTATAAAGAGGAGCTTCTCGACATTGAACTGTTACAGGTTTTTGATACCACAGTACAGAAACATTTTTAAACCCTGTCTCCATATATGTAAACAGTATTTTTTTCTGTGTGGATATCCGTTATTTAAAACTGTGGTAGAGTGTTGGATATGTTGATAAAGTGCCTACAAGGAAAAGGGTCTTGAACTCAAAACTGTGTTTTCACCTTGCCTCGTCAAAGGACAAGGGTATCTTATATCTTCAAAGCATCAAAAGGTAGGTTACCCTTACCAACCCCAGAAAAGATAGTTGTTGACTGTGTATACTACTTAATTATCTTATTGTTCTTCAAGCTCATTTGTAAAGTTGATATTTCAGAGGGTGCAAAGGCATTTTTCTAGAAGGACAGGGGTTCTATATTGAAAAGGGAGCCTTGATTGTTTGAAAGATAAAACTCCTACAGCCTTTTGTTGAAACTTTTGAAGCATTTTAAAGATCTGTCACATTTGTTCTATAAACAGTGAAATTGACTGGATGTCTGCACTAAAGGTGACTGTATATATGGTGTGAGCTTTGTTAGTTGATTTGCATACTAGACAAGGGCAAGATTGTGAAGTTGAGAAGTTTACCTTGGTCAAATATACAAAAATAGGTTGTTGAACTCCAAACATCACAGAGCAGGGTGACCTTGTCACTATACACAACAAATTCAATTGACTGTGTATCTTCCCTTTACTGTGTTTTTCTTCTTAAAATTTTTCTGGCTGAAATACATATCAAAGGTTGGGAAGGCCACATTTTAAAGGAGCAGAGGTTTTGTATTGAGAGATAACATTTTGCACTAGCATCCAAAGACATTGTTTTCTTATCAAAACAGTGGGTTGACAGAGTTTAGCTTAAAGAAGGCATTTTAAAGACAGTGAGGCAGTTTGGTGCTTCAAGAGCATATTTAGCCCAAAATGCCGCCCAGGCAAGACAACAGAAGTGGTTTACACAAGAGATATGAGCCAATTTCTAATGAGGAGGTCAATGCACATCCATCCATCCTCTTCAATTTTCATGAGGTAGGTTGTTTGGATTTCTGCCAGGGAGTACAAAAGGTCAAAAGTTTCTCGCCCTTGACACACTTATGCGCCTTGAGGTTCCAAAGCAAACATTTCCAAGTAGCAGGCCTTGATTTCAATTTTTCCCCGAGGTCGGTATCTAAAGCCACCAAAATCCCATATCTTGGCGAGAAATGGTTCAAGCAGTCCTATCTAGACTTGAATGACTACAAGCCTTTCATCAAGCCCGAGCACAGAGAAACATGCACTGCTATTTTTCCTTTCTCTCATCTTCTTGCCAGCTATGCCCCTCTTATGAAGATCATAATGAAGTATTTCACCTGTGAAGGGAGATTCTCCGGAGTTTATTCCTACCATATCCGGCTGTTGATGCACTTCACTAGAACAAAGCAGCTCAATCTCCCTTACTACTTATGCAAAAGCATTGAGAAAATGGCCTACTTAGTCCAGAAGAAGCCTCCATCACAGCAAGCGGTTTCTCTTTTCCATCATTCTCTGATTAAAATCATCATCCTTCACCAGCTGGAGAAGAAAGAGGTTTCTTGGAATATTTTCATTAGTCACCTGGATTTCTACACTATTCCTCCGATCCATACATCTCCCACATCACCTACTCATCGCCCCTTACCTTCCTCCAGCAAACCTGCTCCTAAAAGGCTCAAATTCACCACTGAACAGTCAAGAGAGCATGGAGAAGGAGAAGGAAGTGGACAGCAAAAAGAGGAAGGGCATGAGCATGAATGTTGGGATGAAGAGCAGCGAACTGAAGATGAGGAGCAGCAGCAGGACAGTGGGGAAGGATAGCAGTTTGAGCAATAGCTTGAGCCACAGAGTGAGCATGAAATTGAAACACAGCAGCAGCTTGATCTTGATGCTCAAAGGCGGCAGTTTGAGCCACAAATTGAACAAGAGATTGAGGCAGAACAACAAAATGGTATTAAAGATCAAGGGCAGCAGTTTGAGTAGTACGATGTTGAGGAACATAGGCAGCATAAAGAAGACAAACAACACCTTCATTATGATGCACAGCACCCTCCTCCAAATACACAGCAGCTTCAAAAGGAAGGACAATTCCAAGAAGGTGACAAACAAGATGACAAAGGCAAAGCAATCATGTCTTCTTCTCCTGAAAAGGCTAAGTCCAAAACATCAAGAAAGCAAGTGCCCAAGGTGGTCACTTCAAAAGTGACAAGAATTATCCGGAGCAGAAGAAAATCGCCAAAGAAGCCTCTCACTAACTTGCCTAGAAGGAAGAGCCCCAAGACTAGCCTTCAAGGGTAAAGGAAAGGACAAGGTAGGAGAAAGTCATGGGCATGAAAGTGCATTAGATACCATCTACATTCCAAGTAATGACAATGATAATGAGGCCAGCATTCTAGAGAGCCTTTTGATCCAAAGATAAGGGAAAATTGGTGCATTGGAGAATGACCTTCATCGGGCAAAGAACTTCAATCATTTCTTGGAGATCCAAAACAGCCAAATGAGTGCCCATATGGCTGTCTATGAGGCACGGGCGATCAAGTACAGGAAAGAGGCTGCCAAAGCACAAGCAAGGATAGAGGAACTCATAGGCGAGTTTGATGAAAATGAAGAAGAAGACCAGCCTAGGCGGAAAAGGCCTAGAACCATAGGGCTTAGAAAAGCCCTTGAAAAGCAAAAGGAAGAAGAACAAGCCCATCTTCAATCCACTCCCCTCACTGCACTACTTGAGCAAGAAATTGAAAGAAATAAGGAAGCATGGCTAGAAAGAGCCAATAAACATTTGGAGATGAAGCTTGAGAAGGCAAACAGAGACTTGGAGCTGCAAAGGAAGTTGACACAACACTATAAAAAGCTAAATCAGTTTGCCCGGCGCAAGCTAAAGGCCACTCAAGAGAAAATGAAGGAAGCAAAGGGGAAGCGCCCGGCACGGAAAAAGAAGAAGGGCACATCAACACTCGACATTTTGGCTTCAGTTTCAGAGCATGTTGCCAAGGACCCTTGAGGTTCATACAGACCAATTTTGGGCACATTTTGACAATTTTTGGTTTTTCGGCATTTTTGAGTTTTTGGTCAAAAACTCATAAATTCACCATTTCATTTTGACGATTCATCAAGGGAGGAGAATGGTATCATTGGATGCCATAATTTCATGAGCACATCCTCAGTGATTTTCAGGTCATTTGGAGACCTTTTTCCCCCTCAAAACGGCGAAAAATGCTCACTTTTTGCACACTCTGCCTGGTCTATCAGCAGACTGTAATTTTCTGGTTTTTACACACAGGAGCCAATTTTATGGACTTCCGTGTATCAGATCTGGAAATTTTCAGTTTTCCCAGAAAGTAGACACTCAGAGCTTTCCAACGAGCTATCATGAGCCTCGTTTTGACACCGGGAAGCCTGCCAAATGATCCCGGCAAGTCAGGGGACCTTTTGCTGATATAAATTTTGGATATTTTTGTAATTTTTGAACCTCTAAAACCTGCTTTTTCCAAATGTGCGTTTAGCTATTTTTGCACATGAGAAGTTGTGTAAAGTCAATTTAATTCCCTTTTTTAGCATTTTTTAGATATTTTATGAGATATTTTGTGCCTTGGGCTTTGCAAAGCCTCAAGGACAAATTTAGATATTTTGATTAGGCCAATGAGGATGCAAGTTGAACCATGAGGTTTTCCTCACTTGAGCCTATATATTCCAAAGGCTCTCATTGTAAACAAGGCTGAACTTGAGAAGAGAAGCAATATATGGTCACATGAGCTTTGGAAGAAAATACTTGTGTTATGCTTTTGGATTGCCTCTTGGATGTTCTTGGATGAATGATGAAGGATTGTTGATGGATTCCATGACTTGGTAGAATGGTATAGTGTCTCTTGCTTTGTTGTTGTCTTCTAGTTTTCATTCATGAATACATGTTTCTTTCTTGCTATAGATCAGTAGAGAACAAGTTTGAGATATGCCCATGGAAGCACCTCAAATTTCCTGAATCTTCATAGCTTTCATGTTTTCTTCTTCCTTAGTTGCATTAAAGAATTCTTAACTGCTCTTTAACAACTTGAGGATATTGTTGCTTGTTTCATTCATAGTTCTATACATGCTAAGTATGACTTACGGTACACCCTGCTTACCTATGGCTAGCTATAGTTCCTTCCATGAAATCTCTCTTTGACTGATTAGATTATCATCTTGTTGAACCAAGGAGGCCTAGTTCCGATCTAGCCCTTTGCCTAAAACTATGTGAATCTTGTTGTTCAAAGTGCCCAATGACTTGAAGTACTGTGTTTAGGTGTTCCGGCATAGTAAGTTAAGTTGTTTGTCTTCCTTAAGTGTTTTCCCCAAGTTCTGATAGCCATTTCCCAAAGTTAGAGGGTCTTATACTTCTATGCATGGTTTGAATGTTTATTTCTATGTATTGACTAGCTTGTAGTTACTTTTTGCATGATTAATGGTTTGCCCTACCATGTTAATGTTATCTATTAAACTAGTTGTGCTTGAAATCCTTTGTCGTTCACAAACTTTATGTCCATTTACTCCATTTTGCCCTAAGATCCTTTCTACCTTGAATCAAATCGGCCCTTCAACAGCCTTGTATCGTCATCTAATAGCTTTCTTGACCTTTTGACCCCATAGCCCAGTTAATCTAACATCTTGTTATCTATTTTATATCTTTGATCAGTTTCATCCCTCACAACTTAAAAATCCAAAAAAATTACTTCATAACTAGCCTAAAATCAGAACACGATAAGCAAACAAACAGATATCCCTTACACATATAGAGAGAGCCCTCTCTGAGTCCAGGAAGGCTAGGTCCTTGGGCTCCAAAGCTTGGTTTGATGTTACACTGTCATTTGGCTTTCCAATCAGCCAAATCACGGGACCCTAGCATTTAAATTCTACCTTCACCTGCTAACAATCCAAATATCTAGCCACGAACGTTGTCACTTCCTTCCTCATATTTGGCCAATAGTAGAAATCCTTCACCACCGTCAATGTATTATGATATCCTGGGTGACCCGAGTATGGCTTGACATGAAATTCCCTCAAGATAAGCTTCTTGATCTCACTGTTATTCGACACATAGATCCTGTCCATAAATCTCACCAAACCATATGTTGTGAGACGATAGTCTGCATCCTGCTCACTTGTGCCTGCACTTGTACCTGCACCTGTACTCTATTGTAAGCTGTGCCTAAGCTCCATATACCTAAAATCTTGTTGTCCTACCTATAATTATATCCCATAAGAACTCATAACTTCTATATGATTCACCTGTACTTTCTTGTTGAGAGCATCTGCAACCTTGTTCTCCTTTCCCTCTATGTATTTGATATTGAAGTCAAACTCACTGAGGGTTTCCAACCAATTAGCTTTCCTGGAATTCAGATTCGGTTGGTCAAACAAAGATCTCAACCCACTGTGATCACTCAGCAATACAAATATTCCACCAAGAATATAATGCCTCCACATTTTCAACACGTGAATAATAATTACCAACTCAAGATTGTGAGTCGCGTAGTTCTATTCATGATCATTCAACTTCCTGCATTCATAGCATACCACCTTTCCCTCCTGCATAAGGACTCCACCAAGTCCTCTTTTACAAGATTTTTTACACACCACGAATTATTTATCAGGATTTGAAATCTTAAAAACTGGAGCATTGGTCAATGACTGCTTCAGTTGCTCGAAACTAGCTGCACATTCTTCTATCCATTCAAACTTCTTACCTTTCCTATGAAAAGATGTAATAGGATATGTAATGCATGAGAAGTTCATGATGAACCTCCTGCAGTAACATGTTATTCCCATAAATGATCTTACTTCCTCCACATTCTTCGGATCTGCCCACTCCATGATGGCTCTTATATTTTCTAGATCTACTGTTATGCCTTCCTTGGAAACAACATGTCCCAAGTAGTGTACCTATGAATAAAAGAACCTACACTTGCTAAGCTTAGCATATAACTGATTATCTCTTAGAAATATCAACATTTCTACCAAATGCTCAGCATGCTCTTCCTCATTCTTATAATATACAAAGATGTCATCAATAAATACATTTACAAACTTGTATAGATAAGGACGCAAAACATTATTCATCAAACACATAAATGTGGTCAGGGATATAGTCAAACCGAATGGAACTAAAACAAACTCTAATTTCCATACCTGGTCCTGAATGCAGTCTTATAAATATCCTATTATTTGATGTGTACTTGATGATATTATGATCTCAAGTCGATCCTAGAGAACACTTTTTCTCCCTTCAACTGATCAAACAAGTCATCAATCCACGATAATGGATACCTGTTTTTTATTGTCACTTTGTTCAAGTGCCTATAATCAATGAAAAATCTGAGAGTACCATCCTTCTTCTTCATGAACAACACTGGTGCACCCTAATGTGACACACTTAGCCTAATGTATCCCTTTTCAAGCATTTCCTTCAGCTGAAACTTCAACTCTACTAACTCTGGATTACCCATCCTGTAAGGTGCCTTTGATGTTGGTGTTGCCCCTGGTACCAACTAAATAGAAAATTCCACTTCCCTGTGAGGAGGTAGCTCTGGAATCTCTGCTAGAAACACATCCTAAAGTTGTTGCAATACAAGATACCTTTGGAATATTTCTGCATCCTCAACATCCTTACCCTTATCACTGGAAACATGCATTGCAAACATCACACAACATTTCTTGCAACTATGCTTAGCCTGCATAGATGTGACCGTCCTCACTAATGTATGATTATTCTTTCCCTGCAAAATTATCTTTTTTCATTATCATCCAAGCACTCAATGGCCTTGTCATAATCGTCTACTTTGGTCCTATGAAGGTACAAAAAATCCATACCCAAAAGCATGGTATACGATCCCAATGGCAGTACATTCAAATGTGTTGATGTAGGCATACCATTTAACTCAAATTAACAATATCTTACCCAATGGTGAATTTTCTTCTTCGTACTTGTAGCTAACTGCACCAACCAAGATTTTGAATGCACTTCATTTCTCAAGCCACACTTATCCACGAAGCCAGGATAAACATAACTATAATTAGATCCATGATCAATAAAAATAGAAATAACTCGATCACAAATCTTATTGTCCATATCAATGATAGATGTATGGTGATCTACCTGCCTATTGTCCACAACTACATAAATTTGAGGAATGTGATGACCAATATCCCCAAATTTTTGTGCCTCCTGTGCACTATAGATTTGGGGTCTACCACCCTGATACTGCAAACAATCCCTCTTGCGATGATCCTTGCCACATATCCAACACTAGAACGGTGCTCTACCATCACCTCTAGTCTGTTGCTCTCCAGGATGTGATCCATGTCCCTTCTCAACTGTATTGAACTTCTTATAAGGAACCACATTTTATTTCTCACCTGCATCTTGGTGTCTTCCCCACTTTGGTTGCCATATTCCTTTAGCTTTCTCATTTCCTTTCAAATCACGCTTAGGATCAATTTTTGCACTTTGACTGCTCATAACAATGCTTCAACTTTCGAATGGGATGTTCTATTGAATCTAGGCTCATAAAACCCAATCTGGCCTTTGTATGATATTGGCATCCCACTAATGAATCTCTAGACCTTGGCCTTCTCCTCCTTGATGTAAGGCGCATATCTCAACAACTCCAAGAAACTACTAGTATACTCATCATATGTCATGGAACCCATTCGCAACTCATAAAACTCCTTAGATATGGAATCATAGTACCTCTCTGTTAGTTACTTCTTCCAGAATAACCTCTCAAAATCACTCCAAGTGAGTTCCTCCTCATAAATACCCCTAAAATTCTTCACATCTTCCCACCAAATATCTGATTTACCTTTGAGGATGAATGTATAATCTATTATGTTTTTATATGTTTTCTGAGTAATAATGTAACCTAAAGAACTTCAACATATCAAGCAACCATACTTCTGCACCTTGTGATTTCTTCATCTCTCCATCCAATGTAGGTGGTTTTTCTTTCTTAAAATCATCCAGAAAATATCCCCTACCACTCCTCCTGTAAGGATGATAATGATGACGATCATAGTGTCTGTCAGAACCAGAACTAGAATAGTACCTGTGTCTATCACCTCTCCTATCTAGAGTGTTCAAGAACCTGCCATATTTAATAATGTCATCTCTATATGACCCATGACCACCATGAGACATATTTCCATATGCCCCATTATTCCCATCATTTTTTCCATAGATGATCCGAAGTGATTCTTGTTTTTGAAACTCTAAAAAAATTTGAAGTATTACTACATTGACTTTTTCTTGTGTCTCCTATACCCATATGATTCTGTCATTGTCCGCCTTACAACTCCTTATTTCTTCCTTCAAATTTCTCAGTGTGTCTGTTAAGTCAGAAGAGTTCTCAACACCATGTTGCTCATCTAATTCATAGGGATAATCTTTGTAGTCTACCATCTTGCTAGTCATATTTTATTTCTTCCTACAAGGCATCTCATGTAAGCTAAACCAAATCATAATAAACCAATGTACCTTAGCATAATTAGGGGAGGATATCTCATTTGAAAGATCAAAAAATCAATTCAATACATGTATAGACATAATCATAACAACATATAGACTTCTAACACATAGGTATACCCACACATAAACATCATTCTATCTAGAGTTCAATCATCAATGCATGACCATATCAACTACACACCATGACCCCATGCATGACAACATCAACCATACCAATGTACACATGACAAAATGTAAGAACTTGACATGTATAACTAGTCATATGCTCATGACAACACATTTCACCACAACACCATCAACTCTCCCATGGTGACATCACTGCTACCATGACCAACAACATGCAGATGCAACAAGTACATAGACCACAAGTATAAGAAACACATATGCAACCAACAAAAATGCATGACCAACACACTGCCCATCCAGTCTTAGGGGTGAACCATGCTTTGATACCACCTATGACGCACAACTCCCCTCACATCTACCCACTTTCATAGACTTACCCAGGGTAGCCATGAGATGAGGAGAAGTTATGACCAAACTAAACCTCCTAGGGTGACCTTAAGGAAATGGAGTCGACAAACAACCTTACTGACCTCCCTTAGGTGCCATAGGACCCTCTAGGAGGAACCCAACCCCTCCAGGTGTCCATGCCCTGATCCAACATGAATTTTCTCTATTTTTTACCCACAGTAGCTCCATTTCCAAGGCCTCAATGTGACTGAAACCTCCTAGTCGCATGCATAAGCCTGCATCAGTGTGACTGTGGAATAAATTGCTCAGTTTTGTGCTAACGACTACAGGTTTTAAGGCTAGATTCCAAGGCTGGGGTTAGACCTATGCCCATAAACCCCTATAACTTTTAGAAATCATAAATTATGTAAGGACAAGGCTTGTAAACCAAAAACTGACACCAGGACTAGGTCTAACCATCCCCAACCGAGACTGACATTCTATCAAACACTTGGAAAAATTCCATCTATAGGTAATGAACACAATACTGAACATAAGGGACTGAAAATTCATATGAAACTTATCAAAAAGGATCACCACCCTTTTGCATTAGTCTTCTTAACATTAATTAGGTCTTTCATCCATTATTCTTTTAGTTAGCAGTAAAATATGAAATAAACCATGACTAGAACCAATCACACAACCATGCATATAACCAAAATATAACCACATAAATAACCATAAGATAACAACCATTAAAGCCACATAAATACAAGTACAAAAGCAAGAGAACTTAGCTTTCATTAAACATAGGAAATATTTGACCAGGTTCGGGACTTCCATGTACCACCCAACCATAAACATGGATGAACCAAATATTTCTTTTAGATAGTCACCCCCATTCTATATTCCAAGCATGAATGTGGGATCTCATGGATAAACCGATATAAAAACAACCAAGGGAATCTAGAGGTTAAACCACCTTCACCCTCACCATACCACGATCTCACCTAAACCAACACCAAGATCAAAAAACCAAACCGAGATTGGAATGCCTTCGGATCTCATCACTATCCTTGAGGAATTTTCCATCTCCTTGTCTTTCGTATTTACTGCAACCCACACTAGATCACTAGGCCCTTACAGATACACCACCCTTAGGCTTTACCGTGTATCCCTCCAAAATTGGTCAAGGGATTCCAATGCCTTTGGGAATTAACCTGAGACAACCTCTGCCCTTGATTTTGAAACCATTTGGCAATTCCCAAGCCCGAAACCGAGAATAATCCCATCACACCATGGATATCTGTAAAAGGAAAGGAAAGGTTGAAAACCACTGTCAAATCCTAACAAAACCATGTCACCGACAATGAAAGAACCAAATACCAACATGCACATACTATGCATGTCAAAACCAGCTAGGAAATCATACATGCAATCTATTACCTGCAAGTATTCTTGTTGAAGTTGCTTGATCCTGCTCTTCCTTGATTGATATTTGATTTCCTTTCCTTTCCTTGTCCTTCCTTTCTTGCTTTTCCCTTTTCTTGATCCAATGCTGAAATTCTCCAAGAAAACTCTAAGTGTCCAAGAGTGTGAGAGAGAGAGCTCAAAACTGAGCTAAAAAAAGCTACCAAATGGTCCTCAAAAACCTTTTTATCAATGAGGCCACTATTTTCTTCATTTTCCATTATTTTCCATCAATTTCCTCCTCACATGCAACCTGTGACCTTTCACCTTCCTTTTCTCCTAATTTCCTTTATTTTTATAAATATATGTGAAAAAAATACCTTTTTCCTTTTTAATGCCTTAGTTATTTCCTTTGCCAATTTCCTTAGCCATAATAACCAAATGGACATCCGTACTAGGATGTTTTTCCCAAAATTCATCTTGGAATAGCTATCCCTTAACTATGGTCTTATTTTTTCTTTATCCCTTAACCGTGGTCTTATTTTTCCTTTATTAAATTTTATTACATGAACTTTTAACCCTGGTCTATTACAATAAATTGTAGGTCAAAATTCCTAATTTTTTTTTTGAAGAATATGGAAAGCTAAGATGTGCTAAGTCTATTTTGAAGACACTTTGAGGGACATAATTTTATTTTTGTTGATATATATATATATATATATATATATATATATATATATATATATATATATATATATATATATTTCCAGAGGGAAAAGGGATTTGTTTATGCCATAGTGATGTTTTCTAACATATAAACTTAGGGTGTGGTTTTTAAGCTTGGAGGAGTAATGGTTTGTTCCTGAGTGAGCCTAAGTATTTCTTATGCCAAATTATAAACATATCATTCTGATGCAGGAGCATCGTATGAGATGAATTTCACCGACTTGTGTGGTCAACTTATCTTTTAGTAGAGAGGGTTGGATCTCTCGAATTTACTTTTATTTCATTTATTGTAATAGTTAGAGAAATTATAAATTAGGAGGAAAAAGATAAGATTGTTACAGTGAAATACATCAAACCTTGGAATAAGGATTTATTTGTTAGTTTTTTATAAATAGTGACTACATTTAGTATAAAGAAAGGATAGAGCGAGAGACAGAGAGGATGGAGAGAGAGCGAAGAATTGATGTAATCAAGAAGAAAAGGGAAAATAACTTGTGTTTTCTGAGTAATTGATTGAAGCATAGATGTGCAAGTAATTGTTCTTGTGTGTGTGCATTCATCCAAAACCTGCTAAGGATCACTTACGACAGGAGTCGAATCTGAGTATTAATTCTTTTATGTTTTTATGATCTATTATCTTTGCTTCAAAAATCTAAATTAAACCTATTTTAGTGCCTTTTCGTGAAATATATCAAGTTTCAATACTTAACAGAAATCAGGAAAATTTCTGATATTTTTTTATCAAAAACTCGTGTGTTGTTGCATTTTAGCTGAAACCCAAGTTTCTTTGATCGCATCGATATAATATTTCGCCACATCGCAATTGGCGAGTTATATGTTTATTTTTAAAAGTTATATGTTATTTTTTGCGAGTTGCGATAAGTTATTTATTGCAATTTGTGAAATCGCAAAATCGTTGATTTACCATATATGTAAAACAGTCGATCTGCAAATTCTTAATTATGTGAAGTTTGATTTAAGTTGGGGATTGCAATAAAGTGGAAATTTCGTATTTGAGTTAAATTGGAGTTTACATGGGAACAATGCGCATGTACATCATTTTTGGTATCATAACAAAAACCGAGTTCTATTCTCAAGGATTGTAGCAATATGCCACCTAGGAGAGGAGTTGGCATAGTTCGGGGAAGACCTATATCCAACGTAGTTTTACTAGAAGAGATTCGACACCTTCATACACAGATGGAAACAATGGAGATTTCTCAGAGGAGAGCACCTGATGAAGGAGATGTCAGTGCTGTAGAGGAATCTTCTGAGGAAGAAGAAGAAGAAGAAAGCGAGGCAACTAAAGTTTTCAAAATATTAGCAAAGTTTAGTGGAAAACCAAGAGTGGAGATTCGTTCATATGAGGGGAACCTTAATATGGATGAGCTGATGGATTGGATCAGTTTCGTGGATAAGTATTTCGACTTGGAAGAGGTCGAAGATAAGAAGAAGGTAAAGTTTGAAGCTACTAGGTTGAAGGGCCATGCATCTATCTGGTGGGATCAACTACATACATCCATGGAGAGAAAGGGAAAGCCTAAGATCAAGCAATGGGATAAAATGGTAAGTAAATTGAAGAATAAGTTTATGCCAAAAGACTATCAGTTGGATATTTTCAAACAGTTGTAGAATTTGAGGTAGAAGGAATGACTGTTAAGGAGTATATAAAGGAGTTTTACAAGCTGAGCATTAGAGTAGGACATGTTGAAGATTATGGAGAAAGTAGCCAAATACATCAATGGTTTAAGGTATGACATATATGATGAAATCATGTTGTTGAGTCTTAAGACAATTGAGGATGCCTACCAAGCAACTTTGAAGGCAGAGGAGAAAATTTTGAGGAAACAAAGTTAGAAGAATAGAGGTAAAAGTCCAACAAGAGGAAGAGGAACTTTCAGATCATGATTTCAACACTCTCAGAATAAAGCAGGAGGTTCGAGTAGTAGACCGCCGCAGAGAGGAGACTTTAGTAGAGGGATATTTTCACCCAGAGGTAGAGGCAGAGGAAGATAAATTCAATGTTACACATGTGGAGAATGGGGACATGGATCATGGGATTGTCCTCATAACAAACCAAAAAATCAACAAAATGTGAATGTAGCTGAGGCAAAGGAAGAAAATCCTCAAGTCACGGGAAAAGAAGACCCACCTGAGGCATGAGAGTCTTTATTGCTAAAAATATTATTTCCTAAGGCAGAGAAGGAAGCAAATGAGCCAACACAAAGGAAGAGCTTATTTAGGACTGTGTGCAAATCAAAAGAAAAATGCTACAAAGTTGTGATTGACAATGGAAGCACTGATAATCTTGTTTCCACAGAGATGGTTGAGAAATTGGGGTGGATTAAGATGGTACACCCTACTCCCTACAGAGTGTCATGGTTGCAGAACGGACATCATATTTTAGTGAGAGAACAGTGCAAAGTAGAGATACAAATCGGTACATATAAGGATGTCATATTGTGTGATGTGATGCCAATGGACATGTGCCATGTATTATTCGGAAGGCCTTGGAAATTTGACAGAAAAGCCATTCATGATGGCAGAAGGAATATCTATACCATAGAGAAGGATGGAAAGAAGCACACATTGTTGCCTTTGGAGGATGAAGCAGACAAAGGAGCAGTTGGGAATAATGTTATGCTGATTAGTGGAAAGGAATTGATGCAAGAAATCAAGAAGGAGAAAGAAATGCATTTTGTTGTTATGGGTAGATCCAAGGTAATTCTGAATTCTAATAATTTAGACAATCTGCCTATGGAAATTAAAAATATGTTAGATGATTATGCTAACATAATTGTTGATGAATTACCAAGTGAATTGCCACCAATCAGAAGTATCAATCATCACATAGATTTAATACCTGGTGCAAGTTTACCAAACAAAGCAACATATAGAATGACCCCTAGGGAGAATGAAGAAGTTGGAAGATAGGTACAGGAGTTGTTAGATAAAGGACTGATCAAAGAAATCCTTAGCCCATGTGCAGTACCAGTCATGCTTAGTCCAAAGAAAGGAGGTGAGTGGCATATGTGTACTAATTCTAGAGCCATAAACAAGATCACTATCAGGTATAGATTTCCATTGCCACACATAGATGATTTGATGGATTGTTTAAGTGGGTCAAATTATTTTAATAAAATAGATTTGAAGAGTGGATACCATCAAATAAGGATTAGAGAGGGAGATGAATGGAAGACTACATTTAAGACCAACAGTGGGTTGTATGAGTGGTTAGTGATGCCTTTTGGGCTCACTAATGCACCAAGTACATTTATGAGACTAATGAACGAAGTTTTGAAAAAATATGCTGGAAAATTTGTGATAGTCTATCTTGATGACATTCTAATTTTCAGTCAGAGTAAGGAAGAGAATTTGAAGCATATCAAGCTGGTGTTAAATACTTTGCAAAAGGAGAAGTTGCTTATAAATTTGAATAAGTGTATTTTTATGAAGAAGGATCTCATTTAATTGGGATTTATAGTCTCAGAAGAAGGCTTGAAGATGGACCCTGAAAATATCCAGGTAATACTGGATTGGCCAACTCCGAGAAGTGTATTTGAGGTAAAGAGTTTTCATGGTATTACAATTTTTTACAGAAATTTTGTAAGAGGTTTTAGTCAGATTTGTGCACCAATTATTGAA
This sequence comes from Pinus albicaulis, assembly GCA_034641835.2. Classification (NCBI taxonomy): domain Eukaryota; kingdom Viridiplantae; phylum Streptophyta; class Pinopsida; order Pinales; family Pinaceae; genus Pinus; species Pinus albicaulis. The sequence continues at coordinate 443,230,671 of CM076569.1, forward strand.
ACAATCAAGGAGAATAATCAGCCATTCAAGTGGATGGAAGAAACAGACTGAAACTTTAGACTGTTGAAAAATAAAATCACAGGAAAAACAGTTTTGGCCTTACCGAATTTTGAAAAAGTATTTCAAGTCGAAAATGATGCTAGTGGTGTTGCAATTGGAGTTATCTTGAGTCAAGAGCAGAGACCAATATTTTATTTCAGTGACAAGTTAAATGAGGCTAAGAGGAATTATTCATCCTATGATAAGGAGTTCTATTATATTGTGCAAGCTTTGAAGAAATGGAGGCATTATTTTTTGCCCAAATAATTTGTGTTGTATTCTGATAACCATGCACTACAATTCATAAATAATCAGCTGAAGTTGAACCAAAATCATGCTTAAGTGGGTGGATTTTTTGCAGAGTTTTACCTTTGTAATCAAACACACAAGTGGTAAGTCAAACAAAGTTGTTGATTCTTTGAGCAAAGTAAATTTGGTTATGCGGGAATTGAAGATTGGAATTTTTGGGTTTGAAGAGATGATTGATATGTATAAGGAAGACACAGATTTTAAATAAATATATGCAGTTTTTAAAAATCCCATGATTCATAATAGAAGCTAGTGGTTGGAATACCTGATTCAAGGAGGATTTTTGTTCAAGAGTAATAAACTGTGTATTCCTAAGTGCTCCATAACGGAAAATATGATTAAAGAAAAACACAGTGGAAGACTATCCGGACACTTTGGACAGGATAAAACATTTTCTCAAGTAAGTTATTTTTATTATTGGACAAAAATGCAAGCTGATATCAAAAAGTTTGTTGAAAAGTGCAGGATTTGTCAACATGCCAAAGGAAGAAGCCAAATCACTGGGTTATATCAGCCATTTCCAATACCCAATAGACCTTGGGATGCTATCAACATGGATTTTGTTTTGGGTTTGCCAAATCCTCAAAGAGGACATGATTCTATCTATGTTGTCGTAGATAGGTTTTATAAAATGGCTCATTTTATTGCTTGTAAGAAAACTAGTGATGCAACTCACATTGCTAATTTGTTTTTCTCTGAAGTTATAAGATTACATGGGCTGCCTGTGAGTATTGTTTTAGACAGGGATACAAAGTTTGTAGGACACTTTTGGAGGACTCTATGGAGGAAGCTAGGTACAAACCTCAGTTTCAGTTTAGCCTATCATCCTTAGACGAATGGGAAAACTGAAGTGGTGAATAGGAGCTTGGGAAACATATTAAGGAGTTTGGTTTACAAAAATCCAAAGCAATGGGACTTAGCACTTGCTCAAGTTGAATTTTCCTATAATGATACTCCTAACCGGAGTACCAGAATGAGTCCATTTCAGATTGTTTTTGGGATGCATCCAAGAGGTGTGTATGATTTGGGCAAAAAAGAGACAAGGAATGCAAAGGCTGAAGAATTTTCAGAACAGATACATAAGTTGTAGGGAGATGTCAAATAAAGATAACAGGAAATCAGTAGAAAATACAAACAAAGAGCTGATATGAGGAGGAAAGAAAAAGAATTCCAAGTGGGTGATCTTGTCATGGTGTACCTAGGAAAAAAAAGGTTTCTTGTTGGGACTTATAACAAATTGAAGATGAAAAATATAGGGCCGTGTAGAATTGTAAGAAATTTTTCAACCAATGCCTATGAAATTGAGTTGCAAGAAGGAGTTGGTATATCTCCAATCTTCAATGTTGCAAATTTGTACCCATACAAGGAACTAGAGGTAGAGCTATAGGATGAACTTGCAGAAGATGAAGTTTAGACTTTGAAATGGGAAGAACAAATTCCAAAGAAGGTTAAGAAAGAGGTGAAAGCTATTCTCGAGAGGAGAGTAGCTAAAAGAACCAAAGGACAGATTTATTTTCAGTATCTAGTCAAATGGAATGGATAGCTAGTGGAGGATGCCAGTTGGTTGACAACGACAAAATTACAGAAGTATGGAGTAAATCCCGAAATTTTGATGGATGATTCTTTTCTTTCCTGGGAGTCTGATGCAGAAGCATGGCATGAGATGAATTTCACCAACCTGTGTGGTCAAATTATCTTTTAGTAGAGAGGGTTGGATCTCTTGAATTTACTTTTATTTGCTTTTATTTCATTTATTGTAATAGCTGGAGAAATTCTAAATTAGGAGGATAAGACTTTTAGAATGAAATACATCGAACCTTAGAATAAGGATTTATTTGTTAGTTTTTTAAAAATAGTGAGTGCATTTAGTATAAAGAAAGGATAGAGCGAGAGATAGAGAGGATGGAGAGAGAGCGAAGAATTGATGTAATCAAGCTGAAAAGGGAAAATAACATGTGCTTTCTGAGTAATTGATTGAAGCATAGATGTGCAAGTAATTGTTCCTATGCATGTGCATTCATCCAAAACCTACTAAGGATCACTTACGGTAGGAGTTGAATCCGGATATTAACTATTTTATGTTTTTAAGATTTATTGTTTTTGCTTCAGAAATCCGAATTAAACCTGTTTTAGTGCCTTGCCGTGAAATAAATCAAGTTTCAAGACTTAACATAAATCAGGAGAAATTCTGATATTTTTTATCACAAACTTGTGTGTTTTTGCATTTCAGCCGAAACCCAAGTTTCTTTGATTGCATCGCAAATCCCCAAACTTAATTCATATATCGCATCGTAAATGTTAAAAGTTGCGAAATATCACATTGCATCGATCAATATTTCGCCACATCGCAATCGGCGAGTTATATGTTTATTTTTAAAAGTTATATGTTATTTGTTGCAAGTTTTGATAGGTTATTTATTGCGATTTGTGAAATCGCAAAATCGTTGATTTACCACTGTGAATTCTTAATTATGCAAAGTGCGATTTAAGTTGGGGATTGCGATAACGTGGAAAGTTCATATTTGAGTTAAATTAGAGTTTACACGGGAACAATGCGCATGTACATAAAATTCCATGATTATGGTAGGGAAAGTCAAGGATATTGTTCCTTAGACTAATATCCAACACTTTGACGAACATAATTACAATCTAAGAAAATATGATGGATTGTTTCATTTCAATCATTAAAAAGATGATATATCGTAGGACCTTGTATGCCTCTCTTTCAATATTGTAACTTGTTAGCAACTTACCATGAGTCATAACCTAACAAAAAACATTGAATTTGGGAATAGAGTCACCCTCCCATATATTATGGCATAATTTTCCTTTAGGAGGAATTGATGGTTTTGATAACAAAGATTGATATCCTTTTTTGATAGGATATTGCCCCAAAGAAAAATTTGAAGGAAAATACTCATAGAAACTCATAGATAAATCTAATAATGTAGGAGAAGCACATGCTCTCTTTAAAAGCATCTCTATGGTCAAATCATTTCATCCCACTCGTCTAATGGTGTTTGGGGATTTCCAACTAATAATATGGCACATGATTAAATAAAAAAGGGCTAAATATATAAGATTAGAAGCCATTATAAGTTGAATATGAGATTGGATCCTTTGTTTAGCATGCAAGATAGATTGGAATCATGTTAAGCACCAAAATAGTCAAGAAGAGGATATTCAAGCCAATACGGCAATGTCAATGAATCAAAAAGGGGGGTTTTTGTTTTAATGAAAAACATGCCATCCATCCAATCCCTTAACACTAAAGTTCAACAAATTTCAACTCATAAACATACCAAGTGCAATAATCATGGAACAATACATGTCACAAATACAAATATATCTCCATCCCTTGTTACAATGGTTGTTCATCACACCAACGAAGGTTATATCACCTCACATCTCCTCTCACACACGCACTATGGGATAAGTTTGAAACCATAAATGGATCTCACTTCAGAGAATTTTTTTTAAGGGGTAGCGAAAAATCCAATTGCATGGAAGTGGTATAAGATATGAATTAACTCTCCTTTATTCATCTTGTCTTAACTCTTTTCCCTTCACATATCCATGGACCAAAGTAAGCTCTAAGTCACTCATAGCACTCTCAGGTGCATGATTCGACAATTATGGAACTTTTCTCAAGTCTAGAGGAGGTCTCAGGCAGACTATCAACATTGAAGAAATCCCCCAAGTATGGAGTGGGACACATCTATAAGCATTCTACTTCATCTCAAAAGGATAATTGATTCTCTTAAGCAGAAATGTTTGGAAATTGGAGAGTCTATTGGAATCTTACGATGCATAGTTGAAATTCACTATTTCTCCTAGAGATGGCATGCCAGAACCTCCTTCCTCTAAAATTATGGAACTTTTGGGTGTGAGTTTGGGTCTCTGTGGCAGTCCAATCCCCCAAAAATTTAAAAATTGAGTATGTTGTGTGTTATGTTTCCTACGCTATTATTTAAATCCTTTAAGTTTAAGCTACATATGGTCATGTTTAATTATTTTTTGCATGGTCTTATAGCTCTTTGTATGCAAGTTAGGTTTCAATTTTGTATTATGTCACTGTGAATTTTATAAATCACGCTCTTTATATGAGTTGATCGATTATATATCTTATTTGTTGTCAAAACATAAACAGTTTAGTTGGGAATTATGTGATAGGTGGCCAAAGAAATTCTTTTTGAACTAGGAAAAATAATATTATATCATCCCTATGCACTTCAACCACAATATTTTAATATAGTATTCTATAGTGTTTGTTAAAAAAAACATTATATTGGTTCAAGAAGTAATACACTCAAGGAAATCCAAAAACCAAAAGAGAATGATCATCAAAATGGACATGGAAAATGTATTTGATCATGTAAGGAATTCACTTTTATATGTTGGGATGCACAAGTTTGGATTCTATGTTAAATTTATTGATTGCATTCAAGCATGTATCAACTCGCTATGGATTGCACCTCTTTTAAATGGTCAACCTGCTAGATGTTTTAAAGCCCAAAGGGGACCAAGGTAGGGTTGTCCTTTATCACATATTATTTACATAATAACGGTGGAGTCCTTAAGTGAGAAACTTGAAAAAGAAATACTAGAATGCAAAATTCAAGGTATCAACATAATATGAAGAGTTAGTGAAATAAATCATCCTTAGTGTGTTGATGACACTTTGATTCTAGGAGTAGCTTCCACTATAATAGATCACAAATTTAAAAATGTTTTGGACAATTTCTTCAATTCCTCTAGAGGAAAAATTAATAATTTAAAACTCAAATATATGTATGGAATATCTCTTTTCAGTAGCTCCACAAGATTTATTGCATCTTGAGTTTCCTAAATGTGGAATCGTTGTCTTATTTTAAATACTTGGGAATGCCCATCTCCCTCCATAATCCCTCATCTCAAGTATGTTAAGGTGTTCTAGATAAAATTGGAAGGACTTTGAGGAAGGATAAAATTGGAGAAGCATGAATGGCATTGGAAGAGGGGTCTTGGGGTTGAGAAGGAGATGAATTGGAGGGACTTTGAGGACTTTGATTCACCTTAGGATTTGGAAGGATTTCTTGGGGTTGATTGAGAGGAGGACTGATTTGATCCTTTCAAGTCTCTATTCTTAACTTGTTTTCAACCTTCTTCTTTCCCCTAATTTGGTTTATTGATGTTGGACTTCTGAGTCTTCTTAGGAAATTTTTACACAAAATGTCCATATTCATGATAAAATATACACTTGAATGGAATATTCTCATAATTTGGTTGTTATATATAGGTATAGTTAAACAATGTTATTTTTACTGCTTGAGGAACCCCTTTTCCCAAATTTTCTTCAACACGGATCCTTTAACAAGCAAATAAAGGGGGTTTTGAATCTTATTTATCTCTGTATTTTCCAACAAAATATCTAATACATTTTATAACATCATCTCGCCAACAGTGAAGGGGAATGTGTAGGAGGTAGACCCAGATAGGAACAACTAAAGGAATATCAACTTTAGGATCAAAATAAGGAATCCACTAGTTTAGACACATACCTCTAGAACCATAGAAATAAGGACCATTGTAGAAAATCAGATCCCTATCTTCCTTGAGCTCGAGAGAAAAGTGTAGTATCATTTTCCACAAAAGAAATGATTTACTTTCCCTTTAATTAAGGGATACCAAATGAAAAAAATCCATTGCCCCGTGACATGGGGATTGAAAGGCATGTGAATTGGCCTACTAGGTCCTTGTGAGTGAAATTTAGTACTTTACACCTAGGGGGAACTTTTGGGTTTCAATTTTTGTAGCATATAAAAGTGTTCCAAGTCTCAAATTTTGTGAGGAGGCTTGGACATCAGTATTCCAAAGAACCCAAAAACCGTTTGTGGAAATTCCACTCGGTTCATGTTTTATTAAAATAATTAATTATTTTAATGGAGACCCTAAATATAAACTTAGGGAAATTAAACAATTAATGGGTATAAATAAGACAGAGTGTGAATCTTCTAGAGAACGAAGATCAAGTCAAGTTTTAATCTTAGCCATTGGTTAGACTTCTAATCTGGGTCGTTGATTCATCAATGAGAAGATTATAAAAGAAGGCTTGAGGACCATTTGGAAAGTAAGTTGGGCACACACTCAGTAACCCAAAGGAGATCGATTCTAAAGGAGTAGAATTTGATTTCAGAGGGATATTTGTAGGGCAGAGTTGCAAAGGTAGAAGGAGAAGAGGGAGTCAACAGTGACTACGAACGAGGAGAGAGGGACGCAGAGGGCCACAGAAGGCAGCGCAGAGCTACAGCGCAGTGTACCCATGTAGATCCCATGTAGAGTGACACAATCCAAAGCAGGGAATGTGCAGAGAAGCACACAAAGAGATGAAGAGGGAGACAGAGGGTCTTTCGGGTGTCAGAAAATATTCGAAAGGATCCGGGAATTTTGTCTCGGGTGTTTTATAAATGAATCTACTAGTATATTCCTTGTAAATAATTCATTTGCTGAAGAATAATATACAAACCCTCATCTACTGCACCGGTTTTCCCACATTGGGTTTTTCCGAGGACAATTGTCCAAAAATAAATGTGTACATGTGATTGTTTCTTACTATTTCTTTCTCTGCATATACATTAGTGAATGTTGCAATAGTATTTATTTCAAAATTTACTAATAGATTTCTGTAAATAACTTATTGGAGTAATAAGTAGGAGAAATAAATCTATCACTGCAACTGCATATTTCTGGATTGAAATTTTCACATGGTATCAAAGCCAAAGATGAGTAACATGAACAAAGAATCGGCAAGTGAACGTAAATCTAACATTGCTACGACAACTCGGAAGGGTTCACGCAATTCTCTAGAGAATAAGGGAAGTATGGAAGAACAAATGGATCACGATGTTTTCGTTCTGGCATCCATATTGGAAGAAGGGTTTTCTTTTGTGTCAAGCACTGCTTCTCCTGAAGTCTGGTACATTGACAGTGGGGCTTCTGCTCAGATGACAAGAGTGCATAAATGTTTTTCAAACTACCAAGAAGAGAAGATGAACTTTAAAATCACCATGTGCAATAAAGAAAAATGTACCCTTATTGGAAGAGGTACCATAGTATTTCAAACAGAAGTTGGAAATAAGCTTCAGGCCACTAATGTGTTGCATGTGCCTATTTTGGGGATGAACACACTCTCCATTTCTCAACTTCAAAATAAAGACTATGTTGTTTACTTCATTGGCAATATAGTATACATCAAACACCCAAGTTGGAAGAAGAAAGCACAAATCGGAGTCAGGAGCAATAAACTATATAAGTTACAACTCGAATCTCCAATGTCACTAATAGTTATCACTTATGAGAAGGACTTGAATGAACTATGGCACAAAAGAATGGGGCATTTGCATCATGGGGCGTTAAATATTCTCAAGAAAACTATCATGGGAGTTCCAGTACAAAGCACCAAGCGACATGATGTCTACAGAGGGTGTGTATTGGGAAAGTATGCCAAGACAACGTATCATAGAAGCAACAATAGGGCTAAGAGTGTGTTGGGCTTAATACACTTGGATATCTGTGGACCAATGTCCACTAGAGCTCTTAGTGGTGCCGAATATTTTGTCACCTTTATTGATGACCATTCCAGGAAGCCCTGGATCTACTTTCTGAAGACCAAGGACAAATTCTTCAGTCATTTCAAAGAGTTTAAAGCTATGGTATAAAATATGACAGGAAAGCGGATCAAGTTGTTGCAATCAGAAAATGGTGGAGAGTACATTGATAAAGATTTCACAGGGTTCTATGCAAGGGAAGGTATTAGAAGAGAGTGGATCGCTCCATATAATCCAGAGCAGAATGGTGTGGTAGAAAGAAAGAATAGAACTATTGTCGAGGCTGCAAGGGAAATGTTGTATGATCAAGACATGCCCAAATTTCTATGGGTTGAAGCTTGTAATGCAATATTCTATGTTTAGAACAAGATTCCTCACAACGCATTGGGAAAGATCACTCCAGAAAGTGTCTTCACTGGAAGCAAGCTTGAACTGAGCCACTTTAGGATCTTTGGTAGTACGACATATTGTCATGTGTCCAATGAAAAGAGGAAGAAGTTGGATATGACTACGGAAAAAGGATATCTGGTAGGATATAGCGAAAATGCAAAGGCTTACCGCATTTACATTCTAGAGAGCAGGAAATTTTTAGTGCGGAGGGATGTGAAATTCATGGAGGAGAGGGCCTTCGGGAAATCCCGGGAGGGGCCTTCTGCTACGCAGTCTGAGGAGGATTCGTTGGTCCAACCACGACGACCTACGAAGGGTAATACAATTTCCTCTCCAAGACACGGGGATCCAAGGGATACTTCTCCCGAGGACTTGTAAGAAGGAGAGAAAGTAGATCCACCCATTACTAGTGGTAGAATGAGTAGGGAACTAGGAAAACTTCTAAGGGATGTGGAGCAATTTTTCGGACCCCCCGAAATGAGAAGAGGCAGCGCAGGTAGCCGAAAAGATACCAAGCCTTGGTATCACAGGTTGGGGAACCTTCTAATTTTCGGGAAGAAACTTGGCACTAGGTATGGGTAGATGTGATGGTGGAAGAATACAATTCCATCATGACGAATGATGTCTGGGAAGTGGTTCCTAGACATCAGGACATATTAGTTGTAGGTTCAAGGTGGATATACAAGATCAAATATGATGTGTTAGAAAATTAAATATTACAGAGCAATGGAACACATAAAATATGCAAAAAACACAATCACACAAAAAAAATAAAACCAGAGAGACACAGATATACGTGGTTCACCCAGTTTGGGCTATGTCCACCCCGAACATCCAGTCCTTCCTTTCTATTATCCAACAAAATGAAGAGACACACCTTACAGCAAATCCGTTGTAATATCATCTGTTCTCTCTCACAGTCTCCCTATCTGTTTCTCGCTCCGAGAAAACACATACAATCCACAACCGCAATACAATACCCTCATACAAGCGAGGGGTTGCCTTCTAGGGAAAAAAACCCTAAACTAAACATAACTTCTACTGTCAGATCATCTACCTATGAACAGCCCAGATTGACTAGAAATTACTATACTTTTGCAAGGCAATTTTACATCTGTTTTTAGCTTTGGGGGCGCTGCCCCCGAAACCCCTCGCAAAGGGGGGGCTCCAAAAATCCCATTGCCTCCCCCTAGACCCCAGTCAGCGTTTAATTTTGAGCGGTGCCACCCAAATATGGTACAAGGTCAACGCAGTGTACTACGATGGTTTATGAGATCAAGCTCCACACCCAACAATCTCCCACTTGGGCGGTTTGTGCAACTCCCACCGCTACTTCATTTGTTGAAAGCAATGACTCCTCTTTGGACCTGATTTGTTTCTCATCCTCCATAGTCATCTTCAAGACCAATTGAAACTGAGAACACTAAGCATGTTCTTAGTTTCTCACTGTTAGTTTCTCACTAGTTACAACTTTTGTTAGCATATCTCTGATTCTCGCTAGTGTGTATCTTTTCGAGCTTCAACTGTCCATCTTCCAATACTGACCGTATTAAATGGTATTTGAGCTGTATGTGTTTAGTCTTGGAATGAAAATTTGATTTCTTTGCAAGATGAATGGCACTCTAGGTGTCACTGTATAACCTTCCCATTTCCTTCTTCTTACCCAATCCATCCATAAACCTTTGTAACCAAATCATTTCCTTTACTAGCCTCTGTAGCAGCAACATACTCAGCTTCTGTTGTTGAAAGTGCAACAACACTTTGGATTTTTGAAACCCAACTGAAAGTTGTTCCACCTACAGTAAATACATATCTGTAGTGCTCCTCCTGTTATCTCTGTCACCTACCATATCTGCATCAACATATCCCTGTAGAGCAATGTTTGAACCACCAAAGCATAATGCTTGATTTGTGGTACCTCTCAAATATCTGAGAATCCATTTTACTGCCATCCAATGTTCTTTTCCTGGATTGTTCATGTACTTGCTTACAACTCCCACTGCATGTGCAATATCAGACCTTGTGCAAACCATTGCATACATTAAGCTTCCAACTGCTGATGCATAGGAACTTTAGACATGTAGTCCATTTCTTCTTGGGTCTTGGGGCACATCTCCTTACTAAGTTTGAAATGGCTAGCAAAAGGTGTACTAACTAGTTTTACATTCTGCATATTAAATCATTTCAACACCTTTTGTATGTACTCATTTTGAGATAGTGTTAATTTGCAATTTTTCCTGTCTCTAGTTATTCTCATACCAAGGATTTTTTTCGCAGCTCCCAAATCCTTCATTGCAAATGAATTTTCCAATTTTCTTTTGAACACATTTATTTCCTGCATGTTAGACCCTGCAACAAGCATGTCATCTACATACAATAACAATATAATATAGCTGCCATCATTTTTCTTTTTCAAATAAACACAATGATCAGAGTGACATCTAGTATAACCTTGTTAGGACATAAACTTGTCAAATTTTAGATACCCACTTTGCTTAGAGCTGTTTTAAGCCATACAAGCTCTTCTTTAACACGCACACTAATTTTGTTCCCTTTGACCTCATATCCTTACGGTTGCTGCATGTATATCTCTTCCTCCAAATCTCCATGGAGAAATGTTGTCTTTACATCTAAGCGTTCACGATGAAAAATCATACATTTTGCTACAAGACTTCCGAATAATTCGATTAGTCATCTTAAAAATGAAATATTTCATCAAAATCAATACCTTTCTTCTGTGCAAACCCCTTCACCACAAGTCTAGCTTTGTACCTTTGTTTTCCTCCATCTTCTTCCTTCAGCCTGTAAACCCATTTATTCTGCAATGTAGTTTTACCTGCATGCAACCTGACTAAGTCCCAAATCTGGTTATGCATTAAGGAGTCCATCTCTTCTTCCATGGCTAGCTCCCACTTCTTCCTGCTTTCAACCTGCATTGCTTCTTCATAACATTCAAGTTCACCAAAATCAGTCAACAATAAAATAATATAATGGAGAGTATCGTTCACGGGGTCTACTTATCCTGGTGGATCTTCTGACACCGCTTTCAGGTGTTTGAGGTGCCTGTTGTTGTTGTGGTGGTTGTTGTTGTTGTGGCTGTTGATTATTATTATTTTCAGGCACCTTTACTTTTTATGTGATCTCATCAAGAACTATGTATTATTTGTTTTCTTTTTCCTGTTTCTTTTCCTGCAACTGATTCTTATACAATACCTTTTCATTGAATATTACATCTCTGCTCCTAATGATTTTGTGATTTTAATAATCATATAATCGATAACCAAAATCATTAACACCATATCCAATAAAGGTACATTTCTTTGATTTTTCCTCAATCTTTGTTCTATTTTCTTTATTAATATGGACAAAGGCCTCATAGCCAAAAGGCTTTAAAAAAGAGTAGTATACCTTTTTACTTGTCCATGCTTCCTCTGGAACACCACCATCCAAGGAACTTCAAGGCCCTCTGTTTATTAGATAAACAGCAGTATCGACAACATCTGCCCAAAATTGTAAAGGCAATCCTGCATGCAATCTCATGCACCTTGCACACTCCATGCTTGTTCTGTTCATCCTTTTGTTGGGAAAAATACTGAGAGGGGGGGGGGTGGTACGATTATTCTGCATATTCAAAACTTTTTACTTTTTCACTCTCTAAACACATACGCTACTTTCCTTTGGTAAACTCGCGTATACACGCGGATATCCTTCATACAACTCGCGTATTAGCAGAGATCTAAATATGCAGATATTTATTAACTTAGTTCTTTGCAATATTCATTCATCTGATGTTAAGTTAACAGTAAACATGTGTAGTAACAACAGAATAAACCATCACACAAAGCATCACACATAAACACCAGGATTTTTAGGTGGAAACCCAAGTCGGGAGAAAACCACCGCTGCAGTTGCTCAGCCTTCAATATTTTATTATAGAGAAAACATCTTACAACATATGTGCTGGTGCAGACTCCTACTAGCACGCAGGCACCCACCTGCGCTCGTTTACCGGCCTCTCCTGGAAGGGAGCTCCAACCCCCTGACTCGTTTACCAGCCTCTCCTGGAAGGGAGCTACGACCCCCTGCTCTCGTTTACCAGCCTCACCTGGAAGGGAGCTACGACCCCATGATCTCGTTTACCAGCCTCACCTGGAAGGGAGCTACCACCCCCTGACTGAAGGCTACAACCCTCAGCACCTCTATGGACCACGGGACCACGTTTCATCAATTTTCACACTGGATCCAACAACTTCAATAGAACAACACTTGCAGGCCACGTTTCATCATATTTTCAGACTGGACCCTCTCCATACATTTAAGCACAGTCAAACATCAACAACAGATAGCTAAAATAGAGCAGATCAGATCAGATATTTCATACCCCATGCTTCAACAAACCCTAGTTTGCATACGCGCTTTCCTTTCACTGATGTCGCGTATATACGCGCTTCCGTCCACATCAACCAGCGTATACATCTGCACATAAACTTTACTGTGAATACGCGCTTTTTCTTCATAGAAGCCGCGTATATACGTGCTTCCTCTACGGCTAACTAGCGTATGGATCTTCAACCATTACAGAGCTGCATACTTCTTTAGATCAGATATTCAATTCAGATTCAATCCTTTACTTCAAACAGATGTTCGCCTCATCACAGATCTAATCACTCCATAAACAGATCTAGTAGATACAGATACATTTCAGATCTAGATGTCCTGCTTCATCATTTCTTCATAGGTGCATCATAGATTCAGATCTATCATCAAACCTTTACCCTTTCCATACAGATATACTTCATAGAGAAGTATTCATTCAAGCTCAGACATCTTGCACCCACACTCATAATTTGCACAATGAATTTCTTCTCCTTATATAGGTTTACCCTTTTTCAATACCATGAGCCAAAACCACATTACATCCGATGGTATTCCTGGACGGGGTCATTTAGACGAATCATTACCCAATACAATGGGTCAATACCATGGTAGTTACCCCTGGTTTTGCACTTTTTGAGCGCTTTTGCCCATACGCGACTTGGAACGTTGTTTCCCGCGTGCATACGCGACTTCTCCTAGGCAAATCCGTGTATGCCTTGAGACATACTCTTTTCATCATAGATCTAGCACATACTGAATTCCTTTCTTCATTACCTTCTGTACTCTCTGTAGATACATCAGATTTTCATCTTTAAACAGGTTCATCAAGACATATTCTATCAAGCACAACTTCATCAAGTAAGTTTCCATCATCTTCATCAGGTGGATTGCCATTCAAGAACAAATCTCTACATCATATTGCTAAAAAACATCATTTCATATCAGATTTACATCATTTACCAAGTTCATCAGGTCAAGACAAACTTCATCAAGTGGTTTGCCATCAAGGACAACACATGTCAACTGTCTCATGTCTTCATCTTCATTCAGTGGGTTGCCATCAAGGACAACACTCTGCATCATATTGCCAACAATCTCCCCCTTTGGACTTGATGGCAACCACGATGGTGTTTGATCACCACAACAGATAGGTACAATGACACCATGTCACTCTCCCCATTCTTTGACACCATTCTTTCTCTTCATTCAAACACCATGTCACTCTCCCCCTTTGACATCAAGGGCAAAGGGCGGATCAAAACCAACACACTCTCCCTCTTTTCTCCTCATGTAGAAGAAGCGTTCTGCAGATATGATGTATACTGAAGTGATCAGGCTCCCCCTGAGTTCATGCTGAATCTTCAAACATATTTTCCAAAGGAGTGCATGACTCTATGAATTTCCTATCACCAAAGACTCATACTTACATCAAAGATCCATCCAAGTGGATTTACATATGAGACTCAACTACCCAACCAAGTGGGTTTACAAATTTGACTCAGCTACCCAACCAAGTGGGTTTACAAAAATTGACTCAGCTACCCAACCAAGTGGGTTTACAAATTTATCAAGTCCTTACATGACTGAATATTACAACTTTACATCATGGATCTCTACATGTCCTTTTCATCAAACTACAAATATAACTTTAAGATCAACACCAGAAAGTCCTCAAGAAAGAGAATATATTTCAGAACCATCATAATGCCAACAATGCATTATACTCAGCAAGGCTAGTGCTCCCCCTGAATCTGTGCATCCAAAACACTTTCCATATGACTAAGGCTCCCCCTTAGTTTGTGCATCCTGAACATTTTGACCAACAAATCATCAAAGCATCTTTATCAAAACATTAGAAATAGAATTATGAGAACTGGAACACCACTAGAGATACCAAAAAGCAATGTAGCTGTGCTAAAGAGAGCTGACCCCAAACAGAAATTGTCAGCAATCAGACATACGCGGTTTTCTGTGCATAAACTCGCGTATATACGCGACTGTGTTTCAGGAAATCCGCGTATCCAATACCATCTTCTATATTTTAACCAGATCTGATCCTCTTGTGAGAAAAAGACAGTGTTCAGCTTCTTTCTGGGAAATTTGAATGCTTCCCTGGACTACATATAGATAGAACAGTGTAGTTGTGTCTTCAAGCGTCATCCAACGGTTGTAGCAAAAGCACATTAGTAACCAAGCCTTCAGATTCTTTGCAGCATCAATACAATTTTTTCCAAGAGAGATTATCATATCAGAACAACATTTTCAAATATGTGTCAAGCAATCATCCATGTGGTCCAATATCATCAAGATCTTCAAGATTTAACATGAAGTAACATATGTAGGCAAAAGATCTCAACCATAGTAACAAACTCTGATGATCTAGTCTTATTTCTGAATCAAACAACATCCAACTCATCCATGTGTGAGCACAAAAGATCCTTATCAGCAACCAGGGCGTAAAATCTCATCATAATAAACCATGTACCAGGTCATCATCATTTGAGCATGAGTATCACAAAAACCAAACAATAAGCAGTCATATTGCCAACAATGCAATCATTAGTATTCAATCTGCTGCTCCCCCTGAACTAGTGCTCCTTCTTAACTTGTGCAACCTGAACATCTTCATCAGCAAGTTATCAGCAACAATCTCTGTATGATCTGTCCTTATCTTTGAATTATAAGACTTTCATCTCATCAACGAATACTCTTCATCAAAAAGCAAACAAGACTCATCCATAATATTCAACATAAGACATCAAGTATCATATCATCATTTTTGAACTGAGAAGTTGAGTCAATAATACAGTTATTAACAGTCAGACTGATGCTCCCCCTGAACCTTTGTTCCTGATCTTCAGGTGTCATCCCAATTCTCTTATCATAAATGGATACGCGACTGTGTCTGCTGGAACTCGCGTGTATACGCGACTTGTGTTCATCGAACCCGCGTATGGAAAGTGAAGCATAGACATTTTTCACATTCCTTCAACTCCCCTTGAACTTGTATTTCCTGTACCTGTCTTCTTCATATCAGATGCTCTGTCAGAAATACATATAACCAGAATAATCAAATCAATCATGAGAGACATCATACATTGCTCCCCCTGTGACGATACATTACTAAATCTCATAATGTATCCCACATCATTCCTGCAGTCATTCAGAGAAGTAAGCTTCAGAAGCGTATGACTGCAGTAGGGTTAGTATTCCCTACGTTTCTGACCGGTCCTCCTTCTTTCTCCAGATTTTCTTGAACTTTCTAATTGTGTGCTGGAGATTGTCCACTTTCCCAGATCTGTTCATCTTGCATTCTTTTTCTATATGTCCATGCTTGTTACAAGCATAACATCTTATGTGGCCAACGAAATAAGTATAAGAATCATAATGAGCTTTTCTATTCTTCCTTCTATTGCAATCAACAGCTTTGTGACCATACTTATTGCATGAAAAACAATATCCCTTGAAGAAACCAGAGTACCTTTCTATGTAGGATCTGTTTGTTTGTGGCTGAAACAATCTGCTTCTGTAATTGGCTGCAACATGTCCATGATTATGACATTTAAAGCATTCAACATTATTGAATGATTTCCTTTGAGAGTTCATGATTGTCGGTTGACCTTTTGTTTCTTTCAACACTTTAGGATTTGCATTGATGTCCTTTGATTCTTTAGCACTTCCTTGTGAACTAGATTCTCCTTTAACAGTTTCATGAAAACCAAGACCAAGTTTAATAGCAGGAGATCTTTGATTACTAAGAATATTATCCAGAATCTTAGTACTATCTTGAAACCTCAAGAGTTTATCCTTTTCTTCTAATTTACCTTTGAGAATGTTTACCTCAACCTCCAATGCTTGACATTGCTTTGTCAAGCTTTCTTCTTTTCTTCTTCCATCTTCTACTTGATCCTTCAGATTTAGAATCTCTTCTTTCAACCCTTTTTCTTGTTCTTCAAAAGTTTGTAAGAGTTCTTCATTCTTCTTGTTTGATGCTTCGAGATCTACTTTCAGAGAGATGACTTCTGCTTCAAGTTCTTCATTCTTGTTGTTGGATATTTCCGGGTCTTCTTTGAGAGAGATGACTTTAGCTTCAAGTCTTTCATTCTTCTTGTTTGAATCTTCCAGATCTTCTTTGAGGGAGACGATTTCTGCTTCAAGTCTTGCATTCTTCTTGTTTGATTTTTCAAGATCTGCTTTGAGGGAAATGATTTCTGGTTCAAGTTCTTCATTCTTCTTATTTGATTCTTCAAGATCTGCTTGTAGAGAGATGATTCTAGCTTCAAGACCTTTACTTCGATTGTATACATCATCGAACATCCTTTTCAGTCTAAATATTAAAGCTTTGGAGGCAGATTCCTTCTCATTAAATATTCTTTGTTGATCTTTGATAACTTCTTCTAGGTCGATAGCATAATTTTCACTATCTTCACC
Organism: Pinus albicaulis; assembly: GCA_034641835.2. NCBI lineage: Eukaryota > Viridiplantae > Streptophyta > Pinopsida > Pinales > Pinaceae > Pinus > Pinus albicaulis. The sequence continues at coordinate 443,247,803 of CM076569.1, forward strand.
ATTCTTTGTACAAATAAGAATATCAGGACCCCAATCACTATCTGATTCATCTTCTTCAATTTCAGCGATACATGTTTTCTGAGACATCTTCTTGCTTTGAGTAGCCTTCTTCTTTTGCTTCTTTCCCATTGTGACAGATCTCCTTCAAGCAATCAAGCTTCTGCAGAAGGACCTGCTCTGATACCAATTGTTGGGAAAAATACTGAGAGGGGGGGGTGAATCAGTATTTACTGCATATTCAAAACTTTTTACTTTTTCACTTTCTAAAACCCATACGCTACTTTCCTTTAGTAAACTCGCGTATACACGCGACTATCCTTCATACAACTCGCGTATTAGCAGAGATCTAAATATGCAGATATGTATTAACTTAGTTCTTTGCAATAGTCATTCATCTGATGTTAAGTTATCAGTAAACATGTGCAGTAACAACAGAATAAACCATCACACAAAGCATCACACATGAACACCAGGATTTTTAGGTGGAAACCCAAGTCGGGAGAAAACCACCGATGCAGTTGCTCAGCCTTCAATATTTTATTATAGAGAAAACATCTTACAACATATGTGCTGGTGCAGACTCCTACCAGCACGCAGGCACCCACCTGCGCTCGTTTACCAGCCTCTCCTGGAGGGGAGCTCCAACCCCCTGACTCGTTTACCAGCCTCTCCTGGAAGGGAGCTGCAACCCCCTGACTCGTTTACCAGCCTCTCCTGGAAGGGAGCTACGACCCCCCGATCTCGTTTACCAGCCTCACCCGGAAGGGAGCTACAACCCCCTGACTGAAGGCTACAACCCTCAGCACCACCTTGGACCACGTTTCATCAATTTTCACACTGGATCCAACAACTTCAATAGAACAACACTTGCATGCCACGTTTCATCATATTTTTAGACTGGACCCTTTCCATACTTTTAAGCAATGCTCAAACTCCAACAATATATATTTTCAAAACAGAGCGCATCGTATCGATTTCCACTTCATGTAGCATGCTTCAAATAGAAACCCTAGTTTGCATACGCGCTTTACTTTCACTGATGTCGCTCATATACGTGCTTCCGTCCACATCAACCAGCGTATACATCTGCACATAAACTTTACTGCGCATACACGTTTTTTCTTCATAGAAGCCACATATATACGCGCTCAAGGCTAACTGCATATAGATCTTCAATCATTATGGAGCAGCATACTTCTTCAGATCAGATATTCAGTTCAGATTCAACCCTTTACTTTAGACAGATGTTCGCCTCATCACAGATCTAAGCCTTCCATAATCAGATCTAGCAAATACAAATGCATTTCAGATCTAGATCCCCTTCTTCATCATTGGTGCATCATACATTCAGATTTATCTTCAAGTGTAACCCTTTCCATTCAGATCTACTACAGAGAGAAGTATTCATTCAAGCTCAGACATCTTGCACCCACACTCATCCTTTGCACAATGAATTTCTTCTTCTTATATAGGTTTACCCTTTTTCAATACCATGAGCCAAAACCACATTACTTCCGATGGTATTCCTGGACGGGGTCATTTAGACGAATCATTACCCAATACAATGGGTCAATACCATGGTGGTTACCCCTGGTTTTGCACTTTTTGAGCGCTTTTTCCCATACGCGACTTGGAACGTTGTTTCCCGCGTGCATACGCGACTTCTCCTAGGCAAATCCACGTATGCCTTGAGACATACTCTTTTCATCATAGATCTAGCACATACTGAATTCCTTTCTTCATTACCTTCTGTACTCTCTGTAGATACATCAGATTTTCATCTTTAAACAGGTTCATCAAGACATATTCTATCAAGCACAACTTCATCAAGTAAGTTGCCATCATCTTCATCAAGTGGATTGTCATTCAAGAACAACTCTCTACATCATATTGCTAACAAACATCATTTCATATCAGATTTACATCATTTACCAAGTTCATCAGGTCAAGACAAACTTCATCAATTGGTTTGCCATCAAGGACAACACATGTCAACTGTCTCATGTCTTCATCTTCATTCAGTGGGTTGCCATCAAGGACAACACTCTGCATCATATTGCCAACACCTTTATGACACACCATTTTCCTGTGGTGTTCTTGGAACTGTCTTCTCTTTGCGAATTCCATGCTCTGAACAGTACCTATCAAACTTGTTGTTGCAATATTCACCTCCATTGTCTGATCTGAGACACTTCAACTTATTTCGTGTCTCAATCTCAACCAAATATTTCCATTTCTTGAAAGTATCAAATACATCAGATTTATTCTGAATATAATAAATCCAATTTTTTCTAGTTGCATCATCAATAAAAGTAACATAATAACGAGAGTCACCGAGAGATGATACCTGAGCAGTTCCACGTACATCTGTATGCACAAGCTCTAATTTTTTGCTCTTCTTTTCTTTCCCAACTCTGAGAAATCTGACTCTCTTCTGTTTTCCATAAATGCGATTCTCACAGAAATCCAAATCAATATTCTTCAAACTTGGCAACAAATTTCTTGAGTGAAGAATCTTCATCCCCTTCTCACTCATGTGTCTGAGCCTATGATGCCATAATGCTGCATCTGCTCCTTTGAAAGTTAAAGCATTAACAGAGTTAGAAATACCATTGCATAAATACAGTGTACCAACCTTTTCGCCTTTTGCTATTACCAGTGCTCCTGTGGTGACCTTCCAACTTTTATCTGTGAAAGTTGTCACACAACCTTCATTGCCTAACTTCCCTGTTGAAATCAAATTTTTCTTCAGATCTGGAACATGCCTTACCTCATTTAATAGCCATTGGTTTCCATTCTATTGTTTTACAAGAACCTTACCCATTCCAACAATTTTACAGGGTTTATCATCACCCAAATGAACTTGTCCAAAATCTCCTTGAACATAGTCATGAAAATATTTTTTATCAAGTGTGGCATGGAATGAGGCCCCTAAATCTACCACCCAGGAATCAGTAAAATTTTCGAAAGAAAGAATCAAAGCATCTTGTAACACATCACCTATCACATTTTCTTCATGATTGTTTTCTTGCTGTGTGTCTCCTTCTTTTCCTTTCCGAGATCTACAGTCTTTCTTTAGGTGTCCTTTCTTTCCACATTTCGAGCACACTATCCCCGATCTAGACTTGGATCTGCCTTTCCTTGATTTACTGCGATATCTCGAGCTCTTTCCTATTTCCATTTTTCTTCCCCTAGACTCTGCACTCAGAGCATTATCCGATGTCTCACCGGAGCTTTTCCGTCGCATTTCCTCGCTAAGGATAGCACTGACAACATCATCAAACTTTAAAGTACTAGATCCAGAGACAGAGTTACTAATGGCCATAGCTAAACCATTCCAGCTTTCTGTCAATGAGCGCAAAAATAACAGAGCTTTAACTTCATCATCAAAGTTTACCCCTACAGAACTTAACTGACTGGTAACTGTATTAAAATCATTTAAATGGTCTGCAACAGATCCACCTTCCGACATCTTCATATTAAATAAACGTTTCATAAGAAATACCTTGTTTGAGGCCGAGGTTTTTTCATATAGTTTCGCCTATGCCTTAATCAAACCCTCTGTTGTTTTTTGCTTCAATATATTGAAGGCTACCGACGCTATGAGGCACAACCGTACTGTTCCGAGTGCCTTTCTATTGAGAATCTCCCATTCTGCATCTATCATGGCTGTCGGCTTCTTTGTTTTTTCGCTCAACGGTAGGTACATATATTTCTGATATAGATAGTCTTCCATCTGCATCTTCCACAATGGGAAGTTTTGGCCGTTAAACTTCTCGACCCTAAATTTACCATCTTCCGCCATTGCTCCCACTCGAACCAGGAACCCTTATTTCCTGCGAGTTTATCAGCCAAAGAGACCTTCGACTTTGATACCAGTTGTTAGAAAATTAAATATTACAGAGAAATGAAACACATAAAATATGTGGAAAACACAAGCACAAAAAACACATAAAACCAGAGAGACACAGATATATGTGGTTCACCAAGTTTGGGCTACATCCACCCCGAACAGCCAGTCCTTCCTTTCTATTATCCAGCAAAATGAAGAGACACAACTTACAGCAGATCCGTTGTAATATCCTCTGTTCTCTCTCACAGTATCCCTATATGTTTCTCTCTCCGAGAATACACATACAATCCACAGCTGCAATATGATACCCTCATACAAGCGAGGGGTTTCCTTCTAGGGCAAAAAACCCTAAACTAAACATAACTTCTACCGTAAGATCATCTGCCTAAGGAACGACCCAGATTGACTAGAAATTACTATACTTTTACAAGGCAATTTTACATCTGTTTTTAGCTTTGGGGGCACTGCCCCTGGAACCCCCCGCTAGGGGGGGGCTCCATAAAGTCGCAGCCGCCCCCCCTTCACCCCCAAGGTAGCGTTTAATTTCGGGCGGCGTTGCCTCCCCATTAAGGTACAAGGGTCCAATGTTGTGATACAAAATAAACAAGATAATCAGGCTCCACACCCAACATGATGCAGATGGAAGCATTGAGAAATTTAAAGCCAGGCTTGTGGTTAAGGGGTATTCTTAGAAGGAAGGGATAGATTATGAAGAGAAATTCACCCCAGTAGCCCGATATAATTCCATTAGATCCGTGATATCCCTTGTTGTGTAGATGGGATGGGAGATTCACCAGATGGACGTCAATACTACATTCCTGAATGGGGTGATAGAAGAGGAAGTATACATTCAACAACCAGAGGGGTTCGAGACGCATGAGCAGAAGACTCATGTGTGCAGGCTCAAGAAAGCCTCGTATGGACTAAGGCAAGCCTCTAGAGCTTGGTATGGTCGAATTGACAAATACTTGCAGAAGATGAGGTTTTTCAGGAGTGATGCAGATCCCAATCTCTACTATCTAAGGGTAGGGAGTGAGCCTCTGATACTGGTTCTATATGTAGATGATCTATTTCTAATAGGGTCATTGAGGCTCATCAAGGACTGCAAGGAGAATTTAGTTGCAGAATTCGACATGAAGGATCTAGGGTTGATGCATTATTTTCTAGGGTTGGAAGTTTGGCAGTAGAAGGGGGAGATCTTCCTTGGTCAAGGAAGGTATACTACAAAAATTATAAAATGATTTTCGATGGAGGAATGTAAACCTATGACTACTCCAATGATCACCAACTAGAAGAAAATAGACACGTCCGAAGATGATGAGTTTGATCCTACATTGTATAGGCATATCATAGGATCTCTGATGTATCTGGTTAACGTTAGGCCAGACATCTATTATGCTGTCAATACCCTCAGTTAGTTCATTGTGGAACCAAGGGGGGCTCATTAGGCAGCAACCAAACATGTTCTCAGGTATCTTCAAGGAGCAGTAGAGCTTTGACTGAAATACACCCATGGAAATCACATCAGGTTGAGTGGGTTCACCGACGCAGATTGGGCTGGGAGTCGAGTAGATCGGAAAATTACTAGTGGGTATTGTTTTAGTATTGGATCAGGAATGACCTCCTGGTGCAACAGGAAACATAAATTCATGGCATTGAGCTCAGAAAAGGCATAATATATGGTAGCTAGCACGACTTTGTGTGAGGCCATAGGGCTTCAGAAACTACTTGTGAACTTACCGAAGGAAAATATGGAAGCGGCCAGTATTCTATGCGATAATCAGAGTTGCATTAAGCTCTCTGAAAATACCGTGTTTCATGATCGGTCAAAGAACATTGACATCAGGTGTCACTTCATCAGAGACTTTGTCCAACGAGGCACTGTACAGTTATAGTACACTCCAACAAGAGAACAAGTGGCAGATATCCTCACGAAGACTCTGGGGAAGACAAAGTTTGTTTATTTCAGAGAGAAGATGGGGATGATCAGGAATCCATTTCAGTAGCAGGAATGGATAGGATCAATATTTAGAGGGAGTTGCAGTATAGATGAGGCAGTGATAGTAGCAGTTTCATGGGCAACAGTACAGAGGGCAACAACACAATGTTGAGGTTTTGTGTATTGCGGTAGCATCGGGTGTGCTATAGCCCTGAAAATTTGTGGAGGGGCTAAGAAACACATCACCTCCAAAACCCAAAAATAATTTGGAGAAATTTCATCTTATGTGTTAGATATTAAAATAGTTATTTTTTTTTAATGAGGACCCTATGTCTAACTTAGGGAATTAGAAAAATTAAAGTGAATTAATTAAACACATGTGATGAAATGTTCTAAGTGACGGGGATCAAGCAGTATTTTAATCTTAGTCGTCGATAAGAGACTAAATCACGATTGTTGATGTCTCAACAAAAAAGTATAAGAGAAAGGCTTGAGGGTCAGTTGGATACACACACACGGAGGCTGAGCTGAGAGACTGAGATGGAATTCTAGGGCGAGTTCACTAAGAATTTCCAGAAGAGTTTTCTGTAGTGAGGATTAGTATTGGCTGAAGGGATGATCTGATCTCAGAGCCAAGATTCAGCAAGAGCCAGAGGAGAAGCAATCAGGAGCAAGGGCAGCAGCAGCAGCTGCGCAGCGTTGAGGGCTTCAATTGCTAAGGCTTTAGGTGATAAATAGGCCCAGGAGGGGCAACGTTGTAGCTTCAGGAGGCCACCAAGGTTACGCAGAGGCCTTCCAGGGTAGCGTAAGGACTGCATCACCTAGTCTGGGGTTACATAGTCCCCTTCTGAGCAGCGCAGGGGCACGCAGAGCCTAGTAAGGCTGACACTGGGGCTTCAAGGGTAGCGCTGGGGTTTCTAGGGCCAGAAATTGGCTAAGTCTTGTAAATCCCGTTTGAGGGTGTGGATTAATCAAAGTTTTGGTCTCAAAATAATAGGTATTGCTACAGATCTATTATTTTCTTTGTTGGGTTAACTAACTGGGTGCCCAGATTTGTTGTCCTCAGATTATACTTAATAATAATAAACCCTCATATCTGTTGCACCGATTTTCCCACATTGGGTTTTCCAGGGACATTTGTCTGAAAAATCTGTGTCACTTTGTTGAATGAGCATGATATTCAGTAAATAATTTGTATGTGTGTAGGTTGTTAGTTGTGTTTACTTCTGTATTTTCTGAAAATAACTTGTATAATTTAATCACAAGTAGGAGAAGTAAACCAAGATACTACAGTAGGATTTCTGCATTAGTGTATTAAATTTTTTTCACATGCAACAGATGAGGGGTAGCAACCAGAGATGAACAACGCAGAGGATGCTTCAAAGCATGGCGATAGGCAGCATGCATATTGCTAGAACACTTTCCTCGCTAAGAGGGAGTGTTGATTTTTGTAGCATCAGAAAGTGTTCCAAGACTCAAATTTTGTGAGGAGGCTTGGAAATTAGTATTTAAAAGAACCTGGAAACCGTTTGTGGAAATTCCACTCGGTTCATGTTTTATTAAAATAATTAATTATTTTAATGGAGACTCTAAGTCTAAACTTAGGGAAATTAAATAATTAATGGGCATTAATAAGACAGAGTGTGAATCTTCTAAAGAATGAAGATCAAGTCAAGTTTTAATCTTAACCATTGATTAGAATTATAATATGGGCCTTTGATTGATCAGTGAGAAGATTATAAAAGAAGGCTTGAGGGTCATTTGGAAAGTAAGTCGGGCACACACTCAATAACCCGAAAGAGATCGATTATGAAGGAATATAATTCGATTTCAGAGGGAGAGTTTCAGGGTAGAGTTGCAGAGGCAGAAAGAGAAGAGGGAGTCAGCAGTGACTGAGAACAAGGAGAGAGGGACACAAAGGGCCACAGAAGGCAACACAGTGTACCCACACTGAGTGTCGCAGTCCAGCGCAGGGACTGCACAAAGAAGTACGCAGAGGGAGACAGAGGGTCTTTCGGGTGTCAGAAAATCTTTGGAAGGATCCAGTTTTTTATCTGAGGTGTTTTCTAAATGAATATGCTAGTAAAGAATTCATTTTCTGAAGAATAATATACAAACCCTCATCTGCTGCATTGATTTTCGCACAGTGGGTTTTTCCAGGGGAAATTGTCCAAAAATAAGTGTGTACATGTGATTGCTTCTTATGCTTATGTTTCTTACTATTTCTTTCTCTGCATATACATTAGTGAATGTTGCAATAGTATTTATAATTTCAAAATTTACTGATATATTTATGTAAAAAACTTATCGAAGTAATAAGTAGGATAAATAAATCTATCTCTGCAACTGCATATTTCTCAATTGAAATTTTCACATTGGGCTCTCAAATTCAAGAATTAAATCCATGTTTTTGAAAAGTGTTCATGCGTGGGGTACAAAACTAGGCAAGTCATTGATTCCAATAGTTATTTGAATACTACCGCAATGACAATGAAGTCAAGAGGAGTAGGTCCCCCATTGCCATGACAAGTTTGCAACTTAGTCAACCAAAACATCAACTATGAATTAAGGTTTGTGTTTTGCGATTTTGATTATATTATTAAAAAATTCTTGGAGATATTTTTCTCAAAAGACATGATCATCATTAACTTTGTCATATATATATACATATATATATATATATATATTATTGAATATTAAAAATGAATAATTACACATTTTCCTTTATGATCCAGAAGAAAATAGGAGAACACACAGTAAACAAAACCACAAAGATTTTTTTTTATTAAAACGAAGAATAACTGTAAAAGCTACATTGTGGTGGAAAATATGTCCTTTTACAAAATGTGGCTTGTTACTTATAGCCTTTTTTAATTACAATACCACAAGTAAATTCCATGGGTGAATGAATACCATGGGCTGATGTCACTCACAATACCATGGATAAATTCCATGGGTGAATAACTACCATGGGAGGATGAATACCATAGGTGGATAAATACCGTGGGAGGATGAATACCCGGGGTGGATGCCACTTGCAATACCATGGGTGGATGTCACTTACAATACCACGGGTAAATTCCATGGGTGGATGTCACTTACAATACCATGGGTAGATGACACTTTCCATTCGGATCATTCCTCCTTTCTTAAGAAGAAATGGTCCCCATTGTGTGAAATTCCCTCAGAAGCCTTTATTGAATATGAAGAGACATTGAAGAGAAGGGTTGTGTGGTTAACCCATTGCCATGATGAATGCAAATCGGAGGATTGATATACCTTGTAATGCTTGTGACCAACTCTAATATTGAAATTTGCAACAAGAAATATTGGAAATTGCAACAAGAAGAGACTTCTAATTTAATTTTGCCTTAATTAAATTAAAAGGAAATTGTAATTCCACATCACATGACAACTTGTACGAGTTAACTGTGTTGGGAAGACTTAGTTAACCTATTCAATTCAAATTGGGGGTCAAACTGAAGGCATGATTTTTAGAGAGTCCATTTGTAGTTTATTTTGAGTTGTAATTGTTTAACTTAATTATTTGAGTTAAAATCAATTTAACTAGTTTTAACGAATGAATGAGATAGTGAGAGGTCCAGTGAATTAAATTTGATTTAATTCACATGCAACGAACAATCAAATAAATGATAATTCACTATAAATAGTTGTTGCATGTCATTTCTAAGGAATAATCATTTGAGATTGGAGCTAAAGGGAAGTTTAATACCAGTTGTATAATTAGAAAATTGTACAGGTCATGCATGAGGTCAACAGTATGCCTTGGATGTATTGCACAATCAATTATTGAGAATTTCCTAATCAATAGGGGCTCAATTCCCTTAGGAATGTGTAAGCAAGGCTCAACAACCTAGAGGCAAGAAATTGGTTAAGAATTGGACCAAACTTGCTGGGATCGGAGTGAGATAGTCAGAGATAGTGTAGGGAGCTCTGAAGCCTGAGAGAAACATTGTATTGTTTCATATTCTTGACTTAATGCAATATACAGATAGAGGGGTTTTTAGATGAGGCTTTCCCAGATAAATCCTTGTGTTGTGCAATTGAAATTATATCTCTTTCGTGTTCATGTGATTGTGCGATCGTAATTGGTTTCCACAATTTGTAGAGTAGATTCAAGTATTTTGTTTAGCTTATTACAAATATTAGTTTGAATCTACGTGGATTTTCTACATGTGATACTAAAAATGTGCAGCCTAGCAAATGGAATTCGATGAAGCGTGGGTTTGTGGATGACCCATAACCATGACAAACAAAGATATGAGGATAGAAATACCTTGTAATGCTTGTGACCAATTGTGATACTAACAATGTGTGGCCTAGCAAATGGACTTTGATGACAGGGGTTTTGTGCAGTTGACCCATAACCTTGAGTTTGTGGGTGACCCATAACCGTGATGGTGGCTTGTCTAGTAGATTCTCCTATCTAATGAGATGTTGTAAAGGTTTCTTTCATATTATAGACCTCATGTCTAAAGGTGAAAAAACTATTCCAGAAAATCATAGTACGCATGGCCGCTCAACGTTCCAGACATGTGTAACTTCAATTGCTCATATCTCTTAAATTGGGAAACAAAATCATATTTCGTAAAAACTCCATTTGAGCTAACAGAAAATACTTTCAAATGAACGATTTTTCACCTTCTAAAATTCTCTATGGAGGTTTTAGCACTTGCATTAATTTTGTTGAAGATTGTTGCAAAACTTTGAAATTGAGATATGCTTCAAACCTTCATTCCCATGGAGCTATAACCTTTCTCTGATACCACTGATCCGAATCTTGGGGGAGTAACCTTAATCTGATACCACTGATCTGGATCTTGGGGGAGACCCCAAGATGTAAGAAAAATTTAAATACCAGAATAAAATGGGAGAACACACAGTAAATAAAACCACAAAGACTTTTTTTATCAAAACGAGGGATAACTATAAAAGCTACATTGTGATGGACAATCTGTTATTTTACAAAATATGATTTGTTACTTATAGTTTTTTTAGTTACAATACCACATGGTGGGTAAATACCATGGATGAATGAATGTCATGGGTCCATGCCATTTACAATGTCAAAGGTAAATTCCATGGGAGGATGAATACTATGGGTGGATGTCACTTACAATACCATGGGTGGATTAAGTAAATTCCATGGGTGGATAAATACCATGGGTGGATGAATACCATGGGTAGATGCCACTTTCCATTCAGATCACTTTCACATAAACCTTAATGTAGCATTTTGTAAGACAATGCACTCCAAGGCATCTATGTGTACATCATGACACTATCACTTGATATATATGTACACACTCACGTAAAAATTATTAATCTGTAAAGCCCACTGGGTGTAGCTTAATTGGTGATTGTCTTGTTCAGAAGTCATGTCTAAAACAAGATATATATATATACACACACACACACTCACGTAAAAATTATTAATCTAGTTCTATATATATTCACTCAGATAAAGTTGGTGATTGCCTTGTTCCGAAGTCATGTCTAAAGCAAGAGATTCAATGTTCAATTCCCAATAAAAAAAAAAATCACTCACATAAAAATAAATAATCCAATTCTTAAAAGATAATAAAGATTATGTAAACTATTTACCCCATAATAATCACATTTGAGATTCATGATAGATAAATATTATTTTCACTTAAAAATATTATCTTTAAGTTTGAATTACATTTTAAATATATTTTGTAATCAATTATAAGTTTTACAAATTTTTGTTATTTTTAGAATAGAAATATAAAATTTCAATCCATTTTTCTCTTTAATATTAGGTTGTATATTAGGTTGTGTCAAAATTAGGGTCAATTTATAAGTTGCATGGAATATTGATTTACTCAATAACAAAATGTTGGTACAAAGATTGTGCTAAACTTGATTTTACTATCTTGTGCCTAGATTGAGGTTAGGTTATATGTTAGATGGATAAATGATTTACTCACTAAGGAGATGTATATATTGTTATAAGAATTGTACAAAACTTGATTTTACTAAATTGTGTCTAAATTAAAGTCATCCTATATAGTAGATAGAAAGATAATTTACTCAATAACAATATTATTATAAAAATGACTCAAAACTCTATCTAATCTAAACAAGTCTTGAAATATGATAACTCCATAATTCACTCCCATTTTTTACCCTTTCTGTAAAATTTAAACCTAAAACTTGAATAAATTCAACCACAAAACTTGAATAAATTCAATCACCAATAATGTATTTAATCCGAAATGATGTGATTCATCCAAAAAGACATTTATCTAAATTCAACCAATTAAATCTAAAACTTAAATAAATTCTACCACAAAACCTAATTAAATTTAACCAATTTGTTAGGTTTGCAGTATCCAAACCTTCACACCGAAACATACAAAAACTCACTAAAGAATTTGATTTACATGCTTGAGATTTTCTTGATGCTTGTAAAAACTGAAAATATATTTTTTTGCAGACAATTGAGCTCTTCGATGAGGGCATCTGAGTATTCATTGAAATTTTTTAATCGTTATCTCACCGACGATTTCCCTGTTAATGAATTTGATGGTGGTGTTCGATTCGGTTTTTTAAAGTTGCAGTTTGAGGTTTCTGTTTCTGGTCTCAAAAATTCACACGATTACCAAAATTTTGAACGGTGGATTATATTTTCTAATCTTAGATGCCTTGCACTATGCACTGCGAATCAAGACTGCATTGCTGACATAATTTTTTGGCTCAAACAGGAATAAAGGATTCTGTATTGAAGCACGTTTTAGGTATTTTCTTTTGCTTATTCTCTGCAGGCATTTTGCACTTGTATTCTTGTTTCTTCAATCGAAGATATAATTCCTTCCAAACTCTGATTCAACAGAGTATATAAAATGGCAAATTCCACGTCTAACAACGATTTCCCTGCTACATCTGCGCATCAGCTGATTGATTTCGACTGGAAAGTCAAGGTACGGTGGTAATGTAATCAGATTAAGCAGCCTGTGTTTTGTTGCAGAGGTTGAATTGAAGATGGCTATATGAGTACGGTCTGATTCGTTTGCTGTGCAGTATGCAGTCTCTAGCAGTTCACTCGGTGCCATCAATAAACCCCTCGTGCGATTGGAACTCTGTGTCTCAGAAACTCCTGATTCAGTAAAGGAGCCGGTCATGGCTCCAACCCATCAGACTGCAGATGACAAGACATTGTTTCTCCTGGGCGAGTACGACAAATCTGAGCTTGAGAATTTGATCTCGGAAATGGAGGCCATAGAAAAGGTAAGGTTACGGTTCGTGGGTTTCCTCTATTCTTAACTACCCATATTCAAGAATTTCGATTCCATTGACTTTAACTTATTGAGGAATTTGCATTCTCAGGAACCCCTTAAATGTGTTATTGCAGGCATTAGATGAATCTCCAGCCAACTGACAAGGATTTGCTTCAGTTATGATTTTGAATGGAATACCGGGAATATTATATTGTTCATATGTGAAATTTGGCTTTGTTTCAGGAGATATGAGGTCTTGATGAAACATGAATGGCCACTAGTCTAATTTTGGACGTTAGTTATCGTCTATGGTAGAGGTTAGCTACTTTCAGTCTTTGTTTCTTTTGCAGTCTGCGCATACCAGGTCTGTTTCCAGCATTTTGAGAAGTGAAATTTTGATAATATGCAAACTGTATGTTATGTATTTCGAGATATCTGACAAGGAAGTCAACCATAATTTTCTATCTTACCTATTATCCACTGACCTTGATTGGTTACAAATTACAATATATGGTTCTTCATAAACGAATGACAGTTTTAAGACTTTGTATAAGTTTTTTTTTTTTCAATCCGTTAAACTGGACAAAAGTTTCCAGCCATTTTGTACAGACTGCAAATTGTAAAATTTCACAAGTAATACAAAAAAGAAGTGGCATCCCTAAAATCTTATACTTTCTGGTGAGGTGGGCGTGGATTGCCTGAATTAATTTACTGCAGAGTTGCTAGTGTGTTCAGTGATCATCTTCATCATCAACATCCATATTGTCTTCACCACTGTTCAGATGGAGTTCATTTTCTTCTGACCTGTCTTGGGGTTTTTTTTTATTCCTCCGATTTGGATCTCCTACAGTTACTGCAAAATCCGTAGTATGCCTCTTCTTCATTGTAGCTATCTCAGGTGTTCCTATAATTTTTCCTCCAAACATTTGATTTCATTAAAGTTTAAAAATTTAAAATATTGAAGTCCTACAAAGCCCAAGGCTTAGATTGATTGGCAAGATACTCCTGTTCAAAGTACACATGATATTGGGATCCATTCCTATTGAGTCCTTTGGGGTTTACCAGTAGCCTCTGTGGCTGGCAGTTGATCTATCACACACCTAGAAATTCTGGGGATGATGGGAGATCAGGGGCCTCTGCGGCTGGCAGTTGATCTATCATACAACTAGAAATTCTGGGGAAGATGGGAGATTTTCTTTGTGAAGCTATTTCTTCAGGGAAGAAAAAATATCGACGTCCTACAAAACTGAAACCCCTGAAAGGAATCCATGGAGCATTTTTTATTTCATGTTTTTATGACAGATTAGATTATCATTTTGTGATTTTGTACAAGTAATTCATTCATCTTCATCAGAGGCAACAGAAACAAATAATATGCGACTTTGATTTTAGAAGTTAACCGATTATTTGGCCATGGCCTGACGAACATATTTGCCACCAAACTTATACTATATACTGAACATCATGATTTGCTGATAATTCAATAGTTTTTCCTTTATTCTCCTTGATTCTAGGATCATACTTAATAATCTTGCGGAGCAGTGTGCCCACAATCGGCCTTTGCATGTCTGTTAGTCTTTTGGAAGTCAGATACGTTATAGAGAAAACAAGATCAAACTTGCAGAACATCTAATATCTAAAGTTCTGATAAATATCTGAATGCAAACCATGCTAATAAGCAAGCCCTATCGGTGAGAATGCCTAAAAAGCTTAAAAGTGGTTAGGAGGCAGTATACCTGTGCTTTCGCCCCCAATCTCAAGAAGGCCTATCTGATAGAGTGACCTTGGCTTGCCCTTCTGCTGTATTTGTTGATAGCAGTTTGCAACTTCAGTACATAATAGCAAATAGATTAATTGGAACACCTTACCCTCATAAAATTACAGGCATGTAAAATCCCAATTCAGATTGTACTAAATTCCTATCAAAACTCGATTTTCTCCAGTTACTGCACCTATTTTAAAGAATTGTCTATAATAGGTACTTTAATAACATTTAAGCATATTAGGCTAGATAAAGACCTTTAGTTTTATTTACCAAACTGTCATCCATTATCATGCTTCCCACAGTCCAAGTCTACCAGCTTGTATCAAATAGAACATCTCTAAAATATGGACCTTAACAACCATCTTCCTCTATATTGTGGCGCTTCAATTGGCTACCTGTCACGGAACTCTTCTAAAAATATTGAAAACAAGCTATCCCTGACTAATAATATATTCTGTTATCAAATAATGCCTACAGGTTAAATTTGGTTATGGAAAATAGTTACTTTTTAAACATAGTGCCAGTAGAATCCGAAGGCATATGGAAGCTACCATTTGTCAAATTTTTATCCATTGCAATATCTCCGGGGCATAGGAAGTAAATTCAATTTTGAAAAAACTTAAAAGTTCTTTCCTCTGTTCCTCTTGGTTGCAGATAGCATACCATTGGATAAAAATGTAAAATCAAATGCAAACTATGCTATTCATTTCTGCTGTATCTTCTGAGCAAACAATAATTAAAATAGTTATTATTTTTTCGTTTGCTGAACAATAGTAACTTGTATTGCTGCAGCAAAGCATAAGTGCTCCCCATCTGAAATCTGGCATTTGTAATTTGAAGTAATCTATTGGAAGCCTCGTTAATCGTACATAGAAAGAACATAGATCAAGATCGTATAGATATAGGTATTCATTTTTAAGCCTCCTTTGTTATGTGACTGGATCATACGTTCAAAGATCAGAAATTGGGATCCTAATGTTTCAAGCTTCAACTCAACGAAGAATTTGATGTCTTAATCAATTTTCCTCACTCATTTTATCAACTGCTGCTCTTAGAGGGTAACCGATTTGGGAAAAATCAGGTTAAATGAATTCTATGATAACCTCATGCACTCATCAAATCGCCCCCAATAAAAAGGGGAAAACAGCAATTCTGCATTTTATCATGGTATCCTGTCAAACTTATGCTCATGAAAGTCATCAGGGTAGAAGATCATGGTGGTTTTAATGGCTTGAAAACTGAAGTGCCAATCTGCATTAGAGTACAATCAAGAACCTATTTTAAATGCAGTGTTGCCCTTTAATATTAAAATGAGCTTTGATTTAAAATTTGAATATTTTATACATTTATTATAGCCTGTCCACATCCACCCATTCATGGTTATCAACTTCAAGGCATATGGAAAAAATGATAGAAATTAGATGAAGTAAATATGCAATGCTCATTTATGCATTTAAGATTACTTATTCAACTACTTACAAACAAAACATTCCTTTCCAATCATATTATTAAGTAGGCATATTAAAATATAAATGGTATAGATAAAAAACTCAAAACCCATATGAATATAGACACAATCACTTACGTAATTGCATTTGGATTTTTTTTATTCTATTTGGATTTTCTTGAAAGTGAAAGATGTTAAGCTTTAAGAGTAAGGAGGATTGAAGTGATCAATTAAAAAACCCTCAACTTTATAATAAGCAAAAAGAAGAGACACCACAAAAATATCATTACAAATGCAGTAGAGAGATTATGACTATAAAGAACATAATAGGTAAAGGTGCATGTAGGCTAATCACTTCTATAAAGGGTGAAATAATGAAAATAATCACATTATTTGACATGCAAATAATAGATGGTGTATTTATGCTTATCTCAAGTAGTAGGGTGTTATTTGCAAGAGGGGTTATGAGTCCACACAACTAACCCTTATTTACTAGGCTAGCCATAGCCAGTGTTATTTGCAAGAGGGGTTATGAGTCCACACAACTAACCCTTATTTACTAGGCTAGCCATAGCCAAACTTAATAATAATGATTGCATAAGGTTAAACATAGGCACAAGTGAACCCACACCATTTCCAACAATTCCCTTTAAGTTGAACATGAGGCCACATAGAATAAATAAGAGTGGGTTTATATATACCCAACTCAATTCAACAATGGTCATATTTGAAATACAAATGATAGTGGTTTTATAAATGCTTGACACAATAGTGGGTTGGTCATGGCCAACATACAACTGAAATTGGGTGTATAAATACCCAGCTCAATATAGGGCTAGTGGTTGTTGAAATACAAGTGGAGTAGGCTTATGATACCTATTTCAATATACATATGAGAGAGTAGGTTTTTATGGATACTCAATTTAATATAGGGTTGGTGTTAATTTTAGATAACCATGGTATGTTCTATGCTTAATGCAATTTACTTCAATCTTTCTTCTTATTAGCCAAATTCAATTTCAGATTAGCAATCACATAATCATTCAAAGTAATTGATGATGGAACATAAAATAGATCAACAGAAGACAAGCCAATACAAGATACAAGAATTTGTAATTCTTCTTATTCAACAAAGAAAGAGAAAAATGTTTGTTACAACAGTCAACAAGATGCCCTAGCCAACAAAGACTTCGCTGGTCAAACCAACCCTTCAACCTCCAAAGTAGGTTCAGTCAAACACATACAAATTCGACATTCCTTCAGTGTCACACACAACCCAAAAATCAGCTCCCAAAAATAGTCAACGCAAGTCAAATTCCTATGGTCAAAACTAGTCAACACTGTGGTCAATTTCGGTCAACATTGTGGTCAAAAAGTGCAGTCAAAGGTCAACACTTGACCTTGGTTTTTGTGCCATCAAATGCAGCCTTCCAAGATTGGAATTTCTGGGCAGAAATCATAGTCAAACAAAGAGGGTTGACCCAAAGTCAACGTTGGTCAACGCTGTCCAGATTTGCCCTAAACCAGTCTGAAATTTCGAACAGCTTGTTTCGCACGTGGGAGAGAGAGAGAAGCCTCTTCAAGGTTGTACGAACCAATCAGATGAGAGAGAGATGTTTGAGATGAGTTGATGATGAAATGAGCATCATGCCTCTCCAATTTATATCCATGATTGTGGGTGTGTGACACATCTATTGGGGCTTGTAAACCTACATTACAATTCTGGCCAACCTTGACAATTTGCACATGTGTGGAAAATAAATTCAAAATATAAGTTATGCTCATCCAAACAAGATGATCTTTAGATCAATCTTGCACGTCTCTGAAAGAGGAATCCAACAAAAATATCATCTCCATCATATGAGCAATGCAACATGGAGTTTGGACCTAGTTGCCCAAAATTAACAGTTGGTTATAATCAAAACACAAATGAGAGTGTATTTGTGGATACCCAAGTCAATATAGGGCTCAATAATGGTTGAAGAAGATTACACTCTTGTTATCAACATTCCCTTGCATTGTTAAATAAAGGCCACACTAAGAAGGCATTACATATAATTTTCCCTAAATGGCATAACTCCCATACAAATACATTTCCACAATCTAGTGAAGATTACGACTCATTAATATATAGTGATGATGTTAGTAGATTAGTTTGTTAATTGTATAAAGATTGTCGCACTAATGTAGTAAAATATAATGCATCTAGAATGGATCAATATCATAATGTGATGATATATATACATAAAAACTTGGTGAATCACTTATATGTCTTAACAAAAGGTGCTTGATAAAGCACTTGTAGAAAGTATATCAATAATAAGAGTTACATCAATTTGTGACACAAAAAGATCCAGTATAATACGCTGATAATCCTATGTAGAAGAATCCTTTGTATGAAATGGGAAAGATCTTGGTGGACCATTGATGCACTGGTAAAATACTTGTGAAACTTTAGCTCTATAAAAAAAAATGAATCCTTGGGAGTCGACATCCCCCTCAGCTTTTATTTACCTGCAATCATAAAGACTGCACAGATTATGCCCACAATTGAGTTCCGAAAACTCCATCTGACGGGATGATGCCACCATTCAATTTCCTCTTCAACTACTCTCAACGATCCTCAACCACCCAATAGACAAAATCCCCACTGCAGATTGTTTGCTTGCCAGATACAAGCACAATCCTACACACATGTAAATGGACGATTTCCTAAACACATGTGATGCATCTCATTCCAGATTGGGACAGAAACATCCTCTAACTATATGTATTTGAGAAGAATGGGCATGATTAGTTTGTTGATCACTACTGATGTTTGCACCTCTCATTTCACAAAAAAAATAATCTCTCTATACAATGAGCCTCCCTGCAATTTCTTACACAGATCTGAAGCAGATCAAATTCATACATCAAACTTCAGTAAATTACACCTTACCTCTATCCACCTTTTCGAATCTATTGGAGTTTGGATCGATCAATCTGATAGTTGCTGAGGTGAGGTTTAACATACAGGTGAAAACGTAGCGTGCTAAAGAGGAAAACATCGCTAGAAAACCACTGCTGATAAAAACGCAACGTTATAAAGGTAAACGTGGCGCCACAAGTGTATGCGTAGTGCTTTAGGTGTATGCGCAACGTCTTCAGTGTATGCGTAGTGCCTCAAAGGTATGCGCAGCGCCTCAAATGAAAACACAGGTTATGATCAAATCTCTATTTTTTCTAGCTTTCTCGATGGCATTTCCATACTCTCCTTGGTTAAAAGCTATGGTTATGTAAAACACGCACAACGTGAAACAAAGACAGACTGTTAAACACAATTTATCATTCCAGTATGCCAGGTATTTCACCAGCTTAAAACAAAACCAATTCAATACAAAATCGATGACAGAAAACACCCAAAAACAGAGGTTTCTTTGTTTTTTTCTTCTTTTCTGACCCTTAATGGATCGATATGCATACATCCATTTCTTATTTAAAAAAAATGCATACATAGAGTCTCCCTCACACAAAGCTCTCTGTTTCAGAGTCTCACACCCTAATCCTCTCCACTCTCTATCGTAATCTCCTATCTCTCTCTTCTTTTAAAAAAAATTACCACCCATAAGGGTACAGATTGCATAAATGACTGAAGGTACAGTTTACGGATAGGTACAATAAGGTACAGGATTGGTGCAGCAGATTGCGGAAGGTGCAGGAAAGTTACAGTAAGAACATCTCTGAGTTTAAAGTATCTGAGGAAAGAATTTGTCAAAGTCAAGACAATGATCTAAAGGTGGTAGAAAGTGAGGAAGGTAAATCAAAGATTTACCTTCCTAACTACATTTCAAGGAATTCGGTTACAAGTGAAAATAATTTTGTCTCTACATTTGACTAAGTACTTTGATAATTGACTTGGTGAAAGATTAACTAAGCTAAAGAAGAAAATACATAAATAAGCTCTCAAGTAATTATCATGAAGAGAATTGTATTAACCTACAACCCTACAAACTCTCAACATGGTATCAGAGCTAAGGTAACAGTTAAGGAAGGGCATCTAAGAGACACTTACGGATCAGATTTCAAAAACATCTAAGCAAGTCAAAGGAGGATTCTCTGAAAATTTGAGAAGCAATCACAATCTGAATAACACAGTCAACAGTTCGGATCATCTCGGGCTTATTTCAAGAGTATTTTGACAACCTCAGTTTAGTATTCTAACTACCGTACTTCTCGGCATACCTGGTGCAGTTCAGAGTGATACTTCAGATCTGGTATATCTACATCAACACTACTATAATCACCCACTTTGATACTATATGTTGGTACATGATTCAGTGTTGCTACAGTTAAGATGATTCTTGTGCAAACACCGCAATCTTGGAGAACTCATAGTGCAACCACAATAATATAGTGTTATCTTAAAAGAATGATTTCAGTACCAAAATGAGACCTTGGTTTCATGACAGAAATAGCACAAGACATAGACAACCAAAAGAAGGCATTATCATCATTACAACAAGGATCTAATCCTTACCTTTGAAGAAGATCATCCAAAGAGAAAGCACTAACACATATTTTCTCCACCGCCATCGAAGAAATCAAGCTGAAGATTTTATCTTCACTTATCAAGTAAGTATCTTTCATTCTATAATCAAATTTGGTTAAATGACTTTGTTTTTGCAGGGAGATCTATAAGCTGGTTGGGTTACCAAGAATCCTTGCATGAGGAGGATAGTCACAGTCCTCGAAGAAAGTAAAGTCATGAAAAGCCTATGAAGGATTGGAGACATCGAGAGAATATAAGATAAGATGAAAGAACTATTCTATGCAATAAATAAGATGGAAAAAGACAAATCAAGGGCAAAAATGTTGAAGGATAAAAGACTCAAACATTTGCAGAAGGAAAAGGAAAGTTTAGGAAAAGTGGAAGACTTATGGACATTACAAGAAAGATGGTCCTAAAGGGACAATATCAATAGGAGAAAGAAAGGAAGCTCATATCACCGAAAAGGATGGAGGAAGCTGAAGAAAAGAAGTTCAAGGAAAATGTCTGTTGGTTATATGATAGGAAGCAATGTAGCATCCTGATCGAAGCATGGCAGGAGCTCTTGGTGAATCAACTCCAGAAAAACCTCTTTGACAAACTTTACTAATAGATAGTAGTCATCAAGAGCAAGGGTCATCATAGAAACATACTTCTGGGATGTGATGACATATTGATAAAACAATCCAAGGGAATGAAGCTCTTCATTCTTAAAAATTGCTACAGGATGACTCAAGGGAAAAAGGTATGAGGTATGTATATATTTATATGCTGACATTGGATGTTGTGATGTCATGTTATATGGTTGCAGGTAATGAACTTCTGTATTTAGAAGTATGATCTATGGAGGAGTATCTCTCAGTGCACGAACAAATGAAATCAACATAATATGTCCTCATGGAATATGAGGTGGTTGTATTTGAACAAGAAACTAGAAAGGTTATAAGTTCCTGGGAATAAAGAATGTGTAGAGAGGAAGAGATCATGACATGCAACCATATCAAAAGGCTGTTATTATTCGAAAGATAAAAATATGTGACTAGGAGATCTCTTGGGAGTATATGTAGACTTTGACAGAAGTCTGGTAAATAAGAAGACTCTTGACAAAACATATCATTAGGAGATGTGTCAATCTGTATGAAGGATGTCGATACCTATAGGAAGATTTCATGGTGAAAGATCATCACTAAGGTAACTTTTTTTCTAAAAGTTCATATGTATACGTTTATCTGGATGAGTTTGTGCAGGGCTGCCAATCATGAGAAAGGATGTATTATCGTTGGAGATGATTCAAAGGAAAGCAACATGGCATAACAATGGACCAGATAAGGAAGTCTGGTGAATCACTTTCTAATAGCTAACATGAATCAGGATGAAAGTGATAGATGATATGTGCCCTATGAAGCAAAGTTGGAGATTCCTCAATATCGAAATCCATGACATCAAGGACAAGAATTCTTCATTAGCAGCTAGGTGTCTCACCATTGCTGCTGGAGGTCCCTGGTTAAGAGGGAGCCTGATGATAAGTTTATTTCTTGGAAGAAACTTGGTAATTCCTAAGAATGAGCTTAGGTACATTCCTTGTTTAGGAATGAGTACATTCCCTTGTGGAATAGGTCCTCCCTGGTTGAGAGGGAGAGATAGACACATCATTCTGGTCTTGGGAAGACAGAATGGAGGATTGGGTAATCATATGGAATTTGATACTCTTTGAGAATGTGTTAGGGAATTCAAGATAAGATTAGTCGGGGACCGATATTCTTTGAGGGCTAGCTACCCAAGAGAATAATAGTCCAAGAAGGTCATACTTTGGGAACACCCGGGTGGAGTATGTACCTTGGAGAGACAATGACGAAGGTGTCTATAAGTCATGTGTCTCATCAGCATTGAAGCCCATTGTCTCGTTGAAGAGATGGGGCTGTTAGTTAAGGCCTTGCACTAGGACAATGCTGGTTGATATGATGTTATACAAATGCGATTATCAATCTGATTTTTCTTATGAGATTCTTTAGATTGAAAGTGATCATGTAACTATATGAATACCTCCCTAGTTAAGAGGGAGTGTTGTAAAATGTAACTAGGTCGGTCTTCATGTTGACTATGTAATTATGAAAAGAAGGAGACAAAGATAATAAAATGTATTTTGTTGTACTTGCTTCATGGGTTTCATGAGCAAGATTTTATTATGTAGATAGACTTATTCTTGATGTCTATTAGGTTTTTGTCTTCTAGGTATAAATAGGATTAAGTGTCAAAATCATGAAAGATCCAGTTCAGATGGATATGCTCCTAGACCCTGTAAAGAAGCTCTAACAGCCCTCCAGAAGTGTTGGAAGACAAACTCCAAATATAGCGAAAAAAACCTACAACAATGTTGGAATAGATGTGAAGTAATGCCTCATAAAATGCCGGATAAAATAATCTACAAGTCGGCCTAAATTACAAGCTATAAAGTCGGCCTAAATATCAGATGATTGGTCAGCCTAATAGCTGGATCAGTCACCTATATATATGATTGTCATGCGGCTCATTTGGAGGAGCAAGCAAAAAAATGCGGATTCATCTGAAATAAAAGGTACAGGATTGCGAAAGGTACAGAGGGTGCAGATTGCAGAAGTCACTGAAGGGTACAGATTGCAGGAGTGACTGAAGGGTACAAATTGCGGAAATGACTGAAGGTACAGTTTACGGATAGGTACAATAAGGTACAAGATTGGTGCAACAAATTGCGGAAGGTGCAGGAAGGTTACAGTAAGAACATCTCTGAGTTTAAAGTATCTAAGGAAAGAATTTGTCAAAGTCAAGACAGTGATCTAAAGGTGGTAGAAAGTGAGGAAGGTAAATCAGAGATTTACCTTCCTAACTACATTTCAAGGAATTCAGTTACAAGTGAAAATAATTATGTCTCTACATTTGACTGAGTACTTTGATAATTGAATTGGTGAAAGATTAACTAAGCTAAAGAAGAAAATACATAAATAAGCTCTCAAGTAATTATCATGAAGAGAATTGTATTAACCTACAACCCTACAAATTCTCAACATAGCAAACCTGATATGCTCTGATTGAGTGGGCTGATTTTTGTTTGAAAGCCATCATTTTGATGAGCAGGGGAACTCTTTGGCAATAAGTCTCCTTGAGAAGGCAGTACAGCCCCAGTATCAATATGTTCTCTTGTTTCTTCATGAGGCAAGGCTGCAATACATAAATCAGTAGTGGAACAAATAGAAATAATCTCTTTATATAAAAGTTTAGAGGTTGGCTGCATGTTCATAATCTGATTGATCTCTTCTTCATATAAAGGAGGAGACATTCCTTGTTTTCTTTGTATTGGACAACAATTGTTTTCTTTTTCTTGTGAAGACTAATAATGAGGCTGAATGTCTTCTTTGTTGTTACTAACAATACCCAAAGACTGTTGATTTTTTATTGTATTAAGGTTGTCTTTGATGGACTGAAATGAAGCACAACAAAGAGGTAAAGATCCTTCCCTTTTTTCCAAACTTTCTACACTTTCTTCTTCACTCTCATAGCTAATTTGTATTTGCTGATTACTATTTGCGCTGCTGAAAATCACTGTCTTTGTCCCACAAACTAGTTATTGATTTTTCTGTAGTGTTAGTTTGAGTTTGGAGAACATAATCATCATCATATTGATCATACTTGGGTAGCTTATTCATAGAAGGAATGTCATCCAATATGCACACTAGATCAGTAGATTGCTCCACCCTATGTTGACCTATAAGTTTATTTTCTGATCTACGGTAGTTGGGATTAAAAGGAGAGTGTTTATGGCCAATAGCTTCTTATTTAGAAACCTGAAATGAATCGAAGCACAAGGGTAGAGACTCAAAAGGTGCTGGCTCATCCTCCATTTCTGGTTCTGTAATCCCAACAACCACACCAAGATGACTTAAGGGGAGAACTTACAGATTTGAAAAAGGGTTTGTATCATCCATTTCTTCTCTGACTGATTCCTTAGAGAATTCCTCCTTGTTTCTATTTGCAACTTGCCTGCAATTCTCTCTTAATAGTGAGGCATAATATGTAGGAAGGCATCTAGTACTTACTTGACAACCTCCTGCATTTTCTTCTTTGCAATATTGCTCAACATGCATATTTGGATTGTTATTTTTGCATTGTAATGACTGAGTTTGTTCTTCCCAAGAAAATAGTACCGGATGTTTTTAATAATCAGCTCCAACCTCAACCTTGTACTCTTCCTCTTTCCTGCCAATCATATGCATCATTTTGATGATTGTGTCTGTCAAGATCTCTAGCTTTATCTCTGAAGATATCAATTTCTCTTGATCTACTTTGTCCTTCTTTATTTCTTTTAGCTTTGCCTCCTTGTTCAGCATGTTGGATTCCACATCAACTACCATCCTTTGCATTTCCTCCAGGTTTGAAGGGTCCCTTTCTCTTATCTGGAATGCCATCTCTAGGTCAAAGGCGTCTAGGTAGTGTAAGAGAGCCCACCCTGGGGTTGGTTTTATTTTAGCAGGTATTGCATGGTATAATTTATTGAACCCGACTGAAAAGTGTTGTACTGTCTCCCCTGGTTGTATTTTTAGATGGTTATACTCTTCCATGATTAAAAAAACATTTCCCAGGACCACCCACCTATCTAGGAAGACTTGAGTGAATTGATGAAAATTGCTAATGCTTGTAGCTGGAACGTATTTAAACCAACTCTTAACTTTTCCTTGTAATGATAAGGCAAACATTCTAATACGAACATCATCTTTTCCTACTTCAAATAGGTCAAGTAAGTCCTCAAGATTTTGAATGTGTTTTTCAGCAGTGATCTTTGTATTTTCTCCATCAAAACCGGGTAGATTATTTGCAAGATTTGTAGGGAGGGACTAGAGGATAGGAGGTAAAACCAGAGGTTTGTATCTATCTGGGACTTTTATGGGCATAAGTAGTACAGAAGGAGGCTTATAACCATTTGAGATTTCAGCAAGGGCAGGGGAGGTAACATGAGGCTCATGTTTCACTGGGTTTTGTAAAAGTGCATCAGGGATGTGCATAGGTGTATAAGTATGTACATGGTCTGAAATTTGAGGCTTAGCTTTTTGAGGCTTGAGAAGTTTACAATGATCAATGCAGACCTCATCAATGTATTCTTGATCAGGTTTAAAGTAGGATAGAACATAGTTACAAATAAAAACAATAATTTCCTGAATCCAATTTAGGCTTGGATACTCTCTCTTTCTAGGATGAGTGGTCATGTTTCAGGTTCTTCCTCTAGTGGAGTCTTTAGGCTTATTGAGAGTTGTGGAGTCACCAGGTGGATGATTTATAACTTTATTGAGGCTGGCTGTTGTCCACCATCAACAACTAGATACCAATCTTGAGATGTTTTTTGGATTTTCTGAGTTCTTTATAGAGCACTAAAATTTTTCAATAAGTGTTCCCCAACGGAGTCGCCATTATGTTAGTATGGTGAATCAACTAGATATCATTCTTGGCTAACACTTGATTTATCTAGGTTTGACAGGGAATCTGTGAGCTCTTAAGGAATATTTACGTTGTTACTTACTCAGATCCCCAACGGAGTCGCCATTATGTTAGGTCCCTGTAATTTGTCAGATTGGCAAGACCAAATAGACAAGGGTAACATCAAACCAACTTTGGAGCCCTAGGACCTAGCCTTCCTGGACTTAGAGAGGGATCTCTCTATATTTGTATAAAAGATGAAACTTGTATGATTTATGATGCTGATTTTAGGCTAGTTAAAATGATAGGGTTTGTTTGTTTTGTTTTGTTTGGTTGGGTTTGTCAAAAAGAACATATAGAGTAAGAGAAACTTAAACCATTGGGCTATGGAGTCTGCAAAAGGTTTTGGAAAGTACAACAATAGGTCAAGGGTGTTTCATAGGGCAAGTTAACAAAGCCAAATGGATCTTAATAGCTTAGGTGGGTGTGAAATGAACATTAAATGGTGAATTTAGTAGGTTTAAAGGGCAGTTCAGAATCCTTTAACATATACTATAACAAGAAAAGTCTTTAAGAGTACTATGCTTGAGAAAGAATCAAAGGACAGGGTGCACCATAAACTTCTTTGACCAGACTTCACCAAGTAAACTTTAAAACAACAATCCAACAAACCCTAGAGAGCAGGGAACTCCTAATTTCTCTAGTTATTTACTTTCAGAGAAAGAAAACATTCAAGATAATACATAAGAAATGATTAAAGAGTAGGGAACTCCTAAATTCCTTAATCAAATTGTAAATAACTTCAAAGTAACCATTTCAAGATAGACTAAAGGACAGGGCATACCATAAACTTCTTTAGCATAAACCCTAATAAGAAAACTTCAAAGAAAAGCCTAGAAAACAATGATTCAAGCTACACCAAAGGACAAGGCATACCATAAAATTCTTTGGCTTGACTCTTATTAAACCATTTTCAATAAAACAAACTAAGTGGAATTAGAAATCATTTAAGAATTTTCCAATCAGACTTAGTAGAGGAAAACATTTGAGAAATAGAAGCAGATAGACTTAAGGTGCCTCTAACAACGTATATTAGCCTAAAATTTCTGTTCTATTGCAAGAGAGATTGATATACAAAATGGAATAACAGAGGTAAACAATTGAAAAATTAGGATAAAATCGCCATTCAAAAAATTCCATGAATCCTGTGAATGAGCTTTCTCCATTGATATTCAGTCCAAAAACAATTACAAAGCTCCAAAGCCAAACTCCTTTCACAACTCAAAGTCTATGAGGCACTTAACTCAACAATCAACCAACAAAATTATAAAGTCTCCATGCAATATTTATTTTCCAAGTGAGGAGGTAAACTCTATATAGGGTTTCAAAATGTCATTTATTACATAGTTAAGACACTTTGACCTTTGAGACCATGTAAGGCCCAAGGAAAAAATATCTAAACTCATTTATGGAAAAAATAACTTCTAACATAACTATTTGAGCTAACTTTGGAGTTATTTGTCTTCAAGGCCTTCAAAATATCTTTTTCAATAAATTCTGATGTGTTTTGTTGAATTTCAGGCAAGGGCACAACACCAAGACTGAAAAAATTGCCTTTTTTTCAGCTGCGTTTTGGAGGCCTTCCCGGTGTCCAAATGAGTTCCATGATAGCTCATTGGAAAGCCTGTCATGTCTAGTTTCTATATCTACCTTCAGTTTCTAGATTAGTGCCCATTTTATTTGTCAAAAACCACTTTTCCCAAGACTGATAAGGGTGCAGCGCCAGTGCTGAAAAGAGGGTAGAAAGGTGATTTTTAGGTGGTTTTTGGACCTTTTGAGGGACCGGTTTCGCTCCAAATGATTTGAAACTTTCTGAGGATGATTTCATTGGCATGAGGAACATGAAAATTAAAACCATTTTTCAATTGAGTTCCCAAAAAAAGAGCGCAGCGCTAGTGGCGCTGTGCGTTTGGCCCTTTTTTCTTCTAGCCAAACCGTCAAAAACTCAAAATTTGCAAAAATGTGCCAAAATTGGGATTTAACTTGCTGATCATGTTTGGGATTATTGGAGGGATATATCAGCAAGGATATCAAGTTTTTATTTCTTCTTTTCTTCATTTAGATCTTGAATCTTTGCAAGGGCTCGTTTGAGCTTAGCCCTTGCAATCATGTTCCTCATGGCATAATGTCTTTCCATCTTCCTCTGCATGTCAGTGTCTCTCTTGGCCTTCTCTAGCTGACCTTCTAAGTGCAATTTTTCCCTCTCAAGCCAATATTCTCTATCATAACTGATCTCCATGGCAAGCAACTCACTTGGAGTGAGCTGCTCTGCAAATTCCATCTCTTTCTCTCTTTCCCGGGCTAAAGCCTTATTCAACCCAATTTTCCTTGGCCTCTTTCTAGGAAGTTGTTCTTCCTCATCCTTATTGTCATCAAAAGTGCCCAAGGTCTCATCCAGCATAGCCTTGGCCTTTCCTACCTCTTTCCGGGCTCTGATTTCCCTGACCTCACTGATGGATTTCTCTGTCTTTAACTGTTGGTTTTCTAACTCAAGGAAATTGATCACATTCTTAGCCCTACCAAGATTAGCTTGTAGCTCCTTAATCTGGGCATCCTTGCTCTTGAGCAGTATATTGGTGATCCTCTCCTCATCCTCATCCTCAAGGTTAATAAGTTGAAACTCTTGTTCAGTTTCATGTTCATCTTCCTTTTCATCAATGACCTGCTCTGCAACCTTTTCCTTACCCTTATCAAGTTGTTTTGTTGATGATGAAGGCAGGGCCCCTTCCAAAATCTGTGGGATAAAACACCTGCCTGTGGCCTCTTTGATAGGTCAAAGGAAAAGGATCTATGTCAATCATCTCAGTGTCATCTGTCTCACTGCTCTCTTCACTATTTGATGCTCTGGTATCATGAGATGAGGGTGAAGGATTGTGGAAGGGTGATGAGGAAGGATCATCATGAGGTGAAGGAATGCGAGTGGATGGTGATGTAGGAACAACAAGAAGTGATGGAGAAGTAGGAATGGGAGGATGAGAAGATGAAGGAATTTCTTGCTGATGATGACCATGTGGAGTAGTGAAAACCTCATGAGCAATGGAGGTCTCCCATGGAATGTTTTTCTGCTGCAGCTAATGTATGACCACCATTTTAATAAGTGAATGATGGAATAGGCTCTGCATTTGCTGAGGGTAGTCTCTCTTTTTCACTATGTAGGCCATTTTTTCAATGTTCCGGAAGAGGTAATATGGTATATGCGGCATCCTAACCCTAGTGAAATGCATAAGAAGGCAGATGTGGTATGAGTAGAGGCGGGAAAATCTTCCCTGACATGTGAAATAATTCATAATTATCCTCATCATAGGTGCATATCTATCAAGCATATGAGAAAATGGGAAGATGGACTTGTGGTGATCTTTATACCTAGGCTTTAGGTAGGGTTCAAAGTAACTCATGTCTAGGTTTTCTTGC
Organism: Pinus albicaulis; assembly: GCA_034641835.2. NCBI lineage: Eukaryota > Viridiplantae > Streptophyta > Pinopsida > Pinales > Pinaceae > Pinus > Pinus albicaulis. Next base: position 443,277,507 of record CM076569.1, read on the forward strand.
TTGAACCCCTTTTCTCCCACGCTTAGTATCCCAGTAGCTGCAACAATAGCATCAGTGGACATCTCAAATGCAACTCCAGCAATTTTAACTTGTTCGTCATGAAAATTGGTAATAAATAGTCTTGTTAGCTCAGGGTGGTTTTGTACTTGCTGCACCTTCTCACAAAATTCAAAGAAACCCATGTGTTTGAAGCAAGAAACAGTAAGAGGAGATGCCATGAGATCCTTTGTATTGAGGGGTTCAAATCTGTTTATCTTCCCTCCCTTGTGATCATGCCTCCTTGGCATTTGGGCCTCACCACCACTGCCACTATCCTCTCCCTCAGACATGTTTAAAACTCTGTTTTGGAAACCCTAGGACTGATGTGAAAATGAGATGAAGGGAGGGTAATGAAATGGTAGTTTTGCAAGTGAAGGGAATGAGTGAATGAAGGGAATGGGTGTAGGAGAAAGATGAGATGAATGACAACCTTGAGAACTGTAATAACCCTTTGTTTTGACTGATACTCTTTATAGGAAGATGAAGTAATGGAAAAAAAGTGATTTCAATTTTGTAGCTTAGGGTTTGATTAGGGTTTCATTCCATTCATTTAAGAATCATCAAATAGCTTTAAAAATAGGGCTATGGTAGGTACTTACCCCTTAAGCTTGGCTTGGAGGACCTTTAACAAGAGTTTGGAAGCAACTTGGAGTTATTTGAGTGGTTATAAGAGGGAGAAACCCTCTATGTCCAAGCGCGCAGCGCCAGTACTGAGGGCGCAGCGCCAATGTTGAACGCGCAACGCCAAGGTAATCTTTGTTGGGTCATGCCGGGCAAGAGCGCAACACTCTGTCAAAGGCGCAACCCCCACTTCCAAGTGCACAACACCTTCAGAAAATGCGTGGAGGAAAAATGCCAGGGGCACAACACCAACTCCTAGGCATGCAGTTCCAAGAAAATTTGCCCAAATTCACTTAGAAAACTCACAAATTCTTCTCCTCTCAATGCTCTTGATATTTTGAAAGGTAACAATGAGGATTTTGAAATGTTTAATGGGATTTATAGGAAAATGGAATTTTGATTTAACTTTTGAAAACCCACTTTGTAAAGTCTAAAGTATTTTTTCTTTTCTCACTAACCCTTTTGACACTCTTGCTTTGTAGGTGACTGAAAACATTGAGTCGGCTTTTATTTTGCTCATTTTAGGCTTGTCAGGTTCACTTTGACAACTTTAGGATCTGATCATATAGTAGCATCTTCAAAACCTTCTGTAGTTTCCACCATGAAGTTCAACTCCTCTTTTCCACCTTCTCTGGCCACTTTCCCAAAACCCTAGGTGTCTGGAGTGCTTTACAACAGTCATTAGTGTTGTCTTCTAAGTTCTCTATATTCCTTTCAAGTTCATTCATTTATGTCTAGTTCACCTTACCATTTTCCAAATCTCATCAATAGTCTCTGATATATTTTCTTCATGTTTGGCCTTGTGTGCTTCGTCCATGTCATTTTCTGCAAGTGATCATTGCTTTGGCACTCAAATGGACTAACCAGTTCATAACCCTAGTTATCTACAAGACCAAGTTTTTCTTCTTTCCCTTGATGTAAGTTGTTTTCATTCAAGAGTAGACAATCTACCTCATCAGTACCTTCTATTGATAAATCTTTCAACACTCCTGCAGAAGTGTTAAACTCTTCCATTTTACTCACTTGCAGACTCTGAACTGAGTAGATAATCATCTTTGGAAACTTTTAGGTCCTTCTTGAATAACCATGTCTTGAAATTCTATTACATTTGAGCCAGATTCTAGCAAAGGAAAAGTAGTGCTTGAAACATCCAATGATGACCTTAAACAATGTAAAAACCCTAATGACCTAATGGGAGGGTCCTTTGACCTGATTTTGACTGAAATTTGGCTTATGGATTTTCAAGTAAAAACATAGTATTTCTATGGGTTATTATGCCTCAAAAGGACATGGTAATGAGTTAGCCATAGGAAACCATAGAGGGAGGATGGAGTCTATTGATAGGGGAAAATAGGGCAATGAAGTCTCAGGTAGGAAAAAAGGATGAAAATCAGAAGTGGGATCCCATAATGAGTCTTTTAGGAGCAATAGGGTGACCTGAGATGGTAAACTGAGGACAAGTGAAAAAAGTTATTTAAGGATAATGAAGGTAGTGAGATTTCTGAAACTCAAGATATTCAATGAATATTGTTTTCAGAAATCCATAACCATCCTATAGTCATCCAAAGATAGTGAAAAATACTAATGAATAACAACTGGAAATCAACTTATCGTAACTGAAGTCTATCTCATGAACTCGTACTCTTGTTAGAGAAATACTAAGTCGAGGTCTTCATTGACTAAGGCACAAGCCAATAGACCTTCCATCATGACATTTTCAACACTCCCTCTTAGCGAGAAAGAGATTATGTAAAACTCACAACTTATCTCTAAAATAGATGAAGCTGCCTCTTGCTAATGCCTTGGTTAAGATATCTGTTATTTTATCCTATGTAGGAATGTACGATAGCTTCACTGTCACTTTTTGCACACAATCCTTGAGATGATGATACCTGATCTTGATATGCTTGGAGCAATCATGAAACACTGGATTCTAAGATAGCTTAATGCAACCCTGATTGTCATAGTGTATCACAGTGGGCTCCATCCTATGCCTAAAAAGTACCACAAGAAAATTCCTCATCCAAATAGCTTCACAAGATACCAAATTGGTAGCCATATACTCAACCTTTTTTGAACTAAGTGTAATTGATCTTTGCTTCATGTTGAACCAGGAGCCAACTATTGACCCAATGCTGAAGACACAACCTGAAGTACTCTTCTAATATGTGGAGCTCCCTGCCTTATCTACATCTGTGGAGCCCTCAAGCCTCACTCTATCAACCTGTCCATACCATAATGCATAATCTATTGTGACTTTGAGATACCTCAAAACATGCTTGGAAACAACCTAGTGAACTCTGGTGGGATTCATCATGAACTTGCTCAATTGGTTCACTGCAAAATATATATTAGGTTGTGTGTTGAATAAGTACTCAACGATCCAATGAGCTACCTGTGCAATGTAGGATATACTCGCTCTTCTCTGCTAGCGTCCACCTTTCTCCAATTTATGACTAGAGGTGTGGTCATGGGTCTGCAATCTTGCATATGAAACCTCTTGAGGATCTCTATAGTGTGCTTTCCTTGCCTCAATAATATTTCACCATCACCCTGCCACACCTCCAGCCTAAGGAAATAGTGCATAAGCCCTATATCCTTCATATCAAACTCTCTTGCAAGATCTTGTAATCTTAGATCAAGATGTCTACTATAGTCAATATAAGATCATCAACATAGAGAACTAGAATGAGTGGAAGCCCTCTAACCATGATGTAGTATAGGTTGGAATCTGCCTCACTCTTAATGAAGTCCAATCCTCGAAGGTAGTCATCAATGTGAGTGTACCATGCTAGTGGTGCCTACTTCAGCCCATATAGAGATCTCTTCGGAAAATAGACATGAGTGTCTTTGTTGAAGGTCTCAAACCCCTATGGCTACTCCATATAAATCTCTTCCTCAACCACCCCATGGAGGAATGTTGTCTTCATGTCCATCTGGTGGATCTTCCACCCCATATGAGCTGCAAGTTCCATAATTGTCCCGATGGATGAATAACGAGCCACTAGAGTGAATGTCTACTCATAGTCCATGCCCTCAACCTGCGAGAATCCCTTGGTCACTAACCTGTCCTTGTACTTCTCCACACTCCCATATGCTCCATGCTTTACCTTGTACACCCAATGTGAGCCTACTACAGATTTGCACTCTGGTTGTGGCACAATATCCCATATATTATTCTTCATGATGGAGGAATATTCATCCACCATGGCATCCCCCCAAACCTGTTGAGAGACCACCTCCTCATAATAAGAAAACTTTGTGTCCAACAACTCAGTCATCAATGCCATATAATCGGTATACCTCTATGGTTGTTTGCTTTGCTTGAACATAGAGCTAAGAGTCTGAACTCGCTCTTAGGCCTCCAAAATTAACTTCTCAACCCACTTGTGTCTCTTCCTCCTTGTTTTGGGATTCACTAATTGAGTTACTACCTCTAATTGTCTTGGTCTCTCCTCCTCAACCTGCAATGAATCCTAGTCATCCTGCTATATGACTTGCTTGCCACTTGGCTAAGACTCAATCGATGATATTGGATGAGGTTCTTGCTTGGGAGTGATTAGCTCCTCCTCAAGTACTCCAACCTTCTCTCCTTCCAAGGACTCTGTCAGAGCTCTGTCCTCCTCAAACCTCATGTCCCACTTGATAACTATCTTCTTGAGTGATGGTATATACACTTTGTATGCCTAATATGTCTCACTGTAACCCATGAAAATTCCCTTTTCAGTCATGGGATCAAACTTCTTCTTGCTCTCTTTGGACACATGACATTAAACTTTGGTGCCAAAGATGCGAAAGTGAGAGACATCTGGTTTCTTGCCTCTGAAATCATCCTATGGTGTAACTCGTCCAAGCTCTTTGTGTGGACTCCTATCTTGTAGAAATACTGCAATGTTGCATGCCTCTGCCCACAAGAACATGGGTAGCCCCTGGTCATGCAACACGACCTCGATCACTCCAACTATGTTGCGGTTCTTCGTCTAATCCACCCCATTTTTTTGAGGGTTATGGGGTGTTGTAAGCTCTCTCATAGTGGCCTACTTGACATGTCACACTCCCTAAAATCATTGGAGACATATTCCCTGCCATTGTCACTCCTCAATCCTTTGATATTATTCCTAATTTGGTTTTCTACCAAGGCCTTAAACTCCATGAACTTGGCGAAGAGCTCATCCTTCTTCATAAAGAAGATCTATGTTTCTAAGAATAATCATCTATAAAAGTGACATAGTACATGTTTCTCATGAAGGATGGAGAAGAGAAGGGCCCACATACGTCTGAATATACCAGCGCAAAAATCCCTTTAGCAATGTTGTCTAGCCCTTGAAAAGATGACTTCGCATACTTTCCAACTGTGCATCCCTTGCACATATCATGCTAGTCGAATGTGCACTGTGGTAGTTATGTGGTTATCTGCTGAAGAATCTTCAGTGCCCGATGATGCAAATGCCCCATGCATCTGTCCCAAAGTTCCCCCACATATCTACTCTGCACACTTCCTACCTTGCTACTCAAGGTTGCACATGTCTCAACCTGCAACCTGTAGAGATACTTCATCCTCACACCAATCTACTTCACTACTCTAGATGCTAAGTGCTTGAGGTAGGCCTTACCTTTGATAAACATGACATTATAACCCTTGTCCTCTAGGGTATCAACAAATACAAGATTCTTCTTAATTTCTAGAACATAAAGGACATCCCTAAGATGGAGAGAACTACCAAACTCCCTCTTAAAGCTGACAATACCAACTCCCCTAATCAAGTACTTGCCATAATATCCTAGCTCAATGTGAAACTGCATGTCCTTCTCCTTTAACTGGATGAAATATTCCTTTTTCTCGGTCATGTGGAAGGATGCTCCAAAATCAATATGTCATACAATACTACTTACTGAGCTTTCCATGCAAGCTATCAATGAAAAATACTTCTCGAACTAAGAAGTTTTTTTTTTTTTTTTACCTCAACTGATGCATCCACATGGTCCTTACTGGATCCATTCTTTCGATTAATACACTTAGTGGCATAGTTCCCGAACTGGTGGCAATAGAAGCATTTGATATTGCTCAGATATTTCTTCTTCTTCTCGCCCTTCTGACTTGACTTGACCTTTCCTTGGCCCTTGGCCTTGCTACCTTTACCTGCCAAGGAAAAGTTCTCCTCATCCCCTGTCTTCATTGATATACCAACTCTCATCCTTCTCTGGAATTCTTCTTGGATGCAGTTTGACCACAACCTTTCTTAGTTGGGAAGGTTCTCTCTGCCACTAATTGCATTGTGGAAATTCTCCCAAGACTTATGAAGTCCTAGTAGTGCTAGAATCACAAGGTCATTTTTTTCTATAGTCTTTCCCACTCTAGCTAGCTCATCTCCAAATTGAATGAAATTGTAAAGGTACAGAATGATGGGCTCTCCTTTTCTCATCCAGAGATTTCTTAGCTTGTCCTTTAATGCAAGCTTCTTGGTATCACCAGAACCCTGATACAACTCCAATATGACTTTCCACATCTCGTATGTTGTATTCTTCCCACGAAGATGAGGGATAATATGGTTTTTGACCCCCTCAAGAATAATCCTATTGGCCTTGGTGTCACTCTTGTTATGTTGGATCAACTTTTGGGAATCTTGAGGTGGATTTATTTGATTCACCACATTATGTTCCAACGTCATTGATATCTTCTCCTTCCAAAAGCAGAAGTTAGAGGCTCTCGCAAAATAGTGATCCACCCTTAGTCCTTGGAATGACATCCTACTATCCAAAAATCGCTCTTTAAAAAATCTAGCGCAAGCCTTCAAACTGATATTGACCCTTCAATCACTGATCAATTTGGTGTTAGTCTTTATGAAAAACAATGCTCTGATACCATGCTAATTTTCTTGAAACTATGCAACTACTTAAATGAATTACTGAAAAAAGGCAACTGAAAACTGAAACTAAATTTACTTTCACCAAGATACAAAGTTTCTTGACAATCTATAAGTAGCGGAAAAACACCAGAGATAAAAACACATGCGCACAAAATTGGCACGCTTGTTTTACCCAGGAAACCCAAAAGGGAAACCCTTCCTTTGTTGTGGTATTTTATTGATTGTTCCTGAGCAATTAGATCTATTACAATTCACGCTGCTATTGCAATCAACAATATGTCTATGAGAAATCACTAGGCTTCTCCTCACTATTCTCAAGTCTCAAAATAGATCTTTATTGAAGATAGTATAGAATTTCTATTGAATCATAATCCTCTTGCTCCTCAATCCTTGTGCAATTCCTAGCTTCTAAATCCTTGTGCACTTGTTCCTATTTCCTAGAGCACTTAGAGCTCCTATTTCCTAGTGCACAATATCTTATTTCATTGCACACTTGGAGCCCTATTTCCTAGCGCACTTGAGCCTTATTCTCTTGCACACAATTGATCCTCAATTATGCGCATACTAGAATGAAGAATTGATGATTGATCTTGTGCCTTCGTCCTTCACAATATAGATAGAAATCGAACATGCAAGATGCCTAGTCAAATTAGCAGTTCACACTTGTCTCATGAGTTGCCTTTGCTAGTTAACTGGAGCAAGTCCCAATCAAATAGCTCGAGTTCCTCCTTTATTCTCTCTAGTTAGGATTGCAAGTTAACTGAGAAATCAACTCGTTCTCTCTCCAATCAACACTAAATTCTCAACTCGTACTAGTTCAACTTGTCACTGCCACCTAATACTGTAGTCTAACTAAAGAAGACTCCAATGAACTGATGCTCCAACTCTATTCAAACTTGATGACCATTCCAATAAACTAGAAATAAACTCATCGTAGTGAAGTATATCTCATGAACTCGCACTCATGCTAGAGAAATACTAAAGCGAGGTCTTCATTGGCTAAGGCACAATCTAGGAGACCTTCCATCACTATAGTTTCAACATTATACGAAATGATATATGATCTCTATGAGTTTGTAATTTCCATGAAACATTAGATTCTTAGAGAGTTTGATAAAACTCTATTTATCACAATAATTGATTGTGGGGTCCAACTCTTGAGCAAACAATCATGTACTAACTTGTGAATCCAAATGGCCTCAAAACTAGTAGTATAAATTTCCTTGTATTCTTCCTTTGTTGAGTTGAATGCCATAGAATTTTGCTTCCTATTGAATCAATAATTCATCATTGATTCCAAGCTAAAGTAGCACCATGAGGTGCTCTTCCTCTTTGTTGCACTGCATGTCCAATTTGAGTTTGAATACCTTTGCAACTTAATTTCACCATCTCCAAGATATTTCAAACCATACCCACTATGCCTCTCAAATATCTAAGCACATGTTTTGCTACTACCTATTTGTAAAAAATATATCTTCTGTAGTGTTCACCAAATACATCAAGGAGCCTATTAGTTACCTAAACAATGTGGGATCAACCAACTCTGAATTTGAACTTCTCGCCTTTTTTAGATTAATGATCATGGATGTGGGCATAGTTTTGCATTCCTCCATCTAAAACCTCTTTAGGATCTTAATTGTGTATTTACCTTGTCGAAGCGATATCTCCCCTAGTTTCTATAAGACTTCCAAATTTAAAAAGTAATGTATCATATTGATATATTTCATCTCAAACTTAGCTCTCATATTTTCTTTCCACCCTAGTTCTCTACACCTGCAAGAAACAAATCATCTACATACAAATTCAAAATAAATAGATTAGATTACACAAATATATAATAGAAATTAGAATCCACTTTGCTTTTGGTGAAACATTTTCATGGCATATTCTTTCTTAAATCTAAATTTAGTGAGAAACAACAAAATGTGTGTTGCATAAATACACAAAGGCACCCAAACACCCTTTTATGTTGATTCCATGATGCCACATTCGCTTTTTTCCATCACCTTTTGAATTCACACTTTCCTTTTCAAATGCAAATTCCCCCTCATGCTTAGTTTATTTTTTTGAAAATTTATATGATATCATCTACTTTATCTTATGAGTAAGTGAAGGGGGCGGCCCTTTTTATAACATGCCTTCCTTTTTTACAAAGGGAGCCTTTTATATTGATTCCATGATGTCACATTCACTTTTTTTCCTTGCCATTTGAATTGACGCTTTCCTTTTCAAATTCCCCCTCATGCTTAGGTTTGTTTTTTAAACTTTATATGACGTCATTCACTTTACCACATGGTAAATGAAGGGGGTGGCCCATTTTATAACATGCTTTCCTTTTTTACACCATTCACATGGTGCATAGGCTAATGAAAAATGAAGGGGTGGCCACTTTATAATATTCTTTACCTTTATTGCTTGAACATGGTTTATCATCTATGTTCACATTAATCACCATGTTAGCAATACAATCTATAACGTTATGATTGAACCTTCATAAAAATGTCTATGGAACCATGAGGCAAGGATCTAGTATTATCAATAAAATTAATCAAAAGGCACTACATCATAGTACTTAGTAGCCATCGCCATCTAAGCACCAAAGAGTACACCAATTCAACTAAGGAAACCAATCATCAACAATCAACTCCATGAAGCATGTGATCACCATGAAAGCAACCAAGAACACCACCAAGAGAACCACATGATCCCTCAAAGAAGATCACCATGCTTAGTAATAATCAAGCCGAGAAAATTCCTTGTAAGTTAGCCTAAAAGTATAATTGAACTCATGCTTATATGAGGGGAAAATTTTGACTCTTACTTAGGGACATGTATTCTTATGAGAATAATGCATGATAACTCTAAAATATCTTAAATGTCCTTATGTGAAAGATTCTCCAAAGAAAAAGAATTTGGATTGATAGTCCACGTCTCATTACATCTAAGTTATTATAAAATTGGCTTTACAAAGTGAAGGATATAAGTCAATGCCAAAGTACATGATTTTTTTTTCATAACAAAGATCTTATTCCTCTTAATGTGTTTCAAAGATATATTCTACCTATTCCCATTTTACATGAGCAAGATATAAAGGTTGGGTGTAACTGACAGGCCTCTAAACTAGACATAAATTAAGGCCCATCTAACCTTTCTTAGGCATATAAAATATATATTAAATCTCTCCTTCTACACTTAATAATGTTTTTCTATGATTTAAAATGTTCTTAGGAAGGTTTAAAGATAATTGCATATGTGTCTAATATTATTTATTTTTGTAGAATATTGTGAGAATATTGGGAAGATTATGAAGATTTGGAGAAGGAGATAATTTAGGGACTTGCTCGCTACTACTGGAGGATAAATATTGGAGAATAAATGAACAAAATATCATGAAATAATTGAAAAATTCTGGAGAGATTCTAGAACTTCGATGATTGAGAAAATATAGGAATGTGTTTCATGTCATTTACTGCAAACTCCTAGTGTTGGGAACCAGATCCACTATTTGAGGGATTTTGGAGGGGAAAACTTCCTCCTTTCAACGAGAATGCTTCCTCATCATTTTGTATAAGTACCAATTCAAATTGGCCTCTAGGGGCATGTATTGTTTAGTCTTATTGTGGAGAAAACTTGTTTTCTGGCAACTCCACTTTCTTTTCTTGCAGGGATTTACTTGGCCTGCTTCAATAATGAAGATTAGTGCCATTTTTAGCTTCTAAGGCTTGGTTTATTCCATATGACTCTGATTCCTCCTTGCGCTTGTCCATCCCAAGAGCCTCAGATCCCTCTTACACTATTTATTTATGTTCTTTTAACTTCTTATTCACATGCATCTCTTATTTCTGTTTTGCATATTTCTGTATTTCGTATTCTTTCTTTTCTTGCTATAGGATTTAGATAGATGATTTAAGTGATTTCTTTTGTAGGTTTTTTACAGTTTCAAAAGAATTATTCATATTTATAATAACTTTGGAAGTTCATCTTAATCATTAAGCTACTTGGATTTGGTTACTAGTTCACGAATATAAGATTTTTGGAAATGCCTTGTAGCGAAATAGTAGTAAATTTCTGCTATTTTTAAGAAGGGGTTAATGAGATCCATTCCACTTGATTCCACTTGGATTAGGTCGTAATAATGCTAAATTTGATAAAAAAATTCACCCCATTGCATTTTCACTTGATTATGTTAGACATTTGATAGATTAACTAGCTCACTAGTTCTTAAATTTCTATATTTTAGAGTAGTAATTTTCTGTTAATTTTTAGCACGTGTGAACAAGGATATTTTGGAGTGATTCCACTTGGAATGGAGACCTAAGACATCATATTTAATAACAAAATTTCTCCCATCCCATTTTCATTTGATTTACTTAGTCATTCGGTGAGTTATTTCCAAAAAAGACTTGTCTGTAGCAAAAACAGAGTTGCATGTAGCACTCTTGTACCATGTGTAAAATCAACCAGATTTTCTACCAAAGGTTGGTCTTGTCTCTTAGGCTTGAATCATGACCCCTAAGATCAAAATACATGATTGAGGAAGAATAAAAACCACTTAGGACATTCATTTTCGCAAATTAGATTAGGTCTTTTTATTTGAATTCATGCTCTTAGGATTCCAATTACAAATTGTTGTTCTTTCCTAGGATTAATTTCTTTTCAAAACAACACTTCCATTTATGCAATTAGTTTAGACTTTGATTTCATGATATTCCCTCCCGTTAAATCAGATCAACCAAATAAGGACACATTGTATGCTGCACACATAGTTTCGATACCTCTTAAGTTTGTACGAACCCCGGGTTGATAATTAAAGTTGGTAGCCTCGGTAGTTGCAACATTCTTGTTGCAATACTGAGGCTCATCATTTTTTTGCGCCGTTGATGAGGAGGTGTCAAAGTATGCATTGTTTTCTTCCCTAGTTGATTCACTTATTTTATTTATGCAAAAACAAAAAATTTGCATTAGGCATATTTCATTTCAAAACAGAAAATTGCCGTTGCATTAGCATTCTTATTAAAATAAAATAAAATTTTAAAACACTTCTCCAACACCCCCCTCCCATTTGATCACGTGGTGCAGTAACAACCACATCACCATCCACTTTTGCAGGTAGAAGAAGAATATATGGAAGAAAAGGTAGAAGAAATGGATGGAGATGATGACAATGAAGAAGATCATCTTGGATTTCCCATTCAAGAAACTGATGTCAATGTGCATATGAAGCGCATCCCTCCATCTTTCCTTCCCAAATTCCATGGTATGGGGTCAGAGGATCCAGAAACCTTTCTATTTGAATTTGAAATACTTTGTAGATCTTATGGCTACTTATCACACACTCAAAATTTGAGATTGTTTCCTACAACATTGAAGGATGGAGCTCTTAAATGGTTCATGAGGCTAGGTACTAATTCAATAAGGTCATGGAATGACATGAAAAAGATATTTCTAGAAAAATATAAAGACCATTATCTTAAGGAAGAAATATTTAGAATGAATCAAAGAGAATATGAGAGCCTTCAAGATCTAATAGATAGGTTCATGTTTAATGTTAAGAGGGAAAAATCAGAACATTTAGGATTTGACGAACTAAAACCCCTCTTACTTAGAACAATTAGGGATGAGTGGATCAATCTCCTTGATCTCATGAGTAGAGTAGATGTGTACCAATTATCGTTTGAATAAATTTGTGAAACATGCAAGCGAATATCAAGAGGAAGGGAAAGAGTAAGTAAATCAACATCAACATTGGTAAGTCAAGATGAACTTGGAAATATGCTTGATAACTTTCAAACAGAAATACTTAGTCATCTAAGTGAACAAGTAGAAATTTTAAGAATGAAAAATGAGCAAAAAGAAGATGTTGATATTTCTGTTATCCATGCAGAATCATATGCTACTAAATATTGTCCATCGTTACCAAGGTTTAAGGAAGTGTAAAAAGAAGACAATGGAGCAAGTCAATCACCAAAGAATCTATGTTATGTAGCTCCAAGAAGACCATGGCACCCTAGTCAACTTGATATGATGCAATGACCTACTTAATAATTTCAAGATTATTCACATCCATCTCAAACTAATTGGAACACACTCCCTCCTTGGCAACCTTGGCCATCTTAACCCCAAAACCAATCTTGTCAACAAGGTTGGAAAGGACCTTATGCGAAAAATACACAATATCCTCAATATTTTCCTCAATATCCACCATATCCAACTCCATGTTATACCTACCATCCACCTCCACCACAACCACAACCTATACCACATCCATCTCATAGATCCACTCCCACTCAACTACCTGTACCACCATTTCCAAACCCACACAATGAAGTATCTCAGCCCACTTACAATGTTGAGGTACAATACTACCAAACATTTCCTCTCGATCTAAACGGTATTCATCTTAGTTCAATAAAGGTATTGCAACAGAGCAATTTTATTGATGTCATTGAAGGACAACATCCAGAAGAAGAAGATTCAAGTGAGGAGATCAAAGAATCAAGGGCTGCACTTGATGAAGAGCAAACATCAAAATCAGATATTGAGAAAGTTCCCTCATGTTTACCATCATTTCCTCTATGTGTCCAAGATAATAATCAGCAAAAAGAGGAAGATTTGAATTTCATGGTAGAAGAAGAGATGAAGAATGTTCCCAATGAGAAAGCAAACCAAGGGCATAAAAGCTACATTGAAATATGGTTCCAGACAATCATTAAGTTGCAGCAACACACTCTTCTTCAACAGTACATGATACAATCTCAGTTAAAGAAATTCATCTCTCATATTCAGGTACATGTTAAAGCATGTATTTCAAGTGTACACATGATTTAATATATATATATTGATGTGCACATGGCTCCATTGGAAGTATTCATATACTTGAAAGAGATTTTGTTTTTTCAAGTAGAGTAAGATAGAAAAAAATAAAAATAAAAAATGCAAAAAGGGAAAAAAGGAAAAAGAATAAAATCTTAGGTGAAAACCTCTTTTGAGGCGCCTGCGATTGGCTCACTAATTGAAAACCTCCATGAGGCGGTCAATGGGTTGAAAAAAAAGAGAGAAAATAAGAGAAAAATAAAAGATCCTAGGTGAAAACCTCCTTTGAGGCGCCTACGCAGACCTAGCAGTTGAAAACCTTATTGAGACAGCTAGTAGGCCTAAAGAAAAAAAAAAGTGAAAAAATGAAAAGAAAACAAATTTATTTGCTCCATGTATCTCTTTCTGATGAATGAAGGTGCTCTCCAACCTTTGCAAGCAGCAAAAAAAAACAAATTGGCATCAAAAGAAAAAATTGGTCAAAACCCCAGTTAAAGGAAGTCAAACTTGGAATTCCTCCTCCTTTTCTCAGATGCTCCAAAAGGACTTAGGTCATGCCAATCCATTACCCTCATCTATTTCCAACATCCACCCATCATTTCTAAGCTTTTCTCATTCATTTTCCTCGCTGTCCTAAAATGTTATAGGAAACTCCTAGCTTTTAGTAGAAAATTGTTTTTATTATAAGTCAAAAACCGTGCATCCATTTTCTGACCTATTTCATGGGGAGATGCATATATATGATGGTAACATGCTCAAGCAATTTCAGCACATTACGGTTCATGGTTTGTGAGAAATCGACCTCCATCACCTACAACCATTTTTAATTTTTCTTGAGATTTGTGCATCCAATGGATGAGATTTTTTATGGGGAGGTGCATAGGGATGATAGTAATATGCTAAAAAAAAAATCAGGTCAATCTGACCTACTGTTTGAGAGCTATGCCTAAAAAAATTCTGCTACAAGGGGGTTGTCAAAAAATAGTTTTTATTATATCTCAAAAATCGTGCATCCATTTTCCAAGTTGTTTCAGGGGGAGATGCATATATATGATGGTAACATGATCAAACAATTTCAGCAATTTCCGGTGCACAATTTGTGATAAATCGACCTCCATCACCTACAACCATTTTTATTTTTTCTCGCGACTTGTGCATCCAATGGCCGAGATTGTTTATGGGGAGTTGCATAAGGATGATAGTAATATGATAAAAAAATTCCAGGTCAATCTGATCTACCGTTTGAGAGCTATCCCTAAATCAAGTCTGCTACAAGAGGGTTGTCCTGAGCAGCCTGTACAGTCACATCAAAACTCAACATCAATTTTTTTTTCAACCACAAAGCAGAAGATCCAACAACCTTGAGCATCATGAAGCCATTTCTAAAGTTGATAAAAACACACCTTCCTTAGGAAGTAGTCTATCCACTCCACCAGCAATAGATTGAACATTATGAGAATACTGTACACACAAAACACTTTATAAGTAAAAAAAAAATCATCATGCTATGAAGACCTGTACAGAAACAAAATCATCAACTACAACACTCACATTATGAACATCTCAACAACAACATTTAAGTCAGGGATGTGAAGCAGCATTAACAACAACAAAAGAAACCCTAGAACACTTCCAGATTCAAGGTTATCAACAATAGGACCTCCAACATATTATCACATGTAGCTTCAGTAGCAGCTTCAGAACCACCAAAGACAAATTCAACAGTCATATCAGTAGCTTCAATATCACCTGCAAAAATAAATTAAGGGTGAGGCTCAGGTATGCAATCATCTAAACCTTTCTTCAAATCTATGCTAGCTTAAGAAAACATTAAAACTGTGAGGATAGTTTTTTATAGCCAAAATCAGTAGCAGAGCAGCCTTGGCCTTATCTCGCAATTAAATTCACTTTTCCACCAAGACACAAACACATGTGGGAGAGGAACGAGACAAAAGAAAATAGGACTTGAGAAAGTGTGTAGTAAGCAGTTAGTTGTGATGGAAGACAAGGAGTGTCAAGGGGTAACTGAGGGCGAAATTGGTTAACAGAAAAATAACTCTGAGTTTATTTGTCATGCAATGAAAAAAGAGAAAAAAATTGAAAAAAAAAGAGGAAAAAAATTGAAAAAAAAAGAAAAATTGAAAAAAAAAGAAAAATTGAAAAAATAAAAAATAAAAGGTGGACCCACTACCTCTTGGCATGCGAAAGATAGTTGTTATAGGTGAAATAGGGCTGCTACAAGAGAAATAGGGTTGCTATAGGCACAAAATTTACTACATGAAGTTGCTACAGGAAAAACAAAGGACAAATTTTGTTGATCAAAGGTGGTTTTCCTCCTCTCTTCTCTCTCTCCTCTTCTTACACACTCCATGGACAACTCCAACGTTCACCCATTCACTCATTTCACCTTTCAAGTAGGCAGAAAACTCTAGTTTTACTCATGATTGTAATTGCTACAGGAAAGTCCTAGTAGCTACAGGATTCCTGTAACACTACAGGATTCCTATAGCACTACAAGAAACCCTATAAATGCTTACAGGAAAATTATGTACAAGGAAAGTTGCTCTCTCAAAGGTTTCTAAACTTCAAAAAGAGCATGATAATTTATTTTTTGCCTATACCTACCACTCCTAAACCTCACTTCACTGCATGCACAAGGATTCACTCCCTAAACCCTATGTTGCGCCACTATCAACTAGATCACCTATACCTTGGCATGGGACTTCTCCCCTTACCTATCCATCACTCCAATCATTCCATCACTCCATCCCTAACCTCCTTAAACCATTTCTCTTCATCTCTAAACAATCTGGAGCCCTAAGAAGCAGAGAGAGGACTGCTACAGGAAGTTGAAAATTTTCCTGTAGCAATTATGTATATGGCACAACAAGGTCAAAATCTGAAGATAAGTTGATGAATATGGCTTCAAATGACCACCAGTAGATATCAGGAGGATGAACAAACCAGCAAAGGCACCTGAGGACCTCCATGCAACACCTGTAGGAAGAAATGAAAATAGAAGAGTAGCAAGAAGATCAGCATGAGGAGCAACACATGGACTAATAAACAGAGAATTAAATAGGCCAGCATACATGAAGAACCACAAGACAAGGGTGACGAATAGGTTGCTCAAAGGATGAACAACAATTTCAGTAGGGGGGTATGATGGGCCTCTAAATTAGACATAAATTAAGGCCCATCTAACATTTCTTAGGCACATAAAATATATATTAAAAATATCCTTCTACACTTAATAATGTTTTTTAATGCTTTAATATGTTCTTAGGAAGGTTTAAAGATAATTTCATATTTGTGCTTAATATTATTTATTTTTGTAGAATATTGTGAGAATATTGGGCAGATTATGAAGATTTGGAGAAGGATATAATTTAGGGACTTGATCCCCACTATTGGAGGATCAATATTGGAGAATAAATGAACAAAATATCATGAAATAATTGAGAAATTCTGGAGAGATTCTGGAACTACGATGATTGAGAAAATCTAGGAATGTTTTCCCTGTCATTTACTGCAAACTCTTAGTGTTGGGAACCATATCGACTATTTGAGGAATTTTGGAGGGGAAAGCTTCCTCCTTTCAAGGAGAATGATTCCTCATCATTTTATATAAGTACCAATTTGAATTTGCCTCTAGGGGCATGTATTGTTTAGTCTTATTGTGGAGAAAACTTGTTTTCTGGAAGCTCCACTTTCTTTTCTTGCAGGGATGTACTTGGATTAATTCAATAATGAAGATTGGTGCCATTTTTAGCTTCTAAGGCTTGGCTTCTTCCATAGGAATCTGAATCCTCCTTGAGCTTTTCCATCCCAGGAGCCTCAAATCCCTCTTGCATAATTTCTTTATGTCCTTTTCACTTCTTATTCACACATATCTCTCATTTCTATTTTTCATATTTATGTATTTAGTATTGTTTATTTTCTTGCTGTAGGATTGAGTTAGATGATTTAAGTGAGTTCTTTTGCAGGTTTTTTACAGGTTCAAAAGAATTATTCATATTTAGAATAACTTTGGAAGGTCATCTTAATCATTTAGCTACTTGGATTTGGTTACTAGTTCAAGAATATAAGATTTATGGAAATGCCTTGTAGTGAAATAGTAGTAAATTTTTGCTATTTTTTATAATTTGGTAGCCTTGGTAGTTACAACATTCTTGTTGCAATACTGTTGCAATACAGAGACTCATCATTAACCATAAAACCAATAATTCCACCTTAGCTCTTCATTCACATAAAAAATCCTTCCCTATGTTTGATAATGAATCAGAATAAGGAAATATTAATCATTGTGTACAATAAAACTAGAACTTCCTTACAAACAAGATTGGAATTTTCATAGACGAGAGACAAAACATTATATTCATGGTTAAGATGGCATGCGACTTTACATCTTTCTTCTATCTAAAATTTTATAAGACTAATAAAGTACATCATTAAAAATAAGAACATTTTTATTATTATCCTCAAAAATTCAATTTTTAGACTTCCAAACTACAAAATTGTCTTTGAAAGATCATAAAAGTACAATATCATTATGCATTATTAGATTTGAAAATTAAATTTTGAATACATGTATTTGACAATAAGTTCATTATTGAAAACTAAAATTCATCACCAATAGTTTCTTGATATACCTCTACATCACTTTTTTCATTAAATGTGTTATAATTTGGACTTTATATAAATTCTCAATTACCCTTATCCAAATTATGATTAAAATTGTTAAAGTGAATATCTTCAATATTTTCATTAGATGTGTTATAATTTGAACTTCCTATAAATTCTCAATAATCCTTATCCAAATTCTGATTAAAATTCTTAATGTGAATATCAGTTCATTAGTATGTTCTTTGATCATCCACATCTCTATTATACGTAAAATTTGAATTTCAAATTTGTCGAAATACTTAACTAGTGTATCCTTAGGTTGAGAGATTTGACGAAAAATTAAGGTTGACAAACCTTATTTTTCTTGGATTAATAAGGAAGGAGAGATGTCTTCAAGGATGAGTTCTTGATCTTTACCGCATGTTTAATCCTCAAGAGTTGGATCTTGATACATGTTTTCATAAACATGGTATTTAATTTCATTATCTTCAATAATGGATATGATGGATTCCTCTTCTTCTTCTTTTGTGAGAAATGATATGGTTTATTTAATAAGAATCTCAATATACTCATTTCAAAATGAGACTTCATAAAGCTACAAATGAAGTGATTGATCCTATCAAATTATCATAAAACCAATCAATTTCCTTGTCTTCCAAGGTACATGAAAAATATGCATCCAAACATCCTCATAAATAATATGATATTCATATAACCCTAATGAAATATATAATATGTGACAATGATGGATTATGATTTCCATGAAGTGAACCAATAATATCAAGCAAATATTCATGGTGACCTTCATTTGAAACTCTTATAATTTTTTAACAACTAAAATTAGCATGTCAATGATCTCGAGTGTCTACCATTTCCACACTTTAAATCCAAAAATAATTTTGTAGAAGTATGTCCATACCTTTACCAAAATGGAACATAATGGAGTCATCAAGGTGAAGTTTTGATGCCTTCAAATGTTGTTTGCTCCACCTCACAAGCAACAAGTTCTTAAACTTGTAGAGGAAAAAATATTTCTTCCCTAAATGGAGTCATCAAGATGAGAAATATCTTCAAGAATGCACCTTCATCTAAGGTTGTGTAGTTGATCTATAAGAAGTATTACAAGAAATGGATTTTTTCCTTGACAACAACAACAAAATATAACCAAAAAAGCTAGCATCTTTAGCTTAAAGTAAAAAAATGGATGCTAAACTTGTGGAACTCAAGGGATTGGCCATTGACACCTCACCAACTCTCCTCATACTTTAGATAAAGGAAAAACCTAAGTGAAGTGGGGTGTCCCTAAGGTTTAACTATGCATACTTCATGTAGGAGTGGGAGTAAAGAGAACCTAGCAACAAAGTATATGAAAAATGGTAAAATAAGAGAGGCTTGGGTAATGACTGAAAGGGATATGAGATATTTACTTACTTGGGAAATTCAAGAGGGCCATTGGAAGGTTAGGTAGCCATGTGACATGTTCTATAAACCAAGACTTTGTTCAACAATGGATTTGGGTATTTAGGATTTTACAAAATAAGTGAAAGAAATGATCACTTAAGACAACTTCTCAAAGCATGTGTATGACAGACTCTTACTAAGAGATTACACACACACACACACACACATACACACACACCTAATACCTAAATATAACATGTGAATTGGTGTGATCTTAATGGTAAATGGATAAATACTACAACACAAGACTTAATTATTTCACTATAAGCACCCCCAATCTAGTAATATACTTCTCTATGGCTTTATTTTCTTATGACCTTTAAAATCTTGTAAAGGTATAACCTCTAAGTATATGTGCTAGAACAAATTCACAAGTAAAATTACAAAATAACCACAACACTTACATAAAGTAAAGGTAAAGTCCTTCGAGCAAGCTCGCTCGCAAGCACTTCCATTTCTCCATTAATCCAATCCCATTCACAAATGGAGAGAGAAAAACTTCATACAAGTTTTAACTCCATCTCCCTCATATAACAAACAATCAATCGTTTCCCTAAATCCAATAGTTCTATTAAAAATAATGATAAAATAACCTCTCTAACAAACCCTTTACTAAAAGTAGAAAGGTTTTGTTGAAATTTATAATATACTTAAGGAGGTTACAATAAAATAATTTTAAAAATAATTAACTCTAAAAACTAAGTCAACAATGAATAGATGATGGAGTTAGTTATAACTATTTTCTAAAATATTAAAAATTGGTAACAACCTTCTTAACTAATTTTCCAAAAATTATTAAAAGTGGTTGTAGACAAATTTTCTCCTCCCACGAATAATATAGCAATGTTGCAACTCAAATTATGCAATGGCCTCCCTTGTACCATGTAAAAGGTACCCATGATTATCACTTTAACCATGTAATGCAGGGTAAAGTCTAATTATTCTACATTTTTGCCTTTTTTTGTCATAATCCAACAATGTAATTATGGGTATTATAGTATAGTTTTTGTTATTTGAAATATATTTTTTAATGTATAAATGGATTCAAGGCTGTGAAAATCCTCAAAATACTCCATTTGTATAAATTTAATAATTTAAATTTATCATTCAATATTTTTTTTTTTTAATTTTGTGAAAACTAATTGAAAAGTTAAAAAAAAAAACAAAAAATATTTAAATTATGGTATACCATAGATAAAAAAATGGTTACAACTCCATCAATAGTTATGAAAATCTCCATGAATTGATGCTACGAGCCCCTACATATCACCTTGGATCAAGTCATGACAAATGAGTGGTAGCTAAATGGTGCACAATGGTAAAAAATAAAGAAGTGACCCCATCCCATATGATGCATTAGTGCATGTATCACCCATATACAAGCGAAAGCCATGTGGCACCCCATTAATGATCATCCATGAATTAAATGGAAACTAGTATGGTTAAACAGTTAGTGAATAAAATCATGGGTTCTTGGATGATTTAGACTAAAGTATTAATGTACAAGTCCTTATCCGTTGTTTATTTGCTGCCAGAATAGATTTATATCATGATATTTATAGATCAAATCATGCTCTTCTTGTACTTCTTTTCTTAATGATCTTGCATAAACCAAGTCAGTCACAGTTACAGTTGATGTAGGCCTTGCATGAATTTCTAGCACTAATTAGACATATGTAGTACTGGGTTGTAGTTTCATATCTAATATTTGAATGCTCTAGAGCTACTATGTAGGGTTCCAATTTTCTTTACATCTCTACCAACTCATGTTGTCAGGAATCTCATGAACTTGTTCTTGGCCTTCCCTCCATTTAGTGATAATGACCATGCATTGATCTCCTTCTCCCGATATATCACTCTCGCTTGATTTCCTTATACACTCTCTTGAATTTCAACTATGCTCACTTGTAGTCTAGCCACACTCGCTTGCTTATGACTTATCATTTTGTTTCAAGTGTTATCTACTAAGAAAAACATGGATGCTATTATTGCTAATCTTGATATGTTCAATATCAAAGTTAAAAATTGAGAATAGTGTTGGACACCTTGCAAATTTGGGCTCTCTTTCCTCTTAATTTCTTTGTGTAATACCTTACTCATAGCAACAACATAAGTCCTTAATAGGAACTTCTTGTTTATAAGGAAGATCTCAATTTGTTAATAGCATTTAATGCTACTTTAATTTCTTTTTATATGCCATCATAGTTTTTCTTTACTTCAAACCAGGTTTCTGAAACAAACTATATAATCCCCTCTTTCACCTTCTTTCCTTCTCTTTTGGTTTGCTTTAGGAGTGCACACCATCCTATATCACTTGCATCCATCTTTATTATCTTTGATAAATTATCATCCACAACATGAAGTATAGGTAAAATTTTTACTTTTGACTTAATTCTTCTTACTTCCTATGTGTGGACTTGTTGAAGGAGGAGGGCTTTTACTCGGTCTCTCATTTAGGAACTTCCTATATTTTGCACAGTCTTTATAGAAATGACTGACATAGTTGATACTTCCAAGAAATCTCTGAAGTTGTGTTTTTTCATTATTTTATTTGGAAATATGTTTGCAAATTCAATAGCATGGGTTTGCAGTGTGATTTTTCCATTTGAAATAGTATGCCCTAAAAACTTGATGCTTGCTTTGAAAAACTCAATGTTATTCTTTGATATGGAAAAAACTACATCTTTGATGATTTACACAAAAAAATTCAAGTGTTTAAAGTGATTTTCACTGGATTTAGAAAATACCAAGATATCATCAGTATATACAATAAGCCGATCAAAATATGGCTTAAGAAAATTTGTCCATGACACTTTGGAACTTTGCAGGTGCATTTTACAAAATGGCATCACATTCCATTCATAGTGATCTGTAGGAACAATGAACACAGTTTTGAACTTATCCTCTTCCTTCACAAAACTTTCCAAAATCTTGATTTTAGATCAAACTTTGAGAACATTTTAGCTCTTACAATTTTGTTAACCAGGCTAGAATTATATGGTGTAGAATAATGTTCATATGTTATGACTTTATTTAGAGGTTTATAATTTATAACTAGCCTCGTAACACCTCTAATTTGTTCAGAATGCTTATTTATATAGAAACCATAACAATTCCAAGGGCTATGTGATTCTCTAATCATTCCTCGTTTTGATAATTCCTTAATTTCTTCTTCGCATAAAGGATGATATTTTGCATTCATGGGAATTTCTCTACTCTTGCATTGCTTTCCTTCATAAGAGGATTTATAAGTAATTTCAACAAAATATTTTTTTCTTTCCTAGAAGGATGTGGGATTTTCTGAACGTACCTCAATTTGAAATGTTGTCTGAAGACTTGCAATTTCAACTTGTATGTTCTTGTTCTACAATGGCTATTCAATTATTTTTTTCACCTTGAACTGCTTTAGTTCTTCAACCTTCTACTGCTTTCTTGTGATGGCTTGTGCAACTTGAACCATAGTAGAGAGCTGAGGTATTGAAATAAAGGCAATATAATTCTCATACTAGATTTTGCCTCTTTATATATTTGGAGATTAAGGACTGTAATAAAATAGGACACCTTACCACAAGGATTTATAGTAGATCCATGTTGTTCTACCGCAACTAAAAATGGTGTCCCTAGAATGCATGTGTCTGGAATATCTACAAGAAATAATTTCATGTCCAAACATGAATGTCCAAAACACAAAGTTGCTTTTGGAACTTCAAAATACATTTGCATGGATTGGTTCCCCAGACCAATTGTCGAATGATTTGATATGTGCCGACAAGTTGCTAGAATTATATCTTTATGTAAATTATTCATATAAGATCCTGAATTGATTAGTGCTTTCAATTTAAATGTTTGGCCTTTAATATATAGATTTATGAGGACATGATACTTCTGATGTTGTATGGCCATTATGTTGAGAAATCTAGGGCAACTATATTAGGTGATTTCTCTTGCTTTGATAATTTCTTGTGAAGTATTTTTACTTAACTTGATTAGATTTTTCTTTTACTTGATTATAATTAATGTCCTTATCATCAAACAACTACCAAAAAATAAAGAACAATGAGACAAGAGAAAATAAGATATAGGCTATCATCCAGGGACAAAACCTCTCCTTTTGAGAGGAAAACCCACGCAAACTCTTTCTTATTATAGAACTTCAAATGATGAATTCCAAGACTTATGAAACTTGACCAAGACCCCTTCAAGACCAAGTCAAACCTCTCCTTGATGAGCTTCTCTTTCACAAAGTCAACTTCGGTCAAATTTTCCTTCCAACAGCTACTTGCTTCCTCTTCTACCTCAATTTCAAACCTGTACTTTTGACTGTGATTCTCAGCCCTTCTGTAACAACCCTAACTTGCACGTGTGATAGGAATATGGTGAATATGGTCTCTTTCCTTCTTCACTTGGATGCCAATTCCTTCTCCAACAATTCAAATTTTATTCTAGATATATATTACTTTAAAACTTAGCTTCTTGGAGTGATTGCAATTCGTTCTACATGCAACAAAATGAAGGCCTAATATTTTACACACATCGAAGGAATTGTAGCCCATAAACTTTAGATTTTGGTATTCTTTCTTCTCTTTGTTCTTTACTCCCTACTTAGGTATTTTTATCTAATCTCTTGATCGAACATGATTAATATATTCAAATGAGGCCAAGTGCTACTTATTTATAGTCTTCTATGATGGTCGAATAACCTTGTCTTGAAGTCGTCTTGTCCCTTCTAGTAGGCCGACATCTCTTTTGGATGTTGAATTATCTTGGAGGAGCTCTTGTGACACTTTGCATTTGCAATAAATTTCTTTGACTTGATACAAGATACCCAAAAAGGGTCTTCCATAATGAAAATGACTCAATTGACTTGTACACTCAATAATAAGCCCTAGAAGCACTCAATGGGTGCTTGAACTATAAATAAAATAACCTTGAGCATGAAACCCATGCATCAAGAAAGACAATAATAAATTTATTTTCTCTTTCATATCAAATACATAAAATCATGATTACATATGTCATTATGAAGATTGAAGCTAGTTACACATTTCAACACTCCCTCCTAACTAGGGAGGTATTCATAATACATACAAGGTACTTGGACACTCTCAAACTGAAGAGTAGGATTGGTAAGCCATCTCATAATCTATATTATCAACTAATACCATTGCCTCTCGTCTTATCAACCAACATTGTCAGATAGAATTTCCTTTAATGACAACTCTATCTCTCTACAAGATCAAAGCATAATGCTTGTGAGACCAATGATTTATAGGCACCTATATCATTGTCTCTCAAGGTACATACCCCACCCAGGTGTTCAAAGGGTATGTCCTTTTAGGAAAATTCCTGTCTTGTAATAACACATCCTCAAGGAATTTCCTCTTCAACTACTCTTTCCTATTATATGCCCTATCACATCCTTAAAGAGTAACATAATCAATCTCATATGCTTACCCAATCCTCCATTCTTTCTTCATATAATGAAGACAAGAATGATGTTTCTATCAATCCCTCTCAACTAGGGAGGATATGCTCATTTCTATAAAGGAATATACTCAAGCTTCCTCTTAACTAGGGACTTGTCCAAGCTCCATCTTAACTAGGGATTTGTTTCCAACAACATATTTCTAGTCTTTGGTGGAGATCATGGTACTATTAGCTACTTGTAGGGCTCCTCCTTTCGATTTCATGAAATTCAATTTCTTCATCATGGAGCCTTCATCTTCTAGAACTTCTTCATAGGGAATCGACCATTCATTACTTTCCTTTCAACGAACCATAAAGTTGAACCAATAGTCATGTCATCCATATTTTCTTCAGAAAGTGAGCTTCCAATCCATATCTAGATTTTCTTCATATAAATACCTCTTTCAAGTCATGTTTCTTTCAAGATATTCCACCCATTCTCATGAGAACTAGTTGTAGGTGGCATCTACAACTTTCTTTGAGTAGGCCTATCTCATCCCAACTAGATATTGTTCAAAAATCAAAATGAACATCAAATCAAAGGTAACTTTTATGATGACCTTTCATCATGGCATCTACTTCTTGCAACATCAACATCTTGCACATTTATAAATACATCTCCAAGATTTTTAATGTCAATGGTATCCTTATTTTACAAACTTTATCAAGGTCTTCATATATTCTCAATGGAGATGCCATAGCTAATTCTTCTAGTTATCAAATGTCGAGAACTTATCTTATATTACGTGACTATTGTTGCATATTTAACGAAATATCCTTCCATTATTCACACATTTATTCCCTAGGAATTTCTATACATAGTTCCTTCATCTTGTCAACCACCTCATATTCCATATGAGGTCATATTATGTTGATTTCATCTTATCAATATGTGAACTAGTTCAAGGCATATGCCTTCATGCATCTTTCTAAAGGAAGAGATCCCTCTTCTTTGATCATGCTCATGAGATAGAGCATTCAATCATGGTATCAGCAACTGGATGATGATATGATTTAATCTATCAAATATATGCATACCTCTTTTCTCCTTTTGGTCATCTAGACTTCCTTCGACAACTTCCTTTACTTGCTTGAAAGTACTTCAACCAAATTTACACGTTGCACTCCTTTGTCACCATACCATCTTCCTTCTAAACAATGGATCCCACACAAGGTGGAATGAGACACTTGCTTCTTCTAGGTAGAGGTTAATATTCTTATAAAGATTCTGGTGAAGGATCTTGATGATCCTCATTTTGCAGATGCTCCTTGAAAATGATGATGTATGATTACTTTTCTATTTTCTATCATGCTAGATGAATTTCTTCCAACCATATAACTACTATTTCGGTTGAATTTTTCATTCTTTCAATGAGGTTACAATGAGCTACTTCATTTCTATCATGATTACTGCTACAATCATGTAGGACTTCTACTTCAACTATCCTTTCAAGCTTCTATATTGATATCATGAGATATTATCTGCTTCAATCGTATGCTTCCAATATGATACCATCTTCTAATATGACGCATCTTGTCATACTTACAATGTTTCTCATCCCGACTACAATATTTAACCACAATAGAGGTCTTTTCACCTCCTACTTCTCCTTGCTATGTACATGAGAGACCTTAATAGTGAAGTTTTATCCCTTCTTCCTTCCTAGACTTCTTCTCATCAAGTTCTTTTACTTCTTCAGTGATATGGGCTTCATTCCTTTCTTTTCTCTTCTTGTTGTCCTTATTGAGTTTAGGACAGTCTGTCTTGAAATGCCCATATTCCTAACATCCATAACATTGGATTTTTGACATATCGATATTCTTCTTTTTTTGAGGACCAAACTTCCCAAAATTTCATTTTCTCCTAGCCATGGCAACAAATGCTTGAAATTGTTCATTTGATCCAACACTGATTTTTGCTTTCAACCTAGTTTCTTGAACTTTACATAATGACAAAAGTTCACTGAATAGTGTGGCTTCCTTATTTCCATAGATACTTGATACAAAGTTGTCCCATTCATTAGGTAGTGCATTGAGTACAACAATGGTCATTTCTTTACCAAACCTTATTTCCCCTAACTCTTGTAGTTGGTCTCTTATTTATGACACCATCATAAGATATGAGGTTATCTCTTCTTATTTTGCGGTCTTCATCTTTTCTAGCTTAGTTCTTAAAGATATCACTTCTCCCGCAGTGTTTACGGAGAAAAATTCTATTAGCTTATCATAGCTTTCTTTTGATGTCTCCATCTTTGCTACATAAGAGAGCAGTGAATCCTTGATTTATTCTGTACGGATTACTTGAGCCATTATTTCCCCTTTCATATACTTCGATAATGCTTGAGATTTCTCTTGAGATAGTTTCAAGATGAATACCTTCACATATTCTACAACTTCATTCTCTACGAGGATCAAATTTTTCCTCTTATTCCATCCAAGGAAATTTGATGGCCCAACCAATTTATTACTTTCCTTGCATAATGAAGTCATTTTGATAGTAGATTTAGACATAGATATAAAGATACTTACTTGTCAAGTGAATATGCTTCTTTGATGATATTATCTTCAAATGGATTCCTTTCTTGATTTTGATGATAATTGATGATGATTTCTTCCTTGAAGATGACAATACTTATTCTTGTAGAGATGCCTTTCTCCAAATATATGTGCTCCTTGCTTCAATGTGAGGGATATCACCTTAATGTCTTTGATGATGATGGAAATGCTTATTCTTGCTTCCTTGGAATGAAGAAGTGAGGAATATGGAGACATAAAGATGTTTCCAATGTGTTGTAATGAATAAAATAATATAAATAATGATTAATTAGTTAATTAGTAATTAGGTTGAAAGGTCATGTATAAATGAGACATGACCTTTCATGAAGAGGCACCTGTCTAGGTATATAATCAGGCCTCATTTGTAACATTCAATCATTCATTCCTCATACTTTTTAATATATAATATTTGTATCCTCAATGGATATTCTGATTGAATAAAATAATATAAATAATGATTAATTTGTTAATTAGTAATTAGGTTGAAAGGGCGTGTCTAAATGAGACATGACCTTTCGTGAAGAGGCACTTGTCTAGGTATATAATCAGGCCTCATTTGTAACATTCAATCATTCATTCCTTATACTTTTTAATATATAATATTTGTATCCTCGATGGATATTATGATATTCCAACTCTTCTGGAGCATTTAACTTGAGAAGGTTGTTCACTTCATTTGGTATCAAATAAGTTCGATCTTCTGGCCGCTCACCGCTGCACAAAGCCACACTCTCCGATCTAGGTCTTTGACCGTCAAATTCGTCAACATTGTTGTTGTTGAAGTGTTTTGCTACACTTTTGGAGTTTCTTCATTTGCTGATTTCATCATAGGCCCTTGGCCATTTTTAAAGAATTAAAAAAAAGGATATAAGAAAAAGGTAAAAATTATTGATTAAAAAAGAAGAAGTATTATTTAATAAAATTATCGATAAATAAAAAAGGGATTCGATCTTTGAATGAGAAAAATATATACATAGTGAAAAAAACAAGGTAAAGAGATGATTTCCACAAAGAACCGTGGTTTCTTTGCAATATGTCCTTTTTGTTCACAAGGATATCTTAATAGTCACGATTCATTTAGAAATCAAAACGTCATATGCATAAAATGTTACAAAGCTTTTACCTTAGTTTAATGTCTGAGTGATACCGAAAAACAAACATTAGCAAGACAGATAAAAGAATTAATGGCAACAAATGGGAAAAAACATACATATTTTAATAACAAAACGAAATTACAAGATAAAAACCCATCACCCCTACAAAAGGATGTAATCCCATGTATTGAGAAATTGCAGTTGAAAAATCAAAAGAAAGACATAATAGCCGAACTTCGGCAAAACAAGAAAGTGTTACAACAAGAATATGAACATCTTGCAGATATACATTAAAAACAAGTAATGGAAAAGGATGAATAAATTTCTTGCCTCAAGGACCACGTTGAAAAACTAATTGGACAAGTCAAGAAGACTAAGGTCACAAAGAAGGAACTCAAGAAACACTTACCAAAACAATAAGAGGAAAATTTACATCTAAAGAACCTTAATAAAAAATTATTAGAACAAATCAAAAGTTTGAAAGATGAAGAGAAGAATATTAATGATAAAGTCAACAATTCAGAAAATGAAGAAGTTTTACGTCTAAGGAATCATAATCAAAACCTTCTTGCGCAAATAAAAAATCTCAAAAGTGACAAGAAGCTACTTAATGTCAAGTTAGAAAAACTTACTCAAGAAGAAGTATCGAAGTCTTTAGTCCATGTTGAAGAAAAAAATCCAAACCCCGATCTAGTCAATATCCCAACTGAAGAAGAGAACAAACTAGTTGAATTAAAGAGGTACTCAAAAGTTTCGAGTGAATATCCAGAAATTAACCATTCAACGTCCATAGCTAAAGGAAATCAGGTACTTCAAATAAATCTAGAAAATGACATAAATGAGATAAGTGAAAATCAAATCATTAGAATTCCTTATCGACATCCAAATCATAAAAGTAGACAAATCGATCAAGCTACGTATTTAGAACATAAACAACAAGTTGATGTTCTAAAGAATACTAATGTTGGTGCAATCCACTCATGTGATAACAATTCATTGCAAGTTGCCAGTCACAGCAAGATTCCACAAAATATTGATCTAGGATGGTCTGATCCCTTCTCAGTGCAACAATTTTGTTTGTCACTTAGAGGATCATATCAACTTGTATCGACAAAGATCACTGCCCCGAGACGAGAAGACATTTGTAGCAGGAAAAGAAATCAAGGCCTTTCATCGACAAGCTTCAAGGACAAAGCTTTTTGAGGAGGAAGGCAATGTAATGAATAAAATAATATAAATAATGATTAATTAGTTTATTAGTAATTAGGTTGAAAGGGCATGTCTAAATGACACATGACCTTTCGTGAAGAGACACCTCTCTAGGTATATAAGCATGCCTCATTTGTAACATTCAATTATTCATTCCTGATACTTTTTAATATATAATATTTGTATCCTCAATGGATATTATGATATTCCAAGTCTTCTGGAGCGTTTAACTTGAGAAGGAAATTTGTTCACTTCATGTGTAGTCCTTTTTCTTTGAATGGAGGTAGGTTCTTGAAAGTAGAGACTTTGAGATATGATTCTTGTTGTTGCTTTTTGATGGTATGATTGTTGTGATGAGATGGGTAGTCCTATTTGATGCTCCTTAGATCCTTTCTTCAAGATGATGTGAAGATTATTCCTTCTTGATGGTTTGAATTTTTCTTTATGTCTTGAATTTCTTGATATTCTTTTTGATGATCCTTACTTTAAGCTTCCTTTTCTCGTCTTTTCACCTTAGCTTTGATTCCATGTTGAGAAATATAGGGTAGCTAGATTAGGTGTTTTTTATTTCTTTGATAACTGTTTGTGATTTATTTATACTTAACTTGATTAACTTATTATTTTACTTGATTATAATTAGTATTCTTATCATAAAAAATCGACCAAAAAATAAAGAACAATGAGACAAGAGGACATAAGATACAAGCTATCAACCAGGGCCAAAACCTCTCCTTTAAAGAGGGAAACCCACAATAACTCTTCTCTTCTTATAGAACTTCAAATGTCGAATTCCAAGACCTATGATCCTTGACCAAGACCCCTCCAAGAGCAAGTCAAACCTCTCCTTGATGAGGTTCTCTTCCACAAAGTAAACTTTAGTCAAACTAGCCTTCCAACAACTACTTGCTTCCTCTTCGACCTCAATTTCAGACCTGTACTTTTGACTATGATTCTAAACCCTCCTGCAACAACCCTAACTCGCATGTGTGACAAGAATATGGTGATGATGGTCTCTTTTCTTCTTCACTTATACAACAAATCCTTCTCCAACAATTCGGCTTGTGTTCTAGATAGATATTACTTCAAAAATTAGCTTCTTAGAGTGAATGCAATTCGGTCTACCTACAACAAAATGAAGCCCTAATATTTCACACATGTGGAAGTAATTGTAGCCTAAAAACTTTATATTTCAGCATTATTTTTCTCTTTTTTCTTCACTCCCTTCTCAGGTCTTCTTATTTTATCTCTTAATTGAACTTTATTGGTGTCTTTACATGAGGATGAGTGCTACTTATTTATAGTCATCTATGGTGGTTGAATAGCCTTGTCTTGAAGCTGACTTGTCTTGGAGGAGGTCTTGTGACACTTTTAATTTACAATACATTTCTTTGACTTGATACAAGATGCCCAAAAAAGGTCTTCCATAAATGAAAATGACTCAATTGAATTGTACACTCAATAATAAGCCCTAGAAGCAATCAATGGGTGCCTGGCCTATAAATCAAATAACCTTTAGCATGAAACCCATGCATCAATAAAGACAATAATAATTTTCTTTTCTATTTCATATAAAATACATAAAATCATGATTACATGTGTCATTTTGAAGACCGAACCTAGTTACACATTTCAACACATTATTCTCATAATATCCAATCCTCCCAAATGTTGAGTTTCAAAAGTATTAATGTTAGGATTTTCCCATTAAAACACAACATATTTTAGTGGTGGAGGCCCTAGTTCTAGCATCTATATTTTATTTTTTAATTATTTAAGTTCTTGTCTTGCCCATAGGTCAGTTCTATATGCATCTTGCTTTTGATTTTCTTCTTTAGAGACTTTTGTCTTCAATTCTGCAATTTCCCCTTTTAATATATTGATCTCTTTCTCTAAGTAATTTATTGTTAAAGGATATGCTCTTTTATTTTAGTTGTGCTTGAAAATGACTTAGTATTATTTCCAAAAGATGAATCAACAAAGATAGGCCTTTTACCTGTGCCTTCTGTGGTTCTGTGTGCTTTCACCATTGTCTTGAGAAATGAGTCTAAAAGTGTAGTCCTCATTTCTCCTTCTGGTAAATATTTAATCTAGGCCAACATCTATGCATCTCCATCAGAATTTCCCTGTGTCATGTAAAACTTCAAATTTTGGGTTGGTAGATACATTTCATCTTTTGTTTCTTCTTTTTCTTCACTATTACTGTTATCTTGCAAAGAGTTGCATTAACATCTTTTTGTATTTTCATAAGAGAAATTATTGGAATAAATAAAGCTTCTTACTCCAATTCTGAGGCATCTTTTGATTCATATTTGAATTTATAAGTATTTGTGATGGATGTGTTGAGAAATCTAAATGGATATAATTAGTATGGTTTCTCTTATACTTGATAACTTCTTGTGATGTATTTTTACCCTTTCTTAATTATTAACTTCTTCTCTTATTACTATGTTGTTCATATCCTAAAAAAACTACCAAAACATGAATATCAATAGTACATAAGAACACAAGATGTAGGTTGCAAGCTAGGGCCAAAACATCTCTACTTGAGAGTAAAACCCACAAATATTTTCTCTTCTTATAGATTCTTCAAATGAAGAATTCCACCACCTATAGAACAAGACTAATACCCTTCCAAGACCAAGCCAGACCTTCGATATGATGTGCTTCTTCTACCCAATTCAAAACCAACCAAATCTCCTTTAGATGCACAATTTCAACCCCCAGCTACAAAATTTCAGCCTCTACTGTAGGTCTAAAATTTTCATCCACTGCAACCGTTGTTGCTTCCACACATGTGAGTGAATTTATTGCTTCAAAGGATTCATTTCTCACTTTCTTGGGTTGCTTCTCCTACTAGGGATAGAAGGTGACCTAAAAGTCCTTTCCTTGACCTTCTTTCTGCAACTTGACATCTTCGTTCTTGTAGCTCCAAAAACCCTAGCCTTCTCTTCGCACATGAGAGAGAGAGAGAGATAATTAACCCAAAAACTTTGTCCTTCATCCTTATATCCTTATTCTTTTTCCTTTCTTCCGCCTCTTCTTCGCTTGGATGATGAGGAAGTGAGTGAGTGTCCATAGGAGGTCGAGTTGTCTACTATATATAGGCTTCCAAGGAGGATGACATGCCCTAATGAGGAAAATTTCTTATTTTTCAGACCGACTTGGATTTGGAGCGGTATTTTAACACTTTAAATACAAAAATAATTCTTTTGGCATGTTACAGTATACCCAATTAGGTCTTCTTCATATGAAAATGACTCTATTGACTTCTTGACACTAGGAAAAACCGTAGAAGCACTCAATGGGTGCTTGACCTCTAAATAAAATGACCTTGAGCATGAAACCCATGCTACAAAAATAACAATAGTAATTTCCTTTCTTTTTACAATATACAAGAATCAAGAGTACATTTCATATTTATGAAGACCAAACCTAGTTACATATTTCAATAGGATGAACAACATTGTTCATTCATGATGTGGGATTATTCTTGTTTTATGTTGAATCAGTGATGTGGGAAATGATTTGTATCATGCTTATCTGATCAATATCTATTACAATGGAAAAGTGTGAGTTATGATCTCTAAACTCTTTCTCTGCCCTTTCTTGCCTTTTCTTCTAATGTTTTTCCTCTTCCCTTCTGTTAGTGTCAGTATTTGCATCCTGCCATTAGTGATCAAAAATCCTCTTTTCATATCATATTAGGGTCTCATTTAGAAAAATTTTCATTTCACTAGGTCATCATTCGAAAATTTACTCACTGATGGTAGCCCTAAATAAAAAAAAATTCACTTTTTCCTAAATTTCCATTACTTGCTGCCTCATTTTCATAATTTGTTGAATGACCGTCATTTGTGAGTTTTTATCACTTGTTCAGTCATGTCACCATGAATTTAAATCAATCAATGTTGTCATTAGGTATTTAAGGTTTTTTAAGGTCCAATAATAAATCATTTCCATTGCATAAGAGAAACAAGTAATCAAGTGATCAAACAACCTCTCTTTACCATGTAAAGATGACTTGTAAGATGTAATTTTTATTTTCCATTATGTAATTTCATGTCACTCAATTTGTAATAAGTTCACGATTCCCAAGCTTCCAACTCAGAGTTCCACATGCCAACAAAGCATCAAAAGTCAAATGAAAAGAGTTCTCAATCATCAAATGAACAATGTGTAAATAATGAAGTCAAAATAAGAAAAGGGTAAATTTTCAAAGTGTAAAGTGAAAGAAGAAAAGAGAAAGTGGGTCCCAGGGCCCAAACATCAAATTCATCAATGTATAAAGACCACCATAAGATAAAGAAGAAGCTCATTTTCCATTTCAAACATCGAGCTCGCACTCCCTCGGCTCAAAAAATCGATTTGCAGGGTCAAAGTTTGAATTTTTGGTGTTGCTGCGCTTCTGGAGGGTGGTGCTGTGCTTTTGGAAGTCGGCCCTGCATTGTTTGCTGAAGGGCCCTGTGCTTCTGGGTAAGGCGATGCGCTTCTAGGTAAGGCGTTGCGCTGCTAGGTAAGGCGTTGCACTTCTGGGTAAGGCATTGCTTTTTTTCTTAGTGAGCCCAACAAGAACCAAAACTTATCCAAATTTCTCCCAACCTCCAGCAAACATTATTCTCACCTCTTATCAAGTAATTAAGACATATTTTTCCTCTTCCTTTCATTCCTAAAGATAATTTTCATATCGTTTTTTTTTACTTCAAAAATTGGCAGTTTGTCTAGCTTGAAACCATAGTCTCATTCCCTCATTCCCTTCCTACATCACTATAAACCCTATCCCTACCCCTATATCCCTTCCCTAAATCCATTTTCCATTAAACCCTAAGTCCTAGGCATCTCAATTTCCTAGGCAGCCCTATCAACCTTGTAATAAAATTCTAATTCCCAATCCCTTGAACATTTTGATCCCCTATCATCTCCCTAAGTTCAATAACCCCTTCCCCCATCTCCCTAATTTTTCCTAGACCTATCCCCACTCCCATTTCCTCATCCCTAGGGTTTCTAGAGCAAAATAAACATGGAAGAAGACAGAGATTACATAGAGGAAGAGGAAGATAGACTGGAAGAGGAGGATAGACAAGAGAGAAGGCCACATAAGGGAGGAAAAATTCTAAGGCTTGAGCCCACCAACACCAGAGAACTGATGGATTCACCAAAGGCAGTTTCTTGCTTTCAATATGGTGGTTGCCTTGATTTATGAAATATGATTGAAAGAGTTCAACACCATCCTGTTCTGAGAAGACTATTCATTTCAAACCTCAAAGACAATCAGGTGACCCTTGTAGGTATAAAATTCACTATATCTACATCTATCATTTCTCCTGCCACAGGGATTTCAAATATGGGTGAAAGGTGGTTTAAATCCAAAGACTTGGATGATCAGTATTATGAACTATTCATTAAGCCAAGGTACAAAAGTGAGAGAAGGAGAGTTTTTCCTTTCAGCTACCTTCTTGATAGGTATACCCCCATGATGAAGATCATCATGAAGTACGTATTTTGTGAAGGAAGGCTCTCCAGACTCTATACATATCATATTAGACTTCTTATGCACTTCACAAGAGTCAAATTGCTTAATATCACATACTATCTATTCACGAGCACGGAAAAAATGGCATACATTGTACAAAGGAGAGATTATCACAAACAGATGAACAAAATCTTTCACCACTCTCTCATCAAGATCACTGTCCTCCATTACCTTAACCAGTTGCATATTTCATGGGACACCTTCATTGTCAATGATATATTCATAGCTCCACAAGCTCAGCATGCTGAAGATATGCCTTCTTCATCTCATCCTACTGATCAACATGCTCAAGATAGGCCTCCTCCATCTCATCCCAAAACACCTACTCCTTCATCGGCTTAGCCTACTAAACCCATTTCACCACCATCATCACCATTTCAGGGTCATATTGGGCCACCTAGAAGAGCTATGGTAAGCAAGCCTAAAAGGGCTAAAATGGGCATATTGGCTAGAACATATCAGAGAGGGTATAGTCAAGTGTTTTATCCAAGGAAATTGGAAGGGACCTTACCTTATTTATCAACAAAGAAGGTACAGAAGGGAAAGGAAAATATGACAGAAGCAAATGAGCATGAGGAAGCCATGCAAGAGGATGAGGAAGTAGATTTTGACCTTGTTGAATTGGATGAGAAGGATGATCATTTGGTTTCCAGTTTGATTGTCAAAGAGAAGGATGCCCAAAGTAGAGAGCTTCAAACTAACTTAGAGAGATCTAAGTTTGTCATTTCTTTTCTTGAGCAAGAGAATAAGCAACTGAAGGATAAGAAAATTCTCATGGAGATAGAGCTGCTTAAAACAAAGAGAGGAAAAGATATGATGCCACTTAGTGACCCTGACCATGATGACACCCAAAGCAGCAGAAAAAGACCAAAAACAACAGGTATAAAGAGGGTTTTATAGCAACAAAGAATTGAAGATGAAAAGCTAACTTTTGCGGAAAGGATTGCTAAAGAGGTTGAGGATGACAGAGAAACATGGCTTGAAAGGGTCAACATACATCTTGAAAAGATCTTC
Organism: Pinus albicaulis; assembly: GCA_034641835.2. NCBI lineage: Eukaryota > Viridiplantae > Streptophyta > Pinopsida > Pinales > Pinaceae > Pinus > Pinus albicaulis. The sequence goes on from CM076569.1 coordinate 443,313,803, forward strand.
CAAAAGGAAAACAAGGACAACAAGATGCTCAGGAACTTGTCAAACAGGTACATCACAAGGAACAAGGTTTATAGCATCAAACTTAGGCAATTGCAGGAAAAACACAAGCAAACCCTAGCCAAGAAAAAGGAGGGAGACAAGCTTGAAATTCTTGCAGAGGCATCCATCATTGCTTAGTATATTACATCAGGCCTCCATAGCATAATTTTCAAGGAATTTTGGGCAATTTTTGAAAAATTTTGAGTTTTTGCACAATAGCACTATCAAAAGCGCAGCGCCCTAGGCAGTGCGTTTTTTCTAGGGACCTCCAATGGAAAAACTGAAGGCACCATTGGATTTAGAAGGCCAAATAAAATCACCCTAGCTAATTTGCAAAGTTTTTTGGGGTCAAATAGTTAGTCAAAAAGTCAAAAAACACCTCAAAAAACATGTTTCTGCCCTGTTTTTGAGGTTCGTGCTACGCTTTTGACCAGTCTTGGGAGAATAATGTTTTGGAGGGTTAAATCAACACCCTTTTGGAAACTAAGCACAGATCTAGAAACCAATTAGGACAGGCTTTCCAATGAGCTATCCTGAGCTCACTTTGGACGCCGGGAACCCCTTCAAAAGTGGAGCTCAAGTTGGCGCTGCGCTTTTTACCAATTTTCTGAGTTTCTTGAAATTTCTAAATTTTCTCAGTTTTTCAGTTTCACTTCAGAAAATGAATTTTTTACCAATGTAATTCAAGGATGTAAATGTAATAATCATGTTTTTACACTTACTTAGGGGTAAATACATTAGGTTAAAACTCTTGATGAGATGTAATGAATTAGTTTCCAAAAAGTGAGGGATGAGTCAGTTTGACCTCTCTACACTCTAGGTATGCAGTTCAGTTTTTGGTGGAAAAAATCCTCAAATTACGGATTTGACCCATGAGGTTGGGAGAGGTTTTTTTATGTATATATCTTTCACTTCTTGACTCATTTCACAGGTTGGATGTTGTTGCATTGATCAGAAACTCTAGTGTAATCAGTATTTGGCAGGAATTTTATGAAAGAGTTGCAACTATTTCCTTGGGATACCTGTGGTATGGAATTTTAACATTGTTTCTTCTTCTGTTGCATATGTATGAATGTTTTTCCTTCATGATCCATTTCATCTCTATTATATGCTGATTTTCAAGTTGATAAGAAGAATACACCTCTCATGCTCTGGTTTGGGAAAATCTTCATAATTTGTTCATTTTCTTCAGTTTAAAAAGAATACATGCATTGGCTTTCTATTTCTAGCTCCTCATCAGTCTAATCCATATCACCCTGAAACCCTAAAGTGCTAGCCTTCCTACCTACCTTTCCCCATTGAATGGACTGCAATCCTAATCTTATTTTCCCTGACCTAGCCTCTTTGAACTAATTCAACTATCCAACAAACCAATTCAAACAAACAAACCCTTGTACTCATACCTAGCCTAAAAACCTAATTCATCCAACCCTCTTGGCTCTGACTTTGTGGAGAGAGCCCTCTCCGGTTTGGTAGGGCTAGCTACCAAGCTAAAAGATTGGTCTGTGGTTACCTCTCTTTGGACTCTTTCTCAGCCTTAGAGATCCGTTGGAATGATAACATACTAGCGTCGTTACCGGGGAACGAAAGATTTATTTTCCCTGGGTGTACCACAAGAATCATTGGAATTTGGTCCTTTGGATGATAGGATTAAGTTTCAGAAAGGCTGACTGGATAATTGTAGTGCCAATATTATAGAGCTAGCTTCGAGAAGCTACACCAGAGCCAATCCCGATCTTGATTCAACTGATCCAATCGAAGATCTAGAGAAGCTTGTCCGGAAGCATAGATATCAAGCTATAGAGATTCAGTCAGGCCCAATCCCATTGGTAAGATCTACTTCATTGCCTACTAAAGTTCTATCTCTCTAAGATATACCATTTGATCTAAAATTTGAATTGTCATTATTTCGGTCTAAGTATGAAACTTATTTAGCCGACATAATCTTTGATCCTTTAAGGCTATCTGAGGTCAAGTCATTATCTGAGTTAGATCTTATTTCTCTAAAACTTGAAGAAGATTTCTTTTTGAAGAGATTAAACTTGAATCAGACATTGACATCAAATTCTAGAGCCAATTCTACCAGCAAGAGTTAATACCTGTCTCGACTCAACCCCAATCAATTGTTTCTTTTTAATCTACACCCTCGACCTCATCATTTATACCTACTACTTCAGTACCTACAACTGTTGTTCCACTACCTATTTAGCCAACTTAGCCCGTTGTCAATCTAGCACTTCACTTAGCAGGAATCATGGCCAAATTTTCCCCACTTATCTTACCTGCTCAATTGAATGATTTACCTCAGGGTTATGGCCAGAGACTTCCCTTGTTTGATGAAAATTCTCCCATAACTACAAAACAACACATTGTCAAAGTCATTGACTTCATAGACTTGGAAGAAGTAGATGTTGGCAATGCTAAAATGAGAATTATAGCCCAGAGCTTCTCTGGAGATGTCAAAATTTGGTTTAGATCCTTAACTACAAACTCTATAGCCACTCTAGACTAGTTGGTTGATGCATTTATAGCCCGATGGGAGGTGAATAAAAACCATTTGCAATTGCTTTCTGAGTATGAGAACATAAAGAGAAATCCCAATGAATCAGTCCAAGATTTCAATACTCGCTTCAATAGAACTTATAATGAAATTCCCGTTGACATCAAGCCTCCCCCAGGATTAGCTCTCATACGTTATCCATATGCATTTGATCCAGACATGGCATACCAACTAAGGGAAAGAAGTCCAGCTACATTGGAAGATATGCAAAAGAACACAATAAGTGTTAAAGAAAATCTGTTGATGAAAAGAGCTAGAACTAGAGGTGAGAGAAAAGTCACTATTAAAGATGAACCATCCACCTCATCTTCCGATGCTAAAATGGACACTTTGATAAGGAAAATTGAAAGAATGATTGACAGGATGTCCATCACTGAAAGACAACCTGAGGTCAGAAATCCTAACCTTAGAGGCCAATAATAGCCTCAGTTAAGGATCAAGAAGAGAGAACAACGGGATCCTAAGCAACCAACACAACAACAACAAATTAGGACACCCTTGCAACAAAACTATGCTCAAGGAATAGAAGAAGAAGACGAAGAAACAATTGTTGAGGAAAATCTCCTTTTCAAGGCTGATGGTCTACCCATGTTTTTTATGGAAGATGAAGATTATTTTGAAAAGAAAGATGAGCCTAAGGATGAAGATTTTATCCTTTCCAATGATCAAGAGTTAGAGACCGAATAAGATGATTATTAACGGGGTTACTTTAATGCACTCAGTTCACAGCAGAGGAAATACTCATTGAGGAGAAAATATGTGTTTATTAATCCCATTCAGAGAAGGGAATCTCAACAGAAAGATACTAAAAAAAAAATGAATCTTCAAGGTAATCAGAGCAAAGGAAAAGAGTCTGCAACCACGAACCAGAGCAAGGTAAATCAACCATCTACAAGTTCAACAAGTAAGGAAAATGACAATTATAAGAAAGAAGCTCCATCAAAGGACCATGCTGACAAACGAGACATCGTCATTAAAGAGGTAGAAAAATCCATCTTTTCATCCTAGAAATAGAAATTTCAAAATTGAAAGTGTCTATACCTTTAACTGAGCTTGTTAAGAATAACCAGTATAAGTCCCATGTAGCCAAAATTCTTAAAGTAGATCCTTTGTCCGACATGGTAAATGTTGAAGATCATCAGCCCAAACTTATTTTTGGTCCTGATATTGATGGTCAATTAGAAGATAGCGAGGTTCCCCCATTCTATTTGAGTCTAAGAATCCACTAATGCATTTTACACAATTCCATGTTAGACTCCGGAGCCTCCCATAATCTAATGCCAAAAGCCATTATGGAGAAGTTGGGCCTAGATATCACTCGTCCTTACCATGAGTTATACTCCTTCGATTCAGGTAGAGTCCATTGTATTGGCCTCATTAAGGATTTGGTAGTATCCCTAGAGCAGATTCCAACAAAGAAATTTTTAATGGACATTGTGGTAACTGACATATAGCAACGGTTTGGTATGTTGTTGTCAATATATTGGGGAGAAAAGTTTAGAGGCACTTTTCAATTAGACTTTTCTTATGCAACCATCCCATTTTTCAAGCAATTGAGAAAGTTGTACCGTGAAACAAAGATGAAATATATGATCACAAGAAAAGAAAATCCCAACAGTCATCCGATAAATGTTGTACATACATATTTAGAGTCATTTGTTTTGTTTAATGATAGCGGCTTAAATGATGTAGAATAGCCAGATTGTAGAAGTAGAAGATGTTCCAGAGATTCATAATTGCATCAGAAAAGTTATAGAAAAGGAAAAAGAGAATCTGTCGAGTTCATCATAACAACCATCAAATGAGGCAAAGAAGAAATCAGAAGAGCCATTAGATAAAGCAAAAGAATGTCTGGAACAACATGAAGAAACAATTCAGAAAGTTGAGTCAAAACAGAAATTAGAGTTCCAACACTTGGAGGATGAAACTGGTCTATGGTCCATGGACTTTGATGGTGCCTTGGGGAACGACAGGGTAGGCATTGGAATTTGGGTCCACAACCCTTTTCATCAGCCTTGTAAAGTTCCTACAAATGTTAGATTCAGAGATGCAGCCCTTCGGTACAACATCATAGAGAAAGAGGCTTTGGCTTTGGTAAAAGTGCGGAAAGATTTCAAAGTTTATATTTTACATTCACATACTCTCGCTTATGTGCCTAATGCAGCTGTAAAATAAGTTCTTATGCATACAGACCTAGAAGGTAGGAGAGGGAGATATATAGCAACATTACTAGAATATGACCTTGAGATCAAGCCCACCAAGCCGATCAAAGTTTAGGGCTTAGCCAAGCTCATGGCTGAGTCAAACCTCCATGATCTAGACATCAACCTAATATCAGCCTTGTCCGATAACGAAGAAGAAGTAACTATCATTCATGTATCTAATATCTTCTTGTCATCTCCATGATATTCTGATATTATCTATGTTTTTCAACACCTAAACCCTCCTCTAGGCATGAATAAGAGTCAAGGCAAGTATTTGAAGCTCAAATCTTCCAAGTATTGCATTTTGGACAATGCACTTTATTGGAAGGATCCTGGAGGTGTTTTGCTGAACTGTTTGGTCGAAGAAGAATCTAAAGAAGTGATGAAAGACTTCCACAAAGGAGATTGTGGGGGCCACCTATATTGGAAGACCATGACCAATAAATCATTGAGAGCGAGATATTATTGGCCGACACTTTTTGCAGATGTGTACAAAATAGTAATGAGTTGCCACGAATGTCAAATTTTCTAGGGTAAAAGAAAGCTTCTCCCATTACCTCTACAACCTATTTCAGTGCATGCACCATTGTTACATGTTATTTTGTCACCATGACATTTGACTATCTGTATAGGTCTATCACTACCTATATCATGCTCTCTTAGAAGTCAACAAAATAATGTTCCTGAATCAAGTCTTGGAATTGGAGAAAATCTCTTTAAAACCTTTAAAAGTCTACCTTTGCACTTTTTTTAGCCTTTTCCTCTGGGTCTGCAGATACTTGGTCTATAAACCGCGACAACCCCCGCACGTTCTGCTACTAAAACCTGCGGACCCCCGTAAAAAGTCGAATAAAAGAAAAAGTAAATTCTAGAAGCCTAGCTAGTTGAATATTCTCCCAACTGGAAGCTTCTAGAGGCGCGATCAATTCGAGCTTTACCCTCCACTCATGGAGCTTATCCCTTGGTCCATGGAACTCAAATCCCTTCATGAGAGGAATCCATCCCCCTCTTCATGGAACTGAAACTACCTCCATTTCCTTATAAATTGAGCTCAAGTTTCAGTCTCAAGGGTAGACTGTAGATTCTTAGCTTAAAGCTTGTATATGGTAGTTGCTAAAGAAATTCCCAAGAGTGCATACTCTCTACACTAGTTTTTATTGGCATGAGAATGATCACACCCTTATGTCCATAACTCCATGCTAGTATTCAGAGAAAAAATCTTGTCAAACTGAAGAAGGAACGATTGTTCAGGAGCCCAGGAGAAATATGTACGACATCAAGGCGTCAGGTTGTAAGATTACTCTTTTCATTCAAGATAATACATATGGATCTCTTTTCCTCATTGAGTTGTTCTTGTGCTTATTGAATAACATCAATACTTAGACTCCTTGATCACTAATTTAGATTATATTTTGTTGATTATTATATGTTGCAGGTGCTTTGATTCTTTTGTCTTGTCTTTGATTGCAGGTTCTACTTACTAGAGAAGCCTCCTTGGAGTGACTGGATAAAAGACTGCATCAAACGTTGGAGTTCAAGGTAGGGGTATGTCCTCTCTCTTTTCTTATAATAATTCTGAATTGAAATTAGTCTAGAGAAAAAGGTTTCCAAATGGATGTTTGTTTCTAGCTATTCGTTGAATACTAGGGAGATTGCTCTTGTTCGCAAGAGGTATTAATCCACATAACAAAATGGCGACTCCGCTGGGGAACTAGAACATAGTTTTCTTTATTTATTTTTAGTTTAAATTTTAGAGTTTTTTTATTTTGACTTATTTGAGGTCAAGTTGGGTAGATAAATTTTAAGAATCCCTAAAAAAGAAAAGCTGATTATTTATTTTTTTCTGAATTTTTCCTTGCCTACGCGGTTTTTAGCAGAAAATAGTGCAGAAACCTTCGGAACTTTTGATTCAAAACAGTGTGGATCCACTCTATTATGCATTAGAAACTGCGGACACCTAGAATTTTTTTGAAAAAATTAAATTTGTCTTTTTTAGAGCCAGATAACCTGATTCTTCAAGTTTTCCCTCATCCATTTACAGTCTCATCAGTCTCTATTAAGTTAATTAGGTGTTTTGAATATTATTTTTCGATAAATTCTTAATTTGATTTCCTTTGGTCATTACTTCGAGGTTTGTCTTAGTCTCTTAAAAATTTTGCATCTTTTTTTCTTCGAGTGTTAATCACCTTTGAGTGTTTTTACTTTTGACCTTTGGAATTCTCACCCAATTTTCTTTACTTACACTTGATTGGTTCCTTTGATTACATTAGCGAAGGAAAATAGCCTTGTTGTTCTTTTGCTGATTTGGAATCATCTTGTGTTTGAGAATTCTATTGCATATATTACATTTTCATAAGTTAGAATTCTTATTTTCAGAATATAAATGAAAATTGTGCATAGATTACATTTGCATAGTTTTCATGTGAATTGTGCATAGTTTACATTCTGGAAAGTCAACCGTAGATTTAGATTAGTTTCTTTGATTTGAATTTACATGTTTTCATGCTTGTTTTAAAATCATAAAAATAAAAATAAAAATAAAATTATTTGGAATTGATTAGCCTTGGTTTTTCTTTTTGAAATTAGTGCATTAGAGAATTTGTTATATTTTCTCTTATTTATCAATTTTTGCATTGTTGGAAGTGAATGGAACCTCTCTCCTTACTTTAGTTAGGATTCATCGAAGTGAAATATTACATTATCATATTCGATTGCATTCAGTTTTGGGTTAGGTCATAACACCACTGGTTCCATATCCATTTACCCTTTGAGTAAAAACAACCAAAATAACACAGCACTAAATAAGATTCATCTAGAAATTTTTACATTTTCTAGGGCTCTTTCCACCAATATAGCTTAGGCTAGTGCTTTGGAATAGGTTGTAGTTAACGCTCCAAAGCAGTTAAAACAAATAATAGCATCTTGTGGTAGGAAAAATTTCAATTGTTGCATTTGTACTCTGGGAAGCTCTTCTTAAAATAGTCAAGCACAAGATCATGTCAGAACTAGTGAGGTAATCATACCTATCTCATTGGAAAAGATAGTAGATGTGCATGTAATAGAAATGGTAAACCTCGGATTAACCATTTTCCAGGAGCCTGGGGTCACTTGTTGGAAAACCTTGTATTTACCATATCAAGGAGCCTTCAAGGGGATTGAGCTTGATACTCTGCCCTTGCGTGTATATCAGATCGTAGACTGTTTCCCCAGGTGCATTTGTCTCAGTTGGTGACCTTAGTGGCCATAATATTTAGGATTTTTCCCAAGGTGACGGTGGAGGGAAGGTCCCACTGTACCTGGAGCAGACGTTGACTAGACTCACTTGGAATTTCTAGAGGGTGCACTTCACTTTGAGATGGCATAGTGGAGGTACTTGCACCATACTGTTTCATTAAGCAGGTTGTCAGGGTAACTGTTGCAACCGCTAGTTTTCCACATTAATTCTGCGATGTTGGATTTCATCACCAACTAGTGTTTTGATTGTGGAAACATACTATTTGTGTGTGGTTTGACTCCTAGATTTGATAGTGTGTGTTCATTTTTTTGTTTTTACTTTTTAGAGACCTTAGGTGTGGATTGTGAATTTCAATTGTTAATATTTTCAAATTGTTAATAAAATTCACTATAGTTGAATCTAATGGCAATTGTTCCGGAATTTACCAACCAAGGAACCCCTCTTAACTATAATCCTAGTACTTTTCCTTGCTTTGGAAATGTTGGTCCTCATATGGCTACATTGTCATTACCTGAATTTAAAATAGGCTTACCGGTATGGTTATTTTCAACTTCATTGGCCTTGAATACTCAAATTGTTCCACCACAACCGGATGCTTCACCTCAACAGAGTTCACCATCTCAACATCACCAACCTCATGTTGACCCTTTAGCTTCTTCGCCCAACATGTATTCCTCCCTTTCTTCTTCTTCGCTTGGTAAAATCATTGACGCTAGTAACCAGGTGGCTAAGAAGAAGAAGAAAGGGAATAAGAAGAAGAAGCAAGATAAGAAAGAAGTCAATCAACTAATCATGGCCATAAGTGTTGGTAGTGTCGAGGAAACCTCCAACATGCATCGTAAACCCAAATACCCTTGCAAGCTTTTTAAGGGTGACTACTTCCTTATCAATTGTCCTAGTATTTCAAAGGTCTTGGAAGTATGGTCAGAAAAATCTCATCACTTACTGTTGATCTATCAACTAGTGATAGTCAGGTTCCTAGGAAAAAGGGTAAAGTTAGGTTTCCTTGTAGGTTATGCAAAGGGATTCATCAAAATCACATTTTCCCTCACATGGATGAAGCCTCTAAATTGTTGGAAAACCTTACTGTTCCATAACAACAACTTCCAACTGGTTACCGTAAACTTTCTCCCAACCTACCGTCAACTGACGAAGTGATTGATCTAATTCAAGTACAGTGAATCCCACTCTTCCATTGGAGAGTGAAACTCATATCAATCAAGTTGATGATCTAGTAGTTGATCAAGTGGTCAACTTCATTTCACATTCGATCAATCCCACTCTTCCTGTAGAGAGTGAAATTCATACCGCCCAGGTTCTTCTTGTTACATCATATTATTCTATAGCAAGTGGAATTTCACCTGTTTCTACAGAACCCCCTCCAAGTACTGAGGCATTTTCCTTTGATTGGAATAGACTTACATAACCTCGTCTTCCCTCTTCTATTCCTTTCCAAATAATTGTGAAGGTTTGTGGTAATAATGTGCGCCTCATGAATGTAGATGAAGGTGCTTCTGTTAGTATTTTATCCTCAACTGCTTGGCAAGCTTTGGGTTCCCCTCAGCTTGTGTCTGTTACATAGAATCTGTCCTCTTTTAACAGAACCATTACTGAACCTTTAGGGATCCTTCCTAAGTTTCCTATTACCTTGGAAGGTAAAACTATTTGTATTGATCTTATGGTAGTCCGACGCCGCTTGGATTTCAATTTTCTCCTTGGGCGAGACTATGTCTATGCAATGAAAGTTGTCGTATCGACACTCTTTCGCGTGATGTCTTTCCCTCACAATGGAAACATTGTGACTGTTGACCAGCTTTCATTCGTTAGTCTTGATTTGACTACCAAGCATCTGACATCCCTGAATTTTCCTTATACGAAAGTGGTATCTACCCTGCCACGAGTTAATTATGTGGAAACCAGTCCCATGTTTTCAGTTACCGATGCAAGCGAGCCTCTCATTTTTTGCTCAAATTCCTTTGACTTAGATCTGGTAATTGACATGGTGGACCCTATGGGGGAATTTGAACGTGATGTTATTATCCCTTTTGAGTCCCTTGATATGGATTCCTTCCAGAGAATTGTTCTTCCATCTGATGAAGACCTCTTGGAAACCATGATCGAGGAGTGTCCCTTGACATGTGTTTCTTCCAGTTGGAAGCCATGAAAATTTCTATGAGGATGGTTCTTCTTATGTGTCAACCTCATTAAAAAATGAAACAGATCTCTATGAGGAGAGTTCCTATTACTATGTCAACCTTGTTAAAAAATGAAACAAGTTATTATGAGGAGAGTTCTTTTCCTATGTCAACCTCATTAAAAAATGAAACAGGTTCACCATGAGGATGGTTCTTTTACTCTGTCAACCTCGTTAAAAAATGAAACATGCTCGTTATGAGGATGGTTCTTTTCCTGTGTCAACCTCGTTAAAAAATGAATCAGGCAATGAGGATATTTATTTTCCTATGCCAACCTCGTTAAAAAATGAAACAAGTCACCATGAGGATGGTTCTTTTCCTGTGTCAACCTCATCAAAAAATGAAGTAGGTCCCCATGAGGAGAGTTTCTTTTCCTGGGTCAACCTCATTAAAAAATGAAAAAAGTTTCCTATGAGGATGGTTCTTTTCCTATGTCAACCTCACTATAAAATGAAACAACTCACCTTGAGGATAGTTCCTTTTCCTGTGTCAACCTCATTCAAAAATGAATTAGGCAATGAGGATAGTTCTTTTACTGTGTCAACCTCGTTAAAAAATTAAACAGGCCCTTATGAGGATAGTTGTTTTACTATGTCAACCTCATTAAAAAATGAATTAGGCAATACGCATGGTTCTATTCCTGTGTCAAGCTCATTAAAAAATGAAACAAATCCTCTCCTAATTGAGTTGAGTCTTTGACTAGATCTCATAAATGTTAAGTCGGGTCTTTCATATGATCTCGTAAATGAATCTTCATTCCATCCACCTATTAGTAACCATTAGTCTACTTAGGTGAATGAAATGAAGCTTGGAGGGCATGTGCTCTAGCAGGTTACACTAGGGGGCATTGAAACTTATCTCAAGCACGATTTTTCCTTTGTTTCAAGCTTGTGTAAAAATGAAACAAACCTATTTGAAGCATAGTTTTTCTCTGTTTCAAGCTTGTATTAAAATGAAACTATCTTGAGTCCATTTAGGTTATTATTTTCAAGACTCATTAAACTCATGAAAATCTCGAGATTATTTTGCTATCTTTCATTCTCGTAAAACACATGAAAATTCTGAGCTATTTATGTATTTTCATGCTCATAATTAAATTGAAAGTCGACCATTTGAGTACATTTTTTATCACTTTTTCGAACTCGTTAAAAATCACGAAAAAAAGTGAAACCATGGAGTTCTCTTTTAAGCCCTTTTCAGACTCTAAATATGAAAAGATCGCCGAGTACTTGACTATTCGAACTCGTTAAAGTAAATGAATATTCGTCCATTCAATATAAGTTTACCCCTTTTTCGGACTGTGATGGACTAATTACGAAAAAGGTATATGTTGACTAATCATGGTCAATAGAGTTCTCTCCTACATTATTTTATTCTTTTTCGGGCCTGAGAGACTAAATTTACGAAAAAGAACAACCACAGAGTTTACTTATGTTTTTCTTCTGACTCCCTAAAATTGAAAAATGTTGAGTTTCTCGTATACCGGACTTGTTAAAATTTAACAGTAAAGGACCTGTCGATTACAAATAGGTCCGGACCACTCCTTCTTAGGGTTATATTTTAATACTAAGATGGACTCATCCGAAGGATGAGCTTACAAAAACAAGCAAATGTTATCCTCCTCAAGCTTGTCAAATATAAAGATTTACTTGCCAGTAATGGTGGGGGAAAAAGAGAGAAAAAGAATCCAGTTGTCATCCTCGTTTAGAAAGCAACATGCCACTCTTGAACACGACACTTTGTCACACTTTATCTGGGTTGGGAAATCCTTTTTCTAACAATTAATCAAACCACATTGAAAGTCTTCAGCCGGTTTCTGGGTATTAACTTTAAGTCAAATGCTGCCAAGCCATATGCAGTGTCATTATGTGTTCAAGAGAGAGTTCAAATAAACTATTCATTGCAAACATTTGTCTCCATTCACGTTGACCATCCCTGAGTCAGTCCTTGCAAAATATTTCTTCAAAACTTGATCTAACGGTTTCGTGTCGTAGACCTTCCTGCGATGGATCACTTTCTATCGACGTCAACTCATCATCTAGAAAGTTGATCTAGAATCCTATCAGTACCTTGGGATTTGCATGCCCTAATGGCAGGTTTCTCGCCTTCGATAACAAGTTGCATCATTGACCTTCGATCGAATAATTCTATGATTTTCCGACTATAAATCATTCATTCACACTTCATAGATTGTACTGGAGTACTTTGAGAACCATTTGGTTTCTCTCACACTTGTTAACAGTTCACATCATTCACTGGTAATCAAGTGGTTTATACCATGTTCGACTTCGACACAATCAATCGCATGGATAAAATCGTACTAGTTTGAGAAGCCGAAATCAAGACCTTGGATCTAGTTTCCACCATCCAGGCTGCGAGGATTTTTATTATTCATGATACAGTAGACTACTCATGACAAATGGCTGCACCCATACTGTGTCTACTTTGATGGAATATTAAAATCATATCTATACCAGAATATTTAGTTAGTTTTGATCTAAGTATGGGAATGCCTACCTCAGTGATGATATATATATATGCATTGAATGTTTTTACAGGTTTCGACCAGTGTCTCCAATCCAATCCTCAGAATGATAAAGCACTTCACTCTTCAGCATAACCTCAGACTTCGCACTTTAGGGGAAATTTTTTACACATTATTTTGTCACCATGACATTTGACTGTCTATATAGGTCTATCACTACCTATATCATGTTCCTTAGAAGTCAAAAACCTAATGTTCTTGAATCAAGTCTTGGAATTGGAGAAAATATCCTTAAAACCTTTAAAAGTCTACCTCCGCACTTTTTCTATCCTTTTCCTGTGGGTCCGCAGATACTTGGTCTATAAACCGTGGCAACCCCCGCACGTTCTACTACTAAAACCTGTGGACCCCCGTAAAAAGTCGAATAAAAGAAAAGGTAAATTCTAGAAGCCTAGTTGGTCGAATATTCTCCCAACTGGAAGCTTCTAGAGGCGCTATCAGTTCGAGCTTTATCCCTCCACTCATGGAGCTTATCCCTTGGTCCATGGAGCTCAAATCCCTTCATGAGAGGAATCCACTCCCCTCTTCATGGAACTGAAACTACCTCCATTTCCCTATAAATTGAGCTCAAGTTTCAATCTCAAGGGTAGACTATAGATGCTTAGCTTAAAGCTTGTATATGGTAGTTACTGAAGAAATTCCCAAGAGTGCATACTCTCTACACTAGTTGTTTTTGGCATGAGAATGATCACACCCTTATGTCCATAACTCCATGCTGGTATTCAGACAAGAAGGCTTTTCAAACTGAAGGAGGAACGATTGTTCAGGAGCCCGGGAGAAATTTGTACGACATCAAGGCATCAGGTTGTAAGATTACTATTTTTATTCAAGATAATACATATGGATCTCTTTTCCTCATTAATTTTTTCTTGTGCTTATTGAATAACATCAATACTTAGGCTCCTCGATCACTAAGTTAGATTAGATTTTGTTGATTATTATATTTTGCAAGTGCTTTGATTCTTTTGTCTTGTCTTTGATTGCAGGTTCTACTTACTAGAGAAGCCTCTTTGGAGCGACTGGATAAAAGACTGCGTTGAACGTTGGATTTCAAGGTAGGGGCATGTCCTCTCTCTTTGCTTATAATAATTCTGAATTGCAACTAGTCTAGAGAAAAAGGTTTCCAAATGGATGTTTGTTTCTAGCTATTCGTTGAATACTAGGGAGATCGCTCTTGTCCGCAAGAGGGATTAATCCGCATAACAACCATTTCAGTAGTGGGGCCTAGATTTCATAGGCGAGATTCACCCAACATCATCCGCACAACATAAGTGGATATTAACAGCCACAGATTACTTTACAAAGTGGATCAAAGTAATCCCAACCATGCAAGAAACAAATTATGTCATCATTTAGTTTTTAGAAACTAATATCTTGTCCCGTTTTGGTTGTCCTAATAATATTATCACAGATAACGCAACAACATTCAAGTCTAAGAAGATGGCTGAGTTTTGTGATAGATATAACATCAAGTTGGGACACTCTACAACCTACTACCCACAAGGTAATGGATTGGCAGAGTCCTCTAATAAATCCTTGATCAATATCATTAAGAAAATGTTAGAGGCAAATAAAAAAAATTGGCATAAGAAGCTCATCAATGCATTGTGGGCAGACTGAGTGAGTAATGAGAAGTCTATTGGAATGTCTCCTTTTCAAGAAGTTTATGGTGTCGATACTGTGTTTCCTTCATCATTAACAGTCTCGGTTATGAAATTGTTGCAAGAAGCAGGGACTGAGGAAAATGATATACAATGTCAGATTAATCAAATGATCCACCTTCAACAGACAAGAGATGAGGTATTTTATAATACCTCAAACTCCATGACAAGATAAAGAAAATCTATGACCGGAAAACAAAGGAAGACAAATTCAAGGTTGGAGATGTAGTACTCCGCTGGGATTCCAGAAATGAGGATAAGGGTAAGCATGGAAAATTTGAGAATCTATGGAAAGGGCCATATCAGATTTCAGCTTCTCGTGGACATAATGCTTATTTTATTGAAGAGATGAATGGACAAGAGTGCTTAGGAGCACTAGTCAATGGTAGGCTCCTCAAGCACCATATTTTCTGAAGTAAATTTCTCAAACATTTTCCCATTTAATTGTAAATATCAGTTTACATTTTCTGCAAGTGTGAAGTAGAGAATCACTGGAGTTCGGAGCCCGAAGTGAAGGCCATGGAGTTTCACTGATTTTCTGCTATTTTCAAAGTTCAGTTTTCAGTCAAGTAAGTCAGCATTGAGTCAATTTTCAGTCAATTTTTAGTTTGTATTGAGTCACTCAATTTCATCTAAGTTATCAGTTTTCGATCATGTTTATTATTTTGAGTTTTTTACCGTATTGGCCCAATGGATAAGGCTAGATGTTCTATGATGTTCTTGACACCTCTTTCAGAGCTATCATCCAAAATAAGGCCAATGTTATTTTCAGTATTTTCATCTTGCCATAAGTGATCAAAAATCCTCTTTTCATATCATATCAGGGTCTCATTCAGAAATTTTTTCATTTCACTAAGTCATCATTCCAAAATTTACTCACTAATGGTAGCCCTAAATAAATAAAAATTCACTTTTTCCTAAATTTCCATTACTTGCTTGGTCATTTTCATAATTTGTTGAATGACCATCATTCATGAGTTTTTATCACTTGTTTAGTCAAGGCTGTCATTAGGTCATTAGGGTTTTTCAAGGTCCAATAATAAATCATTTCCATTGCATAAGAGCAACAAGTAAGAAAGTGATCAAATAACCTCTCTTTACCATGTAAAGATGACCTGTAAGATGTATTTTATTATTATTTCAAAATGTAATTTTTATTTTCCATTATGTAATTTCATGTCACTCAATTTGTAATAAGTTCCTGATTCCCAAGCTGCCAACTCAGAGTTCCACATGCCAACAAAGCATAAAAATTCAAATGAAAAGAGTTCTCAATCATCAAATGATCAATGTGTAAATAATGAAGTCAAAAAAAGAAAAGGGAAATGTTTCAAAGTGTAAAGTGAAAGAAGAAAAGAGAAAGTGGGTCCCAAGGCCCAAACATCAAATTCATCAATGTATAAAGACCACCATAAGACAAAGAAGAAGCTCATTTTCGATTTCAAACATCGAGCTCGCACTCCCTCAGCTCAAAAAATCGATTTGCAGGGTCAAAGTTTGAATTTTTGGTGGCGATGCGCTTCTGGAGGGTGGCGTTTCACTTTTTGAACTGGCATTGCACTTTTGGAAGTCGGCACTGCGTTTTTAGCTGAAGGGCACTGTGCTTCTGGGTAAGGCATTGCACTTTTTCCCAGTGAGCCCAACAAGCACCAAAACTCATCCAAATTCCTCCTAACCTCCAGCAAACATTCTTGTCACCTCTTATCAAGTAAGTAGGACATATTTTTCCTCTTCCTCGCATTCCTAAAGAGAATTTTCATGGTGTTTTTGTTTACTTGAAAAATTGGCAATTTGTCTAGCTTGAAACCCTAGTCTCACTCACTCATTCCCAATTTGATGCCCATAAACCCTGAATTCCCTTCCTACATCACTATAAACCCTATCCCTACCCCTACAATACTATATCCCTTCCCTAAATCCATTTTCCCTTAAACCATAAGTGCTAGGCATCTCAATTTCATAGGAAACCCTATCAACCCTCTAATAAAATCCTAATTCTCAATCCCTTAAACATTTTGATCCCCTATCACCTCCCTAAGTTCAATAACCCCTTCCCCCATCTCCCTAATTTTTCCTATACCTATCCCCACTCCCCTTTCCTCATCCCTAGGGTTTCTAGAGAAAAAACACCATGGAAGAAGACAAGTATTACATGGAGGAAGAGGAAGATAGACTGGAAGAGGAGGATAGACAAGAGAGAAGGCCACATAAGGGAGGAGAAATCCTAATGCTTGAGCCCACCAACACCAGAGAACTGATGGCTTCACCAATGGCAGTTTCTTGCTTTCAATATATTGGTTGCCTTGATTTCTGAAATATGATTGAAAGAGTTAAAGACCATCCTATTCTGAGCATATTCTTCATTTCAAACCTCAAAGAAAATCAGGTGACCCTTGCAGGTATAACCTTCACTGTATCTACATCTATCATTGCTATTGTCACATGGATTCCAAATATGGGTGAAATGTGGTTTAAATCCAAAGACTTGGATGATCAGTATTATGAACCATTCATCAAGCCAAGGTACAAAAGTGAGAGAAGAGAGTTTTTCCTTTCAGCTACCTTCTTGATAGGTATACCCCGATGATGAATATCATCATGAAGTACTTCTCTTATGAAGGAAGGTTCTCTAGAATCTATACATATCATATTAGACTACTTATGCACTTCACAAGAGTCAAATTTTTTAATATCCCATACTATTTATTCAGGAGCATAGACAAAATGGCATAAATTTTACAAAGGAGAGATTATGACCAACATATGAATAACCTCTTTCATCACTCTCTCATCAAGATCATTGTCCTCCATCACCTTAACCAGTTGCATATTTCATGGGACACCTTCATTGCCAATGATATCTTCACAGCTCCACAAGCCAACATGTTGAAGATATGCCTTCTTCATCTCATCCTACTGATCAAAATGTTGAAGATAGGCCTCCTCCATCTTAGCCCACAACACCTACTCCTTCATCAGATCAGCCTACTAAACCCATTTCACCACCATCATCACCATTTCAAGGTCATATTGGGTCATCTAGCAGAGCTATGGTCAGCAAGCCTAAAAGGGCTGAAATGGGAACATTGGCTATAATATATCAGAGAGAGTATAGTCAAGTGTTTTCTCCAAGGAAATTGGAAGGGACCTTGCCTTCTTCATCACAAAAGCAGGTACAGAAGGGAAAGGAAAATATGACAGAAGAAAATGAGCATGAGGAATTCATGCAAGAGGATGAGGAAGCAAATTTTGACCTTGTTGACTTGGACAAGCAGGATGCTCATAAGGTTTCCAGTTTGTTTGTCAAAGAGAAGGATGCCCAAATTAGAGAGTTTCAGACTAACTTAGAGATATCTAAGTTTTTCATTTCTTTTCTTGAGCAGGAGAATAAGCAGCTAAAGGATAAGAAAATTATCATGGAGCTAGAGCTGATTAAAACAAAGAGATGAAAAGCTATGATGCCACCTAGTGACCCTGACTATGATGACACCCAAAGCAACAAAAAAAGATGAAAAACAAGAGGTCTTAAGAAGGCTTTACAACAGTAGAGAATTGAAGATGAAAAGTTTACTTTTGAGGAAAGGATTGATAAGGAGGTTCAGGATGACAGAGAAACATGGATTGAAAGGGTCAACATACATCTTGAAAGGATCCTCTAAAAGGAAAACAAGGACAACAAGATGCCCATGAACTTGTCAAACAGGTACATCACAAGGAACAAGGTTTCTAGCATCAAACTTAGGCAATTGCAGGAAAAACACAAGCAAACCCTAACCAAGAAAAATGAGGGAGACAAGATTGAAATTCTTGCAGAGGCATCCCTAATTTCTTAGTATACTAAATCAGGCCCCCATAACACAATTTTCAAGGAATTTTGGGCAAGTTTTGAAATTTCTTGAGTTTTTGCACATTTTGACAATTTTGCACAGTAGCACTGTCAAAAGCGCAGTTCCCTAGGCGCTGCGCTTTTCTAGGGACCTACAATGGAAAAATTGAAGGCACCATTGGATTCATAAGGCCAAATAAAGTCACCCTAGCTACTTTGAAATTTTTTTTTGGGCCAACTGGTCAGTCAAAAAGTCAAAAAACACCTCAAAAAACATGTTTCTACCCTGTATTTGAGGCTGGCGTTGCATTTTTGAATAGTCTTGGGAGAATAAAGTTTTGGAGGGTCCAATCAACACCATTTTGGAAAATAAGTGCATATCTGGAAATGAGACATGACAAGATTTCCAATGAGCTATCCCGAGCTCAATTTGGACATCGGGAACCCCTTCAAAAGTGGCGCTAAAGTTGGCGCTGCGCTTTTTACCAATTTTCTGAGTTTCCCGAAATTTGTAAATTTTCTCAGTTTTTTCAGTTTCACTTTGGAAAATGAAGTTTTTACTAATGTATTTCAAGGATTTAAATGTAATAATAATGTTTTTACATTTACCTAGGGGTAAATACGTTAATTGAAAACACTTGATGAGATGTAATGAATCAGTTTTGAAAAAGTGAGGGATGAGTCAGTTTGACCTCCTTACACTCTAGGTATGCAGTTCAATTTTTGGTGGAACAAATCCTCAACTTAGGGATTCGACCCCTGAGGTTGGGAGAGGCTGTTTGATTTCTATATATTTCACTTCTTGACTCATTTCACAAGTTGGATGTTGTTGCATTAATCAGAGACTCTAGTGTAATCAGTATTTGGCAGGAATTTAATGAAAGAGTTGTGGTTATTTCCTTGGGATACCTGTGGTATGGAAATTTAACATTGTTTCTTCTTCAATTGCATATGTATGAATTTTTGTCTTCATGATCCATTTCATCTATATTATATGCATATTTTCAAGTTGATAAGCAGAATACATCTCTCATGCTTTGTTTTGGGAAAATCCTCATAATTTGTTCACTTTATTTAGTTTAGAAAGAATACATGCATTGTCTTTCTCTTTCTAGATCCTCATCAGTCTGATCCATCTCACCCTGAAACCCTAAAGTGTTAGCCTTCCTACCTACCTTGCCCCATTGAATGGGTTGCAATCCTAATCTTATTTGCCCTCACCTAGCCTCTTTGACTTGATTCACCCATCCAACAAACTAATTCAAACAAACAAACCCCTGTACTCATACCTAGCCTAAAACCATAATTCATCTAGCCCTCTTGGCTATGACTTTGTGGAGAGAGCCCTCTCCGGTTTGGTAGGGCTAGCTACTAAGCTAAAAGATTGGTCTATGGTTACCACTGTTTGGACTCTTTCTCAGCCTTAGATATCCGGTGGAGTGATAACACATTATTATATGTTTCTCCTTGTGGGAATCTATTAGTAGTATGGTCTATTGGAAAATGTAACTAGGTTCGATCTTCATTTAATGTACTTGATTCATCTTGTAGTGTACTTGTCAAAATAATAAAGAAAATTATTATTATTATTATTATTGTGACTTATTAAAGCATGGGTTTCATGCTTAGGTCACCATATTTTAGGTCAAAGTCCCCATTGAGGACTTATAGGATTTATTCTAAGTCAATAGAGTTATTTTATTTTTAAAGAGACCCTTCTTGGGCTTTTGAATCATGTAAAAAGGTTTAAGATTAATTCAAATATGAATTATATATCCTCCACATCAACTTGGCCTAGAAGATATCAAGTTGGCCTAAGGACCCTAATTTGACCTCAAATGGAGCCTATAAATACAAGCAAATCGAATTCATTTGGAGCACACACTCTCACAAGAAGTTCGATATCTCTTGTAGATGGGAAGTGTTCGAAGTCTATTGTCAGGAAGCCAGAAAAAGTGTGAGTTTGGGGAAGTTTAAGGAGAAGAATAAAATCGAAATTTTGGTGCCTCTCTCTCTCTCTCTCTCTCATGCTCTGGATTGGGAGATCTAAGTCTTCCAAGTTTCACTACTGCCGGAAGCTTCCTACTGCTAGAAGTTGTTGCCTAGTCGAAGTTGTTGGAAAGGGGTCAAAATTCTGGAGGCTGACTTGGTGTGGAGGGAAGGTCCAGTCTTTGTCTAGGGTGAAGAGTCTCAAAGAATACTATTGAAAGGAAGAATTTCTTGACTGGGTTTTACCCTCGAGGGGGCTTTTTCCCTGGCATAGTGCCTACATATGGTGTCTAATATTTTATGTTCTACTGCTTTGGTAATTTCTTGATGAACTAAAAGAAAGAAGATATAAATAATCATAATAACAAGTAATTATCAAGGATAAGAAAATATTTCTACCTTTCGAATTTTCAACATGGTATCATAGATTTGGTGAAGAAGGAAGAAAAAAGAATACTTCAACACTTAATTAAGGAACTATTCGAAGGATCATCTCAGGGAAGGAATCTACTACACTCTAGGAAGATTTCTAACACAATAAAGGAAGAAAGAAAACTTGAAGGAGCCTCAAACTACAGGTTCTGGAAGAAGAGAATTGACCTCATCTTTGAAAATAATAAGGTACTAGACTTGGTCAAAGGAAAAGTAAAGAAGTCTACAGAGGTTTCCAATGATGGTGACAAAGTGAAATTCAGGGAACTAGAATTGGTGGCCATGAATCTAATGGTAGAAGGAATAAAGGACAACCTTGTCCCATTCATAGCCAACATTGACCATGCTCAGGAAATGTATGAAGCTTTGTCGAAGTTATTCACTATTAAGAACATTGGTCAAGTAACAAGTTTGAAGAATGAGTAAAGGAATAAAAATATGACTAAATAAGATACAATTACCTCCTTCTTTGTGAAGATAGCAAGAATCATGGATGAACTTTTGGCCATTGATGAAATTGTTCCAGACAATGAACTCGTGATCATTGCCTTATTAGGATTTCCACCTACTTGGGGTGCATTTGTTGTAGGAATTAACAATTGGAAGGTAGTTCCCACTTTGAAGAATTATGGACTGCCTCCAGTCAGGAAGAATTAAGGACCTCATTAGCTGCCAATCTTAAAGGAGTATCAAATTCCTACATTGCTCATCACAAAGGAAATAAATTGAAAGGACCAAGGAAGAAATTTGACATGTCTAAGGTAGAATGCTATCAATTCCGTAATAAGGGTCACTTTAGGAGTGATTGTCCCGACAATCCAAGAAACAAGAAGAGAGAAAGAGATCAAGCCAACATTAATGAAGAAGGAGACCCAAACAAAGTTGAAGAATCTGACATTAGGGACTTACACTACTAAGTCCTTTGATTTTAGCCTTAGATATCTTATTTTATATTTTTGATGTTTTAAAATTTATAGGTTTTTAACATATTTTTGGAAAATACATTTTTTTTTTATAAGTTTATAGGCGTCCCTCAAGCTTTGTAGGAAGCCCTCAAAAAATTTCAAAGATAAGTATCTCATTTCCTTTCAGTATTGGTTTCATGTAATAATTTAAGTTTTGATTATATTAATACTATTCACCTTTCTCCCTCTATTGTCTTGATTAGGAAAACATCTGATATATTCTCAAGAAGTATGAAGGAGGACCTCTTAAGACAAGGTTTGTCGAAGAACACAAGTATGTTTTAAAACATTTATTTCTTTATAATAAATGTTTATTCATTTCAAAATATATTACTAACATTGTTGTGTCTAGCTATAGCTATAGTGAATCATATTGATTCTTATTTTGGGTGATTCATCACTTGATAAATCTACTCCACTCATATCCTTCACTGTTTTTAGAGAACCCTAGATAGGTTCTTTTGAAAACCCTAACCTAAGGGTATGCTAATATGAATGTCTGAAACTCTAAACTGCTTAGGGTTATTGTGAAATGTTATTTGATGTTTCTAGTGATGATGTCTTGTTTATCATTTTGGTATGATCAGGAAAACCTAACTTGTTAGGGTTGAATGAAGGTCTAAAATCCCGAACCTTTGGAATATTGGTGATTTTTGGGTTTGCTATGTTACTATATTGAAACTCTAACTCATTAGGTTTTGGTGGAATGTGTAAGCAGGACCCTTATAATGTCTTAGAAATGATTTCCTTGGTATGTGTGTGTTTATCAGATCAAACCCTAGTCTAATCAAATTTGTTATTGATATGTTGTGAAGTTGGGTTCAACTATGATATGAAATGCCTTTTCTTGATGATGAAACCCTAGGTATGTGAAGATATGTCCTTTTTGGTCAAAACCCTAGCTTGGTCTAGGTTAGTGTATGTCTAATGTATTAATTTTTTCGGACATATGATATGCCTTTGCATGATAATGAATTCCTAGATACACGTGTTGACCTAGTTATTGATGGTCATAAGTCTTAGGATTTAATATAAATCCTTGTCTGAGATTCTAGGATGATGATATTGGGAAATCCAGGGTTTTACAGCTAAACCCTAGTAGTAATTAAATTCTCTAGAATGTGTGATATAACAATCTGAGATCTATTTATATAATGATTGTTGAGGTTGTGAAAAATGAAATTCTAGGGTTTTGGAGTTAAACCTTAGTAGAAGTAAAAAAACTCTGATGAATTATGACAATGTGATGATTTGAGATTTGTGTAAGATTGTTGAAATATGAGTTTTGGCTGGATTTGATGGTTGATTGAAAATATAGGGTTTTCAACTAACCCTAGTGGAAGCTGTTCATGTTAATTACTAAGTTGTGATTGACTTGTATTGATTCTTTTGTATGAAATCTAGGATTTATATAAATTTCTAGTGGAAAGTCTAACTTATGAATTATAAAATTATATATATATATATATATATTGTTTCTAGGGTTTGCTATATGTTGTAGTAGGGTATTTTACACCTTTGAAAGAAACATTGAAACCCTAGATAGAATGAAAGTTGTGAAGTAGTCTAGGGTTTATGACAAAGTCCCTAAAAAAATGTTGAAGAGTGTATGTCTCTTGTTTGAAATTAAGTTTGGGTATCTGATATGTATAAAGTTGAACGCTTTTGTGATTATGATATAGCTAACTTCATGCTTCTATAGATTTGGTTGTACTTTCCATCTAAGTTGTGTAGGTACACAATCTTCAATATGGTGAAGATTCGCATTGATGTGATAAAGCATGATGAGGATGATGATAAATCTAATGAAATGGTTGGAAGACACGAAAGATTCTCCGATGACAAAAAGAAGAAGTTGATCTCCCTGAGGAATCCTGAATAGAAGAGATTTCTCTAAGATTAAGAGGGAGTCTGGATAACGAGATGATCCATGGTTGAGAGGGAGGGCATAGCTTGGTTTTTATTAAAGAATGAATTTCATAAGATATGTTATTGCATGAGTAGGAGAAGGAAAGTGTATGATGTACGAATATTCTGTCAAAGATTTGGTTGATAGTCCTACTATGAAAAGTTGAGAAGAAACATAAAGTTGTTTGAAAGACCCCGAAGGTTTGAATTTGTTTATGTACATGTGAAAGTATATTATTGATTGGGGTCAATGTCACATGGTTCGGGTTATACAATGACTAGATTCAGTTTGAGTTATAATTTTTTGATGAAATTAAGATGAGGTCCGCTCATGGACATGGATACTACGAGGATAAATTACAAGCTTGAGTTGTGACATGAGGTTATGTGTTTTGATTTATGGAATTGGTCAATGGCTATGAGGTTTGATATGGTTCACCAAACCTCAATTTTTTTTTAAGGTTCGCCAAAATTTGAACCTCAAGGTTAAAGTTTGACGAACCTTGTGACATAGATTGTGTTTGTGTTTGTATAGGAAAATATCTCGAAGTATTTGATAGCATGTTGTTTACCAGTCAGTTTGATTGGGAGAGATTGGTCATCCATGATCTGTTGGATCAAGGAGTGTTGAGGCTTTGTGAGTGAAGCATTTCCTGCTAGGTCTCTATAATACTAGTATATACCCTTATTGTTATTGCTAGTGTAACCCCATTATTGTTATTGTTGTGCCCATGTAGTACCGATATTGTTATTATTGTGCCCCATAGAAGCCCACAATTGTTATTGTTGTGCCTTTACATTGTTATTGTTATGTCGGCTAGGATTATATTGTGACCCTTTGGACTCCTATATATAGAAAGGAGGTTTTTTCATTTGTATCATCTAATAATTGTTCATTTATGTAATGTAAAGGAGTTCCCCCCCTAGAAGTGGATAATTTTTAAGTTGTTGATATATCTTTTCTTCTATTTTGTGAGTTTCTTGCATAATATTTGGTATCATAGCTTTGGATTCTAGGGTCTTGCTGCTGCAAACAGGTCATCGTGGCATTTTCGATATAAATTTTTCTCTACAAAGCTTCAAAAGCTAAAAAAAACCCTTTTTAGCCGAAATCCTGAGGAACGTCGTGTCAAAATTTCAAACCTTGGTTCACAATATTTTCGGAGATATGGTCTATGGAAGTTAGGGTTTTTGCAGGCTCCAAAATTTCATCTCAAACAAGTGACCAAGGGAAAATCGTCATAAATTTCGTTTCAAGCATTAGATTCGAATTCTATAAAAAGTGGAAGAAAGTGCACAAAATTTAGTTTCTTGCGTATTGATTTTAGAGCTGAAGGAAAAAAAAAATGACACATGGAACGTCGTACAATTTCTCTCTATTAAACTAGTCCATAATTGGGTCATTGTAGGAGATTGGGCATAATTCTGTCTTGAAGAATCCAAATTAGGTTTGAACTATAGCATTAGAAAGAGGACTCATAGGGATAATACATGATCAAAATTCAGATATTTAAGATCCAAAATCACAGAGATAAATCAGGTTCAATATAGACCTCCTAAAAAGCAAGAAAAAAGGTGTGTATTTGTTTTTTTAAATTGCATAACTTTTGTTTGAAAAAGTAGTTTGAAGTGATTCCAAGGGAATACTGAAGCATAGATATAGTATTGGATTCTAAAATGCCTCCATAAAACAATTCTACACCCATTAAGCCCTCACAAAACTCTACTATGACGCATGAAGAGGAATAATTGCAACACGATATACCAAAATTATGGGGCCAAGTGCAACAAGTTTCGCTCTCACAAAGAGCAACTGAAGATGAACTAAAAGGTGACATGGATGGTTTAAATGTAGACATGGAAGCTAATATGGATGACATGGAAGCTAAGATGGATGGCATGGAAGTTAAGATCGATGGTATAGAAGCGAAACTTGAAGGTTTGAAGGAAGGTTTGACAAAATTGCTACAAAAAAGCTGCCTAATGGTGAAAAGGTAGTAGAGGAAACTCATGATGAGAACAAAAGAAATGTGAATCATGATTTCATAGACTCTAACGTTGGATCTAAAACCCACCATATTCCAAAGATCGATATGAGGAAGTTTGATGGCAAGGATCCTATAACAGGGATACTACAAATAGAGCAATAATTTGAGCTCCATAATGTGAAACCCACACAAAAGGTACACAATGCAACTTTATATTTATAAAAAATCAGTTTGTATGGTATCCATGGATTTTTTCTCGTAAACCACTTCTCACTTGGTCAATTTTTACAGAGGAAATGATAGCACATTATGAGGATACAAAGAGAAACACCTTCTTTAACCAATTGATAAATCTCAAACAAAAAAGGTTCAATGATGGAGCACATTGAGGACTTCCAAAAATTGCATATAAGGGTAAAATATATTCCAGAGGAACATAGGATTGATGTCTTCATGGGGAATTTAAATTATAACATCAAACATGAGGTTCTCCTTTGGGAACTAATACATTGGAGAAGGCATTCAGGTTGGAAAGAAAAATGAAAACAAAATTATGGCAACAAGGAAGCCTACCACTCACAACTATAAAGATGGAAGTGTTGCTACTCCTAGCCATCCAAAACCTACAAGGTTGACACCACAACAGTTGGAAGAAAAAATATAAAAAGGGATTTGTTACAATTGTAATAGCAAATGCACTAAAGATCATAAGTGTGCTGAGAAGAAATTATTTTACATAGATTGTGAAGAGAAGGAAGAAAATGAACAATAAACTTCAAAAGAAGAGGATATACACCAAGAACCGGCCTTAGAGAAATAAGATATGAATCCAACCATATCTTATAATGCATTAGCAGGAATTACCACTCCTCAAAATCTCAAGATAGAAGGACATATCAAGAAGAAAAAGGTAATAGTGTTGATTGATTTGGGTAGTACCCATAATTTTATTCATTGTAAGATAGCCAAGGAATTGAATTGCTTCCTATATCCAACACCAGAGTGTCAATTGATGGTTGCAAATGGAGGAACTATAAATTGCTCTAGAAAGTGCCATAATATCAAGCTAACCATGGGGTAATATGTATTGAATGTCCAAATGCTTTCAATTCTAATGGGTGGTGCTGATGTGGTACTAGGAGTTCAATGGTTAAAATAATTGGGTTTGATAACTTTTAATTTTCAAGAAATTTTTTCGATTTTTTTTGGGAAGGAAAAGAAGTTGAATTAAGTGGTATTACAGGGAAAAAAATAAATATAATTAGATCTAATGGCATGACAAATATTATAAATAAAAACCAATGAGGTGTAATTGCACAATTATGCTCACTAGAGTTTCAAACATCGAAATCATCTATTTCCCTAGATCTCCAAAAAGTCTTGGAAAATTATTCCAACGTATTTGAGACTCCCAAATGCCTCCCACCTATTCATGATCATGATCATGCTATTCATTTTATTCCTGGAAGTGTTCCTCCAAAAATCAGGCCTTACATATATCCTTATGCCCGAAAGAGTGAAATTGAACGTATGATTGCAAAAATGCTAGAGGTCGGTATAATTCAACCTACTCAATGTTCTTTCTCTGCTCCAGTAGTATTGGTGCACAAGAAGGATGGATCAGGCGCATGTGTCTGGATTATAGGGAGCTCAACAAGCTCACTATTAAAGATAAATTTCCCATTCCTGTCATTGATAAATTATTGGATGAATTACATGGAGAAATTTACTTCACCAAGTTGGATCTTCGTTCAAGATATCATTAAATTAGAATGAATACTGAAGACATTCCGAAAACAACATTTAGAACTCATGAGGGTCATTATGAATTTTTGGTCATGCCTTTTGGCCTTACCAATGCTGCTAGGTCCCTATATTACTAGAGTAGTCCCTTATTTTCGTTAGTATAACCCCCTTATTGTTATTGTTGTACCCCTGTAACCCCCATATTTTTATTATTGTGCCCTTATATTAATATTGTTAGGTCGGCTAGGATTATATTGTGACCCCATGGACTCCTATATATAGAAGGAGGTTTTGTCATTTGTGTCATCCAAAAATTGTTCATTTCTGTAATGTAAAGGAGGTTTCCCCCTTGAAGTGGCTTATTTCTAAGGCATTGATCTCTCTTTTCTTCTATTTTTGGAGTTGGTTTCATAACATTTGGTATCAGAGCTTTGGATTCTAGGGTTTCGTTGCTCCAAATAGGTCATCGTGGAATTTTCGCTATAACTTTTTTTCTATGATGGTTCAGAAGCTGAAATTTTTATCACGCGAAGCCGAAATCCCGAGGAACGTTGTGTAAACATTTCAAATCTTGGTTCGCAATATTTTAAGAGATATGATTTGTGGAAGTTATGGTTTTTCTAGGCTCCTGAATTTAATATAAAATATGGGACCTTGGGAAAATCACCATAAATCTCTCTCTGAGCATCGGATTGGAATTCTGTAAAAAGTGGCCAAAAATAATAGACTGTAGTTTTTGATGTATCAATTTCAGAGCCGAAAGAGGAAAAAATGACATGTGGAACATCGTACAAGTTTGCTCTACTGAACCAATCCATAATTAGGTCATTGTGGGAGATTGGGCATAACTTTTCCTTGAAGCATCTAAATCAGGTCAAACCTGTGGCAATCGAAAGAAGTTCCAGAGGGCTACTACAGGACCGAATTTCCAATATTGAAGATCTGAAATCATAGAGATAATTTAGTTTCAATATTGATCTCCTTAAAAGCAAGAAAAATGTGTGTATTTTTTTTCAAATTGCATAAGTCTTGTTTGAAAAATCAGTTTGAAATGATTCCAAGGGCATATTGAACCATATATATTTGTATTGGTTTCTAAAATGCCCCCGTAAAAATAATTCAACACCCACCAAGCCCTCATAATACTCTACTATGACTCATGAAGATGAAGAAGTGCAACATGATATATCAAAATCACAAGAGCAAGTGCACCAAATTTCTCTCGCACAAAGAGCAACAAAAAATGAAATGGAAGTTTTGAAGAAAGGTGTGGAAGCGAAGATGGATTGTTTGAAGAAAGGCGTGGAAGCTAAGATGGAGGGTTTGAAGAAAGGTGTGGAAGCTAATATGGATGGTTTGAATAATTGCATGGAAGGCGTGGAAGAAAAAACGTAAGGTTTGAAGGAAGACATGGAAGATTTGAAGGAAGGTTTGTGAAAGTTGATATAAGAAATGATTCCTAATGATGAAAATATAGTAGAGGGAACTCATAATGAGAACAAAATAAATGTTAATCATGATTTCATAAACTCAAATGTTGGATGGAAGACCCACCATATTCCAAAGATCAATATGAGGAAGTTTGATGGAAAGGATCCCGTAACATGGATACTATAAATGGAGCAATATTTTGATCTTAATAATGTGAAAAACGGACAAAAGGTACACATTGAAACTTTATATTTAGAAAAAAATATGTTTTTATGGTATTGATAGATTTTCTCCCGTAAAAAAATTATCACTTGGTCAATTTTTACGAAGGAAATGATAGAACATTATGAGGATACAAAGAGGAACACCTTATTTAGCCAATTGATAAATCTCAAACAAAAGGGTTCAGTGGTAGAGTACATTGAGGAGTTCCAAAAATTGAATATAAGGGTAATTGATATTCCAGAGGAACACAAGATTGATGTCTTCATAGGGACTTTAAAGGATAACATTCAACATGAGGTTCACCCTTGGGAACTTGATTCATTATAGAAGGCATTTAGGTTGGAAAGAAAAATTGAATGTAAAATTATGGCGAAAATGAAGCTTAACACTCACATATATAAAGATGGAAGTGTTGGTATTCCTAGACTTCCACAACCTACAAGGTTGACACCACAACAATTGGAAGAAAAAAGAGAAAAAGGGCTTTGCTACAGTTTTGATAGCAAATACACTAAAGGTCATAAGTGTGATGAGAAGAAATTATTTTACATAGATTGTGAAGAGGAGGAAGAAAATGAACAAGAAACTTCAAAAGAAGAGGATATACACCAGGAACAAACCCTAGAGAAAGAAGAAATAAGCCCGACCATATCGTGTAATGAATTGGCAGGAATTACCACTCCTCAAACTCTCAAGATAGAAGGACATATCAAAATGAAAAAGGTAATAGTGTTGATTGATTTGGGTAGTACACATAATTTTATTCAGTGTAAGGTAGCCAAGGAATTGAATTGCTTCCTATACCCAACACCATAATGTCAAGTGATGGTTGCAAATGGAGGAAATATAAATTTCTCTAGAAAATGCCATAATATCAAGCTAACCATGGGGGAATATGTATTGAATAGTCCAATGCTTTCCATTCCAATGGGAGGTGTTGATGTTGTACTAGGAGTACAATGGTTACAATATTTAGGGATGGTAGCTTTTAATTTTCAAGAAATTTTCTTGAATTATTTTTTTCTAAGGAAAGGAAGTCGAATTATAAATGCTGTGTAGTTTGTGAAGGATAATAAGCTCTAATGTCATGACAAGTCAAGAAATAACATTTAGGCATAATTGCACAATTATGATCACTAGAATTTCCAACATCAAAATCATCTATTTCTACATATCTCCAAAAAATATTGGATAATAATTCAAGGGTGTTTGAAAATCCCAAAGGAATCCCACATATTCGTGATCATGATCATGCTATTCATTTGATTGCAGGATGTGTTCCTCCAAACATCGTGCCTTACAGATATCCTTATGTCCAAAAGTGCGAAATTGAATGTATGGCTGTAGAAATGTTAGAGGCTTGTATAATTCAACCCAGGCAAAGTTTTTTCTCTGCTCTAGTAGTATTGATGCACAAGAAGGATGGATCATGGTGCATGTGTTCGGATTATAGGGAGCTCAATAAGATCACTATTAAAGATAAATTTCCCATCCCCGTGATCGATGAATTATTGGATGAAGTAAATGGAGAAATTTACTTCACCAAGCTGGATCTTCATTCTAGATGTCATAAAATTAGAATGAAGACTGAAGACATTCTGAAAATAAAACTCATGGGGGTCATTAGGAATTTTTGGTTGTTTCTTTTGGTCTTACTAATGCACCTTCCACATTTTAAGGTTCGATGAATTTTATTTTCAAACCCTTCCTTAGAAAATTCATGTTAGTATTTTTTTATGATATACTAATCTATGACAACTAATCTTGGAAGGATCATGTTCAACATGCTGAGAAGGTTCTCGACCTATTGGAGGAGATACAATTATATGAAAAAACCTCCAAATGTTTATTTGGAGAACACGAGGTGAAATTTTAGAGTCATATTATATCTTATGAGGGCGTTAAGGTAGACCCTAACAAAATTAAAGCCATTACGGAATGGATAGTCCCCACAACCATAAAGAAATTGCGAGGATTTATTTAGCAGCACCTCTAACAACATTATTGAAGAAAGATGCATTTTTATTGACTCCTGAAGCAACTAAGGCCTTTGAACATCTTAAAGAGGCAATGTGCCTAGCACCGGTCTTAGCTACGCCAGACTTCACAAAAACCTTTATTGTGGAATGTGATGCCTCAGGAAATGGAATTGGTGTTGTTTTAATGCAAGAAGGGAGAACCATTTATTTTGAAAGTCATCCAATCAAAGGAAAGTATTTACAGAAAGCTATTTATGAGAAGGAAATGTTGGCAGTAATACATGCACTAAAGAAATGACAACCTTACCTAATGGGAAGACACTTCTAGGTAAAAATTGATCATGATAGTCTTAAAAACTTTTTGGAACAATTTCTATCTTCAGAAGAGAAGCAAAAATGGGTCACAAAGATGTTGGGTTATGACTTTGAAATCATCTACAAAAAATGGAAGCTAAATGTTGTTGTAGATGCACTCTCAAGAAAGGATGAAGAGGTGGAAACATTGCTTTGTGCCATTTCTATTATCCAACTAGATTGGATAACCAAAGCAAGGGATGAATGGAAGAAGGACGAAGAAGTGTGGACACTCATTCAAAATTTGCAGTAAGATCCTAGTACATCTGATACATTTAGTTGGAAAAATTATTCCTTATGGTACAAAGGTTGCTTTTATCTTTGTAATAATTCCCAACTAAAACAAAAGATTCTTTTGGAATTGCACACTTCTCCTTTAGAAGGGAACTCGATATTTTTAAAAACTTATCACAGGGTGAAGAAATGTATTTTTTGGGATGGCTTTAAATATAATATTCAAAAGTTTGTGGTGGAATGCTTGGTTTTCTAGCAAAATAAAGTTGAGAAAATTAAGACCCTGGGTCTTCTACAACATTTATCCATTCCAAGTCAACGTTGGGAGGAGATTTCAATGGATTTTATCACAGGTTTACCTAAGTCCGAAGTAAAGAGTGTCATCATGGTGGTAGTTGATAGAATTACCAAGTATGCACACTATTGTACATTATCTCATCCATTTAAAGCAAGTAGAGTTGCTAATGCATTTATGGAAACAATTCAAAAGCTACATGGAAACCCAAATATTATTGTAAGCGATAGAGATCCCATTTTTACTGGAATTTTTTCGACAAAATTATTTTCTTGTTTGGGTACTCAGCTAGCTCATAGCTCATCTTATCATCCTCAATCCGATGGTAAAACTGAGATAGTGAACAAATGTTTGGAAGGATATTTTCGTTGTTTTGTATCTGATAAACAAACACAATGGGTCGAGTGGTTACCTCTGGCTGAATGGTGGTATAACAATTTCTTCCATACTGTAGCAAAAATGACCCCATTTATGGCACTTTATGGTTATCATCCACCGTTCATCACATCATCTTTAAGAGAAAATTCTATGGTTCAAGCAGTGGAAGATCACATCGAGCATCGACAACAAGTTCTCTAACTCTTAAAGGATAACCTAAATTTGGCACAAAATCGAATGAAACAATAAGCAAATCAACATCGCACCGAGAGAAGTTTGATGTAGGAGACTGGGTATTTTTACGGCTACAACCATACAAACAAATCTACCTCAAGCAAGCTAAGAAGAATAATAAATTATCGCCAAAGTACTATGGTCCTTACAAGGTGTTGCAAAATATTGGTATTATGGCATACAAATTGGAGCTTCCTGCTTCTTCACGAGTGCATCTAGTTTTCCATGTTTCATGCTTAAGGAGGGTTATAGGTGACAAAATTCCAGTTCAAACAATATTTCCATAACTTGATGAGGAAGGAAAAATCATATTGGAACCTGAAGCAGTCACGGAAACAAGAACTCTACAACTACGAAATCGATCAATTTCAGAGTATATCATCAAGTGGAAGAACTTACCCACTAAAGATTCTACATGGGAGGATGATAATTTTATACATAAGCATCCAGAGCTACTCAAGCGTTGAGGACAACACTTTTTTGATGGAGAGGAGCATGTTAGGTCCCTATATTACTAGTGTAGTCCCTTATTGTGGTTAGTATAACCCCCTTATTGTTATTGTTGTACCCCTGTAACCCCCATATTGTTATTATTGTGCCCTTACATTATTATTGTTAGGTCGACTAGGATTATATTGTGACCCCATGAAATCCTATATATAGGAGGTTTTGTCATTTGTATCATCCTATAATTGTTCATTTATGTAATGTAAAGGAGGTTTCCCCCTCGAAGTGGCTTATTTCTAAGGCGTTGATCTCTCTTTTCTTCTATTTTTGGAGATGGTTTCATAACAAATGCACCTTCTACATTTCAAGGGTTGATGAATTCCATTTTCAAACCCCTCCTTAGAAATTTTGTGTTAGTATTTTTTGATGATATATTAATCTACAACAAGTCTTGGAACGATCATGTTCAACATGTTGACAAGGTGCTCAAACTATTGGAGGAGAAACAATTATATGAAAAAGCCTCCAAATTGTTCCTTGGAGAACAAGAAGTTGAATGTCTGGGTCATATTATATCTCATGAAGGTGTTAAGGTAGACCCTAACAAAATTAAAGCCATTAATGAATGGAAAATACCCACAACCATAAATTATTTGTGAGGATTTCTCGGGTTAATAGGGTATTATCGCAAGTTTGTTAAGAATTATGGGAGAATAATAGCTCCTCTAACAACATTACTGAAGAAAGATGCATTTTCTTGAACTACAGAAGCAACTAAGGCCTTTGAACATATTAAATAAGAAATGTGCCAAGCACCGGTCTTAGCTACGCCAAACTTCACAAAAACCTTATTGTGGAATGTGATGCCTCAAGAAATGGAATTGGTGTTGTTTTAATGCAAGAAGGAAGACCCATTGCTTTTGAAAGCGACCCAATCAAAGGAAATATTAAAGAAACCTATTTTTGAGAAGGAAATGTTGGCAATACTACATGAACTAAAGAAATATCGACCTTACCTAATGGGAAGACACTTCAAGGTAAAAACATATCATGATAGTCTTAACATTTTTTTGGAATAAATACTATTCTCAGAAGAGTAGAAAAAATGGGTCACAAAGATGTTGGGTTATGACTTTGAATGCATCTACAAAAAATGGAAGCTAGATGTGGTTGTAGATGCACTCTCAAGAAAGGATGAGGATGTGGAAGCATTGTTTTGTGCCATTTCTATTATCAAACCAAATTGGATAACTGAAGCAAGGGAGGAATTGAAGAATGTTGAAGAGGTGTGGACACTCATTCAAAAGTTGTAGCAAGATTCCAGTACATATGATACATTTAGCTGGAAAAATGATTCACTGTGGTACAAAGATCGCTTATATATTTGTAATAATTCCCAACTAAAACAAAATATTCTTTTGGAATTGCACACCTCTCCCTTAGGAGGACACTGAGGATTTTTAAAAATTTACCACAGGGTCAAGAAATAATTTTTTTTGGATGGCCTTAAATCTGATATTCAAAATTTTGTGGCAGAATGTTTGGTCTGCCAACAAAATAAATTTGAGACAATTAAGACCCCGAGTCTGCTACAACCTTTATCCATTCGAATTCAACGTTGGGAGGAGATTTCAATGCACTTTATCACATGTTTACCCAAGTTCGAAGGAAAGAGTGTCATCATGGTGGTAGTTGATAGAATTACCGAGTATGCACAATTTTCTGCATTATCTCATGCATTTAAAGCCAGTACAGTTGCTACTGCATTTATGGAAACAATTAAAAAGCTACATGGAAACCCAAAGATTATTGTAAGCGACAAAGATCACATTTTCACTAGAAATTTTTGGATGGAATTATTTTCTTTCTTGGGAACTCAACTAGCTCATAGTTCATTTTAATCATCCTCAATCTGATGGGCAAACTGAGATAGTGAAAAAATGTTTGGAAGGAAATCTTCATTGCTTTGTATTTGATAAAAAAACACAATGGGTCAAGGGGTTCCCTTTGGTTGAATGGTGGTATAACACTTAATTCCATATTGAAACAGAAATGAACCCATTTATGGCACTTTATAGATATCATCCACCGTCCATCATATCATATTTAAGAGAAAATTATAAGGTTCAAGCAATGGAAGATCACATCGAGCATCAACAAGAAGTTCTCCAACTCTTAAAGGATAACCTTAAGTTGGCACATAACCGAATGAAACAACAGGCAGATAAACATCGCGGCGAAATAAGTTTTGATGTAGGCGACTGGGTATTTTTATGACTACAACCATACAAACAAATGTCGCTCAACCAAGCTAAGAAGGATAATAAATGATCACCAAAGTACTATGGTCCTTACAAGGTGGTGCAAAATATTGGTACTAGGAAATACAAATTGGAGCTTCCTGCATCTTCCCAAGTGCACCCAATTTTCCATGTTTCATGCTTAAAGAAGGTTATAGGTGACAAGCTTCCAGTTCAAAAAATATTTCCAGAATTTGACGAGGAAGGAAAAATCATATTAGAACCTGAAGCAGTCACAGAAACAAGAACTTGACAACTACAAAATCGATCAATTTCAAAGTATCTCATCGAGTGAAAGAACTTACCCACTAAATATTCGACATGGGAGGATGGGAATTTTATACAAAGGCATCCATAACTACTCAAGTGTTGAGGACAACATGTTTTTGAAGGAGAGGGGCATGCGAGGTCCCTATAATACTAGTATATCCCCTTATTGTTATTGTTAGTGTAGCCCCCTTACTGTTTTTTGTTGTGCCTATGTAGTCCCCATATTGCTATTATTCTGCCCCATAGAAGCCCACTATTTTTATTTTTGTGGCCTTACATTGTTATTGTTATGTCGGCTAGGATTATATTGTGACCCTTTGGACTCCTATATATAGAAATGAGGTTTTTTCATTTGTATCATCCAAGAATTGTTCATTTATGTAATGTAAAGGAGGTTTCCCCCTCGAAGTGGATATTTTTTAAGTCGTTGATCTATATTTTCTTCTATTTTGTGAGTCAGTTGCATAAAATTTTTTTAGAGGACATCTGGCCGACACTTTGTGTTAATGTCTAGGTCATGAAGTTGGAAAGGTTGTGTTGATTAAAGAGCTATGATTTTGAATACACACTTGGATCCCTGGGTTGATGGTTAGAAAGTAAGCCTTATGGTACGTAAAGGGGCTGAAAGATTTATTCCATACTAGTCCCACATGGATAGATTTCCCTGGTCAGGAATCTAGTCCGTAACATTGCAGTGCCTAAATTGTTGAGAGGCCAGTGGATAGATTGCCCTGTTCAGAAATCTAGTCCATGGCATTGTGATTCCTAAAGTTCTTCATTGTTCATATAGTATGATATCTTCCATTGTATTTGTATATGATGAATAACTCCCTATTAAAGAGTGAGTGTTGGAAAATATAACTAGGTCCAGTCTTCATTTAATGTACTTGAGTAATCTTGTAATTTACTTGTCAAAAGAATAAAGAAAATAATTATTATTATTATTATTGTGACTTATTAAAGCATGGGTTTCATGCTTTTGTCACCATGTTTTAGGTCAATGTCCCATTGAGGACTTCTAGGATTTATTCTGAGTCAATAGAGTTATTGTACTTTTAAAGAGATCCTTCTTGGGCTTTTGAATCATGTAATTTTTTTTTTATATTGAGTCAAATATGAATTATGTATCCTCCACATCAAGTCGGCCTAGAAGAGATCAATGGGGCCTAAGGACCCTAATTTTACCTCACATGGAGCCTATAAATACAAGAAAATTGAATTCATTTGGAACACACACTCTGAAAATAAGTTCGATATCTCTTGTAGTTTGGAAGAGTTCGAAGTCTATTGCTGGGAAGCCAAAACAAGTGCGAGTTTAGGGAAGTATAAGGAAAAGAATAAAATCAAAATTTTAGTGCCTCTCTCTCTCTCTCTCTCTCTCTCTCTCTCTCTCTCTCTCTCTCTCTGTTTCATGCTCTGGATTGGGAGATTGAAGTATTCCAAGTTTCACTACTATCAGAAGCTACCTACTGCTAGAAGTTGTTTCCTAGTTGAAGTTGCTAGAAAGGGGTCAAAATATTGGAGGTTGACTTGGTGTGGAGGGAAGGTCTGATCTTTGTATAGGGTGAAGAGTCTCAGATAATACTATTGAGACGAAGAATTTCTTGAATGGGTTTTCCCCTCGAGGGGGGTTTTTCCCTGACATAGTGCCTACATCTGGTGTCTATTATTTTATGTGTTGCTTCTTTGGTAATTGTTTGATGAACTAAAAGAAACAAGATATAAAGAATCATAATAACGAGAAACGTCACAAGTAATTATCAAGAATAAGAAAATATTTCTGCCTTTTTTGTTTTCTAACATGGTCTAGTTGTCCACACAACCAACAAATGTGGCCTTGCTTGGCCTGAAACTTAAATTTTTTTAGCTTTATATCTTCAAGAGGACAATAGTGTGTTTTTTTACTATTCCTATATTTATTTTTTTCTTTGGGGAATTATGTTAAATTCTTCTCTATATTTTTATTTTTCCCTCCTAATCCTTTTTAGAATTTTTTTTGGGTTTTATTATTATTATTATTGAATCATCCACTAGCAATCCATTATTTTCACAAATAGACTTGCTATCTGGAAGTTTGGAAAGTTTATGTATTGATTTAATCACTTTCATATTTGTGAAAAATCCAACTAGAGAATTTTTAATGATACATTAAATTTCACCCTAGGGGTATGCCTTATAAGGAAATTTAAAACATCACGGGCCTTCAAATATTCAATGAATTTACTGGGAAGGGTTACAAGATATACTTGTTTCCATAAAAAAAAATTGTTGTATTTTATTCTATAGATCCTTTGCATCCATTCCCTATGGAAATATTCATAATACAAGATCTTTTTGAGCTTCATGTTCATTAAGATGAGTGCATGTTTATCTGCTAATTCCTTTTGTCTTCCACACTAGGGTTATAAAATCAAAGTGGTTAATGCACCAATAAATTGTTTTGTACAGTCTTCATTATGTACAATGTACCCACTCTCGTCTCTGATTATTTCCCTTTCCATTTTTTCAGTGAGTGCATGAGAAGATTCAATCTCCCACCATTTTTCCAAAGCACTCGTGAAACACTGAATTATGGATTTACAAGATTCTACTGAGTCTTCCCCTTCATGCACATGATATTGTAAGATACATACATCCTATAAATTACTTTCGTTATTTGACCAACAAACATATTATCTATATTCCATTCAATATGCCAAACATTTGCAAATGACTGGGCATCTGGAAGTTTTCCTTTTTCATATAAATCAGGTGCAGGTATTCTTGACATGTTCATTGAAATCACTTCTCTAGTATGAAGGACATGAGTAACTAAAGAATGTTCTGATTCATTCTGGATAAAGGAGGACTTAGGATTTTATTTTGGGAAGAGTAATGGGAAATTTTCAATTTGATTTAGAGTAGAGATGTGTGAGACTGGATGAGGAAATATATGAGATAAAGGAATGATTTTTTTTATGCTTGGGGGGTATTACTTTGTGTATATTTAAGACTTTGTCTTGTATTTCTTTAGACTTTTCTTCAATGCTTATTAGAGTTTGTCTTACCGCTACGAAGGTAGTGTCTAACCCTTCAACTAATTCTTTGGTGATTAGAATTTTTGTCTCTCCTTATTCATCTTTTACTTCAGAAATATTATAATTTAGATTGTTTACAAAAGAGACTACATAATTTACAGACACGTGAAGATTTTTTGTATGTCTTCTTCTACCATAATCATTTTTTACAAAAATATGTGTTTCCACCCATTTGAGTGCAATATTGGTCCAATTTACTTGCTCAAGGACAATTTGTATTCTTTTTTCTATGTCAGTCAATTGAGATTTTTACTTTAGAACCAATGGAAGATATCTAGACTGCTCATCTTCTTCTTCTATCACTATTCCCTTGAAATGCGAGACTGTAGAAGTTGATTTTATCTTCTGGTCATTTAAACTTTTCCATTTAGGTTTAGGGATTTCTACTTCTACAATTGTTCCTATTCATTTTTCTAATTCCATCCTTTGACAAATTTGATTTTCTTTGTTGGCTTTCCATATGTAAAAGGATATCCAATATTCCCTTTTTAGCATTTCTAATTACCAATTTAATGCTAACTTTCTTTTTGTTTCAACTAAGACTTTGGAATTTAAATCAAACTTTGGGATTTAACTCAACAACTTTAGGATGTGTGTAAAAATCCATATTTAACATTATTTTATGTGAAAATTCCAAATCCTAGATCTGGAATCCTACTGCAGCAAATTGAATTAACTTCACCTACTTGTAAATTACAATAACGATTTATTTGCAGATTTCTTCTGTAAATACTAAAGCAATTACTAAAGCAAACTTCACTTAATTAAATTAATATGCAAAACAAGAAACTGAGAAAGAGAAAAACATCACACAAGACACCATTTTTTTTGGACAAATGTCCCCGGAAAAACCCAATGCAAGAAAACTGGTCCAGTAGATCTGAGGGTTTTGTTATTAAGAAAAATTTATATCTGAATACATCTCTGAATGTCTCTCTGAACAATTAAGTTACAGAGAATATCAGTGATAGAAAAAATAGTGAGATTACCTCACTCTCCAAGTCCCGACTGATCCGATAGCTAAAGTGTCAAGCCCCCAGCACCCTCTGCACTGCCTCTGCACAGTAGTTACATAGGCCTACGTGGATACCTTTGAAGGACTACGTCACCTCCTCCGCTGGATCGATCTGCTCTCATAAAACCCGATTCCAGCCCTCCTAGCTCAGAATCTCAATCTCCCAAAAAAATCTCGGACTATAGCTCAGAAACGTTGTGCTGCCTTTAGGTGTGGCCTGCGTGGCCCTGTGCCACCCTCTCTGGGATCTATGCTGCTTCCTCTGCATCTTTCTTTGCCTCTCTGATGAGTATTCTTGGCCCCAGAGAAGATCCTCAGACCAAAACTGTCTCTTCCCCTCAACTGCGTGAGAATCTCTCAATCAAAATTGTCCTCTGAGCACTGCTCCTTCAGAAAATTCGATCTCTTGATCTCTCGGTATGTTTTTCCAAATGACCTTCAAGCCTTCTTTATAGTCTTCTCATTGAGACTTCAACAACTGAGATTAGATTTCCAATCAATGGCTAAGATTACATTTTGACTTGATTTGCTTTTTCTAGACCATTCACACCCATATTCTATTAATTCACTTTAATTATTTTATTTTTCTAAGTTTAGACTTAGGGTCACTTTAAAAT
The DNA here is from genome assembly GCA_034641835.2 of Pinus albicaulis. Classification (NCBI taxonomy): domain Eukaryota; kingdom Viridiplantae; phylum Streptophyta; class Pinopsida; order Pinales; family Pinaceae; genus Pinus; species Pinus albicaulis. The sequence goes on from CM076569.1 coordinate 443,353,952, forward strand.
AATTAATTTTCTTAATAAAATACAATCCGGGTGGAATTTCCCCAAACAATTTATGGGTTATCTGGAATACATGTGTCTAAGCCTCTCCACAAAGTTTGAGACTTAGAGCACATCCGATGCTACCCAAAATCAACACTCCCTCTTAGCGAGGAATGTGATCTAAAAAATATGCCCTATTGCACACTACTCTGACTCTCAAGCATCTCCCTCTGCGTTGCTGATGTCTGACATGATGTCCATCAACCACTGTGTTGTTGCTGCAACTATACTATTGTTGACCTTGCCACGATCAACACTGCATTTGTACTGCAACTCCCTCTCAAATGGTGCATCTATTTCTAGCACTACCACTCCTAAATCTGCACTACAACTCAGTTGTTGAGAGAAGTAACTAAAAAACATCCAAAAATCTGAACAATTGTTCAAGATGCATCTCGATGCTGAAAATTTGACTACTGCTAGTCCCACCCTATCCCTCTAAAAGACTGTGCTGCTATTGCTTCTGCACCGCATCTCTCTGCACTATTGCAACTCTATACTATGCTGCTTAAATTTTGGTGCTACTAACCACTGCATCTATCGCTCCAACATTCCTTTGCACCAAATGGAACTCCTCCAACCTACTACTACTGATCTTGGGCACTCGTAGCAAGGTCATGATCCAAGAGGTGGACTCCTCAAGGATCCTTCCCAATATGGCACACTAGAGACTTATACTCCTCCTCCTCCTAGATCTAGTGTCCCACTGTCTCCTTTCAAGCCTAGTGCCTGGTTGGGGCCCTTCCTCTCTTTGAAACTCGTACTAGACAAATCGCTCTGCATCCGTAAATTGTCTCTGCTAACTAGAAGTCGATCTGCTGCTTAGATCTGCATTCTGGCTAATTTGCATGGCTTATTCTGGCAATCTCGTACGATCATCCCTGTAGAGCTAAAAAAATATGGAAACTCAAAACTAGAGGAAAAATGATCTTGCCAAAATTTCGAATGCCTCCTCTCTCCTCTGCGCAACTGATGACTGGATCTACGCACTCCCTACTGGAGTAAGTAGATCCTCTCCTAGCTACTGGTATTCTGCAACAGGAAATCAAATTCATTGACTCAAAATTATCTGAGGAATAAATTCCCTCCGTGCCATGCAACCCATTGGATGCCATCTCTGTCGCCTAAAAAATATGTCAAATTAGCTCCCTCTCTCCCTCCTATGTGCAACGCTGGATTGGCTTACGCACTCTTTGATGGAGATGGTAGATCAGCCCCTCAGATCTCGAAAACTAGAATTCCCCAGCTAGGAAATCCTTGAGGAAGAAAATTCCCTCACTATGGTTCTTCTTTCTCTTCCGACGACTCTCTGCCCAACAAAAATTGCCTACAGAAAAACTACGTCCCACTAGCGCGGCGTTGCTCCCTCTGGCTCGACAAAATGTCGATCTGGAAGTCCTATGTTAGGTCCATATAAAACTAGTATAGTCCCTTATTTTTGTTAGTGTAACCCCCTTATTGTTATTATTGTACCCCTGTAACCCCCATATTGTTATTATTGTGCCCTTACATTATTATTGTTAGGTTGATTAGGATTACAGTGTGGCCCCATGGACTCCTATAAATAGGAAGGAGGTTTGGTCATTTGTATCATTCAAGAATTTTTCATTTATGTAATGTATTGGGGGTTTACCCCTCAAAGTGGTTGATTTCTAAGGTGTTGATCTCTATTTTCTTCTATTTTTGGAGTTGGTTTCATAACATTTGGTATCATAGCTTTGGATTCTAGGGTTTTTCTACTCCAAACAGGTCATCGTGGACTTTTCACTATAACTTTTTTCTATGACGGTTTCGAAGCTGAAATTTTCACAGAGCGAAGCTGAAATCCTGAGGAACCTCCTGTAAAAATTTCAGATCTTGGTTCACAATATTTTTGAAGATATGATCTGTGGAAGTTAGGGGATTTTCAGGCTCCCAAATTTCACTTGAAACAGGTCATTGTGGAATTTTCGCTATAAATTTCTATCTACGAAGGTCTAGAAGCTGAAATTTTTAAAAAGCAAAGCCGCAATCGTGAGGAACCTCCTGTAAAAATTTCAGATCTTGGTTCGCAATATTTTCGGAGCTATGATTTGTGGAAGTTAGGGTTGTTTCAGGCTCCTGAATTTCATCTCAAAGAGGTGACCGTGGGAAAATCATCATAAATCTCTCTTTGAGCATTGGATTGGAATTATGTAAATCATGGCTATAAGTAAATGGATTGTAGTTTCATTTATATCAATTTCAGAGCCGAAGGAGAAAAACATGACACGTGGCACGCCATACAAGTTCAATCTACTGAACGAGTCCATAATTAGGTCATTGTGGGAGATTGGACATAACTTTGCCTTAAAGAATCCAAATCAGGTCAGACCTGTGGCATTTGAAAGAAGCTTCAGAGGGCTACTACATGGCTGAATTTCAGATATTGAAGAGCCACAATCATAGATATAATACAATTTCAATATCAAGCTCATCAAAAGCAAGTAAAAGGTGTGTATTTTTTTTCCGAATTGCATAAGTCTTGTTTGAAGAATCAAGTTGAATTGATTGCAAGGGCATATTGTAGAATAGATATCAGTATTGGATTATAAAATGGCCCCTAAAAATAATTCAACACCCATTAAGCCTTTGGAAATCTCTACTATGACTCATGAAGACAAAGAATGGCAACATGACATATCAAAATTACAAGAGCAAGTGCAACAAATTTCGCTCTCGCAAAGAGCAACAAAAAATGACATGGAAGTTTTGAAGAAAGGTGTGGAAAGTAAGATGGATGGTTTGAAGAAAGGCGTGGAATCTAAGATGGATGGTTTGAATAATGGCATGGAAGCTAAGATAGATGGCATGGAAGCTGGCATGGAATCTAAGATGGATGACATGGAAGCTAAGATCGATGAAAAAATGGAAAACATGAAGAATGATCTAAAAGCAAACATGGAAGGTTTGACAAAGTTGATACAAGAAATGTTTCCTAATGGTGAAAAGATAGTAGAGGAAACTCATGATGAGAACAAAATAAATGTTAATCGTGATTTCATAAAATCTAATGTTGGCGGGAAGAACCACCATATTACAAAAATGGATATGAGGAAGTTTGATGGAAAGGATCCTGTAACATGGATACTACAGATGGAGCAATATTTTGATCTCCATAATGTGCAAAACACACAAAGGTACGCATTGCAACTTTACATTTAGAACAAAATACATTTGTATGGTATCGATGGCTTTGCTCCCGTAAAAAAATTGTCACTTGGTCAATTTTTACGGAGGAAATGATAGCACATTATGAGGATACAAAGAGCAACACCTTCTTTGGCCAATTGATAAATCTCAAACAAAAGGGTTTAATGGGGGAGCACATTGAGGACTTCCAAAAATTGAATATAAGGGTAACTGATATTCCAGAGGAACACATGATTGATCTCTTCATAGGTACTTTAAAGGATAACATCCAACATGAAGTTCGCGTTTTGGAAACTGATTCATTGGAGAAGGCATTCAGGTTGGCAAGAAAAATTGAATGTAAAATTATGGCGACAAGGAAGCCTACCACTCACTTCTATAAAGAGGGAAGTGTTGCTACTCCTAGATTTCCACAACCTACAAGGTTTACACCACAACAATTGGAAGAAAAAAGAGCAAAAGGGCTTTGCTACAGTTGTGATAGCAAATACACTAAAGGTCATAAGTGTGCTGAGAAGAAATTATTTTACATAGATTGTGAAGAGGAGGAAGAAAATGAACAAGAAACTTCAAAAGAAGAGGATATACACCAGGAACCAGCTCTAGTAGAAGAAGAAATGAGTCTGACCATATCGTGTAATGCATTGGTAGGAATTACCACTCTTCAAACTCTTAAGATAGAAGGAAATATCAAGAAGAAAAAGGTAATAGTGTTGATTGATTCGAGTAGTACCCATAATTTTATTCATTGTAAGGTAGCCAAGGAATTGAATTGTTTCCTATACCCAACACCAGAATGTCAAGTGATGGTTGCAAATAGAGGAACTATAAATTGCTTTGGAAAATGCCATAATATCAAGCTAGCCATGGGAGAATGTGAATTGAATAGTCCAATGCTTTCCATTCCAAAGGGAGGTGCTGATGTTGTATCAGGAGTACAATGGTTACAATCTTTGGGGATGGTAGCTTTTAATTTTCAAGAACTTTTCTTGACATTTTTTTCGGAAGGAAAGGAAATTGAATTACGGGGTATCACAGGGAAGCCAGGAAAGATAATAAGCTCTAATGTCATGACAAAGATTCTGAATAAAGAACAACGAGGCACAATTGCACAATTATGCTCACTAGAAGTTCCAACATAAAATCTATTTCTCTAGATCTCCAAAAAGTCTTGGAAAATCATTCCAAGGTGTTTGAAACTCCCAAAGGACTTCCACCTATTCGTGATCATGATCATGCTATTCATTTGATTCCATTAAGTGTTTCTCCAAACATTAGGCCTTAAAGATATCCTTATGTCCAAAAGAGCGAAATTGAACGTATGATTGCATAAATGTTAGAGACTGGTATAATTCAACCTAGTCAAAGTTCTTTCTCTGCTCCAGTAGTATTGGTGCACAAGAAGGATGGATCATGGCGCATGTGTCTGGAATATAGGGAGCTCAATAAGCTCACTATTAAAGATAAATTTCCCATTTCTTTGATTGATGAATTATTGGATGAATTACATGGAGCAATTTATTTTACTAAGTTTGATCTTCGTTCAGGATATCATCAAATTAGAATGAAGACTGAAGATATTCTGAAAACAACATTTCGAACTCATGAGGGTCATTATGAATTTTTGGTCAGGCCTTTTGGCCTTACCAATGCACCTTCTACATTTCAAGGGTTGATGAATTTCATTTTCAAACCCTTCCTTAGAAAATTTGTGCTAGTATTTTTTGATGATATACTAATCTACAGCAGGTCTTGGAATGATCATGTTCAACATGTTGAAAGGGTGCTCAAAATATTGGAGGAGAAACAATTATATGCAAAAACATCCAAATGTTTCTTTGGAGTACAAGAGGTGGAATATTTGTATCATATTGTATCTCACGAGGGTGTTAAAGTATACCCTAACAAAATTAAAGCCATTAAGGAATGGAAAGTCCCCACAACCATAAAGCAGTTGCGTGGATTTCTCGGGTTAACAGGGTATTATCACAAGTTTGTTAAGGATTATGGGAGAATAGAAGCACCTATAACAACATTATTTAAGAAAGATGCATTTTCATGGAGTACTGAAGAAACTAAGGCCTTTGAACATATTAAAGAGGCAATGTGCCTAACACTAGTCTTAGCTACGCCAGGCTTCACAAAAAACTTTATTGTGGAATGTGATGCCTTAGGAAATGGAATTGGTGTCGTTTTAATGCAAGAAGGAAGACCCACTGCTTTTGAAAGTCGTTCAATCAAAGGAAAGTATTTAAAAAAGGCTATTTATGAGAAGGAAATGTTGGCAATACTACATGCACTAAAGAAATGGCGACCTTACCTAATGGGAAGACACTTCAAGGTAAAAATTGATCATGATAGTCTTAAACACTTTTTGGAACAAAGACTATCTTTAGAAGAGAAGCAAAAATGGGTCACAAAGATGTTGGGTTACGACTTTGAAATCATCTACAAAAAAGGGAAGCTAAATGTTGTTGCAGATGCACTCTCAAGAAAGGATGAAGAGGTGGAAGCATTGCTTTATGCCATTTCTATTATCCAACCAGATTGGATAGCTGAAGCAAGGGATGAATGGAAGAAGGACAAAGAAGTGTGGACACTCATTCAAAAGTTGCAACAAGATCCTAGTACATATGATACATTTAGTTGGAAAAATGATTCCTTATGGTACAAATATCGCTTATATATTTGAAATAATTCCCAACTAAAACAAAAGATTCTTTTGGAATTGCACACTTCTCCTTTAGAAGGACACTCAGGATTTTTAAAAACTTACCAGAGGGTGAAGAAATATTTTTTTTGGGATGGCCTAAAATCTGATATTCAAAAGTTTTTGGTGGAATGTTTGGTTTGCCAGCAAAATAAAGTTGAAACAATTAAGACCCCGGGTCTTCTACAACCTTTATCCATTTCAAGTCAATGTTGGGAGGAGATTTCAATGGATTTTATCACAGGTTTACCTAAGTCCAAAGGAAAGAGTGTCATCATGGTGGTAGTTGATAGACTTACCAAGTATGCACACTTTTGTGCGTTATCTCATCCATTTAAAGTAAGTACAATTGCTAGTACATTTATGGAAACAACTCAAAAGCGACATGGAAACCCAAAGATTATTGTAAGTCACAAAGATCCCATTTTTACAGGAAATTTTTGGATGGAATTATTTTCTTGTTTGGGTACTCAACTAGCTCACAGCTCATCTTATCATCCTCAATCCGAAGGTCAAACTGAGATAGTGAATAAATGTTTGGAAGGATATCTTCACTGCTCTGTATCTGATAAGCAAGCACAATGGGTCAGTGGTTACCTCTCGCTGAATGGTGGTATAACACTTCCTTCCATACTGCAACAAAAATGACCCCATTTATGGCACTTTATGGATATCATCCACCATCCATCACATCTTATTTAAGGGAAAATTCTAGGGTTCAAGCAGTGGAATATCACATCGAGCATCAAAAAGAAGTTCTCCAACTCTTAAAGGATAACCTAAATTTGGCACAAAATCGAATGAAACAACAGGCAGATCAACCTCGCAGCGAGAGAAGTTTTGATGTAGGAGACTGGGTATTTTTATGGCTACAACCATACAAACAAATGTCTCTCAAGCATGCTAAGAAGGATAATAAATTATTGCCAAAGTACTATGGTCCTTACAAGGTGTTGCAAAATATTGGTACTATGGCATACAAATTGGAGCTTCCTGCTTCTTCGCAAGTGCATCCAGTTTTCCATGTTTCATTCTTAAAGAAGGTTATAGGGGACAAAATTTCAGTTCAAACAATATTTCCAGAACTTGATGAGGAAGGAAAAACCATATTGGAACCTGATGAAGTCACAGAAACAAGAAATCGACAACTACGAAATCGATCAATTTCAGAGTATCTCATCAAATGGAAGAACTTACCCACTGAAGATTCTACATGGAAGGATGAGAATTTTATACAGAAGCACTCAGAGCTACTCAAGTGTTGAGGACAACAATTTTTTGAAGGAGAGGAGCATGTTAGGTCCCTATATTACTAGTATAGTCCCTTATCGTTGTTAGTGTAACCCCCTTATTGTTATTGTTGTACCCCTGTAACCCCCATATTATTATTATTGTGCCCTTACATTATTATTGTTAGGTCGGCTAGGATTACAGTGTGGCCCCATGGACTCCTATATATAGAAAGGAGGTTTGGTCATTTGTATCATTCAAGAATTGTTCATTTATGTAATGTATTGGAGGTTGCCCCCTCGAAGTGCCTGATTTCTAAGGCGTTGATCTCCCTTTTCTTCTATTTTTGGAGCTAGTTTCATAACGTCCTAAATCTATTTCGACTCACTCAGAGAGAGACTTTTCTGCAAAACTTCAGCCCTTCTAGCCTGGACTGCATAATCCCTTTGGGGATTCGAACTACTGCTTTCTGCATCTATTCGACCTCCTACTTAGCGCTGGCTCTTCTCTTCTTGTTTCACCTTCAACGCTTTGATACCATGTGAAAATTCCAAATCCTAGATTTGGAATCCTAGTGTAGCAAACTGAATTAACTTCACCTACTTGTAAATTACATTAACAAGTTATTTTCAATTTTATTTTGTATATACTGAAGCAATTACTAAAGCAACCTTCACTTAATTAAATTAATATATGAAACAAGAAATTGAGTAAGAGAAAAACATCACACATGACACCATTTTTTTTGGACAAATGTCCCCGGAAAAACCCAATGCGGGAAAATCGGTGTAGCAAATATGAGGGTTTTATTATTAAGAAAAATTATATCTAAATACGTCTCTGAATGTCTCTCCGTACAATTTAGTACTGAGAATATCACTGAAAAGGAAAAATAGTGAGATTACCTCACTCTACAAGTCTCGGCTGATCCGATAGCTAAAATGACAAGCCCCTAACACCCTTTCCGCTACTTCCTACATGGGGAACTTTGAAGGAATGTGCCACCTCCTCCATTAGATCAATTTTCTCTCAGAAAACCTGACTCTAGCCCTCCCAGCTCAGAATCTCGTTTAGCTCGAAAACGTTTTGATGCCTCTGCATGTGGCATGCGTGGCCCCACATCACACTCTTTGGTTGCTATGTCACCCTCTTCGGGCTTTGTGTTGGCTCCTCTACATCTTTCTCTGCTTCTCTACTGAGTATTCTTGGCCCCGAAGAAGATCCTCCAACCAAAACTGTCTCTACCCCTCAAATGTGTGAGAATCTCTTGATCAAAGTTTTCATTTGAGTTTGGGCTCTACGCTTCTTCCTCTGCATCTTTCTCTGCTTCTCTGTTGAGTATTCTTGGCCCTGGAGAAGATCCTCCGACCAAAATTGTCTTTGCCCCTCAACTGCGTGAGAATCTCTTGATTAAAGTTTTCATCTAAGCACTGCTCCTTTAGAAAATCGATCTCTCAGTGTGTTTTTCCAAATGACCCTAAAGCCTTCTTTATAGTCTTCTTGTTGAGACTTCAACGACCGATATTAGATTTCAAATCAATGGCTAAGATTACATTTTGACTTTATTTGCTTTTTCTAGAACATTCACACCCATATTCTATTAATTCACTTTAATTATTTTATTTTCCTAAGTTTAGACTTAGGGTCACTTTAAAATAATTAATTTTCTTAAAAAAATACAATCCAGGTGGAATTTCCCCAAAAAATTTATGGGTTATCTGGAATACATGTGTCTAAGCCTCTCCACAAAGTTTGAGACTTAGAGCACATCCGATGCTACCCCAAATCAAACTTTTCATCCATTCTTCATCTACTTTCCATTTCTTGCATCCTCTCATGAGAGAAAATAATTCATGCCTTTTAGGTACAAATGGTCTTCTTATTTCTTTAGGAATATGATTACTAAACCTGGATTCAGGTACCACCAAATCAACTTGCTCTATATAACCTAGGCCATATTTCGGAGTACTTAGGGCCCTACAATAGTTGAATATTTATTTAGGCCCAGTATCTGCAATTTCTAATGTAGGTATTTGATGCATCATTAAGATATTATCATCATGAGGGAACCAAATATCTAGATAGTTTGGGTGAGGACAAGAATCAACAAAGGTGGATGCAGGTGGTGGTGCATTAGTGCAAGGGTTATGATTTTGGTGTTCAAATTGTATGGAATTAGATGACTCACCACGTTGAACTATCAAACTATGAAGAGATATGAGGTTATTGCAGTCTAGACATTTGACAGAGTAAAGGACAAATTCGAGAGAAGCAGATAATGCTTGTACGGATGGGGGTGTACAAAGATGATGATGATATGTGGAAGGACATGAGATAATTGTAAAAGTATTAGACTCATTGATATTCACAGAAGTTATGGCCCTTTGTTTTGGAATTTTGGGATATCAACAAGCCAATGTTAAGGAAAATACAAGTTATCCCATTTAATCATCTGATGTTCCATTTTCTGATTAAGAGGATTAATGAGTACTAATGTACTAGATTGTGAATCCTAAATAGGGTATGCATGATAGAAGAATACATTGTGTTTCTATGTCTGAAAAATCCTCTAGTATGGATGAATGTATTTGTTCTTTTGTCCCTCATGTCAAAACTCGTGGTTTTAATTCGAAGTTTGAGGGTACCACCAAGATGCTCATCAAAGGAATATACAAAAAACTTGGATAGTTGTCAAACCATACTTGGCCGTTAGATAAAGGAGAATCTATTCCTTTGATTAATGAATCAGAGAATTTGTTATGTGTAAAGTCTCTTACAATACAGAGAACATATTCATCAATTCCTTTCTGTACTAATGTAAAGATCTTGACTCTGATGCATCCAATATGCATATATTTAGTATTGTGTTTCTTGGCTTTAACTTCAATTTGCTTAGGATTTAGGAGTGGAATTGTTTGTGTAGTGTCACAGTTCTACTGTACCTTAGAGACTGATTCTTTTACAATGACATGACTAATAGCCTTTAAGGGAAACATACTTAAATCATAATATACTTTATTGGGAGATATATCAGGCAATTTCCATGTAGCCTATGGCTGTGGATCAACTATTTCCATATTGGACTCATTTAAAGGAGTATTTTTCCACAAGTATCAAATATACTACTCAAATCAGAAGTTGAAAATGAGTCCTAAAAATTTTTAATGTCACAAAAGGAAATAGATATATTCATTGTAAATATGTAAAGAAGATGCACCAACTTATATTGTGATCGCTTTGATACAAATTTTGGATTGTGTTCGTCAAAGGCCCCCTCATAGGGGAATGCGCTTGACTTAGCAATGTTTATTCTCTACACAAAATTCTACATGAACCTCTAAATGAACCTTCAATAAGATCCAACACCTTTTTCTCTGTGCACTCCCTTCCACAAACTACTACCTTTGGGATAAATTTGAGAAATATTGGGGTTCCAAGACCGTAATTGAACCTCGGGCGAACCTTCAACGAATCTCAAGCCAGAAACGTTATCAAACCATGAAAGATATAACAACAGAAACCTATAAACACTCTATTTATTTTAGAGCCAAATAATATACATATCTCAAATATGTAAAATGAGTTACAAACATGAAGGCCCATACTTATAGACTTCAAATTTCTACTAGAGTCCCACCACTTTAGGCTCTCAGGTATACTCGCATACACCTGTGTAGGCTTGTTGAACTCTTCCTATACACAAAATAAGTCAAAGTTCAGAGAGAAGAAAGCTTAGAAGACTAACCATACTCTAGAAAATGAATGTCCCAAATGAAAGAATTCCTCCTTATTTATAGAAATCTAAGAGAGAAAAATAACATATCTTCGGGACCCTTCCTGAGGAGACACGCATGAATCATCCTAAAAATGGATTTCATATAAGTAAGATTTACCATATATTCTCTGAAATTTGGGTCAAATAACACCTAAATTTGGAGAAGTTCTCTTCAGAGATACATCCAGGAAGCTCACTAAAGTAGATCCATTCAAAAAAATTTATGGAGCAAAAAAAAAATTAAATCTATTTACATGATTTTGTCATGGAGGATAGGCCCCTCCACTAGTTGAAATCCATGCTAGTACCAGGGAATCTAGTACTATAATATAAGGTTTTCTACATTTTGGAGAATAATTTTTGTACTATAATGGGTCGACCTTGCAGGTTTTGTACTAATATTTTCATCTTTATGAGGCATTAGTGATGTTGGAAAGGAATGAACCTGTCATTTGATGTTCATCCATGACTTTAAAATTATGCATATCTTGGCCATCATTCTCATAACATCCAATCCTCCCAAATGTTGGGTTAAAACATATTAATATTAGGATTCCCCTTTTCAAACACACCATATTCTAGTGGTAGAGGCCTTTCTTCTAGGATGTTTATTTGATTTTTTAATTCTTTAAATTCTTATATTTCCCATCGGTCAGTTCTATATGCATCTTGCTCTTGATTTTATTCTTCTATCTTAGAGACGTTTGTATTCAATTCTACAAATTTCCTTTTTAATATATTTATCTCTTTCCCTAATTTATTTTTTGTTAAGGTATGTGTTATTTTGATCAGGTGCTCAAAATTATGCTCAAAAATAAAATTTGTTGGATCAGTGTGGACCCTGAGCTACCACGCAGTTCTCGTCGTTCTGAATCCGACGTAACTTGTTTCACAGAAAACTGACACTGTATGCTCTCTATCCACTTTGTCAAACATGCATTTTTTTTTTAAATGTAGGACAACCCAGTCAGCAGTGCGTACAACTGACTGGGCATGCCTACATGGCAGGGTGACTGTAAGATTTTGACTTAGTCAAGGGTTATCTCCAATGAATGGTTTGGTGCCAAGTGACACTTAGTTACTGGTTCGAAATGACAAGTTTTTATTGGTGGTTTTGGTGGCCAACCATAGGTTTCCACGTGGCCCAGCCAGAGGCCGCCACGTGGCAGCCTACGGCCACCAAAATATTGGGTCAAGTTCGAGCAGCAACAATAGGGGTTGAACCCTCGACCACCGAGCACCAAGCCCCAAAGCATACCGTTGCACCATTATACATGTTCCTTAATAGCCTATGGATTGAGTTTGGTTTTAATTTCATGTATTTGGCGCGTTGGTGGGAAGGGGCCAGGGTCTATCCCTAGCCCTGGTCATCGCTAGAGCGGGACCACGGGTGGGAGGGTACCCTCGCGCCCCTGTTTCTAATCATAACCATAACATTTAAACCCAGGTGGAGATTGCATGTGAATGCAACGGTTGATTGCCACGGTAATTGTCAGAACCAGTGGTCTAGTAACTATTTACCACCGTCGAGCGCCATGTATCCATGCTAGCAGTTAATGCTGACAGTTAGCCCTAACCGCCGGATGCTTTTATATATAAATTTTTTTATTTAACCATATTACATAGGGTTTTAAATCTGGTTTTTAGGCGTTAGAGGGAAACTTAATGACGTGACAATTTATCCCTGTTTTTCGCGGAATTGGTGCTTCGATAGTGCTTTTTGGGGCGCAATTATGGGTCTGATGCCAGATTTTGAGGAAAATATGGAACAAATAGTGGAGAAACTAAGGGAAGTCATTACTTGATGGGTTTTTTGCCAAATTTGATGCAGAAAGAGGCCACACAGGCATTTTTGGGCATTCTAGAGCTGATGGAATAGGTTTCAAAGTTGTTTGAGCATTGTAAGCACATGTAATCACTCTTTTGAGCATAATAGAAGAGGGAAAATCCATTGGAAGTTGGACCAATGAGACGTACCCCAGGCGGGGTGAACTCCTTCATCATATGCTATTGTGTTATTGTTTATGGTGATGTTCATGTCTGTTAGATGATGTTGTTTAGTGTTTTGTTTATGTTAAATGGCTCATTAAATTCACATAAAAACTCATATTAAACTTGCAGTTAACCTCTCAATCCTCAAGCAATTTGTTTATATTCTAAATCGGATCTTAGCACAACAAAACTAATATTCCCATTTAGATCAAGTTGGTATCAAAGAACTAGGTTTACTTGTGCAAGGAGGATTTAATTTTTTTTGCAAGTGTTTAAATTCTTAAAAGGTTGAAGCTCAAGAGAGGAGAAGGCAAGCTTGTGGGTACAGGTTCTCTAGTTGGAGCAAAGAGAAGGAGGGCATATTTACCATAATATACACCAAAATATTCACCTCTAGTTGCAATAGAAGCTTCAGTAAGCATGTATCATGAAGGAGGAATTGATAACATGTCAGAGGATGAGAAGGCTCTTAGGAAGGCTTTCTTTGACATGACAGAGATGGTGAAGCTCCTCTATGAAGAGAGGAACACAGGGTTGCAGGGTGAAAGCTACAAGCCTCCAATAGGAGAGGATTCTCCAGGAGGAGAGGTAATGGAAATGGTGATAAGCCACCATCTACTCCACCATCATCCTCACCACCAACTTCACCTTCATCTTCATCCTCTTCTACTACTACAACACTTACTCATACTCCTCAACAAACCTCAAAAGGAATTGGTAAACAACCCTTGTTAAAACTTGATATTAAATTTGAGCTACCTATGTATAATGGTGAAGTGAATGCAAAGAAGCTTGAAAATTGGGTTCGTCAGTTGGAGGTCTATTTCATAATTCAAAACCTTCAAGATGATGATAAAAAGATACAACTAGCTTCCTTAAGACTGAAGGGTGCAACACTAGTTTGGTGGGAAGCCAAGACACGAGATGAGATTACAAAACATGGTAAGATATCACTCCCTTGGTCCAATTTCATTGCTGCAATTAAAAGACAATTTTACCCTATAGCATATATGCAAAAAGCCATCATGAATTGGCAGAACCTCAGACAACTTAAGGGTCAAAGTGTGCAAGATTACACCCAAGAATTTAGAAAAATAGCTCTTATGTTAGGTGTTTATTTGCATTCACAAGGCACATTGCTGAAGTATATAGGGGGATTACATAGCTACCTAATGCATACTATCCTTATGTTCAATCCCACTAGCCTAGATGAGGTTTGTGTGCAAGCCACTCACCTTGACGTAAGAGGGAAAAATATTCGAGAATAGGGTAAAAAGAAGCCATTTAAGGGTGGAGAGAAAGGAAAGGGTTTCAAAGGAAAGGGGAAGAAAAATGCATCCGTTAAAAAGGAAGGAGATAAAATGACATGCAAACATTGTTCCAAAGAGGGTCATGATGAAGACCACTATTAGAAGCTTCATCAAGAGATGAGGCCCAAGAAATTCAACAACAAGGGAAAGCAAAAAACAATTGTAACCACTCAACAAGATTTGGGATCTGACTCGGGTGACGAAACTAAAATTACAACCATGTGTATGAAAGGAAAATAATCCATTGCTAGCACTATTTCATCAAATTGTCACACTAGTACTCCAAATGAAGAAATGAGAATAGAATTATTTCATGTGAGGGTTATTTCAAAACATAAAAAAATTGACACACTGTTTGATAGTAGGTCTCAAGCCAATTCGATATCTGAAGACTTAGTCAAGAAACTTAACCTTGAAACCATTCCTCATCACAAACCATATCCATTGGGTTGGATATGCAAGAACACAAATTTGCAGGTTACAAGAAAATGTATTCTTCGGTTTTCAATCACAACAAAATTCATTGAAAAAGTTGAATTAGATGTTGTACTGCTTGATATTTCAGGAATTGTTTTGGGTAGTACTTACCTCTATGATAGAAAAGACATATTATATCACCATGAAAACAAGTGCCACTTGTTCAAAAATGGTGTGGATTATATTGTGAGAGATCATCGCAAGAAACTAAATCTTTCAATAGTTAATGCAGGGAAAATGAAAAGACTAGTGAATTCAAGCAAGAATTTTGTGCTTCTTATGATTAAACCAAAAAATGATGTTTATTATGAATAATTTCAAGGTTGTGATCCAAAGTTGAAATATGATTTGATTGAAGTGGTTAATCAAAATAATGAAATGTTTCAAGAGCCAAAGGGGTTACCTCCCAAGAGGGGAATCCAGCATGAAATACAGTTGCAGCAAGATTGTCCTCTTCCTAACATTGGCATGTATAGGATGTCGTGATGAAGAGTGCTGAAATAAAAAAACAAATCCAAGAGTTGTTGGACAAAGGGATCATTCGAGCAAGTACTTCGCCATGTGGGTCACCTATTATGTTGGTGCCAAAGAATGATGGAACATGGCGCACGTGCATAGATTTCCATGCATTGAACAAGATTACGGTAAAGAACTATTATCCACTTCCTAGAATAGATGATTTACTTGATCAATTGAAATATGAAAAGTATTTTACTAAGTTGGACTTAAGGAGTGGCTACCATAAAATTAGAATTGCTGAAGGTGACATTTGGAAGATGACATTTAAAAAAAAAGAAAGGTTTGTTTGAATGGCTTGTTATTCCTTTTGGTTTATGTAATGATCCTGCTACCTTCATGCGTGTGATGAATGATGTTTGAGGGACATTTCTTGATGAGTTTGTCATAGTCTACTTAGATGATATCTTAGTTTTCAGTAAATCACTTGATGAACATGTCATGCATGTAAGAAAAGTACTTGATGTCTTAAGGAAAGAACAATTGTTTTTGAAGATGTCAAAATGTGAGTTTGGTAAAACTTCTTTGGTGTACTTGGGGCATATTGTTGGAGGAGGTGAGTTGAGGATAGACCCCTCTAAGGTTGAGGTCATTGTGAATTGGCCGACGCCCAAAACAGTGACTGAGGTAAGAATTTTTTTGGGAGTAGCCCAATATTGGAGGAAGTTTATTGCTAACTTCTATTTTATCGCAACTCCTTTGCATGCATTTACTACTGTGAAAAAGGTCTTCCAGTGGGGAGGAAATCAGAAAAAATAATTTTATGCTTTGAAAGAGAAGATTAGTTTAGCCCCGGTACTTGCATTACCGGACTTGAGACAACCCTTTGAGATTCAAACTGATGCAAGCGACTATGCCATGGGAGTAGTCCTTATGCAACATGGTAAGCCCATTTCATTTCATTCAAATACTTTCAATGGTGCAGTGCTTAACTATCCTAATTATGAAGGATATTTATGCGTTGGTTCAAAGTGTGAAAAATTGGAAACACTGATTGACGAGAAAGGAAACCATCATACACACCGACCACCAACGATTGCAATACTTGCAATTGCAAACTAAGTTTCAGTATTCAAGGCACTTTCGATGGATGGGTTTCTTACAACAATTCCACTTGGTCATCAGGTATAAGAAATGTATTTACAACAAGGTTGTTGATATGCTTTCTAGGCCTATTATTAGTGCAACTACTTTACTCAAGCATAATTATGTTTTGCATGAAAGTTATGTTGAGAAATATGCATGTGATAATGACTTTCAAGATGTTTACGCAAGCTCGAGTCAAGGCAAGCAAGTAGAGGAATTGGATTACCATGTACATAATTACTTGTTGTATCATTTGGGAAAGCTTTTTATTCCATAGGGGGAGAGAGTGAATGTCATAAGGGAAGCACACACTTCTCTTATTGTTGGACATTTCGGCGTAAGCAAAACAATGGCACATCTTCAGAGGTATTGTTATTGGCCTCATATGCCTGAAAGTGTGTCACATTTCATTAAAGGTTATTCATTATGTGCAGTCAGTAAGCTAGCAACATGAAGTTAGGATTGTACACACCACTTCCTGTACCTTCACGTCCATGGGAGAGTGTTTCTATGGATTTTGTAGGAGGTCTTCCATTGTCAAAAAGAGGTCATGATTATTTGTATGTAGTTGTGGAAAGGTTCAGCAATATGTGTATATTAATTCCATGTAAAAATAAAATTACAACTGAATAAATAAATCACTTATTCTTTTAGCATCTTTGGGTTCATTTTGGTTTGCCCACATCCATTGTTAGTGATCGAGATTCCCAATTTGTTGGGAATTTTTGGTCAAGTTTGTGGAACTTGATGGACACCAAGTTGAAGAAGAGTTACAACCTTTCATTCGCAAATAGATGGTCAAACCGAGGTGGTCAATCGAACAATCATACATATTCTTCAAGGATACTATAGCAAGCATCCTAAGTTGTGGGATGAAAACTTGCACTACATTCAACATGCTTACAACCGTGCAAAACACTCCTCTACACAAACATCACCATTTGAGGCATGTCTTGGATACTTTCCAATAGCACCATTGGATTTCATTCTTGGGAAGGATGTTGCTATTGATGGCCATAGCGACATAGAAAAATCCAAGAAGTTCATAGAACAAATCCAATTGATACATCAAACAGTTCAAGATCAACTTGAAAGGATCCAAGGCAAGTACAAAGCAAGGCATGAAAAGCATCATGTAGATAACAAGTTCCAAGTTGGTGACGAAGTTTGGCTTCACATTAGCAAAGAAAGGCTTTAAGGGGAAGGTAAAAAACTGAAACCAATCCTTTATGGTCCTTTAAAAATTTTGGAAAATTTGGTGAAAATGCCTTCAAGTTAGATTTTCCTTCATACACGCAAATTTAATTTGTTGTTAATGTTGAGAACTTGAGGTTTTATGAGCCTCCATTGATTGAAGATCAATGAGAACAGGTTCAGATTCCTTCTATTGAAGACTTTTCTCTTGAATACCTTGATGAGCTTCAACAAGACACCATTGTTGACAAAAGAATAAGGACATAAAAAATATGGAATGTAGACTACCTTCGTGTGGGGCTCAAAGGAACAAATCCTTCTAAGGCCAAATGGATCGAGATTGGAAAGGTGAGGGAATTGTACCCTCATATGTTGAACAACTGAAAGTGATCTTTTGGCGTGCAAAATATTCCAGTGGGGAGGAGTGATCAAGTGTTCAAAATTATGCTAAAAAAAAAAGTTATCGGATTGGTGTGGAACATGAACGACCACATATATCTCGTTGTTCTAAATTCGGCGCAACTCATTTCGCAAAAAACTGACACCATATGCTTTTAGAAACACGTTCTGTCCACTTTGTAAAATATGCAAATTTACAAACAAAAATGTAGGACAACCCAGTCAGCAGTCTGTACAGCTAACTGGGCATGCCTATGTGGTAGGGTGACTGTACAAGTTTGAATTGGTCAAGGGTTTTCTCCAGCGAATGGTTTGGTGCCAAGTGGCACTTGGTTACTGGTTCGAAATGGAAAGTTTTTATTGGTGGTTTGGTGGCCAACCACAGGTTTCCATGTGGCCCAGCCAGAGGCCTCCACGTGGTAGCCCAAGGGCTGCCAAAATATTGGGTCAAGTCTGAGCAGTTGCAGTGGGGGTTGAACCCACGACCAATAAGCACCAAGCACCAAGGCATACTGTTGCACCATTGTACATATTTTTTAATAACCTATGGATTGAGTTTGGTTTTAATTTTATGTATTTGGTGCATTGGGGGGAGGGGGCCGGGTTATATCCCCAACCCTGGTCATTGCTGGAGGTGGGACCACAAGCAGGAGGCTAGCCTCGTGCCCTCGTTTCTAACCGTAACCATAACATTTAAACCTCGTTGGATATTGCATGTGAGCATAATATTTTACCGCCACGGTAACCGCCGAGCCAACGGTCTATTAACCATTTTCAACTATCGAATGCCATGTGTCCATGCTAGCAGTTAATTCTAGTGGTTAGCCCTAACTGCTCAATACCTTTATATATATATAATTGTATTTAACCATATTCCATATGGTTTTAAATCTGGTTTTTAGGCGTTAGAGGGAAAATTAATGCCTCGGAAATTTCACTCTGTTTTTGGCGGAATTAGCACTCCGATAGCGTTTTTTGGGGCAAAATTGTAAGTTCGATGCCAGATTTTGGGGAAAATGTGGAACGAATAGCGGAGAAACTATGGGAAGTCATAACTTAATGGGTTTTCGGCCAAATTCGATGTAGAAAGAGGCTAAATGGGCATTTTTGGCCATTTTGGAGCTAATGGAACAGGTTCAAGTGCCGTTTGAGCATTGTAAACACATGTAATCACAATTTGAGCATAATAGAAGAGGGCCAACCCATTGGAAGCTGGACCAAGGAGACGTAGCCCAAGCGGGGTGAACTCCTTCATCATGTGCTATTGTTTTATTTTTTACGATGATTCTCATGTTTGTTAGATTTTGTTGTTCAGTGTTTCTTTTATGTCAAATTGCTCATGAAATTCACATAAAAACACACAAAAACTCATATTAAACTTGCAATTAACCTCTCAATCCTCAATCACTTTTTTTATATTCTGAATTTGATTTTAGCACAATGGAACTAATATTCCCATTCAAATCATCTTTCATTTCTATTGTGATTTATAAATGACTTAGTATTCTTTTCAAAAGATGCATCAACAAAGATTACACCTTTTACTTGTGGCTTATGTGGTTATGTGTTCTTTCACCGTTGTATTGAAAAATGAGTCTAAAAGTGCAGTCTTCCATGCATGGTGACATCACCTTTCATACTCTTTAACAAATGTGCCCCACCTTTCATAGTATTTTTTTTCTAAATATAAATTTAGTAAGCTCGAACCAATGAAATGAGATTGCACGAGTACATAAAGGGGTGGCTTCTTATATTTTTTCCATGCCATCACTTTCACTTTTTTAGGCCATCATTTGAATTAACTTGTGTTTTCAAATGCCCACTCATACTTAGGTTTGTTTTTTGGAACTTTATATGACATCGTCCACCTTATCATACGAGGTGGTGGTCCCTTTTAAAGCATAACTTCCTTTTTCAGACCATTCTCATGGTGCCTTGAATAGTGAAAAATGAAGGGAGTGACTTCTTTATAATACCCTTTTACCTTGCCCTAACATGGTTTAACATGTATTTTTTTACTAAAAAAATTAATTAAAAGGTATCAATAACTAAGAGTTGTCATTATTTAAGTATTAAGGAGTACATCATAGTACATCGCATGATCATGAATAAAGTAACACTAACTAAATCAACTCAATTAGTCATTAAAAATCAATATGAAGGAGAATGTGATCATCATGAAAGGAACCATGAATTCCACCAAAGAACATTGAAAATCCCCTCAAGGAGGATCATCATGGCCACCACTCAAGCAAATAAAATATCTTATGACTTACCCTAAAAGTAAACTTATGACTCGTGTGTATATGAGGGGCAACCTAATCCCATTTGGCTTGGAAATTCAGAGTGGGAAGAGAAGTCAAAATTGGAGCTGATACAATGATGGGTTGTGGAAATGAGGTGTTTTTTTCTGGACGCCTTGATCCATCACTTGCAAAATGTAGGTAGATGTACTTTTAATTTGATTGGAGAGCCTATCTCCACTAAATTTTAGCACCATGGATGGATCTCTGCACAAATTTTGACCTAGAGACCTTAGGCAACACTGGAGCATGTTTCCAACTAGGTTAACTAGAGAATACATAAGACTAAATAATACTCATAATGAATTTAATGGGGTACAAAACAGCGTATGTGTCTATTATAATGTTAGACTAGGATATATGGCTTTGAATACTAATGCAATTCAAGGAGCAAAATGGTAATGGGATAACCTATGGAAAAATACTTCTTTGAAGACCAAGTTATTTATGTGGCTTGCTTTGACCAACAAAGTCTCACATAGGAGATAATTCATAAGAGGAATAAAAAAATTCCTAGTAATTGTTTACTATGTGATTAGGGTATTGAAACAATATCTTACCTTTTTATATATTATGTATGTGCAAAACAAGTTTGGAGAGATATGAGTCAATGGATTGGTTCTAACGATCTATGAAATGAGGATAACATAGAATAATTCTTAAAAAATGATATGAGAAATAAGAACTAAAAAAATTCAAAGTCATTCCCTTGTTAGTTATGGGGAGCTTATGGATAACTCATAATGCTATATTTTTTTACAACAAAAATATGCTAACACTCCATGTTGCATCACAAAAATGTTATCTATTTCAACAAATCAAACATATAGTAAAGAACACGAATCTGAGATAGGTAGGTGAGGTGATGGTTCCCAAAAATGTTCCTTGGGGTATTTGTTATGGCACCTATTAGGGACCAAACACTACTTATAACTTAGGAGGAATTCTATATCTATGATACCATAAATTCATTCAATTTAACACTAATCTAGGTAGAAGTATGAATAAATCTAGGGAATCATGGTATTATGATGGTTATAAATTAGCATTGAATAAGTGATTGAACGAACTTCAAGTCTTTGAGGACTCTCTCTTTTTCATTAATTGGATGAAAAATATTCTACAAATTCAAAACATTATATTATTTTCACTTGTATACCAAATCAATGTGATATCACTTCACTTTCACATGATTACCTTCTCCCATGTGTTCCATGAAATGAACACTGTTGTGAATTGACTATATAAAGTAGGTCTCACTCTCCTTGTGGGATAACTACTTTTGGAAGAAACTCATGAGGGCTTCACTAATAAATTCAAGTAGGACTTATAGCCATCATAGTGTAATTACAAATAAATTCCATGATAGTCAGAATTTAAATCTCTCTTCGAGGAGATTTTAGTTTTCCAAAAACTATTTTCCCTTCAATAATTGTAATATGTCATAAAGGACATTATAGTGTTGATCTATTTTGCAACAATTTTGAGAAACATCCATGTATCTTCTGAAGTTTTGGTAGACTATTTCTTCGAAGAAATCCTCCTCTTATATATGTATTATGCCTAGAGTACATAAATAAGATGTTTTCTATTCTATAATGGAGAAAAAATGTGGTTATTTTCCTTGGAAAAAAATAATGTAGTTACTTACAAATTATTCAATTAACTCTTATGTTATGAAACCAGCTCCAAAATAGAAGAAACAAAGATATCAACGCCTTAGAAATAAGCCACTTCAAGGGGGAAACCTCCTATACATTACATAAATGAACAATTCTTGGATGATTCAAATGACAAAATCTCCTTTCTATATATAGGAATCCATGGGGTCACAATATAATCCTAGCCGACCTAACATTAAAATGTAAGGGAAAAATAATAACAATATGGGGGTTATAGTGGCACAACAATAACAATAAGGGGGCTACACTAACAAAAATAAGGGATTACACTAGTAATATAGGGACCTAACATGCTCCTCTCCTTCAAAAAAGTGTTGTGCTCAACGTTTGAGTAGCTCTGGATGCTTCTGTATAAAATTATCATCCTCCCATGCAGAATCTTCAGTGGGTAAGTTTTTCCACTTGATGAGATACTCTGAAATTGATCGATTTCGTGGTTGTCGAATTCTTGTTTCCGCGACTACTTCAAGTTCCAATATGATTTTTCCTTCCTCATCAAGTTCTGGCAATATTGTTTGAACTGGAAGTTTGTCACCTATAACCTTCTTTAAGCATGAAACATGGAAAACTGGATGCACTCACGAAGAAGCAAGAAGCTCCAATTTGTATGCCATAGTAGCAATCTTTTGCAACACCTTGTAAGGACCATAGTACTTTGGCGATAATTTATTATCCTTCTTAGCTTGCTTGAGGGACATTTGTTTGTATGGTTGTAGCCGTAAAAATACCCAATCTCCTACATCAAAACTTCTCTCTCTGCGATGTTGATCTGCCTGTTGTTTCATTCGATTTTGTGCCAAATTCAGGTTATCCTTTAAGAGTTGGAGAACTTCTTGTTGATGCTCGATGTGATCTTCCACTGCTTGAACCTTCGAATTTTCTCTTAAATATGATGTGATGGATGGTGGATGATATCCATAAAATTCCATAAATGGGGTCATTTTTGCTGCAGTATGGAAGGAAGTGTTATACCACCATTCAGCGAGAGGTAACCACTTGACCCATTGTGTTTGTTTATCGGATACAAAACAACGAAGATATCCTTCCAAACATTTATTTACTATCTCAGTTTGACCATCAGATTGAGGATGATAAGATGAGCTATGAGCTAATTGAGTACCCAAACAAGAAAATAACTCCGTCCAAAAATTTCCAGTTCTTTGTCACTCACAATAACCCTTGGGCTTCCATGTAGCTTTTGAATTCTGTCCATAAATGTAGTAGCAAATGTACTTGATTTAAATGGATGAGATAATGCACAAAAGTGTGCATACTTGGTAAGTCTATCAACTACCACCATGATGACACTCTTTCCTTCGGACTTAGGTAAACCTGTGATAAAATCCATTGAAATCTCCTCCCAACGTTAACTTGGAATGGATAAAGGTTGTAGAAGTCCTGGGGTCTTAATTGTTTCCACTTTATTCTACTGGCAAACCAAACATTCCGCCACAAACTTTCGAATATCAGATTTAAGGCCATCCCAAAAAAATTCTTTCTTCACCCTGTGGTAAGTTTTTTAAAAATCCTGAGTGTCCTCCTAAAGGAGAAGTGTGCAATTCCAGAAGAATCTTTTGTTTTAGTTGGGAATTCTTACAAAGATATAAGCGATCTTTGTACCATAAGGAATCATTTTTCCTACTAAATGTATCAGATGTACTAGGATCTTGCTGCAACTTTTGAATGAGTATCCATACATCTTTGTCCTTCTTCCATTCATCTCTTGCTTCAGTTATCCAATCTGGTTGGATAATAGAAATAGCACAAAGCAATGCTTCCACCTCTTCATTCTTTCTTGAGAGTGCATCTGCAACAACATTAAGCTTTCCTTTTTTGTAGATTATTTCAAAGTCATAACCCAACATCTTTGTGACCCATTTTGCTGCTCTTCTGAAGATAGTCTTTGTTCCAAAAAGTGTTTAAGACTATCGTGATCAGTTTTTACCTTGAAGTGTCTTCCCATTAGGTAAGTTCGCCATTTCTTTAGTGCATGCAGTATTGCTAACATTTCCTTCTCATAAATAGGTTTCTGTAAATACTTTCCTTTGATTGGACGACTTTCAAAAGAAATGGGTCTTTCTTCTTGCATTAAAACAACACCAATTCCATTTCCTGAGGCATCACATTCCACAATAAAGGTTTTTGTGAAGTCTGGCGTAGCTAAGACTGGTGCTAGGCACATTGCCCCTTTAAGATGTTCAAAGGCCTTAGTTGCTTCAGGAGTCCATGAAAATGCATCTTTCTTCAATAATGTTGTTAGAGGTGTTGCTATTCTCCCATAATTCTTAACAAACTTGCGATAATGCCCTGTTAACCCGAGAAATCCTCGCAACTGCTTTATGGTTGTGGGGACTTTCCATTCCTTAATGGATTTAATTTTGTTAGGGTCTACCTTAACACCCTCGTGAGATACAATATGACCCGGATATTCCACCTCTTGTACTCCAAAGAAACATTTGGATGTTTTTGCATATAATTGTTTCTCCTACAATAGTTTGAGCACCCTGTCAACATGTTCAACATGATCTTTCCAAGACCTGTTGTAGATTAGTATATCATCAAAAAATACTAGCACACATTTTCTAAGGAAGGGTTTGAAAATGGAATTCATCAACCCTTGAAATGTAGAAGGTGCATTGGTAAGGCCAAAAGGCATGACAAAAAAATCATAATGACCCTCATGAGTTCGAAATGCTGTTTTTGGAATATCTTCAGTCTTCATTCTAATTTGATGATATCCTGAACGAAGATCCAACTTGGTAAAATAAATTGCTCCATGTAATTCATCCAATTATTCATCAATCAAAGGAATGGGAAATTTATCTTTAATGGTGAGCTTATTGAGCTCCCTATAATCTGGACACATTCGCCATGATCCATCCTTCTTGTGTACCAATACTACAGGAGGAGAGAAAGAACTTTGACTAGGTTGAATTATACCTGCCTCTAACATTTCTGCAATCATACGTTCAATTTCGCTCTTTTGGAAGTAAGGATATCTATAAGGCCTGATGTTTTGAGGAACACTTCCTGGAATCAAATGAATAGCATGATCATGATCACGAATAGGTGGGAGTCCTTTGGGAGTTTCAAACACCTTGGAATGATTGTCCAAGACTTGTTGGAGATCTGCAGAAATAGATGATTTTGATGTTGGAACTTCTAGTGAGCATAATTGTGAAATTACGCCTTGTTGTTCTTTCTTTAGAAGCTTTTTCATGACATTAGAGCTTATTATCCTTCCCGGCTTCCCTTCAATACCCCGTAATTCGACTTCCTTTCCTTCTGAAAAAAATTTCAAGAAAAGTTCTTGAAAATTAAAAGCTACCGTCCCCAAAGATTGTAACCATTGTACTCCTAGTACAATATCAACACCTCCCATAGGAATGGAAAGCATTGGACTAGTCAATACATATTCCCCCATGGTTAGCTTGATATTATGGCATTTTCCAGAGAAATTTATAGTTCCTCCATTTGCAACCATCACTTGACATTCTTGTGTTGGGTATAGGAAACAATTTAATTCCTTGGCTACCTTACAATGAATAAAATTATGGGTGCTACCTGAATCAATCAACACTATTACCTTTTTCTTCTTGATATGTCCTTCTATCTTGAGATTTTGAGGAGTGGTAATTCCTGCCAATGCATTACACGATATGGTAGGACTCATTTCTTCCTCTTCTAGGGCTGGTTCCTGGTGTATATCCTCTTCTTGTTCATTTTCTTCTTCCTCTTCACAATCTATGTAAAATAATTTCTTCTCAGCATACTTATGACCTTTAGTGTATTTGCTATCACAACTGTAGCAAAGCCCTTTTGCTCTTTTTTCTTCCAATTGTTGTGGTGTCAACCTTGTAGGTTGTGGAAGTCTAGGAGTAGCAATACTTCCATCTTTATAGATGTGAGTGGTAGGCTTCCTTGTCGCCATAATTTTACATTCAATTTTTCTTTCCAACCTGAATGCATTCTCCAATGAATCAGGTTCCCAAACATGAACTTCATGTTGGATTTTATCCTTTAAAGTACCTATGAAGACATCAATCCTATGTTCCTCTAGAATATCAGTTACCCTTATATTCAAATTTTGGAAGTCCTTAATGTGCTCCACCACTAAACCCTTTTGTTTGAGATTTATCAATTGGCTAAAGAAGGTGTTGCTCTGTGTATCCTCATAATGTGCTATCATTTCCTCCATAAAAATTGACCAAGTGACAAATTTTTTACAGGAGCAAAGCCATCAATACCATACAAATGTATTTTTTTCTAAATATAAAGTTGCAATGCGTACCTTTTGTGTGTTTTGCACATTATTGAGATCAAAATATTGCTCCATCTATAGTATCCATGTTACGGGATCCTTTCCATCAAAATTCCTCATATCGATCTTTGGAATATGGTGGGTCTTCCCTCCAACATTCGAGTTTATGAAATCACGATTAACATTTATTTTGTTCTCATCATGAGTTTCCTCTACTATCTTTTCGCCATTAGGAATCATTTCTTGTATCAACTTTTTCAAACCTTCCTTCAAACCTTTCATGTCTACTTTTAGATCATTCTTCATGTCTTCCATGTTGTCTTTCATTTTTTCATCGATCTTAGCTTCCATGTCATCCATATTAGCTTCCATGCCATCGATCTTAGCTTCCATGCCATTATTCAAACCATCCATGCCTTTCTCAAACCAATCATCTTAGATTCCACGCCTTTCTTCAAAACTTCAATTTCATTTTTTGTTGCTCTTTGCGAGAGCGAAATTTAGTGCACTTGCTCTTGTAATTTTGATATATCATGTTGAACTTATTCATCTTCATGAGTCATGGTAGAGTAATATGAGGGCTTAATGGGTGTTGAATTATTTTTAGGGGGGATTTTAGAACCCAATATTGATATCTATGCTCAATATGCCCTTGGAATCCCTTCAAACTGATTTTCAAACAAGTCTTATGCAATTTGAAAAAAATACACACATTTTTCTTGCTTTTGAGGATCTCAATATTGAAACTGAATTATCTATGTGATTTCGAATCTTCATTATCTGAAATTCGGTCCCGTAGTAGCCCTCTGCATATTTTGGATGCCACAGGTTTGCCCTGATTTGGATGCTTCAAGAAAAAGTTATGTCCAATATCCCACAATGACCTAATTATGGACAGTTTCAGTAGAGCAAAATTGTACGGCATGCCACATGTCATTGTTTCCTCCTTCGGCTCTGAAATTGATACACATGAAACTACAGTTCGTGTATTGTTAGCCACGTTTTACAGAATTCCAATCTGATGCTCAAAGAGAGAGTTATGGCGATTTTCCCAAGGTCACCTATTTTAGATGAAATTTGGGAGCTTGCAAAAACCTTAACTTCCACATATCATATCTCCGAAAATGTTGCGAACCAAGATTTAAAATTTTTACACGAATTTCCTCAGGATTTCAGCTTCATGTGATAAAACTTTTAGCTTCTGAACCTTCGTAGAAAAAAATTTATAGAGAAAATTCCACGGTGACATTTTTGGAGCAGCGAAACCCTAGAATCCAAAGCTTTGATACCAAATGTTATGAAACCAACTCCAAAAATAGAAGAAACAGAGAGATCAACGCCTTATAAATAAGCCACTTCGAGGGGGAAACCTCCTATACATTACATAAATGAACAATTCTTGGATGATTCAAATGACAAAACCTCATTTCTATATATAGGAGTCCACGGGGTCACAATATAATCCTAGCCAACCTAACAATAATAATGTAAGGGAAAAATAATAACAATATGGGGGTTACAGGGGTACAACAATAACAATAAGGGGGCTACACTAACAACAATAAGGGACTACACTAGTAATATAGGGACCTAACATCTTAATACTCTAGCCTATAGTCATAACCCATACTTAATCCAATGTTAATCAAATATGTGGATGGTTATTATTTGTATGCTAGAACTTATTTGAAAATAGCCATGGATGATTTTACATTAATTGAAATATATATATATATGTTGCAAAAAATATGAAAGCTTATGTAAGAAAATGAATTAATACTCACAAAATTTGTGGGTCTTATTTGCTAGTTGTGCTCCATTTTGTTTTTTTTTTTTTAACAATAAAACAATTGAAATTATTATTTTATGTGATTATTAGAATATTTAGACATATAAAAAGGATTGATGACTACATACATATGATGCACATTATTGAGATGGTTCCTCTTGTGATGCAATCATGTTCATTTAGTTGACCATCTCCTTGTACAATTTTTTTTCAATTTTCCTATCAGCATTCCACTCAATATCACATCATTCATCCTTTATAACTTTATCAATCTTCCTAAAAAGTGAAAACAAAATTAAAAAATGATAATATTTAGATGACAATAGATAACAAAAAGCACTATTTTGGTGATTTATGTAGGCATATTTAAAAATGTATATGCTTAGAAATAATGATTTTTAAATTATTCATTTTTGTTATTGTATGTTTATGCTATTACAAATTTCACAAGTCTCATTGAGTATTTATTTGAAAATTTTTATTGTACTTTATGCCTAACTTTATTTTTTGAATAATCGGATTGATTTTTTTACTATAAATGTTCAAAATAACATTTATACATTATTTCCACTATTCCCTCAGTTTTTTGAAAGTGGAAGCAATGTATAGATATAATGAAAATAATGGGTGTCTACATCCAATCATTGATTAATAGATTGAAGAAATCATGGCAAGAGATGCATTTATACGATGTATCAAGGCCCATACTAGTACAAAGGTATTTTACAGTGTACGGCATATGTGCATACACCACACATATCATCTAGGATTAGGAGTTTTCTCTAGTAAACATGATTTTTTTTTTCTTTTTTTTTTTAAATCAAAAATATTATTTGACATACATAATTTTGTGCAACTATCTTCTTTCACATCAATGCATTTCATATACCATAACATTGCATGCCATGTAATAAAAATTTAGTATGGATGTAAATGTTATGTACCTTTTATAAAGGCTAGGTGGTCCAACCACCTACAAAAGTGGTGAGCCACTTATTGAGAGCATTCCTTCGAGAGCACCACCCTTTTAAAATAGCAATATTTATTTTTAATGGTAAACATATAGAGAACCTACCAACTTGAAATATTATAACTAACACACTAGCTTAGGGCATACAAAACAAAGAAGAAGAAAATTGTAGAATTATTCAATTTAAATTGTCTATGATTTTGATTTTTTTGGCACCTATGTTGAGAAAATGCCCATTATGACGAAAATGAAATTTGTATTCTATGAGCTTCCATATTGGACGCACCATAATGTTTCTCACTTAATTGAGTGAGCTTTATGATTAAGAACATGTGCTTCTTCGCAATAGATCATAGTTTCAAATCTAAATAGTCAAATCACTAAGACTAATTATTTCTAATTTCAAAGAAAAAATTAATGTAAAACAATTTTATTCTTTTTTGCATTATTCCCTTCACATGGGTTTACATTTTTTTTTGTTCTTTAAAAAAATATTATTAATGGTTAATGTTCATAACCTTATTTTAGAAAGGTGTTGGATTAATTAAAAATAGGAAATTGGTAATATATACCACTCTATATTCAATATGTGTGTTTTCCTTTTTTTTCTTTATAAAACATGTGACATGTAAGAGTGTGTATGCGATAAAAAACAATCAAATACATTAACCATTAATAATATACCACTTTATATCTAATAATTATATATAATACCACTTATACCACTTTATATATAATAATTGGAATTGTAATAAAGACATATTATAGATATTTTAAATATTATCTTGATACTCAACTTGGTGTTGAAGAAATTAAGCATACAATAACAAAAATACATAATAAAATTAATTGATACAATAAGACAATAGTAATAACCAAATCTTAAGATAACAATTAATTTTCTATTATGTTGTTTTCCATTTTCACAATTAAGATTGGATTGTTAATTTACATATGTCTAATATAAAATAGTATACAAAATCATTATAATAAACTATAAAAATCTTACTGTAAGATGAATTTAATAACAATAAAATTTAAAGAATAAAAAAACTAGTTTTAAAATAATTATTAGTAAATTAATGAATTTATTTTGTATTGTTTGTAAAAATGATAAGTTCAAATAATATTTTCTAAATTTCACGCTGAAATTCATACTCTTCAAAATAAAAAAATATGATATTAAAAGAAATGAATTATCCTCTTTCATTTATGATAGTTTTTTTAATATAAATATAATATTACATACAAGTTCGCAATTTTTTTTAGTTAATATACTCATCTTATTAATCAAATATTGTGAATAATTTAATATACTTTTTTCACTTATTTAAATATTATTATTTATAAATAAACACATTTATTTCCAAACGAGTCATAAAGGGTATAATGAACATACCTTGTCTCCACATTGGATCAAGAACAGGATTAGATGGATCAAAAACTGCTAATTCATACAGAGTCATTGAACTGGCCCAACCAGCAACTAGAGTTGTATGCATTATATGTACATAAATTAACTGGCCAGGATCATTCAATACGACGGTATGAACGCGATACCAAGGCAAACCCATGCAAACACCCCTTTATCGGAAAAAGTAGACACTATGTAACTTTCTCACATTGGATTGGAAGAGATCATGTTATCGAGCTAGACCCGGATCATCTCGAAAGTGAACATCTATTCACTTGGACATTGCTAATGATGGAACAGGTTTGAAACAATTTTGTTCATACATAATTGCAGGTAGAGACAAAGATATTTTATCGTTTGTATGTACCAATACACAATGTAGGGATTGGTCCCATTTATATTGATAAAAAGAAAAGAAAAGAGGAAACGATATCTTCTCATCCTTCCATTCGTTCATGAACGATACCTTTGCAATTTATGGACCAGGTGCTATCTTTATGGATCCTTCATTCATGTCAAATATTATCAATAGACATTCAAATAACATTTCATTTTGATAATAAGCCATGGACGAAACAAACAATAATATGTGAATCAATTAGAATTGATTGTATTGATTGTTTGGTCCTTTGGTCTTCCACTCATGGTGGGTGGGAGAATGATGAAGAAGTTGATGGAAAAATAGAAGAATTTGATCTATTTCAAAGGAGTATATTCATGTTCCTATTTCCCGAATATAATACGGCTGGATATTTTCATTAATATCTAGTATCATTCCTACCTATTCTTGCATCCTTGATTTCCAGAGGTTTGGCTCCCTCAAGAACCAGACTACTAGTTACGAATCAAGTATCGAACCAATGGGCAGATACTTGGATCCGATCTAAGATCATTATATGTTCGCTCCAGTTCTCGTTGTTCTTGATATTGGAACAGTCTCCCTTTCTTTATGGGCTATTATTCTAGTATACATGGTATATCTGCATTTATAGGAGCTTCAATTCTCGTGCTTATTTTCATCTTTGGTTCAGTGCATACGTGGCGAAAAGGAACATTGGAATGTTCCTTAGTTTCCGAGTGGGGGAGGGGAGTACAAAATGGCATAAAGCTAATGATGAATCCTATGGAGTTACCTTTACTTGATCAAACATATTTAAATCCAGGTATTTCAACTACCCCACTGGTCCTGGACGAGCTGACCTCATTATAACAACGGGAACTGTGACCATGAAAAAGGCTCCTTCTGTAGTGAGATTGATTATACGAACAAATGCCGGAACCAAAATCTGTAGTTGCCCTGGGAGCATGTACTATCACATAGAAATGTTTGGTACAGATTCTTATAATACCGTTCACGAAGTAGATAAGTTAATTCATGTGAATGGCGAATTAGATAAAAATTATAGGATTTTTAAAAGAGAAAAGTTAGTACATTATAATTTAACTCTAAACAATGTTATATATATATATATATATATATATATATATATATATATAAGGTTTATTCATTAGGAGGATGAATGGAGGGGGATTGGATAAACTCCTAAAGTCAATTTAGGCCATTTTTAAATTTAGAGAAGAATTTATTGACGAGTGACATACAAATAGGGTTGGAAGTTAAAGGTATAGAATGAATATTGACAAAAGAAATCTAGTTTCTCCAATTACACGGCTTAACCTTTTAACCTTTTGAGTAAAAAAGACTAGATTCTTTGTAGAATTCCTTTATGCAGGAATTGAGAGAAAATATCCTTATTAAAAATAATTAATGTTAAAGTCAATTTAGTTAAATGTTTATTTAGTAAAATAATTTATATATATTTTCATACTTTTGATTCTAAAATAAATGAATATAATTTATAAATGTTTTTTATAATTTAATGTGCAAACCATTACTATTGTTTAAAAAATAATATTATAATTATTATTATTGATATAGATTTTTTTTAATTACATCTAATATAAAAATTAGAATTAATTTTAAAATTAATGAAATATATGTTCAAATAAATTAATTTGATATTCTTCATTGCATGATATTATTAAATAAATAAATGATTGCAAGTGTAATGTAATAAAAATGATTTAAAATATTAAATAAATTTAATAGTTATTGGTTGAATCATTTAATTAATTTTATAAATATATTTTATTAACATATTGTATTTTCTTATAAAAAAACTCCTCATATAATGAAATTAAATGAATATAATTACATTTAATCATTATATGGTATCTCAAATTTAGATGAGTGATACATCTCAAATTTAATTAAAAAAAAATCATTAATAATATAAATTATTAACATTTATTTATAAGAAGAGGTGGCAGAAAGTAGAGAGGTTATAATTAATCCCGAAGAAAAAATAGCTATTAAGTACTTTTAGAGGCTTGATAAGAAGACCAATAACTAAGTGGAAATGTATGGTCTCTTGTTAGGACTCATATTGGCCAAAGATACCAAAATCTTTGAGATTGTAATCTTGGGAGACTCTCTGATCACCATCCAACATATGTACAAAGGCTCGTCTCCTAAAGAAAACCACCTCAAACTTCTTCTTCAAAGAATTAAATGTGCTCTAGAAGACTTTATTTTTAATTATTTCTTTCATATCCTTAAAGGAAAAAATATAAAAGCTAAACGATGGGCTAATCTTGCATGTCTCCTAAAAGTGTTAGAATTCATATATATGATAGAATTTTTTATCTTGGTAATTACTTGTTATTGATTGAATTCTTTTATTAGTATTATCTTGTTTCATTTTGTCATCAAGCAATAACACAACAACAAAATATAGAAAACATAATGCACAAGAGACAAGAGACACCAAAAATTAGGCTCCAAGCTAGGGAAAAACCCCACAAGGGGAAAACATAATAACAATCCTTCTATTATAGAGGCAAATCAAAATGATATATCCAAGACCAAGACCAAGACCAAAACTGTCACCAAGATGTCAAGCAAAACACTCCCCCACGTCACCTCCAATGTCAAAGTCAAACATGGTTAAATTGTCCCAAATCTAGTCATCTCTTTAAATTTCGGCCTTGCAATTTCATCCCTTTAAATTTCGAGCCTGCAGTAGCACATGAAAAAATTGTCCTTCAAGTCTAAAATTCAGTCAAGCAAAATTATATCTTCTTGACTTCATTTCTCTCTCCTTTGACTTCTGCTTTTTTTTACTCCTTCGCATGCTTTAGATGTACTTCTTGTGTGTGAATGAATGATCTCTAAATGAGTCGAATTGTCTCTTATATATAGTTATCCAGGATGGTGGAATAGGTGGCTCTTGGAGACGAGACCGACTTGTTCCAAGAATGGTCGACTTTGACAATTTTGGAGGACTTTGACTCCAAATAAAATTCTTTTTCTTTTAATCACAAGAAGTCCAAATGGGACTTGACTCAAAAATAGTTATTTTCACTCATAATAAATTCTTTTTGACTCCATTAAATCTATAAGCATGGAGAACATGTTTTGACCAAAAATAAAATATAATAATGAATATAATAAATACATCAATGATACAATTTACATGTTATTACATTATGAAGACCGACACTAGTTTCATTTTTCTACACTCCCTCTTAACTAGGGAATTATTCATAATGACACAATAGGGTTCTCTCAAGTTGAAATATTCATATAAGAAAGGATATGGATTGATAAGAATCAATGATGAATTACATCATCATAGCTAGCATTTTCGAAATAGAAATGCCTTGAATAACAAGTTTTATCTCTCCACTAGATTAGAGCACAATGATGGTAGGCATAAATTTGGACACCACTTCCTCTCAGGCACATATCCCACCT
This sequence comes from Pinus albicaulis, assembly GCA_034641835.2. Classification (NCBI taxonomy): domain Eukaryota; kingdom Viridiplantae; phylum Streptophyta; class Pinopsida; order Pinales; family Pinaceae; genus Pinus; species Pinus albicaulis. The sequence continues at coordinate 443,388,087 of CM076569.1, forward strand.
GGGTGCTCACTAGGTATGTCCTTAGAGGACTATTTCCTAATCCATTGTCACAATATTTCACACCAGTAAATATTGGTCTTTAGGACTATTCTTATCTTGGATTAATTTACTTTACTTATGGCGGTTAGTCCTGGTCAAAGTACAAATCCAAAAAGAATATTTGTCTTGGATGCTTATCCAATCCACCATTCTCCCTAACAGTTCCTTTACTAGGATTACGACTATTAGTCTCTGCCATAGTACATAACACATGGAGAATATGGTGTCCACCCTCAGTCCCTCTAAACAAAGAAGGAGACATCCATAAGCCTAAGCTTGTTTCAAGAATACCCATCCTTTTCATAGAAAGGAACATCATCAATACATCGACTATCTGCTTCATCAATGGAGACATATTACTGCTTCATGACTTCATCTTGCATCATGTCACAAATCATAAAGCTCCTTGACCTTCCTAGTTTTTTCTAACAATATTCATGTAGCCTTTATTAATATCAAAATTGAATCCATCATGTCATCAAGTATTTCTTCAACACCTTATGGGGTCAAATTTATTCACAACTGATTGCATATCTTATTTCTTCATATTTCAATAGAATTCTACTTCACGCTTCTTCCAAGAAATTATTTCAGCTCCTAATCATCAATAGTGTATCTATCAGTATTTTCAACCCAATCAATGAGTTCATGAATCGAACTAATCATAGCTCTCTTTTTCCATCCGAGCTAGGTGGACTTCTTATTTCATTAAGCCTTGTTTTTCATGTTGCCATATAATTGAATTCTTTGACGCATACTTCACATCGCTTTCTTCTTGTCTTTGTTCTTTGATATGTTCTTCCAGTTCTTCCATCTGTTGGGCAAGCTTAGATAGATCTTGTCTTGACCTACAACCTTTATTATAAGACTATGAAATAACAAAATGAAAAGTGCATATACAAAATAGAAATAGTAATAATTAAATAAAGGAGGCGTAGAATAGTTATCCCTTTGAGGAGAGTCAACTTTCTCTTAATCTAGGACCTTTTCATCAGTCTTATCCTTACATCAGCATGAATTTATTCATGTCATTCTTAAGAGCAAGGTTTTCTTTTTTCAGCGAAAATAGTTAGTTAGGGTTTTTTTCGTAGGGTTTTCTAACTCAATACTTTGCTAGGGTTTACAAACCCTAGATTTTTCCAAAATCTTCAAAATATACCATTTAAGAATTTTAAATTCTACAAACATTCAAAAGAGTTAGTTGCAAAACCTAGAGATGTTATTACCAGGAGTTATGAATTAGATATCATTTCATTTATTGATCACAAAACCTAGTCTTCATGTGTAATGAAAGACTTTGTATGCTAACATATCAACAATATCTACAGAAACCTATTTTCTAACACATATATATCTTTCAAGAGAGCATATTATTGTTATCTTATTCATCACCTAAAATAATTAACATTATATGTACTATAGTTGGCATAGGTCATTAGTTGCAAAGATTATACATACCTCTTTTTTAAACTGGCCAGTCCATCCTTGCAGAGATCTAGTCCTTTAACATTTCTTCAGTTGACATGTATCTTTCTCCTCCAACAAAGATACTTCATACCTTCAGCCAAAAAACCACAAATACTTCTTTGAGGTTTAGTACCTTGTTAACTATAATTTTCATACTTCAGTATCAGACAGGTCGGCTTCATGGTGTAATTCATCCTCCTTTCATTTATAAATATCAATGGTATAGTTGTGAATTATGTCACAAATAATATTTATAAGCCTTCATATAACTTGTTATAGTTCTTCCACAGTGCTCCCAAAGTCTTTGTCCTTTAACTACATAGATGACTTACATAGCTTCAGTCTCTTCAATTGATTGTATATGTTGCCACAAAGACAAGCTTCAGATACCTTCTTGTCAAATTTTTGTTCATCAACTGTCATAATTCTTTTGTTCTAGTTACACACTCTTCAACGATGCTCGGTCTTGGACCTACTACAAACCTTGGCTCAGATTAGTTATATCATAGTTCTTACTTACAAACCTTGGATAGTCACAAATTATAACATATTGTAGCTTGACTTATTTATAGAGGAGAGAAACATTTTTCATTGACTGTAACAGTAATATAGCTCAGACCTTGATCCATAAGGAGAAGATATTTGACCTATCTACCAAATTTACTCAAGTCATCATTATGTATCAATACCATAGAGGTAACATTGGATTTTTCTTTTCCACTTGAACAAATTCATCTTCATTACTTGATTTGTGTGTTGATATTCTTCAACTCAGATTATGCCACAAAAATCTCAGAGATGCAGCTTGGACCTAGGTGGAAAACTTGTGTTGTAGTCAATAAAATTTTAGATTCTTTACAATGTCTTCAAATCATTCTCCTTAACTTGGAATTTGTTTCAGAGGGAGGAATAGTCATGTTACTGCCCCAAAGGTTCGATCTTATTATTGTCTCACAAAAATATGACATAGTTCCACAGAGGCTTTGATCTTTGAGAGATTCAGACTACTTGTATCTGCAACATATTTTGAACTGATATTGAACAAATATTTATATGAGGAATTCAAGAAGCTTAGATCAATATCTTAACTTGTATGACTTCACATCATGTATTGGAGTAATTTGGACTACATTTTCAGGGATGCTTTGATCATAAACTAACACAAAAATTTGGATTCCACTGAGGATATGTTGCCTTCTTGTAGGTTGCATCATGGATATAATATGTGTCTTGTATCTTGCATATATATAGAAGATGGCACAAATAACTTTTTTTCAAATTCCATGCCATAGATCGAAATTTACTTTAAAAGCGACAGGTCCACAAGAGCTCGAGTTATCATAACATAACTTGCATTATATCTTCACAGAAATTCACATCATATAAAATAAATTCTCATTATATACAACACTTGCATCATATACATAAGAGCACAAATTTTATCATGTGCAGGAACATAACTCACATCATATTAAGCCTTGAATCTTCGTGTATTATAGATAAATTATGCCTCAAAATTTTTGTTGATATACACCAAATACTTTCTCATGTGCCTCAGAAAATTTATGCCACACTTAGTCCTAATTAGGGCTTCTTCAACGGTGCTCTTGCCTTCACCATGGCTTTGATACCATACTAAAATTCACATAGGTGATATAATTTCTTATCATGGTAATTACTTGTGACTGATAAAAATTCTTTTCTAAGTATTATCTTGTTTAATTTCATCATCAAGAAATTACAAAATATAAAAATATAGAAAACATAATGCACAAGAGACAAGAGACACCAAAAATTAGGCTCCAAGCTAGGGAAAAACCCCATAAGGGGTAAAACCCAACAAAAATCCTTCTCTTATAGAATCAAATAAAAATGAGGTATCCAAGACCAAGACCAAGACCAAGACCAAAACTGCCACCAAAATTGTTGGAAATACTTAGAGGGTGGGTGAATCAGTTTTTCTTAATATTTTTCAAAGCCTTAGTTAATCTTCAACAATATTATTATTATTCAATATCAAATAGAAAAACCAATAAATAACTCCATAAAAAACTGCAAAAAGATAGAAACAACATACAAAATATTTTTAGGTGGAAAGAACCCTCCGGGTCAAAAACCACTGAACGCTTCTTAGTAATTGTCTTCTTTTTTAAAAGAAAATAATTACATCAAATTTTCAGCTCCAACTAAAGGAGGCTCCAACCCCTTGGTTTACAAGCACAACCTGAAGGACACACCAACACCCTATTTTTTATCAGCATCCACTAAAAATACACACCAAAACCTGTTACAGGCTCTGACCTGACCTAGCACCACCTTGATGCCTTGAAGGGTTCTTAGGCACCAACTTAAAGGTGACTCCAATCACCTATCTAGCACCACCCTGCCACCCTGATCAACAGGTGGACCTTGTTTCATAATTTTAGACTGGATCCCCCGTGCTCTGAATCAATATAAGAATGTTATCAAGAATATATTGTTGCTCTTTATACCCTCATAAATGATAATAGCCACTAACCATTGTGAAATATTGACCAAGCTTATCACTACACAATTTTTCTCAAATTGATCACTGCACTACATTATTGAACCCTAACTATTGACAACTACACAACTTGGCCATCGCTCATTTCTATACAAACTACTATCACTGACCACTGCACGTCAATACATGTCACATGCCACTAGACATCGCTAATAAACCACTACACTTCACATGAATAGATGACCGTTCATGAGCTCACAAAGATGGCTACCAACTACCACTAAACCAAATTGCATGTACAACTGCAAGTATTGAACACAAGTGTCTGATGACGACACAATATAAGATGCCTCAGATCATCCCTATGATCTAATTCCAATGCTTTCAAACACTACTCGAGTAGGGCTACCAACATATATCTAATCATTGTTGTTGCTGATCACAAATCATACACTATTGTCCATGTCTCATGTCAATGGGTTGTACAACAAGGTTATTATCATTGTCAAGATTCATGTCAAGTTAAATTCAAGGTATCAACTCATTCTCATTTATCTAAATGTTAGGTCTATGTGTTAAGTCAATATGCCATCTCTAAGTGTCAAGTCAACAGGTCATGTCTATGGGTTAAGTGTATATGTCAAGTTCATGTGTCAATATGTGGTTAATTCAATAGTTTTGAATGTCAAATAACTATATGTATGTTTTAAGTCTATGTGTTAGATTACAATGTTAAGTCTTATAGGTTAAATTTATATGTCAATAAGTCAAGTCATATCAAGATTTAATAGTCAACTCAATCTCACTGCTAAATTACATCAATGTTTAATGATTATGCCCATTGTCATATATGTAGTCACTTTAAGAGTACTATCAAATCTATATCAACTATATGTCGTTATCAATATCTCAGGTCACTATTTGTTACACTATTTTCACATGAATCAAGCATTGTTGCTATTATATGTACCATTGTATATGTAGTAAGTTCACTATATAGTTAACTAGGTGTATCAATTGTATTCAATGAATAGTAAAGCACCGTCCAAAGAATTCATAATTAAAATTTTATAGACTTATGTAGGTAGGAATTTGAGCTCATTGTTTACTTATTATAATAACCATGCTACAACATACCAACAAGCTACCATGGAACCTCAATTATATCGTTGTTAATAAGATAATGCAACTGTCACTGTTAACTTGTCAACACTAATTAGGTCTCAAAACAAAGTCATTATACTTTGGTTTGGAATCGAAATGAGAGGTTTGTCAACAAGATGCACATGGTATTAATGAATCAAATTCAAGATTCACATCATAGCATGGGTCACTTCAACAAAATTCAAAGTCAATGATTGGATTAGTGCATTTGGTTCTTGAAATTGTTCATTGATACAATGATATTATTGCCAATATCTAACAGAGAATCAACATCATATATTGACAATGGGATGTCAATGTCAAGTCTAACTATATATCAGTGCACTATACATAAGGATTGTTGTCACAATTTTCAGTACATCACAGTGAATTTCATAAGGCACAATTCCATTTTGCAAACACAACTATGTGTATCAAGTTCACTGCATACTCAATATTAAAGTACTGTCCAAGAATGAAGTGAACAAGAATACTTAGGGCCTAAAACTATACTCCAATGAATCCCAAATTCCAACAATATACACACAAAAATTGACTTGTGAATAGTATTGTAACAAGTTCCCTAATGCACATTTCTAGGTATGCATGAGAAGCACAATGAACACACAGGTTTGAGCCCTAAACTTGGCTTAAGGATCAGTCCCAAACTTCATTGTCTTGTATATTGATTTTCCTAAGAGGGTCAAGGTCAGAGATGAGGTAAAAATATAATGTTTTAATTCCTAGTCACCACAGGTCTAAGGCATTGTCTACATGTCTGAAATTACAAGATTTTGATGTGAAGAAGAATAGGTTGGAAGAAGGCTAAAACACCATCTCAAAATAGATACTCAACACTAAATTAAAACCAATCCAAAAATTGCTTCACCAAAAGTTGTTATTGATTTTCCTAAGAGGTTTGAGGTCAGAGATGAGGTAAAAATATAATTTTTTAATCCCTAGTCACCAAAGGTCTGAGGCATTGTCTACATGTCTAAAATTACAAGATTTTGATGCCAAGAAGAATAGGTTGGAAGAAGGTTGAAACACCATATCAAAATAGATACTCAACACTAAATTGAAACCAATCCAAAATTTGTATGTATTAGAGGTCCAAAAAATTGTAAAGGATAAAGAACCCTATCCGCAAGTATATAAAAACAAACTTAGCTGCAGGGATTAACACTGAGGCAATGCTTGTTCAATAAAAGAAAATCATATCTTGAGTTGTTTTGGAACCAATCACCAAGCCAAAAAATAAAACCCTTCTGTCTTTCTAAACTTTTATTAATCTTCCTCGGGTGTCTTTAGATAGACAGAAAATTGCAAAGGAGGATTATTAGTTATGTTGTTGAGAATGTTATGTTTTGGAAGGTTAGGATAGGTCTAATTTTATAGGCCTAGAGGGGATTCAAACAAGATGGCCATTAGATATTTTGGAGGGACTTAATGAGAGTATAAAATTTTAACTAACATGTATCTTGTGAGCTAAGTAAGAGGGTCACTGCCCTTGTAGGAAATAGATTAGGCTTTAGGATTAGGGGGTATAGGAGTGTTTTTATAAATTAGGAAGGGGCTCTCTAAGTAAACATTGGAGGTCAAAGAAGAGATTTGAAATATTATAACAATACCCCATCGTTTGTTTGTCAAATGATATTGAGTAACTACTTGAGCCCTAAGTAAGAGGGTCATTATCCTTATGGAGGGATGAGACCTATTAACTAATGAGGAACCCATCTTGTCAGTACATGCCTATCCTAAAAGGTAATTTATTCATGAAATATGAGGTGAAACTCTGAAAATTATTTTTTTTCCCATAACCAATAAAATTATGCCAAGTCACCACCCCTTGGGGATTTAGCCCAAAAACTGGGGTCAACAACTTCAAACTCTATTATCTCTCAAGCGAGGAGGAACTACGTGGCGTGCAACATACCATTGGAAACATATTTCCAAGTATCATCCAAAGATGTGGATCTCCAAACCAAACTCAAATATTTGCCACTTAAAAATCCCTCGACAAAGTTGGGGTATGTTCTTAGTCTAGGGAACCCATACCCTAGGACATGGGTTTTCAACCATTTTCCAACTTGATGTAATCCAGACAATTATACGAAACATTCATTGTCAATTTTACATTAATGATTGGTGTTTTAGTCAAATTCAAACCCATACAAACCCCGGGGTTGACATCAATGACAACACCATCCAAAAATATCCATTTTTTTCATTGATGGAAACATATGTACTCATTTTGCGAGTAAAACTCCCCTTGACTTCATGCTTCCATCTCCTTCTCGTGATTTTAAACTCCTTCTCATAAGTTATCTCCTCCTTTGACATCAGTGGAAAAGGGTGACTGCCCCTGACAATCTGCCTACTTCTCGTGGAGCTGTAACTTGTTTGTGCTCCCCTTGACGAGAGGTCTTACTATATCTTCCTGCAAAATACTTATCTACTTCAAAATTCTTATCTCATATATTTGTTGCACTGACCTGTCTCCTCCTGCCATGCACTGCTTCTGTTGAATATGGATCAATTGTGCCATTTTGTACTACTAAGCTACCAATCATCAAGCTCACAATGATAATGAGTTATTAAATTCTTCTAATAATATTTCAATGACGATTGCTACAGAACTCTAATCCTTTAACTGTTCTTCTCCCCTTGAACCTGTTATGGACTTGACACTTCTGACTTGAAGCTGCTATTCTTCCCATGTTGTCTATCTTTCAATTATAGACCTGTGCCACATACTGCTACATATAATCCCCCTCTTTAAAATTCAAGGAGTCAACAAGTTGGCATTTTGAAAATAAAGTATCACCCAACTCTTCAGTTGGATCATACTAACTCGTGTCATTGTCCAATGTATCTATTCATTCATCGTAAACTTTTGCCTTTACGAACATTGAAATCATGATTGCTGAGACTCTATTATCTCCTTCATGTTCTTGTACCTATTTTATTTTCCAAACCTTCTTGTACTTGTAATATTGAGCTATGTGCCCATAGTTATGACGTTTATAAAATTCAGTGTTTTCCATAGAAGATTCCATCTGGTATCTGCAATCACGAGTTATATGGTCATAGTTATGGTATTTGAAACATTCAATGGTTGGCCCATCGTGAAACATGTCTCGTGATCCTACAAACTTGCTTTGTGAATCAATATAAGAATGATTTGTGAAACCTATCTTCTTTCTTCTTCTATTTGTAGCTTTAGAAGAGTGACCTTTTTTTCTTCTTTGTTGAGAACTTGTATTTGTTCCTTCTGCTTCTCATTTTCTTTCCTAAGTCTGTCTCTTTCTGCGACAACTGTGACCCAATTATTTTTTCTTTTCATCAACCTTAATTACATTCCACTGACTAGATTCTTTTAATTGGTTTTCCAAGTATTTCTCTTCCATTTGTGCTTCCTTCACTTGTTTCTTAAGCCTATTAATCTATGCAATGGCTATATCAAGTTCTTCTTTCTTTTGATCAACTTCTTCCTTGAGCTTGTGATTTTCTTCTGTGTTCTTGATTGATACTTTTTTTTTTCTTCTTCCTCATTGTCATAATCTTCCATATGAGAGTCTGCTTGACTTGAAGCATGAGCATTATCATCTTTTTCTTGTCCTGAATGAAGGTTTTGGATTCCCTCCCAAATATCTTTGGCAAATGAACATTGTCCTCTATTGGATTTCATAGTATCTGGTAGTACGCTTAAGCTGATACTCATGGCTTTGGAATTGTATTTTCTTGATTTATAATTAAAGACATCTCTAGAAACAACATAATCCCATACACCATATCCAATAGCTTGCAAATATATTTCCATTCTATATTTCCAAAATATAAAACCCAATTCATTGATTAGAGGAATTGGACAAACTTGTTTCTCGTATCCAGCTGTAATAGGTTCTGAAATAATTTCAATACCAAGAACTTCGTTTGGCTTTTTTGAATGTTTGGTGACTCGCCTCTTTGATTTTCCTTCTAGATGTTAAGCTGCTACTGAAGGAACCTTCTCTGATACCAATTGCTAGAAATACTGAAGGGGGGGGGGGGGGGGGGTTGGTGAATCGGTATTTCTTAGCAATCAACACTTTATTAGTATTTTTAGAGCATTAGTTAATATTCAAAAATATTATTATTATACAGTATCAAATAGAAAAACCAATAAACAACACCATAAAACAATGCATAATTATAGAAACAACAAACACGAGATTTTTAGCTGGGAAACCCCCTCCGGGTTAAAAATCATCAAATGCTTCTTAGTAATTGTCTTCTCCCCTTTTAAAAGACAATAAATATTACATCAAGTTTTCAATTCCAACTGAAGGAGGCTCTAACGCCATGGTTTACATGCACCAACTTAAGGATGCACCAACGCCCCTTGTTTTATCAACACCCACTGAAGGAATGCACCAACACCCTATTGCAGGCTTCCACCTACCCTAGCACCACCCTACCATCCTGAAGTGTTCTCAGGCAATAACCTTAAGGTGACTCCAATCAGTTGCCTTGCACCACCATGCCACCTTGATCAACATATAGACCACATTTCACAATTTTCAGATTGAATCCCTCTATGCTCTGAATAAATATAAGAATTATATAAAGAAGATACTACTACTCTTTATACCCTATCAAATATTGGTAGCCAATGACCACTGTAAAATATTGTCCAAGTTGATCACTACTCAATGCTGCTAAAACTCATCACCGCACTACATTGCACACTGAACCCTGACTATAGACAACTACACAACCTGGCCACTGCTAATTATTGTACAAAATTCTACCACTGACCACTACATGTCACAAGCCACTACACATTGCTAATGAACCTCTACATTGTACATGAATATATGAGCGTTCATGAGCTCACAAATTTGGATAAACTACCATTGAACCAAACTACATGTACAACTGAAAGTGATGAACGCAAGTGTCTGATGATGGAACAATCCAAGATGCCTCATATCATCCCTATGACCTGCTTCCAATGCTCTCAAACATTGCCTGAGTAGGGATACTAGTATATGTCTAATCACTACTACTGTTGGTCACAAATCATACATGGTTGTCCATGTATCATGTCAATAGGATGTACAACAAGGTTATTATCACTGTCAAGATTCATGTCAAGTTAAAGTAGAGGTGTCAAATCAACGCCAATTATCTATATGTCAAGTCTAGGTGTTACGTCAATATGTCATGTCTAGGTGTCAAGTCACTAGGTCATGTCTATGGGTTAAGTCTATATGTCAAGTTCATGTGTCAATATGTTGTTAAGTCAATGGGTCTATATGTTAAATCACTATATTTATGTTTTAAGTCTACATGCTAGGTTATAGTGTTAAGTCTTATAGGTCAAATTTGTATGTCAATAAGTCAAGTCATATGAAGGTCTAATAGTCAAAACAATCTCACTGCTAAATTACATTATTGTTTAATTATTATGCCCACAATCATATATATATATATATATATATATATATATATATATATATATATATATATATATATATATAGTCACTTTAAGAGTATTGTCAAATATATATCAACTATATGTCACTATCAATATCTCAAGTCACTATTTGTTACACTACTGTCACATGAATCAAACATTGTTGCTACTATATGTACCATTGTATATGTATTAAGTTCAGTATATAGTTAACTAGGTGTATCAATTGTCTTCAATGAATAGTAAAGCATTGTCCTAAGCATTCAGAATTAAACTTGAATAAACTTATGTAGGAAAACCTTTTAGCTTAATATTTACTTATTGTAATAACCATGCTACAACATACCCACAAGCTATCATGCAACCTCAATTATTTCATTGTCAATAAGATCATTCAAATGTCACTGTTTTACTATCAACGCCAATTAGGTCTCAAAACACAATCACTATACTTTGGTTTAGAATTGAAATGAGAGGTTTGTCAACACAATGCACATGATATTAATGAATCTTAGTCACTTCAAAAAAATTAGAATTCAATGATTGGCTTAGTGCTTGGTTCTTGAAATTGGTCATTGATACAATGAGATTACTCCCATTGCCTTATGGTGAGAATCAATGTCATATATTGGCAATGGGATGCCAATGCCAATTAACTATATATCAGTTCACTATAAATAAAAGTTGTTGTCACAATTTTCAATACATCACAATGAGTGTCATAAGGCACAGTTACATTTCTCAAACACAACTATGTGCATCAAGTTCACTACATACTCAATATTAAAGCACTGTCCAAGAATGAAGTGAACAAGAATACTTAGGGCCTAAAAAATATACTCCAACAAATCCCAAATTCCAACAAAAAACCCATAAAAATAGACCAATGTTTTATGATACTATGGAAAATCTAGATTCTGCAATGATAGACTCGTGAATAGTATTGTAACAAGTGCCCTAATGCACATGTCTAGGTCTACAAGAGAAGCACATTGAACACATAGAACCGAGGCCTAAACTTGGATTTAGAATTAGTCCCAAAATTAGATGTCTTTTAGAGTGATTTTCCTAAGAGGGTTGAGGTCATAGATGAGGGAAAAATATATTGTTTCAAGCCCTTGTCACCACAGGTCTTAGGCATTGTCTAAAGGTATGAAATTACAAGATTTTGATGCCAAGAAGAACATGTCGGTAGAAGGTTGAAATGCCATCTCAAAAAAAATACTCAATACTAAATTGAAACCAATACAAAATTTTCTTCATTGCATGATATATGTATTAGAGGGCCAAAAATTTGCAATGGATAAGGAACCCTAGCCACAGGTATATAAAAAAAACTTAGCCATAAGGATGAACAACGAGACAATGCTTGTTCAATAAAAGAAAACCATACCTTGAGTTGTTTTAGAACCAATCACAAAGCAAAAAAAAAAAAACCAACCCTTCTTTCGAAACTTCACTTAATGCACCTTAGGTGTCTTTAGATAGATGAAAAATTGTAGAGGAGGATTATTAGTTATGTTATTGAGAATGTTATGTTTTGGAAGGTTAGGATAGGTCTAATTTTATAGCCCTGAACGAGATTCAAACAAGATGACCGCTGGATATTTTGGAGGGACTTCATGAGAGTATAAGATTTTAACTAACTTGTATCTTGTGAGCTAAGTAAGAGGGTTGTGGCCCTTGTAGGAAGTAGTTGATTAGGCTTTAGGATTAGGGAGTATAAGATTGTTTTTATAAAATAGGAAGGGGCTCTCTACATAAATGTTGGAGGTGAAAGAATATATTTGAAATATTAGAATAAGACCCCCTTGTTTGTTTTTCAAATGATATCGAGTAACTACTTGATCCCTAAGAAAGAGGGCCATTAGCCTTATTAGGGAGGGATAAGGCCTATTATCTAATGAGGAACCCATCTTGTGAGTACATGCCTATCCTAAAAGGTCATTTCATAATGAAATATGAGGTGAAACTCTTAAAATTATTTTTTTATTCCCATAACTACTAAAATTATGCCACGTCACCACCCCTTGGGGTTTTGGCCTAGAAACTGGGGTCACCAATTTCAAACTCAATTATCTCTCAAACTAGGAGGAACTACATGGCATACCACATATCATTGGAAACATATTTCCAAGGAGAATCCAATGATGTGGATCTCTAAAATAAACTCAAATGTTTTCCACTTAAAAATCCCTCGACAAAGTTGGTTTATGTCTTTGGCCCAAGGAGCCCAAACCCTAGGACCTAGGTTTTTGACCATCCAACAATGGAGCTTCCAACTTGATGTAATCCAGACAATTATAAGAAACATTCATTGTCAATTTGACATTAATGATCGATATTTTATTCAAAGTCAAAGTAAAACTCGGTCAAACCCCAAGGTTGACATCAATGACAACACCATCCAACAATCTCCCCCTTTTTCATTCATGGAAACACATGTACTCATTCTATGAGTACAACTCCCCCTGACTTCATGATTCCATCTCCTTCTCATGATTTTGATTGCCTTCTCATAATTCATCTCCCCCTTTGACATCAATGGAAAAGGGTGACTCCCCCTAACAATCTACCTACTTCTTGTGGACCTGTAATTTTCTTATGCTCCCTTGATGAGAAGCCTTCCTCTGTATTCCTGTAAATACTTGTTTACTTAAAAATGCCTATCTCATATATTTTTTACACTAACCTATCTCCCCTTTTCATGGATTGCCTCTGCTGAATATCGATCAATTGTGCCAATTCTATATTAATAAGCTGCCATTCATCAGGCTCTCAATTTTAATGAGTTATTAACTTATTTTAATAATCTATCAATGAAGATTATTGTGGACCTGTAATATTTTAACTGTTCTTCTCCCCCTGAAATTTTTATGGACTTAACACTTCTAACTTGAAGCTGCTATTTTTTCCATGTTGTTTATCTATCAACCGTAAACCTGTGCCACATAATGTTGCATAGACTCCCCCTCTTCAAAATTCAAGGAGTCAACAAGCTGGCTTCTTCAAAATAAAGTATCACCCAACTCTTCGATTGGATCATACTGACTTGCATCATTTTCCGATGTATCTATTGATTCATCATGACCATTTTCCTTTACGAATCCCGAAAGCATGATTGTTGAGACTTTCTTATCTACATGATCTTCTTGTACCTGTTTTATTTTCCAGACCTTCTTGTGCCTGCAATATCGAGCTATGTGCCCATAGTTATGAAATTTATAACATTCATGTTGGGTGTATGTTATATTCTTTCCACGACTAGTCGCACACATGGGGGGTTCACAGGTGGGGCAAAAGCTCCCCAATTCGTTGCGTTAGGCACAACCCCCCTTGTCGAGGGGTTTGTAGGGGGGCAGTAGCCCCCCTATACAGGGTCCTGGGTAGCGCCCTGAGAAATTTTTTTGGACCCTATAATAGGTGGGCAGACCTACCTATGGTTTTGTGCATGGATTTTGCACATGGTTTTGGGCATGATGGTTTTCTACCCATGGTATTTTGTAGATATGGTCAAGGAAACTATGGTTATGTTCTAATATAAAGTTAATGGATTGAGGTTTATGAATGCTTCAACATGTATATATATGTTTCGAATACTGAAAGGAATATAATGAAAAATCAATCTGGTAGTCCCGATTTTTGGATCCATGGGAAAATATCTGTGTATACCTGTTTTATGTTTTATGTTCTCACCATTGTTTATTTTCTGTTTTTAGAATTTGTCTACAGGTAATTTTTGTGCAGGGTTAAAATCTACATTTGGTATCAGAGTTGTTTCCAACTTCAAGGGGACGCCTTTGTTGCTAAGGGGTTTTTCTCGGGCCTATGGTAGACCATGTTTAGTGGGAGATCTACGGGATCGATTCTTGTAGTTAAAGAAGATGCTGAGTAATGGAAAGATAGAGATCGAGAAATTTAATGGTCAGAGTTTTGAGTTGTGGAAGCTCAAGATGGAGGATTTGTTGGTGGATAAAGATTAGAGGATCGTGGCAGATCTGGGTACTAAACCAATGACAATCTCAGATGAAGACTGGGCGAAGTTGGATCAAAAAGAAAATAGCACAATATGGTTGTGTATATTAAATTCAGTATTGTTGAATGTATTAGGGGAAGCTATGGAAAAGGCTTTATGGGACAAGTTAGGGACTTTGTACCAATCTACAGTCTCTAGTGAACAAAATGTTCCTACGGAAAAATTTGTATAACCTAAGGATGAAGGATGGAGACTTGGTGAAAAATCATATACATTACTTTAACACTGTGGTACGTCAGTTGTTATTTTTGATATTACAATTTCATATGAACATAAGTGCATCAGTTTGCTATGTTATATGCTAGATTCGTGGGATAGTTTGGTTGTTTCAATAGGTATAAATACAACTAGCTTGAAGTTTGATGAAATAGTATCATCCTTGCTATCAGAGGAGATGATACAAAAAAATATGGAGCAATAGAATGGAGATGCCTTGTCTGTACGAGGATGGTCCCAGAATAGAAACAAAAATAAGTCCTCGAGTGGGAGATCTAAATCTATAGGGATATCTAAATCTCTAAGAAAACCTGTAAAGGTGTGCTGGAAATGCGGAAAGGAAGGGAACTTCAAAAAGGATTGTAGCTCTAAAGCTCCTAAGAAAGGAAATGGATCTAATGATGCTCCTTTTGCAGAGGCAAAAACCACCTCAGATGAAGGTGGGCATGTGAACTTGGATTCTTCTTCAAGTACACATGTAGATCACGAGTCATGGTTGATTGACTCAGGTGCATCCTTTCACTTCAATACCCATAGGGAGTTTTTTCTACGAGTATGAGAAATATGATGGTGGTGATGTCTTCTTAGGGGATGACATGAAATCTAGAGTCGTCGGATGCGGAAAAGTAAAGTTGAAGCTGCAAGGTGGAAGGATTAAAAAACTTCTAGGTGTTTTTCATATTCTTGAATGGGCCATAAATATGATTTATGTAAGCAAAATGGATGATGCAGGTGTAAAAACAATGTTCGAGAAAGATACCTTTAAGATGGTTCAGGGAGCACTGGTATTGATGCGGGGAGTTCGGATGATAACTCTGTACAAGATTTTGGGTAGTATTGTTATTGATGGGAGCAACAACTCTGTGGTTCCTGAAACTAGAGTAGAAAATCTAGTTGTCTCTGGTGAAAAGACCATGCTATGACATCAAAGGCTTGGGCATATTGGAGAGAAGGACCTTCGAGTACTTCATGGTAATGGTATGGTAGAAGATATGTATAATTGATCTCTTGATTTAGATTTTTGTGAACATTGTGTATATGGGAAGTAGAATTGGGTGAGTTTCCCCTATGGTGCTAAGAGGGAAAAAGGGATATTAGAGCTTGTGCACAGTGATGTGTTTGGACCCATGTTAGTTCCATCACTAGGTAAGTCTGTGTACTAGGTATCATTTATAGATGACTTTTCAAGGAATACATGGATATATGTCCTTAGGAAGAAATCTAAAGTCTTTGACAGGTTTAAAGAATTTAAGGCTTTGGTGGAAAACCATACAGAGATAAAGGTGTTGAGGACAGATAATGGTGGAGACTTCCACAAGTAGGAATTTGAAGAGTTTTGTAAGAAGTGTGGTATAGCACGACATAAGAATACTCCATACACACCTCAGTAAAATGGAGTTGCAGAATAAATGAATAGGAAGTTGATGGAAAAGGAAATAAGCATGCTCAGTGGTGTCGGTTTAGGACAAGAATTCTGGGCAGAGGCGGTGGAGACTGCATGTTACCTATTTAATAGATCACCTTCATCAATGTTGGAGGATAATAATCCACATGAGGTATGGAATGGTAAGAAACCATCTCTTTCAAATATGAGGGTATTTGGTTGTGATGCATATGTACATGTTCCAAAGGAGAAAAGAACCAAGTTGGATAGTAAATCTAAAAAGTGCCTCTTTGTTGGGTATAAGGACGATTTAACAGGTTATAAGATTTGGAGCCCAAAAACAAGGAAGGTTGTGTACAACTGATATGTGGTGTTTAGAGAGGTGAAATATGTTATTAAACATGAAGTCATACCAAAGGAACCCGAGGAGATATATTTTGAGCTAAAGGAGGAAGAATCAGACTCTACAACAGAACAAGAATAAGAAGATGAAGAGCCACAAACTCTAGCTGCGAGAAGATCAGTTTGAGAAAGAAGGAAACCAGAAAAGAATAGTCCATATTCTCTCTGTTCAAATTTTGCTTTAACTATTACTGATGATGATCCCAGAATTGTCCGGGAGGGAGTAGATTCAAAGGATCGTAAACTCTGGAAAAAGGCCATGGTTGATGAAATGACATCTTTGGAAAAAAATGAGGCTTGGGATTTGGTGGAGTTGTCAGCTGGAAGGAAACCCATTGTAAGAAAATGGGTGTTTAAGAAGAATATGAATGCAAAAGGCAAGGTGGAGAAATACAAAGCTCGGTTGGTAGAAAAAGGTTAT
The DNA here is from genome assembly GCA_034641835.2 of Pinus albicaulis. NCBI lineage: Eukaryota > Viridiplantae > Streptophyta > Pinopsida > Pinales > Pinaceae > Pinus > Pinus albicaulis. Next base: position 443,405,141 of record CM076569.1, read on the forward strand.
TCCCAGGTGTTGGGAATTGATTTTAGTGATATTTTTTCTCCTGTTTCCAAGGTAGATTCTATTAGATTACTTTTATCTATTGTTGCTTCTTTTTATTTTGAGGTAGAACAGATGGATGTGAATACAAAAATTTTTCATGAGGATCTGGAAGAAGAGATCTACATGAAGAAACCTAAAGGCTTTGCGGTGAAGAGTAAGAAATAACTGGTATGCAAGTTAAAAGAGTCTTTGTATGGGTTGAAACAATCACCAAGGATGTGGTAACAAAAATTTGATACATATATACGAGGACTTGGCTTCACCAGAAGAAAAGAAAATCATTGTCTGTATTTTAAATTAATTGGTGATCGTGTTATTTATTTGGTGTTGTATGTGGATGATATGTTGCTGATTGGAAATGGCAAAGAAATTATTTAGGATTTGAAGACCCAATTATTCTCCAAATTTGACATGAAGGATCTTGGTGCTGCAAATTATATTTTGGGCATGGAAATTAAATGAGATCGGGAAAAGAGGAAGTTGTGGTTAAACTAGAAGAAGTATGTAGAGACAATATTGCATAGGTTTAATATGTAGGATAGTAAACTGGTGAAGGTTCTTATTCCTATAGGTGTAATGCTATCTACTGAACAATGTCTTGAGGCATAAGAAGAGAAAGAGGACATGTCCCGTGTTCCATATGCAAGTGGAGTTGGTAGCCTAATGTGTGCAATGGTCTGTACTAGACCAGACATTACACATGCAGTGTGAGTATTAAGTAGGTTTATGTCAAAATTAGGGAAGAAGCATTGGACAACAATGAAGTGGGTTTTCAGGTATTTGTGTGGCACTAATGATTATGTTTTGTGCTACCAAGGAAGACTAGGATTGGGAAAATTTTTTGACATCCGTGGATTTGTTGATGCAGACTGGGTTGGAGATCTAGATTAGAAAAAATCTGCAAGTGGGTACGTGTTTAACATATTTTGAGGAGCAGTTAGTTGGATGATAAAAAACAGTCTATGGTGGCTCTTTCAATTACAGAGGTTGAATACATGGTATCCACTCATGTAAGCAAGGAAGTAGTTTGGTTGCAGAGATTGTGTTCCAGTATGGGGCTGGTACAATGAACTATAAGGATAGACTATGACAACCAAAGTGCAATTTTCTTGGCAAATAACCCTGCTTATCATTCAAAGACAAAGAAAATTAATGTTCAATATCACTTTGTGAGGGATATGGTTGAGTACAAAAAGGTGTTGTTGGTAAAGGTGGACACTTTGAAGAACGTTGCATATGCATTGACAAAGTTTGTGAGCACTGAGAATTTTTCTTGGTGTAGAGAAACAATGGGCGTTGCATAGTTGGACTAATGACTAAGCTCTCCTGTGACCCCCTGTGTGGAAAATAAAACGACAACTGGGAAGATGTTGGGTGTATGTTATATTCTTTCCACGAATGGTCGCACACGCGGGGGGGGGGGGGGGGGGGGGGGGGTCATAGGGGGGGTGAAAGCCTCCCCCTGTTCGTTACGTCGGTTGCAGCAGGGGGGTCACAGGGGGGACGCAACCCCCCGTGTCAGGGGGTTTGTAGGGAAGTGGTATCCCCCCTATAATAGGTGGGTAGACCTAGCAATGGTTTTGTGCATGGGTTTTTCACATGGTTTTGGGCATGATGGTTTTTTTTCCCATGGTATTTTGTAGATCTGGTCAAGGTAACTAGGGTTATGTTCTAATCCAGGGTTAATGGATTGGGGTTTATGAATGCTTCGACATGTATATATATGTATTGTAATATTGAAAGGAATATAATGAAAAATCAATCTGGTAGTCCCAATTTTGGGATCCATGGGAAAATATATGTGTATATATGTTTTATGTTTTATGTTCTCGCCATCGTTTATTTTCTATTTTTAGAATTCGTCTACAGGTAATTTCTGTACAGGGTTAAAACCTACAATTCAATGTTTTCCATAGAATATTCCATCTGGTATCTACAATCACGAGCTATACAGCCATAGTTATGGCATTTGAAACATTAAATGGTTGGCCCATCATGAAACTTGTCTTGTGATACTGGAAACTTGCTTTGTAGATGCCTTTGATAATTGTACCTTTCAAAAACCTCACAATTCCTAACCATATGTCCATAGTTAGTACAAGAAAAACAATAACCATTAAATGAATGAGCATACTTAGATGAGTTATCTTGTTTGGATTCATTCTTCTTGGGAGGTGGTGGTCTTTGATAATTGTACCTCTCAACAACTTCACAATCCCTAGCTATATGTCCATAGTTAGTACATGAAAAACAATAACCATTAAAAAAACGAATGTAACTGGATGTTTTATCTTGTCTAGATGGTTTTATGAACTCAATATTCTTCATAAGTTGTGTAGTCTTTTTTCCTTTATCCTTGATTTCTTTAGCATAATTTTTTGGAGCTGCAACATTCATAATATTCTTCGGTCTTTCATCTTGATCAGTATTTTCATCCATCTAACTTTGCGAAGTCTTGGATATTGTGCCTTCATTACATGGAGCTTTAACTTCTCTTTCTACCTTCATTCCCAAATGAGTCAATTCTTGATCTTCCCTGTCAGGAACCTACAAGTGTACTTTTTTCCAATCCTTGAGCTTGTTGATTTCATTAAGTGTTGCATCAAGTTATTCTTGCTTTTGAGTACGGTAATCCTGAAATATGTTTTTCAATTTTTGTCCTTTTCTTTCTTCTTCTTCTTTTTGTATCTTTAGAAGAGTGACTTTTTCAAATTCTCTTTTGATAACTTGTATCTGTTCCTTCTGCTTCTCATTTTCTTTCCTGATTTGTTTATTTCTACAACAACTGTATCCAATTCTTTTTTCTTTTCATCAACCTTAATTACATGCCTCTGACTAGATTCTTTTAAATGGCTTGCTATGTATTTATCTTCCATTTGTGTTTCCTACACATGTTTCTTAAGCCTATTAATATTTGAAATGTCTATATCAAGTTCTTGTTGCTTTTGATCAACTTCTTCCTTGAGCCTGTGATTTTCTTTTGTGTTCCTGATTAATACTTCTTCTTTTTCGTCTTCTTCCCCATTGTCAGAATCTTCCATATGAGAGTCTGCTTTACTTGAAGCATGATCATCATCATATTTTTCTTGTCCTGTATGAATATTTTGGATTCCCTCCCAAAGATGTTGGGTAGATGAACATCGTTCTATATTGGGTTTCATAGTATCTGGTAGCACGCTTAAGATGATGCTCATGGGTTTTGGAATTGTATTTTCTTGATTTATCATTAGAGTTGTCTTCAAAAACAAAATAATCACTTACATCATATCCAATATCTTGAAAATATATTTCCATTCTATCTTTCCAAAATATAAAACACAATTCATTGATAAGAGGTATTGGACCAACTTGTTTCTCTTCATCAACTGTAATACGTTTTGAAATGATACCAAGAACTTCCTTTGGCTTCTTTTAATGTTTGGTGCCTTTCTTCTTTGATTTTCCCATATCTTCTCACTGAGATCTACCTTCCATATGTTAAGTTTCTACTGAAGGAACCTGCTTTGATACCAATTGTTGGAAATAATGAGAGGGGGGGTGAATCAATATTTCTTAGCAATTAGCACTTTATTAATCCTTTTCATAGCATTAGTTAATATTCAAAATTATTATTATTATTCCGTATCAAATAGAAAAAATATTAAACAACACCATACAACAATGCAGAGAGATAGAAACAATAGACACAATATTTTTAGGTGGAAAACCCCCTTTGGGTCGAAACCCACCAAACGCTTCTTAGCAATTGTCTTATCCTTTTTTAAAAGAAAATAATTACATCAACTTTTCAACTCCAACTAAAGGAGACTATAACCCCCTATATAGGCACCAACCCGAAGGACGCACCAACACGTTGTGTTTTATCAACAACCACTGAAAGGACGTAGAACCACCTTGTTGCAGGATTTGACCTGCCCTAGCACCACCTTGTTGCCTTGAAGTGTTCTCATGCACCAACCTAAAGGTGACTCCAAACACTTTCCTTGCACCACCTTGCCACCCTAATCAACAGGTGGATCACATTTCACAATTTTCAAACTTGACCCCCTTATGATCTAAATCAATATAAGAATGTTATAAAGAAGGTACTAAAGTTATTCATACCTAGTGAAATCTTGGTATCTACTGACTGTTAGTGTCAGTCTTTGCATCCTTTCACCAATGATCAAATGGACTCTTATCATGTTTTTTTAGGGTCCCATAGTTAAATTTTTGTCATTTCATTAGGTCTTCAAAGCAAAAATTTGGTCACTGGGTATTAGGTTTAGGACTATTTTCCACTCCTTCCAAAATTTTTAGATTGTTGGTCCATGTCATCACTCAGCTGAGTGTATCATCATTCAGAGATTGTCATCATCATTTTAGTCATCATCACCATGATTTCATTTAGTTTCATGTCTCCATTAGGTCATTAGGTTTTCAAGGTCACCAAAACTCTCATTTCATGCACAAAATCCGACAATTGGAGGAGTGGTAATAGCCAATTTTCTTCAATAAATTTTGATTTCAAAAATGTAATTTTATGTTTCTATATGTAATAAGTACTTCATGTTCTCAAAAGTTGCAGTTCAAGGTTTCAAAAAGATTCAATGTTCCAAAGAAATGCCCAAAGGCATATAGTTGCTACAGGAGAGTTGTTATACTTCTGGAGTACTCCTCAGAAAAATGCATTTTCTCTATCATAGAGTGTCCAAATGACCTGCTTGATGAGTCAAATGATAACTAGACAGAAAGACCCTTCCAATGAGCTATCATGAGCTCAATTTGGAGTTCAAGAAGGCCTCCAAAAGCGGTCTGCAATTTCACGCTGCGCTTTTCCTCAGCCATGCTGCATTGTTTTGACAAATCTTCGGACAGTTGGTTTTTGAGGGGCTATACTTGATCATTTTCAGTGCTTGAGGGGTCCATTGTGTAGTATACAGAGAGAAATTTCCAATGAGCTACCATGAGCTAAATTTGGAGTTCATGAAGGCCTCCAAATGTGGTCTGCAATCTCACGCTGCGCTTTTCTCAGGGGCACACTACACTTTTCCTTCTGGCGCTGTGCTATTTGTAGGGAGGCTACACTTGGTCTAGAAAAGTTTCAAAAGGGTATAAAAGGGTCTCCAAACTCAACTACAAGTTTGCTTAAAGATAAAAAAATTAATTTGAGCCACTTCACACCATTTTCATGGAAACTTTTAGGGGATAATATTCGCGGGTGGGCTAATTTTCCATGGTTTTTCCAAAAAAAGATTCACCAATTTCCATTTTTTTATAAAAATGATTCGCCCAAATTTTACAATATAGAATTATTTTATGTTAAAAATCGCCAGCATTATATAGACAATATATATAATATCATTATAAATTTGAATAATTTTACAAATACATCAATAAACATTTTATAGTTTGCATATTAGGGACTAGTGAGATTCGCCAATTTTTTAAACTTCAAGATAATATTCCATCCTTAAAATTATCCCTGACCATTTTCACTCAGTATTTTCATTCCTATGGTGGAAAATTTGTCAATTTCTTCCTACACTACACTTTCTTGAAGACTATGTTTTTCTAATATGAAAACCCTATACTCCCTCTCTTGCCATACCCTAACTTCCTACACACCCAAATACATCCCTAAAACCCTAAGCCCCTCTCACTTTCATTCCCTAAGACCTATCCCCAAATCCTATCCCTATTCGCTGCATTGTTTGGTAAATCCAAGAGTATAGGTTTGTGTAAAAATTCCCTAGCCCTATTCCCTCATCCTTTTAATCTCCCTCCACTTCTAACGTACCTAACATCCCTGCCCATCTCCCTAAAATTTTCTTACTCCCATCCCCCTTCCCTAACTCTCTCATTTTATCCCTTTACTCCCTTCCCTGTTTTGCCCTCCTATCATCTAGGGTTTCATCATGGAAGTTGATTCATCACCATCAGAGAAAATAAAATACAACAAAGGGGGGAAAATATTGAGGTTTTAGCCCTCCAAATGTAATGAAATCACCTCCTCACCATTCATCAGAAATTGCTTTGAAGATGTCAATTGTTTAGGGTGTTGTCAAAGAGTGGAGGAGGTAGGTTTTCATGAGCAGCTCACAGATATGTTTTCCACCACATTGAAAGGAGAAAATTACATCATTGCAGGTGTTTATTTCATATTCTCAGTATATACCATATCTCATGCTGCAAGGATACCAAACCATGGTGAGTATCGGTTCAAAGGCATGAACCTATACCTTGAGCAGTACAAACCCTACTTGAAATCACAGTGCAAAGAAAACCCTAATTTGTAAAAAGGAGAGGGGTAAGTTGGACCTACTTGTTGATACATCCATGATAGAATAACACACCTTATTTGGCATATATGGAGAAATTTGGAGGAAATTTAGAGAAAATTTGGGAAATTTGAAAAAATTATTGAAGGCACATTTTCCATAAATATCCTGTTTAGTCATCTTTTTGTAGAACATATTGTGTCCAAACAAAGATGAATTTTGGGAAACTGGAGGAGGTAGTTGTTACTAAGATATCAAAATACCTACTTCAGATTTTACACAGGTATTATAGAATGAGAGATCCATTCACATCTTCACAACCTATTTTTCTGACTGTGCAATGTTCTATTTAAGTCACCTTTTTGTAAAGAATATTATGGAGAATAAGAGAAGCATCGTGGGAAACAGGAGGTGGTTTTTATTCCTAACATGCCAAATAACAAACAACTCTCTCATTTTTTCAAATGCGTTCATGGTTAGTGAGATATCGCTCCATCTTTGAGGCCTATTTTTGCAGAAAACCCAGAAATTTGGCAATTTTTGGCATAGTCACCCTGCAAAAAGTGCGGCGTGGCCTCTAAATGATGAAAAATCACTTGGAATGGAATGATAATGGCCTTTACATCACATTTTGACTATTGTAAATCCAAAAACTGAGCTTTTGATAGGTGGAAAAGCCCAAAATCCACCTAAAAACACCTTTCTACCAATGTTCTCAGCCACACGCTGCGCTTTTTGACCAGTTGGAGAATTGACTTTTGAAGGGCGTAACTCCATCATTTTTCGTGCTTGAGGAAATTTTTGACAACTAACAGGAAGAGATTTCCAATGAGCTACCTTGAGCGTAATTTTGACTTCAGCAAGGCAGTCAAAAGTCAACTTGAAGCTCACGTTGCGCTTTTCTCAGGGGCACGCTGCGCTTTTTGCACTCACATTGCACTTTTTCCAGTTAACTGTTATCTTCAAAATTTTGAATTTTTCTCAGTTGGATGATGAATTTCATAAATTTTTACTAATGTAAAGTCGTAAATAAAATGTAATTATGTCTATTATAGTTACTAAAGGCAGATACATCAAGTAAAAATTGTATTTTTGGGTCAAGTGAATTAGTTTCACCAAAAAAAGGAGAGTTTGTTGATCTCCCTAGTCATTAGATTCTAGTTGAAGATTTTGGGGAACAGCTCCACAAGTCATGGATTCGACCCCTGAGAGTGGGAGAATTGTGTTTTGTTCTATATATTTCATTTCCTTTGTCATTGCAATGGTTGAATGTTGTGTAATTGAGCTTTGGAACACTAGTGTATTCCGTGATTTTGGCAGGAACGACTAGACAAAATTTGCAGGCATTATGGTGGGATTCATGTGGTATGTGTTTTAGCAATGTTTCTCCTTTTGTTTTCATATGTTTGAATGTATTTTACCTTCCATATTCATGTCCATTCCTTATGTGATTAATTTCTAAGTTTGATAAGCAGAATTCATTGACTTCAATGCTCTGTTTTGGAGAAGTTATCACAGTTATGTTTCATTTTCTTTTGATATAAACAAATTCATAATTCCTATGCTCATTTTGAAAACCTAGCAGTCTCTCACACTCACGAGGATACTTTAAAAGTGCTAAAGTGTGTGCCTACCTTGCCCCACCACATCTCTGCAAGTCTAATTTTCAGTGCCCGAAACCTAGTCTTTCCTAGACCTAATTTACCATCCAGCACCAAATCCAAATCAATCAAACCCTATAGCATAACATGCTGTTGAAGCCTAGAAAATATCTGCTTCAAACATTGGGGAAAGCCACCCGGTCGGGACCTTAGGACAGCTCCTTTTCCGTTTGGTATGGTGGCTCCGACTGGATTTAAAGGACCAGTTTCCTTATAACTAAATGGGTTGGTGATGGGTTGATTTGGATGAGTGGAAATGGGACTAAATTGACTGAAAATAAAAATATCTAATTTAAACTAAATGCTGATAAAGAAATACTAAAACTAACCTGGGCAATCATATGTGAATACAACTTAAGATTGTTCCAATTTAACAATAACCATAAAAATGTATTATCATTTAAATCGAAATGTGCAGAAATAAATAAAGATAACTCTGTTTAAGAAATTAAACAGAGTCGTATTAGCATATTGCATTCATCATTGTATACCATCTATATATACTTATGAAAGATAACATTTCAATTATACTCACAAATGATATATAATGAAATGTTGTGAAAACAAATATATATAAATGATATCAAATTTTAAAGCGAATATCATAAGACAAAAGAAATCAACAGTGAACAGATAGACATACCTTATTCATCTTGAAGACTTTCAAATGAAATCCAATACTCTAATCTAGTAATTCTGATGCAAAATCAAATCCAAGGTACAGAAATGCAACACTTTAAAGATAATTCCGCATAAAATCACCAGATGTGATCCTTTTAAAAAATATATGAGCCAGTGGAGTACAGAAATGTAATCTCCAAGTCAAAAATATTAAAATCCAGGACCCTTCTCTAAATGCATGAGAAGGGTTTAAATACTACTTTGCTAAATCTAAAAATAGTCTATTACAAAAATTAAGGATTCGGTTTAATGACCATCCTTTTCCTAGGCAAAAATACAGTGAAATTAAAACTAAATCTAAAAATAAAGACTATTAACTAACTACTTATGAACTTGATCTTTAAACTTGCAGGAATCTAGCATAGTTTTGAGAAGATGTGGTTGACCGACTTCAGAATTCAACTGTCCTGAAAAGACAGAGTCGGCAAGTGTGGGCGCAATCTTCTCAGTAGTATTGATGATACAATTAAGTGCACTGTGTTGACTGTGTGGCTTTACTACGTATGTCCAGTAAGAGTCCCAGTTTAATCTTGTCAGCCCTTGGATTGATTTCACTCTTTCTTCTGCCTTTTGCCTCCATTCTGTTTGTAGTTGATGTGCCTGTGGGAGATATCCCGGAACATTTTCTGAGATCAAATTATCTTTGTGCAAATTATCATTTACACAATCAGTAAGACTGTTTGCCGCTGTAGCCGCCTCCTCTGTTGCCTTCTCTGCCCTTCTGATTTGTGCATCCCAATTATTGAAAAGTATTTCTTTATGATTTTCATTAATAATGGGTGCACCAGCTTTTCTTCCTTCTTCTGTTTTTTGCCATACTAAATAATCATTGATCTTTTCATTAATCAAATCATAATCATTTCGTAAATTTACGACATGATTTGTGATTTTATCACTCTCTTGGCAAAAAGAATTCCATTGCAAGATTTTTTGGCATAAAACTTCCTCTTGTTGCAGTAGTTGATTGTTTAAAGAGATAGTTTCTGAAATAAATTCTGGAAGCTTAGGATCATCTTTGTGCTGATCTTGAATAATCTGTATTTGCTTTTCTTTATCAGCCAAGATTTTTTGATGTCCTATTTGCATTTCTTGAATTTGTTGTTGTAACTCTTCAAGTTTCAATTGTGCTTCATTATTGGCTTGTACTTGTTGCAATTCCTGTTGTAGAAATTTTATCTGTTCTTCTCTTTCATTCAATAAGAGTTGTATCTCAAATGCCTTGTCAATTGTTGCAGAAGCATAAGCCCCTGTCATTTGAGATAACTTAGCAAGATTATCAGTAGGTTCTGTGGCAGGATCTTTCCACAAAACATCTAGTTGTTCTGCTTCAGTAGCAATTGCACCTTCTAACTTTATCTTTTTTCTCTGTTTCTTCACTACTGCTTTGTATTTCGGGCTGTAGAATACATCTAGAGGAGGAATGTCCTCTACATTAAGTAAAATTTCAGAAGAGGGTGTGATTGGTATGTGTTCAGTCACTGTGACTGTGTTGCTTGTTCCTGTGCTCAAAACTTTGGTTGTCTGGACAGGGGTCTGTACATTCTGTCCTTCTACATTAATCAATTGGTTAAAACTTTCCCATTCTTTGTCTAACTCAATGGTGACTGGTTGTTGCTGTACATTGGTTGGAGGAGGATTTGTCTGTTGAGAAGTCAAAATTTGTTGTTGAGGAAGTTCTTTCGATTGCGCAGAATCTTTCACTGATTCTTCAATTTTATCTTCCTTTTCATTAGACTTATTGGAATGTTCAGAAGTCTCTCTGTCAGATTTTGACTTAGATTTATCTATACTCGAACTGTCGTTAATACTAACACTAGGAGTTTGCTCCCTTGCGGGTTCCAAGCGAAGATTTTCCAAAGGAATAGCAGTTAGTCTTCTCTCTCTGTAAAGTTTGAATTCCTGGAATTCCTCTGGAGATAACTGCATTTGAGCTGAACTCAAAACTTCTTTAAATGAACTTCTTGTTTGGAACATATCATCAAAAAGATCCTGTTCCCCGGAAAATTCCCTTACTCTGATTGCATTGGTGAAATTCTTAACAATATTATTTGGGTCAAATAACCTTCTCGAAAATTTGAACAGCTGTAAGCATGTAATGTTGCTTACTTCTTTGAATGCGTGACCAACATCAAACAGTGAAAATGTTCCACAGTTTACAGGAAATTGTGGCCAAATGCCTTTCTTCTTCTCTTTTAAGTCTTTCGTTAAACCTCCTTGGCCACACGTCTGATAAGCAATCTCTCGAGCAACAAGTCTATCTGGAATATATAGGGGTAAAACATGGGGGGAAACAGAGCTTCCAAAAACCCTAACATAAGTGAACAATTCTTCTCCGAACTATCTCGCGACGGGGAGAATGTCGACCTCTGTTTCTGGAGATAACCTTGGGGCATCCTTATTGTACAATTTTCTGTACAATGGCAGCATTATACCATGACAAATTTGGTAAAAATGGGGGACAAAGTTAGACTCCCATAGTTCCTTATGGTACACATGAATAGGCAAATGATCGTGGATAGTCCATTGCCAACCCATCACAGGGAATTTAGAGACAAAACAGATAGCATCCATGACATAAGAAGATAAATAAAAAGGCGGATAAATCCGTTGAGAAACATTTCGTTTGGACCGGTAGTGAAAAATAACAGTGGTCAAATTATCAGATAAGATTTTGGCCCAGTCTACAATTGTAGAATTAACGGCAGCATTCAACAAAGGGAGCCATTCAGGCAAGATCATATTTATGTCAGGCTTTTCAAAAAGCCTGCATAACATGGCAACAGCAAAACAATAAGGAGAGGTAAGTGAACCAGTACTGTACATACCGTGTTTGTTTTTCTTCAACGGTTCATCTCTTTTGGTCCACTCTTGTGTGCATTCCGACAAATTTGCATGTTCTTTGGCAAAATCTTCCATGAATTGCTTATTATAAGTCACTTGAGGTTCCGGCAACTGATACATCAGCCTCAAATATTCCGTAGTGAACGACTCGATTAGCTCTTGAGTTGGAGTTCTAAATTGCCTGTCTGAAATATCAGTGTTGTCTAGCACCCATTTCACCATGTCTGTATACGGAAGAATCCTCTGCCTTGCCGCTATTCTATGCAGAAATGAGCAAGCCAGTTCTTTAAGGGTTGCCTCAAACGTATTGCTGGAACCTGCTGTCGCTGCAACTTTCATCACCACAGGATTTTCTTCTTCCAGTAAATTATACATTCATTCCCATGTGGTTATACCGGCATCCTTATTGCAAGCGGTGTCTGCATACAGTGAAGCCATTTCTCTGTTTTCAGAATTCGAGCTCTTCTCTTTCTTACCCATAATGTTTAGTGAAAGCTTTGTATAGACGTTTGCTCCTTCGTGCCTACGTTTTACGAGTTAAATGAGAGTAATGGCATGAGAAAGGTGATGAGATTGTTTTAAATGCAAAGGCGGATGAAATATATTATTATAACGTGAAACGACTTTCAATCAAAACAAAATCTCATTTACCATTAATTGACAATCCATTCATTTAATCCAATCATTAAAGCGCATAACAGATATTGATATGTGGGAAGATTTTCTTTGAACAACGCGCTTTTATGACTCCGCGACATTGCGATCTGCGATCTGCGCAATATCGCAATATCGCAAAAGTGCAAATCGCAAAACGTAACCATCGCAAATTGCGAAATAGCGCAAAAGCGCACATCGCAAATATCGCAAATAGCGCAAATCACAAATAGCGCAAAAGCGCAAAATTGTAAATAGCGCAAAAGTATTCGTTTAACATTTCCTTTTTCTGCGCTATGCGATCTGCGACCAATATGTTGTATAGGCTTTTGGGATCGCATTATCGCAAAATCGCAATTTCAGTTTTACAAAAGATATCTATTATTTTGCGAAGGATGTGCTATTTGTTTAAAGAACAATTTTATTGTAATCTATCATAAACTTAAGTGTTTCTTAAGGTTCTTTCTAAGGGATTTCCCTAAGTTTATGATATAAAGTTTTATTTGAAAAGGAAAACAAAATCTAATTGATTTTTTTGGATTTTTTAACTAAGGGTCCCCATTTATTTAGTATTATTACTAATATTAAATAAAAAGGGGGGTTGTTGGTGGTCACAAAAATTGGCGATTCACTGAAAGAAACAGTTATCTCTGAAAAAATAAAATGAACACTATATCTCTAGTAAGTAATTTTTTTTAAAGATAATGAAAACTATCTTATGATAATTCAAATAAAATGTAACTATGAAAAAGAAATAAAAATCATTTACAATTTCTTTCTAATTCCTTAAGAATAAAAACATCTTTGGGTTATCTCAAGCTTTGATTGGTGTTAATAATGAAGTAAGTGGATTGCTCGAAGCTTGGTTTTATAATATACTCTATTGTCATAGGTATTGCCTCTGTTGCCTGCAAACGTTCATAGTTTCGACAGGGTTACCTTTAAACCATTAACTATTCATTGTCCCATCCAACTAAAATTATGACTTTTTAAAAGATAAATTCATAAGACCTATTATCTCATGTTTTTGTCTTTTACTTATTTTTTATTTTTAAGAGCCATTGTTCTGGTTTGGTAGCCAGTTAATAACAATTCCATTCACTAGTTATAATTAAACTGAACAAGCTGGCTCGTGATGAGACCCCTTGTCTTATATTTATAAGCCATTACCCTGTTTTGGTATGCAGTATTGGTAATCTCAGTTTTATTACTCCTTATGAACATGGTAAGTCGGCTCATAATGAGACCTCTTATCTCTTTAAATTTTCAAATTTCTTAGAATTACATTCTAAAAAATCACAACTTAAATGGATGGGGTGAAATAGTTTTATCCTTAAGAATCAATGGATGACAATTTTTAGAGTTTCTTGAGTACAAAGACTTTGAAAAAATCTTTAATTTTATAGATAACCTTTCTCTGCTCAATAAACTTATAATGATTTACATTTTCCTCAAGTTTTCAAAAGATCATGCAAATGATTGAATAATCTTTCAAAGTTTAACATCTTATTTTAAACTATCCAAAAACTGTGATCATCTCTTTAAAAATTCTCATTTACACAAAATAAATATTTATAATATTCTTCCTAAGAAATTTTCTTAATAGTAAACAGTCAATTAGAGACTTATTAACAACCTTTATTTGCAAAACAATTAAAAACTTTGCAGAAAGGAATATGTACAAGTAAGAAGGGGTTACCTCCTTATGAAAAGAATTTTTTCAAGACAAGCCCATTTACAGGAAGAGATTCTCTCTTTCCTGTTAAATCTTGGAGTATGAATGTATTTGAGCCTATCTTTTCAGCAATCTGAAATGGTCCAATCCACATTTTCTGAAATTTGGTATGCTTACCTTTTTCTTCATGTGCTTTAACCCATTTCAGAACAAGATCACCAATTGACAAAATCTTTTAGCCGGTAGAACTTGCATCAAAAGAAGATTTTACAAGTTGTTGATGTTATTCATGAATAATTTTTTCTTTATTTCTATCTTCTTCTAATTTAAGGATTTGATCATATCTCAATTGAATGGATGAAGAAGGATTTTCTTCAATAAATTTCACTAGGGCTAATGATGGAAGAGCTAAATTTGATGGTATCACAGCTTCTTTTCCATAAACTAAATTGAAAGGTGAAGTTCCTATTGAAGCTTTTTCAGTGATACGATCAACCCATAATGCAAAGATTAAAGACTTGTGCCAATTCTTTTGATTTTGATCAATGGTCCTTTTAATGATTTTGATAAGGTTTTTGTTAGTGGATTCAACCAAACCATTACCTTGTGGATAATAATTTGCTGAATATTTTAATTTAAAACCTCTTTTGACTACAAATTCTATTAAACTATTTCCAGAGAAGTAAGATGCATTATCAAAGACAAGAGCTTGAGGTACACCAAACTTGGTTATGATGAATTGATCTATGAAATCAATAATTGCATCAAAATTGGCTACCTTCAAAGGGATTGCTTCTACCCATTTCGTAAAGTAATCAGTTGCAGTAAGGATGTATTTGTGCTGTTTGGAAGAATGAGGTACTATCTCACCAATAATGTCAAGCCCCCATTGTTCAAATGGTTGCTCAATACTCACTGGTTGCAAAGGAAAAGTTGGTTTCCTTTGTCTTCCACTTGCAGTTTGGCAAATTCTGCACTTCCTTACATAGTCATGTGTATCTTTAAAAAGGGTAGGCCAGTAATAGCCAGCACGAATTATTTTGTGAGCTATGGTATCACCTCCAAAATGACCTCATGTTGGTCCATCATGTAACTCCTGCAAAACCTTTTCAGCTTCAGTCTTTTCAAGACATCTTAATAAAATTGAATCATAATTTTTCCTAAATAACACATTATCAATGATCTCATATTTAATAGCCTTTAACCTTAAAGCACGTTTTCTCTTATAGCTGAGATTAGAAGGAGCATACCCATTTTTCAAGTAATAGATGAGATCAACATACTGAGATTCAGAATCTGTAACACTTATCTGACTTACTTGAATATCTTGATTTGAATCTTGATTTTCTGGTATGTTATGAGCTCCTACCAATAATCTGCAAAAACCTTGTCCTCTAACAATCTTAGCAGGTTTAATATCAATATCATATTCTTGCAAGGCTGTTACCCAGTTAGCTCTCTTTTCTCCTACTTTTTTTTGAATTAATAATTGCCTCACTGCAGAGAATGGGACAATGATTTTGGTATGTGTTTTCAAGAGAAAAGGTCATAAATGTTTGATTGATTTAAACACTGCAAAGGCTTGTTTTTCAACATCGGAATAATTAAGCTCAACTCCTTGTAGATTTGAGCTAAAGAAAGAAATTGGTGCTTCGATTTTCTGATCATTGAGCTGTGTTAAAACAGTTGCATAGGATGTTTCGGTGGCCAAAGTATACAAAATAAAATCTTTAGAAAAATCTGGGGTATTCAATGCTGGTGCATTAATAATCGCTTGTTTGATTGCCACAAAGGCTTCTTTCTCTTTATGCCCCCATTTGAATACTGAATTCTTCTTGATCATATTTTGCATAGGTAAAACAATTAAAGAAAAATCAGGAATGAATCTTTTTACAAAATTGATCTGTCCAAGAAATGATTGCATGGATTTTTGTTATGAGGTAAAGAAATATCAGAGATCTCTTTAACTCTGTCTGGATCAATGTATATACCATCTTTTGACACAACAAATCCTAAAAGTTTTCCTTCATCCAAAGCAAAGAAAGATTTCTTTGGATTTAAGGAAATACCAAATCTTCTACATCTTTCAAATATTTGCTTTAGATCATGTAGATGATTGGTTCTCTTTTTTGAAAATACTGTTATGTCATCAAGATAAACAACAACTGATTTATTGATCATACCTTTAAATGCTATGTCCATGGCTCTTTGGAAAGTTGCTCCTACATTTATTAGACCAAAAGGCATTTTCTGATAAGCATAAGTTCCCCATTTTGTTCTGAAAGTTGTTTTCAATCTGTCATCTGGATGAACTAAAACTTGATTATAGCCCGAAAATCCATCAAGAAATGACATAAGTTCAGAACCAGCTACCTTTTGAAGTATCTGTTCCATGGTTGGCAATGGAAAATTGTTTTTTAAACACGCCTTGTTTAAATTTCTAAAATCAATACAGATTCTTATATCACCATTCTTCTTCCTTACAGGTACCATATTGGAAACCCAATTGGAGTGCCTTACAGGAAAAATGATCTTGGCTTTTAAAAGTTTATTAAGTTCTGATTTGATTTGTCCTTCGAGATTTGGATGAACCTTCCTTAACTTTTGTTGAACAGGTTTAATATCAGGAAGCATTGGAATTGTGTGTTGAATAACCGAAGTATCATATGTTTTTAAATCACCATAATTCCAAGCAAAAACGTACGTTTTTATATTTGTTCAGAAGTTTAATAAAAGCATTCCTTTCCTCTGGTGTTAAATTGAGTCCTAAATTAACGTTTTGAGGATTAGAGTCAGAACCAAGATTTACTAATTCAAACTTCAAAGTGGAACTTTGAAGTTTAGCATTAGTGACTTTCTTGAATCTGTCTTTAATATCATATAAGTCCTCTAATTTAACAACAGATTTCGGAATGGGATTTTCATTACCTTTTGAGGCAATTTGAAAATCATGATCATCTTCGTCAATAATTTGTTCATCATATGATTTCTCTGAAGTCATGAAATTTAAAATATCTTGATCATGGTAGAATACTCTCCAATTTGTAACATTATCTGGGACAGATGGACGAAAAATCAATTCTACAGAAAACCTATCAGAACTGCAATCTTCAGCAGGCAGGAGTTTAGATGCAACATTAGCTAACAAGTCCGCTGATGTATTTTGATTCCTAGGAATAGGAGAAATATTGAATGCTAAAAAATGAGTGGTGAGATCTTGTACTAGGGTTTGATAGTGTTTAAGATGTCCTGAAAGACAATGGATAGTATTCCTAACTTGTTTTATGACAATTTCAGAATCACCAAAGACTTTCAAGTATTTAACATCTAACCCTATAGCTTTATAAAGTCCTTGAATCAAGGCTTCATATTCTGCAGTATTGTTAGTACACTCAAATTCTAACCTACATGATAGCATGGTTTTCTCTCCATCTGGATCAATTAAGATGTATCCTGCTCCAGCTCCATCATTAGACTTTGATCCATCAAAATATAACGACCAAAATAAATATTTATCTATTGGCTTATCTACAATTACATCAGAAATATTTACAATTCTGGAAGAATCAGATTGTGAAAAATTTTCTATTTGAGAAACAAAAGTATTTACATAAAAAGGTGATTGCAGTGCTTGGAAGTTTCCAAGAAATGACTCGGCAGAATAACCTCCAAGAATATTGTTGTTGAATGCCACAGGCTCATTAGGTTGTTCAAATTCAGTGACAGTGTGCGTCATATGTTTTTCTTGTTCAACTTTGATTTGATTTGGTTTCCCTTTGTAGGGAAGCCACATATGTGAATAATCAGTTGAGATATAACCATTAAGTTTCGCAGACCAGTCCCTGCTTAAGATTAATCCATAGAATTCAGGAATATCAACAATCAAAATATCAATTCTTTGGACAATCCTAGGATCGGAAGCTAATCTGATAGTAACTGAATTGATTTCTCCTACAACTTGAACTTTAGAGCGATCCAATTGAACAATATGAACTGCCGATTTCTGTGGTTCGATATTCAATTTGGCACAGACAGAAGTAGGCATTATATTGGAGGAGGCTCCAGAATCAATCAAACAATTGTGCAGATTTTTATTGTACATCTCATAAGTCAAAATAAAAGGAGGAGTCTGAGAATTTGACTTTTCTCCAATGAGCATGGTATCAGTATCATCTACCTTATCTGGTGGCTTACCAACTCCTCTAGCTGGTTTTGCAACTACACCACTTGGTAAAGGAGCAATTGGTGTAGCGTTTAATTCTTTTAATAGCAACTTCTGCTGGTGTTTTAGTTTGCTGAGTTCATGTAAGGAAATGTTGGCTTTGATCTTTTTCATGTCTTCAACAATGTTATACTCCATAGGATCTGACACCACTAAAGTCTTTGTTGTCGATGTGGGAGGATTAGAAGAGGATGGCTGATTCTGAGTAGGTAACGAAGAATTTTTCTTTACAGGAGATTTGTCTTTGGTACTTGGAGTTGTAATTTTCTTTTTAGGAACTATTTGCACTGGTTCCGATGTAGATTTACTCCTAGTACTTACAGGCATAGCTTCTTGTTCAACCTCACTATCAAAATTAGGGAGAATAAAATCCCACATTCCATGCAATTCAGCTATTTCTTCATTCTCATCTTCCTCATCTGATACCAAAGATGTATCTTCTTCTTCTTCCTCTTCTTCTGATTCTGCATTAGAGATTGCAATAGGAGGTTTAGATTCAACTTGGTTTCTTCTGAAATTTCAGAATGGTTTTTTGGTAGAAGTTTCAGCTACTTGTTTTTTAATTTCAACCATTTCATTTGACATGGTTTTAAGAACTTTCTGTAAACCTTCCATGTCATATGGGTCTTTAGCCTTTTTCTTTGAATCATCTTTGAAGCTGACCTTCTTTAATTTCCTTTCCTCAATAACATTTTTCTTTTCTAGAGAAATAATTCGTTTCTCTATTGCAATAGCCTCTTTCATATTCTTGGCTAATGTAGGTTTTGCAGCTCTATCTACAAAAATTTCTATGTTTGAGGGTAAAGCAGTTATGTACCATTCACTTCTGACCTGTTCACTAGGCCTCGAATCTGTGTGGATTTTGTTCAAGAGTTTGTTGAATCTAGCGTTGAAATATTTAATGGGTTCCTTGGGTTCTGCTTTCAAATTTGAGAGAATGTTGATTAAAGTAGCTATTGATCTGTCATCTCCAAATTTGGTTAAAAAATGATCTGCAAAAATGGCCCAACTTGTTATGGATCCTGAAGGTAATGAAAAGTACCAGGATCCTGCTGCCCCTTGAAGAGTATAAGGGAATAATCTGACTACAACATCTTCATGTACGACTCCATTCAAATTTATAGCCAACATAAAGTTATTGATGTGTTCTTCAGCTTGAATGTTAAGATCTGGACTAAAATTTGGAAGCCATTTTCCAGAATTGTCAGGTAAATCATGTAAAGGTGCAGGCATTTTGACAGCTCCTGGAGTAGCCCATGGTCTAGCCATTATTGGAACAACTATTGGAGGAGTAGTAGAGACTGGTGGTGTCTGAACATAAGTTGTTGGAATAGATGATGTTGGGATTGATGATGATTGAGCAGATGATGTGGAAACGACTGTACTTTGTTGAGTTGAGATTTCAGAAACAGGTAATTGAATATGAGATGAAGAACCTATATCACTTACTGATTCCGATTGAGTTCTTTTTGACTTGACTCTACTAGGTAAAGGGAATTCTTTCGGAGAAATACCAAGTTTTTCACTTTGAAGCCTAGTAAGAGGTTTTGAAGAAACAAATTTTGAAGTTACACTACCTTCAGATATTTCAGACTCATCTAAAGATAATGAGAATCCTTTCAATTTATGAATTAAATCTTGAACTTCAGGAGACTCAGGAGTTTGATTGTCTGATTGTTTTGAGATTTTGGTAGTGGGTGTCTGAATATTCTTCTCAATTTCTTCTATAGGATTTTGTATTTCAGAAGAAATTGAAGAAGTTGATGAGGGTGTTTTGCTCTCAGAATGGCTTGTGGGTAAAGATTTACTTGCCATTTATAGCTCAGGCCCTCCTTCTAGCGCCAAAAATGTTGAAGCCTAGAAAATCTCTGCTTCAAACATTGGGGAAAACCACCCGGTCGGGACCTTAGGACAGCTCCTTTTCCGTTTGGTATGGTGGCTCCGACTGGATTTAAAGGACCAGTTTCCTTATAACTAAATGGGTTGGTGATGGGTTGATTTGGATGAGTGGAAATGAGACTAAATTGACTGAAAATAAAACTATCTAATTTCAACTAAATGCTGATAAAGAAATACTAAAACTAACCCAGGCAATCATATGTGAATACAACTTAAGATTGTTCCAATTTAACAATAACCATAAAAATGTATTATCATTTAAATCGAAATGTGCAGAAATAAATAAAGATAACTCTGTTTAAGAAATTAAACAGAGTTGTATTAGCATATTGCATTCATCATTGTATACCATCTATATATACTTATGAAAGATAACATTTCAATTATACTCACAAATGATATATAAGGAAATGTTGTGAAAACAAATATATATAAATGATACAAATTTTAAAGCGAATATCATAAGACAAAAGAAATCAACAGTGAACAGATAGAAATACCTTATTCATCTTGAAGACTTTCAAATGAAATCCAATACTCTAATCCAGTAATTCTGATGCAAAATCAAATCCAAGGTATAGAAATGCAACACTTTAAAGATAATTCCGCATAAAATCACCAGATGTGATCCTTTTAAAAAATATATGAGCCAGTGGAGTACAAAAATGTAATCTCCAAGTCAAAATATTAAAATCCAGGACCCTTCTCTAAATGCATGAGAAGGGTTTAAATACTACTTTGCTAAATCTAAAAATAGTCTATTACAAAAATTAAGGATTCGGTTTAATGACCGTCATTTTCCTAGGAAAAAATACAGTGAAATTAAAACTAAATATAAAAATAAAGACGATTAACTAACTACTTATGAACTTGATCTTTAAACTTGCAAACATCTAGCATAGTTTTGAGAAGATGTGGTTGACCGACTTCAGAATTCAACTGTCCTGAAAAGACAGAGTCGACAAGTGTGGGTGCAATCTTCTCAGTAGAATTGATGATACAATTAAGTGCACTGTGCTGACTGTGTGGCTTTACTAAGTATGTCCAGTAAGAGTCCCAGTTTAATCTTGTCAGCCCTTGGATTGATTTCGCTCTTTCTTCTGCCTTTTGCCTCCATTCTGTTTGTAGTTGATGTGCCTGTGGGAGATATCCCGGAACAGTTTCTGAGATCAAATTATCTTTGTGCAAATTATCATTTACACAATCGGTAAGACTGTTTGCCGCTGTAGCCACCTCCTCTGCTGCCTTCTCTGCCCTTATGATTTGTGCATCCCAGTTATTGAAAAGTATTTCCTTATGGTTTTCATTAATAATGGGTGCACTAACTTTTCTGCCTTCTTCTGTTTTTTTCCATACCAAATAATCATTGATTTTTTCATTAATCAAATCATAATCATTTTGTAAATCTACGACATGATTTGTGATTTTATCACTCTCTTGGCAAAAAGAATTCCATTGCAAGATTTTTTGGCATAAAACTTCCTCTTGTTGCAGTAGTTGATTGTTTAAAAAGATAGTTTCTGAAATAAACTCAGGAAGCTTAGGATCATCTTTGTGATGATCTTGGATAATCTGTATTTTTTTCTCTTTATCAGCCAAGCTTTTTTGATGTCCTATTTGCATTTCTTGAAGTTGTTGTTGTAACTCTTCAAGTTTCAATTGTGCTTCATTATTGGCCTGTACCTGTTGCAATTGTTGTTGTAGAACTTTTATCTGTTCTTCTTTTTCATTCAACAAGAGTTGTATCTCAAATGCCTTGTCAATTGTTGCAGAAGCATAAGCCCCTATCATTTGAGATAACTTAGCGAGATTATCAGTAGGTTCTGTGGTAGGATCTTTCCACAAAACATCTAGTTGTTCTGCTTCAGTAGCAATTGCACCTTCTAACTTTCTCTTTTTTCTCTGTTTCTTCACTACTGCTTTGTATTTTGGGCTGTAGAATACATCTAGAGGAGGAATGTCCTCTACATTAATTAAAATTTCAGAAGAGGGTGTTATTGGTATGTGTTCAGTCACTGTGACTGTGTTGCTTGTTCCTGTGCTCAAAACTTTGGTTGTCTAGACAGGGGTCTGTACATTCTGTCCTTCTACATTAATCAATTGGTTAAAACTTTCCCATTCTTTGTATAACTCAATGGTGACTGGCTGTTGTTGTACATTGGTTGGAGGAGGATTTGTCTGTTGAGAAGTCAAAATTTGTTGTTGAGGAAGTTATTTCAATTGCGCAGAATCTTTCACTGATTCTTCAATTTTATCTTCCTTTTCATTAGACTTATTGGAATGTTCATAAGTCTCTCTGTCAGATTTTGACTTAGATTTATCTGTACTCGAACTGCCATTAAGACTAACACTAGGAGTTTGCTCCCTTGCGGGTTCCAAGTGAAGATTTTCCAAAGGAATAGCAGTTAGTCTTCTCTCTCTGTAAAGTTTAAATTCCTGGAATTCCTCTGGAGATAACTGCATTTGAGTTGAACTCAAAACTTCTTTAAATGAACTTCTTGTTTGGAACATATCATCAAAAAGATCTTGTTCCCCAGAAAATTCCCTTACTCTGATTGCATTGGTGAAATTCTTAACAATATTATTTGGGTCAAATAACCTTCTCGGAAATTTGAACAGCTGTAAGCATGTAATGTTGCTTACTTCTTTGAATGCGTGACCAACATCAAACAGTGAAAATGTTCCACAGTTTACGGGAAATTGTGGCCAAATGCCTTTCTTCTTCTCTTTTAAGTCTTTCGTTAAACCTCCTTGGCCACAGGTCTGATAAGCAATCTCTCGAGCAACAAGTCTATCTGGAATATATAGGGGTAAAACATGGGGGGAAGCAGAGCTTCCAAAAACCCTCACATAAGTGAACAATTCTTCTCTGAACCATCTCGCGACGGGGAGAATGTCGACCTCTGTTTCTGGAGATAACCTTGGGGCATCCTTATTGTACAATGTTATGTACAATGGCAGCATTATACCATGACAAATTTGGTAAAAATGGGGGACAAACTTAGACTCCCATAGTTCCTTATGGTACACATGAATAGGCAAAGGATCGTGGATAGTCCATTGCCAACCCATCACAGGGAATTTAGAGACAAAACATATAGCATCCATGACATAAGCAGATAAATAAAAAGACGGATAAATCCACTGAGAAACATTTCGTTTGCACCGGTAGTGAAAAATAGCAGTGGTCAAATTATCAGATAAGATTTTGGCCCAGTCTACAATTGTAGAATTAACGACAGCATTCAACAAAGGGAGCCATTCAGGCAAGATCATATTTATGTCAGGCTTTCCAAAAAGCCTGCATAACATTGCAGCAGCAAAACAATAAGGAGAGGTAAGTGAACCAGTACTGTACATACCGTGTTTGTTTTTCTTCAACGGTTCATCTCTTTTGGTCCACTCTTGTGTGCATTCCGACAAATTTGCATGTTCTTTGGAAAAATATTCCATGAATTGCTTATTATAAGTCGCCTGAGGTTCCGGCAACTGATACATCAGCCTCAAATCTTCCGTAGTGAACGACCCGATTATCTCGAGTTGGAGTTCTAAATTGCCTGTCTGAAATATCAGTGCCGTCTAGCACCCATTTCACCATGTCTGTATACGGAAGAATCCTCGGCCTTGCCGCTATTCTATGCAGAAATGAGCAAGCCAGTTCTTTAAGGGTTGCCTCAGACGTATTGCTGGAACCTATTGTAGCTGCAACTTTCATCACCACAGGATTTTCTTCTTCCAGTAAATTATACATTCCTTCCCATGTGGTTATACCGACATCCTTATTGCAAGCGGTGTCTGCATACAGTGAAGCCATTTCTCTGTTTTCAGAATTCGAGCTCTTCTCTTTCTTACCCATAATGTTTAGTGAAAGCTTTGTATAGACGCTTGCTCCTTCGTGCTTGCGTTTTATGAGTTAAATGACAGTAATGGCATGAGAAAGGTGATGCGATTGTTTTAAATGTAAAGGCGGATAAAATATATTATTATAACGTGAAACGACTTTCAATCAAAACAAAATCTCATTTACCATTAATTGACAATCCATTCATTTAATCCAATCATTAAAGCGCATAACAGATATTGATATGTGGGAAGATTTTCTTTGAACAACGCGCTTTTATGAATCTGCGACATTGCGATCTGCGATCTGCGCAATATCGCAATATCGCAAAAGCGCAAATCGCAAAACGTAACCATCGCAAATTGCGAAATAGCGCAAAAGCGCACATCGCAAATAGTGCAAATCGCAAATAGCGTAAAAGCGCAAAATTGTAAATAGCGCAAAAGTATTCGTTTAACATTTCCTTTTTCTGCGTTATGCGATCTGCGACCAATATGTTGTTGTATAGGCTTTTGGGATCGCATTATCGCAAAATCGCAATTTCAGTTTTACAAAAGATATCTACTATTTTGCGATGGATGCGCTATTTTGTTTAAAGAACAATTTTATTGTAATCTATCATAAACTTAAGTGTTTCTTAAGGTTCTTTCTAAGGGATTTCCCTAAGTTTATGATAGAAAGTTTTATTTGAAAAGAAAAACAAAATCTAATTGATTTTTTTGGATTTTTTAACTAAGGGTCCCCATTTATTTAGTATTATTACTAATATTAAATAAAAAGGGGGGTTGTTGTTGGTCACAACACATACCTAGCCTAAAATATTCATTATCAAATCAATTTGGTTTTGATCTCACGGAGAGAGCCCTCTACAACCTAGTAGGGCCATCTAATAGGTAAAAGCGGTCTGTGGTTACCTTTGTTGGTCTCCTTCTTAGCCTTCGGAGATCCGGTGGATTGCTAACATTGACCACTATACAATACTATCTAAGTTGATCACTGCACAATGCTGCTTAAACTAATCACTGTACTACATTGCGTATTGAACCCTGACTATTGAAAACTACACAACCTGACCACTGCTCACTATTGTAAAAATTGCTACCACTAACCACTGCACACTGCTCATTGTTGTATAAACTGCTACCACTGACCACTGCACATCACTGAAAGTCACATGCCAACATTGCTACTAAACCACTGCACAAAACATGAATATATGAGTGTTCATGAGATCACAAAGCTAGCTGCCAACTACCACTGAATCAAAATTCCTATGCAACTACAAGTAATGAACACAAGTGTCTGATGACAACACAATCCAAGATGCCTCAAATCATCCCTATGACCTACTTCCAATTTTCTCAAACATTTCCCGAGTAGGTCTACCAACATATCTCTAATAATTTTTGTTGCTAGTCACAAATCATACACCGTTGTCCATGTCTCGTGTAAATAAGTTGTGCAACAAGGTTGTTATCACTGCCAAGATTCATGTCAAGTTAAATTCAAGGTGTCAACTCACAGTCAATTATCTATATGTTAGTTCTAGGTGTTAAGTCAATATATCAAGTCTAGGTGTCAATTCAATAGGTCATGTCTATGGGTTAAGTCTATATGTCAAGTTCATGTGTTAATATGATGTTAACTCAAAAGGGTTTGTATGTCAAATCACTATATTTATGTTTTTATTCTACGTGTTAGGTTACAGTGTTAAGTATTATATATCAATTTTATAGGTCAATAAGTCAAGTCATATCAAGGTCTAATAGTTATCTCAATCTCACTCCTAAATTACATCATTGTTTAATTATTATTCCCATTGTCATATATATATATAGTCACTTTAAGATTATTGTCAAATCTATATCAACTATATGTCATTGTCAATATCTCATGTCACTATTTGTTACACTATTGTCACATGATTCATTGTTGTTGCTATATGTTCCATTGTATATGTATTAAGTACACTTTGTAGTTAACTAGCTGTACCAATTGTCTTCAATGAATAGTAAAGCATTGTCCTAAGCATTCATAATCGAACTTGTATAGAATTAAGTAGGAATACATTTTAGCTCATTGTTTACTTATTGTAATAACCATGCTACAACATACCCACAAGCTGTCATGCAACCTCAATTATTTCGCTGTCAATAAGATCATGCAAATGTCATTGTTTTACCATCATCACCAATTAGGTCTCAAAACAAAGTTACTATACTTTGGTTTAGAATTACAATGAGAGTTTTTTCAACAAGATGCACATGATATTAATGAATCAAAGTCAAGCTTCACATCATAACATGGGCCACTTCAACAAAATTTGAAGTCAATGATTGGCTTAGTACATTTGTTTCTTGAAATTGTTCATTGATAAATTGAGATTACTGCTATTGTCTTACAGTGAGAATCAACATCACATATTGACAATGGGATGTTATTGTCAACTCTAACTATATATCAGTTCAATGTACATAAGGATTGTTGTCACAATTTTCAGTGCATCACAGTGAGTGTCATAAGGCACAGTTCCATTTCTCAAACACAACTATGTTCATCAAGTTCACTACATACTCAATATTAAAGTATTGTCCAAGAATGAAGTGGAAAAGAATACTTAGGGCCTAAAACTATACTCCAACGAATCCCAAATTCCAACAAAAAAACACACAAAAATAGACTCATAAATAGTACTATAACAAGTGCCCTAATGCATAGGTCTAGTTCTGTAAGAGAAGCACAGTGAAAAAACAGGTATGAGCCCTAAACTTGGAAGTATCAGTCCCAAACTTCGTTGTCTTGTAGAGTGATTTTCCTAAGAGGGCTGAGGTCAGAGATGAGGGGAAAATATATTGTTTTAAGCCCTAGTCACCTCAAGTTTGAGGCATTGTCTACAAGTCCGAAATTACAAGATTTTGATGCCAAGAACATGTCGACAAAAGGCTAAAACACCATCTCAAAACAAATACTCAACACTAAATTGAAACCAATCCAAATGAGGCTTCATCACAGGCTATATGTATTAGAGGGACACAAATTTGCAAAGGATAAAGAACCCTAGTCGTAGGGATGTAAAAACAACTTAGCCCCAGGGTTGAACAATGAGACAATGCTTGTTGAGTAAAAGAAAATAATACCTTGAGTTGTTTTAGAACCAATCACTTCAATCTAAATCGCTTCAATTTGTATGTTCCTTGTCTTATGATTCTATGAGAAAGATTTGAAGATAAGATGACCTCCCATGGCATTGATCCTTCCTCTTGTTTGAATTTTGATCACTCTATGTCCACTTCCATCTACTGTGCTTCTTTTGACTACTCTGTCATCATCAATTTGAATTCGTCGAGCCCTGTCCTCTTTGACACCTAGCCCTCTCTCCCACATCACCAATTATGTTGACTAGAAAAGGAAACTCAATCACTGTTGGGGGAAATAATATATGTAAAGTAAAAAGTCAAAACATCAAAGTATTTCAGATGGAAAATATGGACATCAACTGGAAACTTCACTAGCAGATGAATTCTCCCATCTCTCTCATGCAGGAAATTGAGGCCCTAAAAGACAAGACAACTCGTTAAGGTCACTAAATTGATGCACTTTGGTGGCATATTCAGGACCTAAAGTGGTAGTTCAAAGAAAATGATAATTAGATATTACCAACAATACTTCGATTTGACCCAAGATAAAATTACAGTTAGATCTTAACAAGCCTCTAGGAAAATCTCTCTCCTTTTACTAATGTTTTCATATTGTAGATGTATCCTTTTGCTCGGTCAATTTTGTAAAATATATGTATGTCGGTCTGCTACATTAGTTTGTTTTCAATAGTATTTTGTTTCACTAGACTATACATCCTTGGAGGATCCTGTAAAAGAAGCAACAATGTATTGAATCTCATGTGTGGTCGTTGCGTTCATACACATATTTTAATAGAATCTCTACTCATTTTTGTTTTTAAAAAACTACATTTTATAAGTGAAACAAGTGCTACAATGTAGCTAAGTACCTACCACTCAAGATACAAGTTATGATTTAGGAAAAACTGCAAATTGATATACAAAGTGGAATAATTAATTGTTGCATAAGAGGTAAGGACTTGCATAAATTTTGGTGGGTAGTAATCACTGGTAAGTTTGACATTTATAGTTTAATCCTACTTAATGAGTGCTAAAGAACAAATAAATAATGGCAGACAATAACTATTGGTAAGTATATTTATTGACATCTTGTTTTGATCCATTTTTTATGCAAAATAATTGCTTTAATTATGGTGGGCAATCAGTTTGGATGGTTTTCCTATGAAGCTTAAAAATGATAAATCACTACACAAATATTTAAAAATCATGATATAAATTTTGTAATTGTAACTAGAAATTATGTCAGAAAAATCTAAGGAAGTTACCTACATGGCATTGTATTATGCAAAGGTTGCAATAAGACCTTAAAGTTATGGTCCAATTAAGTGTTTGAAAGTTGTTTTTTTTAATAATATTGAAATACATATATTTTTTTCGAGGTTAAACATTATAACTTGCATTGTTCAATGCTAAACTAATAGTGGTCAACGGACAAATCAATTTCTAGAGTCCATCCTTGGTAGAGACTAATAACATCAACATCAATATGATATGGAAACGCATGCTATGTATGAACAATAATATTAAATTCAATACATATGTTAACTATACATATCAAGTCAAATATAACTGTAAAATATACATATATTATAAAAATTATAATAATCAAATATAATACATGTCAACCAACAATCGACTATATACAAGTCAACCATTCCTATAAGTTAGGTTCACTACCAAAGCCAAAGGTGCCAATACCTATGTGAGTAGTGTTGAGAATTTGGAGGGCCAGTGATTAATACAAATTCTCTTCTTGATAGTTACTTGTGAGCTTACTTGTGTTACTTATGTCTTCTCTTCTTTTAGCTTAGTTAATATTTCATCAAGTCAATTATCAAAATGCACAAGACACAAAAGTTAGGCTCCTAGAGCCAGGGCAAAACCCCTCCCTCTTGGAGAGGAAAACCCGCAAATAATTCTTCTTATAGATCTTCAAACGAAAAGTCCCATGACCTAGACTAAAACCCTTAACCTAAGTATGCTTCCAAGACCTTGTCTCTTCTTCTTTGATGATTTCCAACGCCGATTCTTCTTCTTGCACTGACTTGTACTATGTTACACCAACACTTGGAGAACACAATCTCTAAGTATTTCTTTGTTGACTTAGTTACTCAAACACTCTATCTCAGTCCCTATCCATAAGCTTGTTCATATGTTAGGCTAGGTCATTTGGGACCCTTAACTTCTTGTTAACTTGAGGTTACTTCACTTGGGATATACTATCTTTCCTTTATATATACATTAGGATTCCTTATTGTCTTCACACTGTAATGTCACTATTTTAGGTTGCTGTAGTATATCCACACTTTCTTTAGTCTTGATCAAATGATGTTCTCCACACTGGAATCCGCAGTTAACCCTGGCCGAGATCTGCACTTCTTATCTGAAAAACACAATATTTTAGTTCAGAACAGTCCGTAGTTTATCCTCAGAAGAATCCACACTTCTGTTACAAATTAACCCGCAATTATTCTTTCACAAATCCACACTAAAAAACCTTGAACATGACTTCAAAAATCTGCACTATATTCTGTGCCTCTTTATTTCCTGTACCTCTGAAATCTGCACTATATTCTGTGCCTCTATATTTCTTGTACCTTTGAAATCCGCACTGCATTTTGTGCCTCTGTATTTCCTGTACCTCTATACTTATGCAATTTTTTGTGTGCCAAAAGATCTGCAGTGCAAGGGTATATATAGGGCACTGATCTCACTTTTGGGCCGACCATACAGCCAACCTTAACACAACAGTAGGCCGACAAGAGATGTAATTTCTTCAGCATTTCATGAGGTATTTCTTCAGCATCATTGAAGGTTTTCTTCACTATATTTTGGAGCTTGTCTTCAACGTTATATGAGGGTTGTTGAGAGCTTCTTCACAAGGTCTTTGGAGCATAAACATCTAAACTAAATCTTTCATGTATATGACACTTAATTATAGAAGAAGACAAAAACCTAGAAGACATCAAGAAGAAGTCTATAACCTATATAATAAAATCTTGTTCATGAAACCCATGAAGCAAGTACACCAAAAATACATTTTATTATCTTTGTCTTCTTATTTACATAAATACATAATTACATAGTCAACATGAAGACCGACCTAGTTACACATTTCAACACTCCCTCTTAACTATGGAGGTATTTATATAGGTACATGGTTTCTTTCAAACTAAAGAATCTCATAAGAAGAATCAGATTGGTAATCACATCTGTATATCATCATATCAACCAACATTGCCCTAGTGAAAGGCCTTGACTAACAACCCCATCTCTCAACGAGACAATGGGCTACAATGCTGGCAAGACACATGACTTATAGACACCATCGTCATTGTCTCTCCAAGGTACATACTCCACCCGGGTGTTCCCAAAGTATGACCTTCTTGGACTATTCTTCTCTTGGGTAGCTAGCCCTCAAAGAACATCGGTCCCCAACTACTCTTATCTTGAATGCCCTAACACATTCTCAAAGAGTATCGAATGCCAGATGATTACCCAATCCTCCATTATGTCTTCCCAAGTGAAGACCAGAATGATGTGTCTATCTCTCCCTCTCAACCAGGGAGGACCTATTCCACAAGGGAATGTACTCATTCCTATAAAAGGAATGCACCTAAGCTCATTCTTAGGAATTACCAAGTTTCTTCCAATTAAGAAACTTATCACCAGGCTCCCTCTTAACCAGGGACCTCCAACAACAATGGTGAGACACCCAGCTACTCATGAAGAATTATTGTCCTCGATGTCATGGATTTCGATATTGAGGAATCTTCAAATTTTAGCTTCATAGGGCACAGATCATCCATCACTTTCATCCATGAGTCATGTCAACTATCAGAAATTGATTCATCAGACTTCCTTATCTGGTCCACTTTTATGCCAGGCTGCTTTCCTTCGAATCATATCCAAGGATCATACATCCTTTCTCATGATTAGCAGTCTTCAATGATGATCTTTCACCATGACATCTTCCTGTAGGCATCGACATCCTTATTCAGATTGACACATCTCCTAATGATATGTTTTGTCAAGGGTATTCTTCTTTACCGGACTTCTGTCAGAGTCTGCATATCTTCCCAGGAGATATCTTAGTCACATCTTCTTGGCTTCTAGATGATAACTGCCTCTTGACATGGTTTCATTTTATGATCTCTTCCTTTCCACACATTCTTTATTCCCAGGAACTTACAAATTTTCAGTTTCTCGTTGCAACCACCTCATATTCCATGAGGACATATTATGTTTATTTCATATGTCAGTGCACCGAGAGATCCTTCTTCATAGATCATACTTCTAAATATGGAATTTTATTACCTGCAACCATATGACATGACTTCACAGCATCCAATATCAGCATATATGTCAGCATACCTCATACCTATTTTCCTGAGTCATCCTATAGAAATTTCTCTAGAATGAAGAGCTTCATTCATTTGGCCTGCTCCATGAATATGTCATCACATCCAGAATTCGGTTTCCATGATGACCCTTGATCTTGATGACTGCTTTACTTTAGTAATGTTATCAGAGAGGTTTTTCCAGAAGTTGTTTCACCGAGAGCTCCTTCCATGCTTCTATCGTGATGTACATTGCTTCCTATCATACTATTTTACAATCAATCAGAAATCACTTAAAGAGAAAGATGATCTTAATCATAATAGAGATCTCTCGCTTCCTCTTTCTTAGATCTCTTAGCATTAGGTTCTTCTTTTTCATTAGTGACATGGGCTTCTTCCTTTTTCCTCTTGTCCTTTCCAAA
Organism: Pinus albicaulis; assembly: GCA_034641835.2. NCBI lineage: Eukaryota > Viridiplantae > Streptophyta > Pinopsida > Pinales > Pinaceae > Pinus > Pinus albicaulis. The sequence continues at coordinate 443,436,813 of CM076569.1, forward strand.
TTTAGGGCAATATCTTTTATAATGCCCAAGTTCATTACATCCAAAGCATCGTATGTTGTCCATATTCCTTCTTTTATTCTGAGGGCCAAATTTATTGAATCTTCCTTTCTTCCTATATGAGGCTACAAAGGCACGATTCCCTTCACTTGGTCCTCTATCAGATTTGGCCTTTAGTCTTGTTTCCTCTACTTTACATAGAGACCATAAATAATGGAACGGGGTGGCTTCTTTCTTCCCGTATAAACTAGATGTGAAGTTTCTCCATTCCTCTGGTAGAGCATTCATCACCACTATAGTCATCTCAGTGTCAGACATTACTTCTCCTAGTTCCTGTAGTTGATCTCTTATTTCAAAAATCCTCATAAATTATGGAGTGATTCCTTCTTCCCTTGATAATTTCATTTTGTATAGTTCTTATCTTAGAGAGTTTGCTTCTCCTGCAGTACTCATAGAGAATAGCTCCACCAGTTTCTCATATATTTGTTTTGCAGACTTTAGTTTTTCTACATAGGGAATAAGAGAGTCTTTAATGGATTCTATGAGAATCCTCTGGGCTCTAATTTCTCCCTTCATGTACTTGGCATGGGCTGGAGCATCTTATTTTGGGGTTTGAACAATAGATCCTTTGATATAGTCCATTACTTATTCTTCAATTAAATTCAAGTTTGTCATCTTCTTCCATGCACTAACGTTTGATGACCCAACCGGTTTGTTGCTTTCTTTACAATAAGACATCTTGACAGATAAGGTCATGGATACTTACTTGAGTATAGTGGCTTGCAGCTTCCTTAATGATGGTTGAAAATGAAGTCAAGGGTTTCCTTTAAAATAGGAGCTTCTTCAATGTAGGTGTACTTGAGTCCTTGATTATAAAGAATATCTTCAGAAGTTGAGGTTCTCTTCAAACAATGCCTTGAGTGCAAATATTTTATGGAAAATATTATTTTCTTGAATGAGTTGATCTTTTGAATGAGATAGGAGATCTTAATTGAAGTAGCTAGATAGTCTTCCTTGCAAACTGATTTGACTTTCCAACCCAAACTTGATCTACGCTTCCTTGAGTGTCTTTGTTGACAAGAAGCCCTTATGTTCAACACCTTAGCTCTGACACCATGTTGACAATTTGGAGGGCTAGTGATTAATACAAATTCTCTTCTTGATAATTACTTGTGAGCTTACTTGTGTTACTTATGTCTTCTCTTCTTTTAGCTTAGTTAATCTTTCATCAAGTCAATTATCAAAATGCACAAGACATAAAAGTTAGGCTCCTAGAGCCAGGGCAAAACCACTCCCTCTTGGAGAGAAAAACCCACAAATAATTCTTCTTATAGATCTTCAAATGACAAGTACCATGACCTAGACTTAAAGGCTTAACCTAAGTATGCTTCCATGACCTTGTCTCTTCTTCTTTGATGATTTCCAAGGCTGATTCTTCTTCTTGCATTGACTTGTACTATATTACACCAACACTTATAGAACACGATCTCTAAGTATTTCTTCGTTGACTTAGTTACTCAAACACTCTATCTCAGTTCCATTCCATAAGCTTGTTCAGATGTTAGGCTAGGTCATTCAGGACCCTTAACTTCATATTAACTTGAGGTTACTTCACTTGGGATATACTATCTTTCCTTTATATATACATTAGGAAGGTAGATTTACCTTCCGTATTGTCTTCACATTGTAATGTCACTATTTCAAGTTGTTGTAGTATATCCACACTTTGTTTAGTCTTGATCAAATGATTTTATCCACACTGGAATCCACACTTAACCCTGGCCGAGATCTGCACTTCTTATTATTTGAAAAACACAATATTTTAGTTCAGAACAGTCCGTAGTTTATCCTTAGAAGAATCCGCACTTCTGTTACAAATTAACTTGCAATTATTCTTTCACAAATCTGCACTGAAAAGCCCTGGACATGACTTCAAAAATACGCATTGTATTTTGTGCCTCTTTATTTCCTGTACCTCTGAAATCCACACTATTATGTGCCTCTGTATTTCCTGTACCTTTGTACTTACGCAATTTTCTTTGTGCCAAATGATCCGCAGTGCAGGGGTATATATAGGGCACTGATCTCACTTTTGGGCTGACCTTAACACAACATGTAGGCCAACAAGAGATGTAATTTCTTCAACATTTCATGAGGTATTTCTTCAACATCGTTGAAGGTTGTCTTCACTATATTTTGGAGCTTGTCTTCAACGTTGTATGAGGGTTGTTGAGAGCTTCTTCACAAAGTCTTTGGAGCATAAACATCTAAACTAAATCCTTCATGTATATGACACTTGATTATAGAAGAAGACAAAAACCTAGAAGACATCAAGAAGAAGTCTATAACCTATATAATAAAATCTTGTTCATGAAACCCATGAAACAAGTACACCAAAAATACATTTTATTATCTTTGTATTCTTCTTTACATAAATACATAATTACATAGTCAACATGAAGACTGACCTAGTTACACTTTTCAACAAGTAGATTCAAATACATCAATGTATCCACTAGATAATAATGTAAAAAGGTTGATTTGTTGTTGGAGGAGGAGATGGTGGTTGGTATACTAGAGGTGTTGGTGGCTGAACCATTATTGAAGGATGAGATGTTGGTTGTTCCAATAGAGGAGATGGTGGTCAACTTGCTACTAAACTAGGAGACGGTGGTTGATCCACTATTGGAGGAAGAGATGGTAGTCAGTATACTGCCAAAGTAGATGGTGGTTAGTCCACTATAGGAAATAAAGGTTAATTTGGTGCTAGAGAAGGAGATGGTGGTTGGTTTATTCATGAAGAAGAAGGTGGTCAATCTGCTATTAGAAGAGACGGTGGAGGTTGAGGAAGAGGTGGTGGAATAGTACTATCCTTGATAGATGAATTTGAAGAAGAAAGTTGAGTAGCCATAAACATCTTGAATAGGTTGGGAGCACTGAAAACATGACACATCAATAGTGGCATATCATGAGATAAGATCACCTATATTGTTGTAAGCTTAGATTCCTACATGGTTGCCTAAGCTCTTGTAGGGACCACTCTATGGAAATACATTAGTGCACATATTTTATTTGTTATATCTTGATAGAATTTTCGGATATGGCTTGCACAACATCCCATGTCTATACACTTAAGGTGGCTCATTTTCCTTCATAATTTCCTCATCATGTTGGGTCGGCACCTCCCCAAAATACATTCCAACATGTACAAAACAATAGACAATTTAAATAATTAAATGATAATTTCTTACATTCAATTACATCTACATTAAAAAAGATAAAAAGTATGTGATTATATTAATCAAAATTATGACAATATTACCTATCACATTTAGTGGCTTGACTAGAGTAAAAAGGACGTTCCAACATACTCACCAGTCCATCCCTTCGTATGGGTACTGTAAAAAATTGAGGAGATTATCATCCTCACTAGACAATAATTTCAATACCTTTTAACCAACTTGCATTCACATCCACTTCAACTAGTCCCTTTTAGGAAAAATCTGTTCCCACATGTGCATAAACACATTAGTCATTAACCTATGAAGAAAACAATTTAATGTAGGTCGAGTCACTAGGAACCTCTAAAAATAAAGTAAATAACTCTGAAACAAAGAATAAGATAATCCCCCCCTCAAACACAATATAATAATGATCCACAATAAAACAAAAGATTACAAAAAAATGGTAGACCACCTATTCAATCTATGCCTTTGAACTAAACTATCTACATAGTGCATTAGAGGGCAACTTATGTGTTATCCATTAGAGGTATAACGTGCTAGTGTCATGAACATAAATGACATCAATTCATGTATACACCACTAGCCACCAACACTCTAAAAGGAAATAGGGTAAGTGGTAGCCACATTGATATATATTTACACATATGTCATCTAGTTGTCTCATATAATGCTCAAAGACAGATTGGGGAAGTGGAGAAAATCCTTCCCTCTTAGATGATGTAGTAATAAAATAAATATCCACCTCTTTGGGTTAGCACTAGAGATCAAGATTGACCATGAATGCATGTCTAACATTATTATACTAATAGATCAACTACAAAAATAAGCACATGTTCCCTTTGAGAGATTTACCTTGTTCATAAAACTTGACGAAGCCAAAATCCCTCAAGAAAACATGATGTTATGCAATAATAAGATGAGGGTACATATCCCTATCTCTTTGTCTACTATCAGACTCTCAAACAAATATTTACATAACCCATTGCATTTGTATCTATTGTACTTACAAAATTCATTGGGCACAATAAATATCATAAACACTTTATACTAGTCATTTTTAGTAATTCTTAAAAATTGAAATTTCGCTTCCCTTTCCAAAAATAATTTGTTAAAACTTAATAGTGAATTTTATTAACATTGTTGTATTGCCAAAAGTGCATCTTTCTCATCCGTACACTCACATTGGTACTCATTAAATACTAATATAGTAACAAAGTCTATACAGTTTTGTTTTATTTAATGTTGGAAATTAATGCACTGCATGTACAAGGGCATCGTGACAACTACAATGAAAATTGTATACAAAGACAAATTGATTGATAACAATATGTCTATGTATTTCGTAAGCCAATTACAAGTTAACAAGATTTAATTTAATTCATTAGATTATTGGTGCAATTAAGACGTAAGATAGCATCATGCTCCCTTAAGTCTCCACGTGCACCATCAATAATGAATTATTGGGCTTCAGTAGTGCAATTACGATGTCCAAGAGTACCATGAAATGAGAGAAAATGCACGATTTAAATCTAACTCAACAATGTTCATGGAAGATGGCCTAAGGTTGTGTTTAATGACATATTGTTCACAAGAAAAAAGACTTGGATGCGGCAAAATAACAAATGGTTTAGCAAATGGGGAATTTGCTTGAGCATGTGTCCCACAAACAGTAAAGAGATAAAAGTTTTTGTTAAGTTCCACAAATGTACTTGGGAGAAGGAGCTAGGGAGAAAGAAAATTTATTATATTGAAGAGTTTAATCCCTCTCATAATCATCAACAAAAAGCGTATACAGGTGCCAATATTTCTGGAAGAGCTAAAATTATTATTGCTCAATTAAGGACTAATTCGCATCAAACAAGGCACTGGAAAAGGCCAAAAGAAATGTGGGAGGAAAGAGTGTATTTTTTGTTCTTCCAGAAAATTGGAAACATAAAAGCATTTCATTTTAGAATGTCAGGCCTTCAAAGACATCAGGGAAAATTATGCAAATATTTTGGCAGCTAGATCTTCAGATATTCTATTCAGCAAGGGCTTTGTCGAGAAGCTCAGAGAGTTTATTGTGAAACTTCACAGGAAAATGGCAGAATACAAGAGCCAGATAGAGAAGCAATATGTCCCATAGGCTATCTTTAGCCTCGTGGACGTTGTTATCACTCCACCGGATCTTTAAGGCTGAGAAAGATTCCAAACAAAGGTAACCACAAACCAATATTTTAGATTGGTAACTAGCCCTACCAAACCGGAGAGGGCTCTCTCCACAAATCACAGCCAAGAGGGCTGGATGAATTAGGTTTTTAGGCTAGGTATGAGTAAAGGTTTTTTTTTTTGTTTTAATTTGGGTTGCTAGATGGGTGAATTAGGTCAAAGAGGCTAGGTCAGGGAAAATAAGATTAGGGTTGCAAAGATTCAATGAGGCAAGGTAGGTATAAAACCTAACACTTTAGGTTTTCAAGGTGAGATGGATCAGACAGGTGAAGAGCTAGAAAGAGCAAGCCTAAGCATGAATTCTTTCTAAACTGAAGAAGATGAACAAAATATGAAGATTTTCCCAAAACAGAGCATGAGAGATGTATTCTTCTTATCAACTTGAAAATCACCATATGATAGAAATAAAATGGATCATGAAACAAAAAATTCATACATAATGAGACATAAGAAAAATAATGCTAAATTCTCATACCACAGGTATCCCAAAGAAATTGTTGCAACCTTTTCATTAATTTCCTGCCAAATACTGATTACACTAGAGTCTCTGATCAAAGAAACAACATCCCACCTTTTCCAAGAGTGAAGAGGAGAAAGATATAAACATCAAAAAAATTTCTCCCAACCTCGAGGGTCGAATCCCTGAGTTGATGAGTTGATCCACAATAATATGAACTGATACCTAGAGTGTAGGGAGGTCAAAGTGACCCATCCCTCACTTCCATGAAACTGATTCATTTGACTTCATGATGACATTTACATAATGTATTTACCTCTAGGTAACTAATAAACATGATAATTACATAAGTAAAAACATGTTTTCCCAAGGTGAAAATCAAAATTGCAGAGAAAACTCAGAAAAATCAGGCATTGGTCAGGAGCGCAGCGCCAGTGTCAGGTGCGAAGCACTAGTGTCAGGAGCGCCCTCCATCTTGCAACTGAGTTTTGGATGGGTTGCAGGTGTCCAAACTGAGCTCAAGATAGCTCATTGGAAATCCTATCCAGTCTACTTTCCAGATCTATGCTTGGTTTGAAGAGTTGACTTGATTTGACCTCCCAAAAAGTGATTCTCCCAAGATTGCTCAGGAGCACAGTGCCAAGGTGAAAAAGGAGGCAGAACTGTGATTTTTTGAGTGTTTTTTGACTTTTTCACCTGCCAGTTTGACCAAACAAGACTAGAAAAGTGGTTGACTTGTATGTTTTCCCTGATCTGAATCCAATGGTGGTCTCCTTTTGACCAAAATATGCCCCAAACAGAAGTGCAACGCTTAGGGCGTTGTGCTCCTGACAGTCCAACTGCCACATGACTGTCAAGGAATGCACAAAAACTTCAAAAATTTGCAAAAGTGTATCAAAACTTGCCAAAATTTGTTGAATGGTGGTTGATGATGAAGGTTAGGCATGGAGTGAGGCTTCAACAAGGATATTGAGCTGCCTTTTCTCTTCTTGCATGGCTAGGGTTTCAATTTTGCATTGGATTTTTTAAGTTTTGAACTTGCAATTTTGTTTCTCTTGGCATAGTTCTTTGCCATCCCTCTCTGAATATCTTTGTCTTTCTTGGCCCTTTTCAACAGCTTCTCAAGGTGTTCATTTATTTCCTGAAGCCAACCTTCTTTATTCTCATTGATTATCATTGATTACCACTGCAAATTGCTCATTAAGAGTGACCTCATCTGCTAGTTCTCTTTATTTCTGCCTTTCTAGTTCTAGGGCTCTTTTCAAACCTCTAGTGCTTGGCCTTCTTCTTGGCACTTGTTCTTTTGGTTCATCTAGCACACCATATTTTTCTAGTGTCTCTTCAAGTAAGACTTTAGCTTTTTTTGCCTCTCTTTGAGCTTTGATGAATTTCACATCATCAATGCAATATTTGGTTTTTAGCTGTTGGTTCTCCTGCTCAAGAAAGGTAATGACAAATTTAGATCTATCAAGATTAGTTTGTAGCTCTCTAATCTTGGCTTCTTTTTCCTTGATGACTATGCTAGTGATCTGAAAATCATCTTGCTGATCCAAGTCAACAAGGTCAAACTCCATTTTTGTCTCATGAATATTTTCCTCCTCATGTTTGATCTCTTCCAGAATATTTGTCTCTGCCATATTTTGCTTTCCTTTATCTACCTGCTTTGCCGATGAAGAAGGCAAGGTCCCTTCCACAATTTGTGGAGCAAACACTTGCCTATGACCTCTCTGATATGTTTTTTCCAATGTCTCTATCTAAACCACTTTGGTCTTTTGAATCTCACTCATATTAGCTATGCTAGATGACCCAATTTGAGTGTGAAATGGTGATGATGGTGGTGAAATGGGTGAAGTAGTTTGAGTTGATGAAGAAGTAGGTATTGTGGGCTGAGATGGAGAAATGGATGTGGAAGGATGAGATGGTGGAGGCACAACTTGAGCATGTTGAATTGGTGGAGCAATGAAGATTTCATTAGCTATGAAAGTGTCCCATGAGATGTTCAATTGATTGAGTTGATGGAGGACAATGATCTTAATGAGAGAGTGGTGAAAAAGACTGTTCATCTGCTGGTCATAATCTCTCTTTTGAACAATGTGTGCAATTTTGTCAATGTTCCTGAAGAGATAATAAGGCATGTTGAGCATTTTGACCCTTGTGAAGTGCATTAATAACCGGATATGGTAGGTGTAGAGTATAAAGAACCTTCCTTCACAAGAAAAGTACTTCATGATGTTTTTCATCATGGGGGCATACCTATCCAGGAGGTAAGATAAAGGAAAGACATTCTTTCCTTCATTCTTCTACCTTGGCTTGATGTATGGCTCATAGTAATGATCTTCCAAGTCTTTTGCCTTGAACCACTTTTCACCAACATTTGGAATTCCATTGGCAACTGCTATAATGGTTGCAGATACTATGAAAGTGACACGAGCAAGGGTTACCTAGTTGTCATGAAGATTAGAAATGAAAAGCCTGCTCAAAACAGGATGATGTTGGACCCTTTGTATTTTTTCACGAAATTCAAAGAATCCTACATGCTTGAAACATGTCACAGCCATGGGAGAGGTCATGAGTTCTTTGGTGTTTGTAGGTTCAAGTCTGAGGATCCTCCTTCCTTTGTGTGGCCTCCTCTCTTCCCTTTCTTCTTCCTCACTGAATTCTTTGTTTTCTTCTTCCATAGTGTCTTGGCTAGAAACCCTAGGGAGATGAATTGGGAGTGAAATGTAGGTTTAGGGAGTCGGGAGTGGGATGGAAAAAATTAGGGAGATGGGGGAAGGGATTATTAAATTGAGGGAGGTGACAAGGAATAGAAATGTTGTGGGATTTGGGAATAGGAATTTTATTACAGGTATGGGGATTTGGGAGTCTGGGAAATTGAAATACCTATGTCTTAGGGTTTAGGGGATAAAGGAATTTGGAGAAAGGAATATAGTGAAATAAGGGTTGGGAAAGGTTAATTGTAATGTGGGAAGGGTAGTGGGAGTCTTAGGAAGTGTAATTGAGAATTAGGAGTAGAACTAGGGTTTATAACAAAGAAGACACCAAATTTTGTATAGAACATTCAAACACCACGAGAATTTGACTTGAGGAATGCTAGGAGATGGTAATTAGGTGTTACTTACTTGCTAGAGGGTGAAGGCAACCAATGCTGAAGGTTTAGAGCAATGGCACTTAGTTTTGGAGCTCACTAAGCATATCAGGCAGGCGTGCAGCGCTTGTGGGAGGAGCGCAATGCCTCATCTACCAGGAGCGCAACGCCTAAAGGCTATGCGCAACGTGTGATGCAGGAGCACAGCGCTGCCACTTTTCTCCCAATTTTGCTCACTATATTTGAAAATCGTGTTGTGGAGATGGTTGCTTCATGTTGTAAGGGACAAATGAGGATGGATTTGATGTCTTGAGGGATTTTATACTTGGTGAATTGTGATTTTTATGCTTTTGGAACCCACTTTGCTATGTTCAAATTCACCTTTAACTTCACAATTAAACCCTTTCACTTTGATTTCTTTCCTTTGACAAATTGATCTTTTGATGACCTTTGAGAAGTCTTTAAATTTGACTTTTTAGTGCTTTGGCATGTTGGAATTCTACGTTCACAGCTTGGGGATCATGAAATTATTACATTTGAATGACATAAACTTACAAAATAAAAATAAAACTTACAACTTTTTGGAATAAAAATTACATTTTAGGATGAAAATCACAACTTTGGAATCAGAATTACATCTTTGCAAATCGTCTTTACATGATAAAGAGATGTTATTTTGTTTGCTCTCTTACTTTGCTGGCTTTATGCAATGAAAATGGTGTGTTTTTTGGACCTTGAAAAACCCTAGAAACCTAATGAAAGCCTTGATTGAATGAAATCCATGGTGACATGACTGAACACGTGGTATAATCTCATGACTAATGTACATTCAGAAAAGTATGAAAATGAGCCAACAAGTAATGGAAATTTGGAAAAAGTGAATTTTTTTGACTTAGGGCTACCATCAGTGAGTAAATTTTTGAATGATGACCTCGTGGAACGATAAAAAAATTCTAAGTGGGACTCCTAAAATGATACGAAAAAAGGATTTTTGATCATTGATGAATGATCAACCAAGTCGCACTTAACCAGTTGCAAAGCTCAAGTTCTTGATTGAGGCACAAATACCTCCACATTTGGAATTTCCTCCAATTTCTTGATGAAACAAGAAGGATTTGCCTTAAGAAACCTCGACCCATTCACAACCAATGAGTTAAAACCATCTATGTTGGGAGTAGGTGAAGGGGGCAAGGCCACATACCCCCTCGAGCTAGTCATCAAGCTAATGAGAACACCAATGCATCAAAATCCCTCAAAACCTTAATTGGTGTTTTTTACATATAGACACACCAATGCACTTAATATGTAGAAATGCACCATATTGTTTATGTTTTACAATGCACATATAGACAAATCACATAAGAGCACCCTATTACTAAGTGTAGTTATAGTTTTTTCATTATTTTTGAAATTAAAAATTGATATCATTTAGCAATATGGTTAAACCTTATTCAATGTGTTTAAATATGGACACACTAGTGCATTTAGGGTTTATAGACACATTGGCAAGGAATGTTTTCCTCGTACATTGTTTATACATTAATATTCCATTAAAGGAAGCACACCAATGACTTGAAATTTTTAAAAATAAAATCAATATATATTACAATATGTTTTAATGTTATTTAATGCATATGATGTATGTGTTGGTGTGCTTACTGTTTAAAGAAACATAAAAATGAGTTATACCACATAATAATCAAACAATTTATGGTGTGAATATATAGGGAATACAAAATAATGTCTTTTATGGAAACAAATTGATATTTTTTAATTAAGAAAGAATGATATTTTATAATAAATCTCTAAACCTCACTTGAGGTGTTGTAGATAGTAATGCACCAATGCACAAACAAGTTTAAGACAGTAATTATAGTACATTCAACATTGAAATAAAACAACAATTTTTTATATGGATATCCATGTCCCATATATATAAGCACATATATGATGTGATTTATGTACATCAGTTAAAGAAAAAAGCCTTTTGCTATAACCTCAAGTCACCACCTTTGTTAGCAACTTCCACTATGAATAGAGAAGGAGGGAATTTTCGAGGCAGATTCACAAAACATTTTTTGGAATGTGTTTTCTTTGTAGTGGCAAAAGGACCCAATTAGGCCTTTGTCAAAATGGGAAAGCCTCTAGTTATGGCCCAATTATCATAATCTCAGTGATGAGAAATGGAATGGTGTTATCATGCACTACAAAGTGCAATATGAGAAATATAACTACTCTCGATTAAGAGCAAAAAATAAGGTTGATAATAAAACTAATAACAAGGGGAGTAGTTCACCACTGCTATTAGAAATGAACCTATACAAATCCCCATTATTTTCTTGAAAAACCATTAACACTTAGGTTTGGAATGCTTCTCTACCATAAAAGAAACAATCTTAAATAAAATAAGATTAGGCATATAGCATTAGGGAACATAGTCTACCAACGAAAGTATATGCAAAATCAAAATTTGAGTTATCAATAATAATATACAAAGAAGCCTTAGAGAGACTCCTTGATCCAAATCAAATATTAGCAAACAAAGATAAGTGGGAAATAACCACCTTGCACCATGATTGGTTGACCCCTCCTTTGTCTTATAAGCCCCTCATTGTGAGCAAGCCCTTATATTGCCTATGTGTCAACTTCCATATTGATGCTTCTTCAAATATATAATATTCCTAATGGAAAATTACAATGATAAACAAAGGAAGCATAGTAAAAATACAGACACAAAATTTACAACACATTAAACACCAAGAAATCTCCACAAATTGCGCTGAGATGCGCCATTTTATTAATATAAATGTTTGGTACAAAGGTAAGATTAGAAAGCATGCACCTAGGCTTTCCCAAGGCAAGCTAACAATGTCAAGGTGATGAAATTGGCTGCTCTAACACGCAATGTGGTTGTCCCTAACAATCTCTACACTGACCTAGCAAAAAATCGCACTGCAGGTTGCAAACAATGGTTGCTAGGGCCTCCTCCAGTGCTCTGAAAATTCCAGGAAACTAACCCCAGGATCTCCTCCAATAACCCACCAAAACCCACGAAGGAGTTGGCCAAATGTTGAACTCAGAATTTCGACCCAATTTCCCCCTAGCTCCTCCAGCTTTTGGCTGAGTTGGGGCCCCTATTTGACCCCTCGAATCTACCCAGAAAATTCTTCCAAATTATTTATTAGATCCTTGTCAAAAACCCAGAAAAACCCAAAAAGGGCTTGCTCTAGTTTTGACGCTCCAAAATTGACACCAAAATGCTTGGTCCTCCTCAAGCAGAAGTTGTAACTTGTAGCAGATTTTGGGCTTGCTGCTCCGCCAAAATGCTGGAAAATCTCCCACGATCTCCCCCAATCCAATTCAAAACAACCACAACTCCTCAATCCCTTTCACAAGCCACTCCATAATTGGCCCCCATGACAGACTGCACAGTTCCTAGGCAAGATGACGCATGCCCCTACTCCAGAAATTCATACTGCTGTGGAAATACCTCCTCTTGTAAATTCCTCTCTTCTTTCCTGGAATTTGGTCAAGGAATGTTTCAGCAATAGTGTAGCCCCTTCTCCGACACCACTCTCAAACAAGAACTACGTGGGTACTTTCCTGCGTCCCAGTTGAACCATAAATGTGTGGTATTTGCATGGTATCCTCCTATCTACCAAATATGAGCAGAATTTTCCTCCCTAGGGTGGCACTCATGGTACATCGAAGAAGAGTGTTAGATTTTCCCTTGGAAACCTCTCGTGCTAAACAACACCTGCGACTCAACTTCACATCTTGAGCAACAATCATTAGGGAAATTTTGAGGTCCAAAATGGGCTTCCTAAGGAAATTATAAAAATATAGTGGAAATAATAAAATAAGATTTGATTACATCATCAAATTTTAGAGGGAAAAAAGAAAAAACTACTCTTTCAAATCCTATTTTCAACTTATCTCCCAAATGTTTTACTCAAATTTCGAGTAGGAGTACTCGTTGGATGCAAAATTTAATTCCTCATCCAATGAGTACCCATGTTGCATACTTTCGATGGACCCTTCTACACGAAAAATGAGAAATACATGAAAAATGTGATTGCAATCACATTTTTCATGTATTTCTCATTTTTTGTGTAGAAGGGTCCATCGAAAGTATGAAACATGGGTACTCCCACTCCCCTTGCCTTACTATCCTGCCATGCATAAGTACCAATCACATTTTTCATGTATTTCTCATTTTTCGTGTAGAAGGGTCCATTGAAAGTATGCAACATGGGTACTCCTGCTCCCCTTGCCACACTCACTATCCTGCCATGCATAAGTACCTGAATCCCTCTACATACCATCAATGAGTAGAGAATTATGATAATGTGGCACTATGTCCCATTCCTCATGAAGTTTCCCTACCAAGTAGTCCACTTCATACTCTCCAAGAGTAAAATCTAGAAGATACCACCCAATCCCGGCGATATGAAGTCTCCCTCACATGAGCACCCCTTGATATCATCCCGCTGACCAACCTGCCATGCTAATGACGTCCCCCATGCCATCAATGACTCACTAAAGTCCAATGGAAGATTTGAATGATCTTCCCCTCTAGTAGTCAGCTCATCCCTAAAGGTTGTTGAGTTGCGAAGTACTGTGATGCTCGGGTCCTTTGCTGGAATCAAAAGTGTGCGACCACACTGACGTTGTGCCACTCTGATTATGACATACTTCCCATTGTGTGCGAGTTGTATCCTCCTTTCTTAGGTTCTGATGGCGAAAAAACTATGAAGGCCAAGCTCATCTTGCCTAGGCATCTCCATGATGCCAATGCCTACCAATCCAATGCCAATCTCAGTCTTGAGCAACACACGGGTGAATTTGCCTCGCCATACCACATCATGAAATATGTGATCCTGCCTCCAGAAAGCACAACTCGATATCGCCCAGAGTCTAAACATCTGCCTATAGAGAAGGTCTACCATCCATGTTTTCCATTAATTGGTGCTACATACTCTACAAGAGAGAGCGAAAGTGAAACAAATAAAGGAGGTCAACACATATCTATAGATTCCACTCTCAAATAAAAATGGAAAGTACATTTTTTCAACCACACATTAACACTGAAGAAGTTGCTCGAAGAAATTAAAAATATGTACTTACAATTCTCAAATGAGTTATGAATTGCTATAATTCTTTTGGTGATGATGGGTTCAATATGTTGAAAGGAATAACATGTTGACATTGAGCTAATGATCAAGTATGTATATATAAGAACTTGGATATCTATATTTGATAATTACACTTATCCTTTTTCTTGTTATTAGTCCCAAAGCAATACTATAGCAACCAATACTACTAATAATTTGTGTTTGACTTACACAATTTATAATATTTATCTTTGACAAAAGAGTACATGTTTTTTATATCACAAAAAAATATTTTTTTTTAACATTCTATTGGAATATAAATTTAAGGTCTTATTGCAACCTCCACCTAAATTCATTAATTTCCTAATAGGTTTGTCACTTATTTTGGAATTTTAGAAATAGAACAAAGCATTTGCATTTAGAACAAAATGTTGTAGATCCGAGTTTTTATTGACTCCTCTTTGGCACAATGTATCATGATTTCACTGTTGATTCAAATTCCTCTGAAGCAACTGCTGACCTCCCAAGACTGCAATAAAGTGGGTGCCTTTCAACAAGGAGTTACATTTTAGTCTTGATCTTCGACAGCTCAAAATCAAAAATTCTCACTAAGAAATATAGTTGGAGCACTAGTAGATATCAGGGCGGAAGATTATCCTAAGGAATGCTAGGGACAAAGCCAAATTATAAATTCAAACTCTAAATATTATCCATTTTCTTTCTTTATGAATATAACATCAAAATATTATTTTATACTCTGTCAAAAACTTTAGGATGATTCCCAACGCAAATTTCCTCTGGAAACCATTACCATAATAGGGCACAACTCGCTCTTGGATTATGCACATATTCAAATGTCCAAAACTGATATGATGAAAACCAATCAAGAAACTAAAAATTGCCGCAATAAGCAACACAACACCATGGGGCCTTTATGATGTGGAAGCTTCACCAACACTATTTAGACTAAATGTATGAGTTTAGACTACTTCTTTATGCTCTAATTTGGAAGTCCAGTTCTGCTAGTATTACAAAAAGATTCAGAAGGCTGCTTGGAAGAGTCATCAGAGAGATTGCAATTATCAAACATAAATTAGTTATATTTGACGCATGTAGCATCAAAATATGATTTTATGTTTGGCCAATATCACTAGCATGAAAGCCAACACAAATTTCCTTTGAAAACGATTACCATAATGAACAAACGGGCTCTTGGATTATGAATGTAATATCCCCAATTAGCAATTCTGCTAATTAGAATATTAATTTTTGATAAATTTTGATGTTTCTAATGTCAAGCATAAATAAGTTGGGTCAGGACCCACAATTAATAATTAAGGGTAGAATATTAATTTTTGATAAATTTTGATGTTTCTAATGTCAAGCAGAAATAAGTTGGGTCGAGACCCACAATTAATAATTAAGGGAAAAACTATAGCCTACTCCTATAGTTCACAAGGAAAAATTGCAGCCTTAGTGGGGTCCATGTGGCCAGCATTTGATTTGGAGGCAGCTCCCTAGGTGGCAGCATGGGAGAGGCTCTATTTGCAGTGAGTGGCTGGATGAGGGGATTGCACAGTCCATGGTGGGCCCCAGGAAACGTTGGGGGCTCAAATGATAAAAGGAAGTCAAGGCAGTTCATTTCCTCATTTCATTCAACTTCTATTTTGGATTTTCATCTTGACATAGCATGCTTATGTCGGGAGCCAAGTCCACAGTGTTGTTCAGTACATGAGATCTTCAGGCGGAGATATCAGCGTCTACCTCAGGGGACTTCGAGTGCTCGCTTAGGAGAGTAGTTACACAATTTTGGTGAGGAGTTGGCATAAGAGCAATATCAAGAGTGCATAGTCCCTTCAGAACTGCGTAGAGGCAGCAGAGATTGCGCAATGAAATTGGAGGAAGTGTCGAGAGTGTGGGAGAGAAGAGTATTTCAACTAGAGGATTTGGAGGGGAGGCTAGCTACCTCCTGCCAGGGATTTTGGCATCATTTTGGAGACATCTACCAACAGTTATAGCCAGGGGTTGAATTTCCTAGCAGTTGGGTGAGCCAAGCCCAAGAGGGCAAATTTCCAAGGTCAAAACTAAGACGAATCCTTTCTGTGTTTATTGAGGAGAAGCCAAGATTAATTTGGAAGAATTTTTTGGGTAGGTTTGAGGTGTCAAACAAAGATCCTAAGTCACCTAGCAACTAGAGGAACTAAGGGAAAATTGGGCTAAAATTCGGAAGTCAATATTTGGCCAATTTTGTCACGGGTTATTGTGGGTTTGTTGAGTAGAGTCCATGGTTAAAATCCTGGAATTTTTTGAGCAGCGTAGCAGGCCCTAGCAGCGTTTCATTGGGACCAACAACAGTTTTTTCTGGGCTAGGCAAAGTAGTGATTGAGCCATGCAGAGTAGTTTCCAGCGGTATTTTTGCTTGGGTTTGAGCTGTCATTCAGCCTGCTTTGAGCAGTCCCAGGAGCAATATTTTCAGCACCTCATTTGTACTCTTTCCCAACATATTAATAAAATGGCTCAGGAATGATTTTGACTCCAGGTTCTGTGTTTTAAAGGTGTTTTCCTTGTTGCTGAATTTTTTAATCTATTTTGCTTGTATTACTGTCATTTTCCCATCTGGGGATATTACAGTGGTATCAAAAGCTTCGTTCTTGGCTCATTTGTGGAGATCTTTCCCTATGAACGAGGGTAGACAGAACATTACCCACCAAAGGCAGTAGAGGTGGAAAATATGGGAGAGTCAACGAGCAAAGGGGAAGTAGCATTCAGTAGCATCGTAAAGGCCCTAAATGATTTAGCCAAAGGACAAAAGGGAATGTTGGAAGGACTCAAGAAACATAATAGGGATAAGAGCATCCATCACGAGTTCCTATTTGGGGAGACTTCAGGGGTCTCACAACAACGTGACTACCCTTTACCAGCCACTCCTACCCTTTACCAGCCACTCACTCGCTAGCCTTCAGTAGGCCAACCAGGACCACGTTGCCTACATTTTTACCTTCAATAACAAGTGAGCTAGGTACGCGGCATGATCATTTACCCATGGGAGATTATTTCTGAGAATGGCAGTCCATGGGGGAAAACTTCATAGCAGCTTTGTACTTCATAGATTACTACTAGCTCAAGCAGGATGAAAAAGGCAGGAACAATGGGGCATCTAGCACGCAGAGCTCAGAATTGCAACGTACCATTGGGAGGATACCTCTTCCCAAGTATGATGGATCCATTGAGTGCACGGCTTCAGATTGGGTGGAAAAGTTGGATACCTTCTACCACCTTAACCAAATAACAAAAAGGGAAGCCACCAAAATGACTACCTCACACTTGGAGGATGAGGGCACACAGGATTGTGGGGAGCTCGTAGATACACCTAGTGTGACGTATGAGTCACCCTTGTTGGAGACTCCCTTGACTGCTCTGATTGACATCTTAGAGGAGAGAGTGGAACCTACACCCATAGGGCCATCCATTGATGAGGTGCCACAACAGTTTCATCAGTTCCAGGCGGACATTCTAACGTTGAAGGGGAAGGCCACAATAATGCGAGAGGCTATTTTGCGATAGAACGAGGGGTTGGAGGTCATGAGAGCAGTTTGTGCCGAGTCAATAGCAAAACTGACTCACGATGGGGAGCGATTGGATTCCCTAATGGTCTAGCTAGAGTGCACATTGGAGCGCCATTGCAACCCCCTTCAGGCATACATAGACGAGGCTAGCAACACGGTTGGGTCACCTTTGGCCATTGGAGAGAGACAGACAAAGCTATCTAGTCAGATCTCATGCGTCGACCTAGATAGCGGGATGAAATGACTTGAATTGCACAGGGTGCAACATTCACATGTCAGGGTTGCTCTATGTGTGGGAGTTCACGCATTTGATCCCTCACTTGGGGTTGGATGGCTAGAGATTTTGAGTTGGTACCCGGTGGAGTGGGTTTTGGAGATGGTGGTGCACCTGGGTTTAGCTCAGCAGGAGCTTCCAGGCACTGGGGATACTGGAAGCCCAGAATAGCATTGGGATCGAGGCGGGACTAATTATCACTTCCCAGATATGTCGGTTGACTACGACCTGAAGGGTTCAGTTGACCTAGCAGTGGAGCGTGCACATTCACTAGGGGACTTTCGGCCAGCACTAGTGTCCAACCAGTTTATGTACAAACTTCTGGATTTGTCCTGGTACGAGGATTGTACACAAGATCACAAGACGATAATCATACTCCAGCAGGAGTTTGTCGGAGAAGGTGGCATTGGTAGGCCACCAAACAGTGCCTTGTATGGAGTTGGGAATTCTTCGCATTTGTGTGGAGCACGAAGGGACACGGAGGAGCAGAGCGGGATTGGAATTGCTACTATACCTAGAGAGATTCACTTCTTAGGTACCTCAGGGAGGATTTGGACCCCAAATCCATTCATTAGAGAGTATGGTGATGCGACAATGGAGGTGATGGTACCGATCGAGTATGGGCCGACACACATGGACATAACTTTAGGCCATCACATCCAAGGACGTGTAGGAGCATCTAACATTGAGCAGTTGTCTGCAGATGGGCATGGAGATGCATGGGGGTGTGTTTCAATATGTCGGACTGTCTTGTGGAGTAGGAGTGCCTCCCATCGCATTGAGTACATGCGAGGAGTGAGAGGTGCAGCGACATAGGAGGGACACATGACGGTACAAGATGGTATAGCTATAGTCGGGGGTATCCAGTGGTGTACAGGGACAAGTTGTGGCATACAGTGGCATGTCGAGGAGTGTGGTGATACTTGGTTGTATGTAGTGACATGTGATGCGGAGCAGCGGGCTCTTGGAGTGTTGCCTCCAAAGAGACTTATGGACAGGGGCATTAGGTTTACCATGGGATGCAACTCACTTAGGATCGATGAGGACATTGTTGAGCATATGGGGACACCAATTTAGTAGAGACAGGGCTACAAGGGGGTTATCAACAGATCCGAAGCGGGGAGAGTTGCAGGGAGAGTTTCGTTCGGAGGATTATTCTTGAGCATTCCGCTAGACTCTTGATCATACCCTTTGGGAAATACCCACCCATCATCCTTCAACATTGCTTACAGTCACAGGGTGTTCGGTCGTTGCCCCTTGAAACTCTCCATTAAGGCAGCAGGGCATGGGAGGCTCACACTAAGCAGTTGGATGAGACATCGTGTGTCAGAAGCCGAGAGGAGATTCTCCAGTTGAGACACTTGGTAGGTGCACGACTTGACAGATACAGGCTTAGGGATGGCGTGGTTGGTTGTCGAGGTAGCATATGTTCCATATCACACTTGAGGGATGGTGGATGTTAGAGTCTATCTACAGGAGGGTACCCAGACTTTAAGCAATGTCGAGATGTATCATCGGGAGTGGGGATAGCAGATTTCTCTGCATGGTCTAGCATGAATAAGGCAATTTCGCATACATGGGACAGACTCCCGATACTTGGGGTCCACCCAGGGGATACATACAGGGGTCAAAGATGAGGGCCAAATGGGTTCCAGCAGGTAGCAGCGCTATGCCACGACACCCTGTGAGGAGTGAGAGTTGGGAGCTCCCAGTATGGTTGGGGGATCCAGGGATCTGGTTGGCGTGTGGATCACTCCACTTTGTGATGATCGGGGCTAGGACAAAGGGTGATCAAGTCCACTTTGGGTTTGACACATGGGAGATCACTGAGACCTCCACTGCATGGTGAGGCAAACTTATCTTGTTTCTCAAAGTCGAGATTGGAAGTGGCGGCATAGACATTGGCATCATGGAGATGCTCGGGTAGGATGAGCTTGGCCTTCACAGATTTTTTGCCACAAGGCCCCAGGAGAGAGAGATACAGTCTACGCACGATGGGGAGTACGTCATAGTCAGAGTAGTGCAACGTCAACATAATGGCACCTCTTCGAGATTAGTTGGGAACCTGAGCATTACAGCTCTACACAACTCGATAACCTTTAGGGATGAGTTGTATACTACATGAGTGTTGAGATTTTGGGGTAGCAATGGATGTGCTCTAGCTCTCAAATTTTGTGGAGGAGCTGGAGTACATGAGATATCCAAGACCCAGTAAGCATTTGAAGAAATTCCATCAGGTTTAAGAGATTTAATTAATTAATATTTTTAATTAAGGACCCTAAGTCTAACTTAGGAAAATTAAGAGATTAAAGTGAATTAAATTAAACATGTGATGAAAATGACTTAAGTGAGGTGGATCAAGCAACTTCTAATCTTAGCCGTTGATTAGAGATTAGATCACGACCATTGATGTTTCAACGAGAAAAGTATAAGAGAAGGGCTTAGGGTCAGTTGGAGAACACACACATTGGCAGAGCACTGAAGCTAAGTTGAAATTCTAGATTGTTAAGAATTTCAGAAGCAATTTTCAGTGCGAGGAGGGGCAGTATTGGCAAGGGGATGGTTTGATCCCAGGCCAAGAGTACAACAACGACGAAGAGGCAGCATACCACAACAGCGTAGAGAAAGCAGGGGCCACGAAGGGCTGACGCAGATCCAGTTAGGGCAGCGTAAGCCCTTTAGGGGTGATGCAGTCCCTTCCAGAGCAGCGCAGAGGCTGACGCAAGCCAGTTAGGCTGACATAGAGGTATGAAGAGTAGCACTAGGGTTTCCGGTGGGCCAGAAAGGGCTCGATTTCTGTAAATCTTGTTTGAGGGTGTGAATCAACCATATTTTCTTTCTCCGTGGATAGAGGTATTGCTTGCCGTGTTATTTCTCTATAGGGTAAACTAGTTTTGTGCCCAGAAATTGTTGTACTTAGATTCTGCATAATAATGAAAACCCTCCCCGCTGGGTGACGCAGAGACAATGCAATGCCTTCCAGAGGGACACAGGAGCAGCCTTCACTGCGCAGTCGCTGCACTAATCCAGTCCGCTCACGCAGAGGCCAGCCAAGGTGACACATACCAGTTTCAAGTGCTGTGCATATTTTCCGTGGACCAGAAGCAAAGCTTCAGATCTTCAGCAGTTGCTGGTGGGGTGGAGATTTTGTTGGTGCAGAATTGTGCCTAAGCTAAGTTGACAAAGAGCAGGAGGAGAACAACTGCTCAGCAGATTTCATTACCAAAATAAATCTGAGGATCGATCATAGGGTGATCAAAGAGAGCTGATTCGTTGTGTTTGGTAGATTTCCAAGGAGGAAATCAGCTACCAAAGAGAGCAGAGGGTGCCTTTCTCGCCAAGGACCCTGGATCCGAGTTTCTGTTGAGAGCAACAACAGAAGCAGGGAGAGGAAGATATGTTCCAACAGATTTTTGAGCAGATGGCGCCACACAGACTGTGTGATTAGGATAGGTTGGATGGTTTGTCCAACTTTTCTATTTGGAAGGCCAAAATCCTGGCAGTGCTGGAGGCATATAGCTTGTGGGAGCATGTAGAGAGTGTATTGGCTACACCAACCGATTCTATTCTCCTGGCGAAGCTTAATGAATTAGCAGCATATGCCTAGTGCTTCATCATGGACGAGGTTAAGGATCATGTGCTACCACACATAGCGGAGAAGAAGACGACTAATGAGATGTGGAAATCTTTAACCACACTATATCAAGGGAAATCCGTCCAGAGAAAGATGTTTCTGGAGAACCAGCCGAGATTATTCGTGATGACCAAGGGAGAGGAAATCGATCCTTTCCTCTTCAAGTTGCAGACAATTTGGGATCACGTGACTGCTATGGGGATCAAGGTGGAAGATGATGTCATGGTGAGGACTTCTCTAAATGCAGTCACAAAGAATTGGGAAACATTTGTCCAAAGCATTTTGGGCAAAGTGGATCTTCCAAACTGGGACGATATGTGGGCTATCCTCCGACAAGAGGAAATCCATCAAATGACCAAGAGGCAATCAAGCACCGGATCAAGCAGACTGAAGGAGGAGGAAGAGGAAGATGCAACCCTGGCATCTAAGAAGCAACAAGGGAAAAACAAGCCTGATCTATCTAAGATAAAATGTTTTCAATGTGGTGAACTTGGACACTTCGCTAGCAATTGTCCTCAAAGGAAGAAGGGCATGGAAGCTTCTAGTTCCAACACTGCAATAGCAGACGATGGCCCGGATGATGATGTAGCCATGAGCGCTCATGAACCATGTAGGTGGGGCGATATTGATATGTAGAGTAGCTACAGAGTCGTGGCAAGATCCTTGAGTAGCCCAACTCTTGGATCACATCCGCGCTACGGAAGCCTTAAGACAGTAGTACGAAATGACTAGAACAGTGGGTGCAAAGATCACAAATGAAGGAAAGGTAGATGTTCGGACGCTGTAGAGGGAGCAACGTAGAGCAGATGCAACAGCAGTGTAGAGGCAACAATGCAGATGGGCTGATGTGTGTTCAGTAGCGCAGAGGAGGCTTGCTTACGCAGTGTAGAGTTGCAGCAACACAGTGGCTTCATGAGGACAACACAGAGCGACAACCTATGGAGCTTCAGTGATGAGATGCAACCCAACTAACTTGTCTATCATTGGGCAGGGGTCCTTTAGTTGCTTACTCTCGGAAACTTAGTTGCAATGCAGCGGTTGGCAGCGCGATGCAGGAATTTGAGAGGGAGTTGTAGTACGGATGTGGCAGTGATGGTGGCAAAGTCATAGGCAATAGTACAGAGAGCAGCAACAGCGCAGTGATGAAGGGCAACAGGCCAAGCATCAACGTAGAGACCGATGCCAGAGATCAGAGCAATACTTCAAGGTGAAGTGTATTTTTAGAGCACATTCCTCGCTAAGAGGGAGTGTTAAGATTTTCGGGTTGCATCAGATATGCTCTAGCTCCCAAATTTTGTGGTGGAGCTAGAGTACATGAGATCTCCAAGACTCAGAAAGCGTTTAAAGAAATTCCATCAGGTTTAAGAGATATTTAATTAATTAATCTTTTTAATTAAGGACCCTAAGTCTAACTTAGGAAAATTAAAAGATTAAAGTGAATTAAATTAAACATGTGATGAGAACGACTTAAGTGATGCAGATCAAGTAGCTTCTAATCTTAGTTATTGATTAGAGATTAGATCACAACCCTTGATGTTTCAACGAGAAAAGTATAAGAGAATGGCTTGGGGTAAGTTGGAGAACACACACATTGGCGGAGCACTGGAGCTAAGCTGAAATTCTAGGGTGTGGTTTGCTAAGAATTTCAGAAATAGTTTGCAGTGTGGCGAGGGGCAGTATTGGCAAGAGGATGATTTGATCCCAGGCCAAGACAACATACCAACACAGCGCAGAGGCAGCCAAGAACTATGTAGTCCAGCAGAGGTCACGGAGAGGTAGCAAGGGGCATGTAGGCCTGATGCAGGTCCAGTCAGGGTAGCGCAGGGGTAGCGTAAGCCTTTCAAGGGTGACGCAGGACCTTCCAGAGCAACGCAAAGGCTGACGCAGAGTGTTGAAGAGCAGCGCTGGGGTTTCCGATGGGCCAAAAAGGGCTCGAGTTTTGTAAATCTCGTTTGAGAGTGTGAATCAACTATATTTTCTCTCCGAGGATAGAGGTATTGCTTGCCGTGTTATTTCTCTGTAGGGTAAACTAGTTTGGTGCCCTGAAAATGTTGTACTTAGATTCTGGATAATTATGAAAACCCTCCAGAGCTAGCTGCACCAATTTTCCCACATTGGGTTTTTCTGGGGACATTTGTCCGAAAAATATGTGTGTCACTTTGTCATATGAGCATGTTATTGAGTGATTGATCTGTATGTGTAGGTTGCTAGTTGTATTTACTTCGCTAATTTACAAAATATTTCAGAAATTAACTTGTAACTTAATTCAAATAGGAGAAGTAAATCAAGTTACTGCAGTAGGGTTTCTTAGATTAACAAATTTTCACAATGGGGAGATCATGTAGATCTTCCATTGGGCTTTAGCAAGTCACTGATGGAGTGGGGGACTTCATTAGCATGGCAGGTTGGTCAGCAGGATGATAGCAGGAGGGGCTCATGTGAGTGAGACGTTATCTCTGTAGGGATTAGGTGGTATTTTCGAGGGTTTACTCTTGGAGTGCATGGGATGGACTACTTGGTAGGGAAACTTCATGAGGAGTTGGGCATAGTGCCATGTTATCATGATTCCCTACTCATTGATGGCATTTAGAGGGCTTCTGCTACTTGCTCCTAGCAGGATGGTGAGTGGAGCAGGGGGAGCTTCATGTTGGACAGGATGGCTTGGGATTTGGGTATTGAGGGATCCCTTCATATCAGAGAGATGCAGAAGCCAGGCATGATTCAGTGGCGCATCTGGGACCTTAGCACATTTTTGCAGTGACAGTGGGGAGCGTGAGCCAGAGAGGATGCCTGTTCAGGCATTGCTTGAGGATAAGCAATTTCTAGCGGGGAGGACTGTAATATCCCCAATTAGCAATTCTACTAATTAGAATATTAATTTTTGATAAATTTTGATGTTTCTAATGTCAAGCATAAATAAGGTGGGCCGGGACACACAATTAATAATTAAGGAAAAAACTACTACCTACTCCTATAGTTCATAAGGAAAAATTGCGGCCTTAGTGGGGTCCATGTGGCTAGGATTCGATTTGGAGATAGCTCCCTAGGTGGTAGTGTGGTAGAGGCTCTATGGGGGCAGCGCAGTGAGTGGCTAGATGAGGGGACTGCACAGTCCATAGTGGGCCCAAGGGAACGTTGGGGGCTCAATTGATAAAAGGATGTGAAGGCAACTCATTTCCTCATTTCATTCAACTTCTATTTTGGATTGTCATCTTGACATAGCACGCTTGTGCAGAGAGCCAAGTCTGCAGTGTTGTTTAGCACACGAGATCTTCAGGCAGAGATCTCAGCCTCTACCTCGAGGGACTTTGAGTGCCTGCTCATGAGAGTAGTTCCACAATTTTGGTGAGGAGTTGACATAGCAGCAATAGCAGGAGTGCGTATTCCCTTCACGATTGCGTAGAGGCAAAAGAGACTGCGCAGTGATTGCGAAGTGCAGTGTGGAGGAAGTGTCGGGAGTGTGGGAGAGAAGAGGAGTTTAGCCAGAGGATTTGGAGGGGAGGCTAGCTACCTCCTACTAGGGAATTTGGCAGCATTTTGAAGACATCAAGCAACAGTTCCAGCCACGGGTCGAATTTCCCAACAAGTTGGGTTAGTCAAGCCTAAGAGGGCCAATTTCCGAGGTCAAAACTAGGACGAACCCTTTTTGGGTTTATTGAGGAGAAGCCAATATTAATTTGGCAGAATTTCTTAGACAGGCTTGAGGTATCAAACAGAGATCCTAACTCAGTGAGAAGCTAGAGGAGCTAAGGGAAATTGGGCTAAAATTCCGAAGTCAATATCTGGCCAATTCTTTTGCGGGTTATTGCGGGTTTCTTGACCAGATTTCGTGGTTAAAATCGCAGAATTTTCTGAGCAGCGTAGCAGGCCCTACCAGCATTTCATTGAGACCAACAACAACATTTTCTAGGCTAGGCAGCGTAGTCATTGAGCCACACAAAGTAGTTTATAGCAGGAGTTTTGCTTGGGTTTGAGCTGTCATTCAACCTGCCTTGAGCAGACCCAGGTGCAATCTTTTCAACACCTCATTTGTACTCTTTCCCAGAGGTACTACTGCCATGTAATTTCTCTGTAGGGCGACCCATTTTGGTGCTCGTATATTGTTGTATTCAGATTCTGCATAATAATAAAACCCTCTAGAGCTAGTTGCATTGGTTTTCCCGCATTGGGTTTTTCTGAGGACATTTGTAAAAAAATCTGTCACTTTGTCATGTGTCCGTGTTGTTCAGTAAAAGATCTGTAAATGTGTAGGCTGCAGTTGTGTTTACTTTGTTGATTTTACTGAATCATTTGGAAAATTAACTTGTAATTTAAATCAATTAGGAAAAGTAAATCAAGAGACTCCAGTAGGATTTCTATTCACAAATTTTCACATGGTATCGAAGCATTGCAGATCAAGCTAAATCACCAACAAAACGACTGAAGATTTTTTGCTGCAGAGAAGGCAGCTAAAGCAACAGAGTTCCAGAGAGGGCAGCACAACACTTAAGTGACGTGGATAAAGCAAATTCTAATCTAAGTCGTCGATTAGAGATTAGAGCACGACCCTTGATAATTCAACGAGAAAAGTATAAGAGAAGGGCTTGGGGTAAGTTGGAGAACACACACATTGGTGGAGCACTGAACCTAAGTTGAAATTCTAGGACGTGGTTTGCCAAGAATTTCAGAAGTAGTTTGTAGTGCGGCGAGGGGCAGTATTGGCAAGGGGATGGTTTGATCCTGACGCAGCCTACGCTGCATATAACCCACAATATGCATATAAAAATGCAGCAGCATATATCATTCCCAAAATCACTATTCCTCATTTAGATGCTATAGCCATTAATC
This sequence comes from Pinus albicaulis, assembly GCA_034641835.2. Taxonomy (NCBI): domain Eukaryota; kingdom Viridiplantae; phylum Streptophyta; class Pinopsida; order Pinales; family Pinaceae; genus Pinus; species Pinus albicaulis. Next base: position 443,463,223 of record CM076569.1, read on the forward strand.
GGAACCATTCCTTTTAACTATCCAAAGTCTAACCTTTATTAAACCTTTTCGAGCGGAAACTTTCATAATCTTTATTTTAATTACTAAGCGGAAGCCCTTTTATTTCTTTTTTAAACCTTATTGGAAACTTTGGTTAATCTTTATTACCCATGCATATCAATAATATTCTTCGGTTTAAACTTTGGTTTAATCCCTTTTCTTTGCTTTATTTCTATTACTTTTATAATAGAAATGACACATAAACCTTTATGAACTTATCTTCTGCGTCCCTACCACATTACCGATGCTCCATTTAACTTCACATCTCCACCCTTAATTCCTGTCCGATCCCACGGCTATCAGTTCATTGCATTTTAAATAGACCAATAATTAATGTTTTGAAACTATGCAATATGGGTGGTTTTAACATTCAAGTCAAAACTATGTGTCACTCTCTAACTGTTATCGCATACTCTGAAGGATTACCACTTACCTTTTTAAAGTTGTGCGATAACCCTTTGGTGGTTTCCAAAACCACTTATTCTCCATTCCTTTGCACCATGATTTCTGCCTTCATTTAATTTACAGTCTTCTCCGTTCAGTGCGATGCTACTAGACTTTCGGTCCCAAACCTTACCAATTATTCCCCTTCTGTGAGATAAACCTTCTGCGTCGGAAACCCTTTTTCTCTTATACGCTCTCCACCCGACGGTTCTGGTTTGAATAATCAACGGGTGGTTTTAAAAGAACTGTATAATAATCACAGGTTCCATGTGCTTGAGCCTATGGCTTAAAATAAAATCCTTCTTCATGTGCTCGATCTCAACGATATCAATTTAGTTGAAATCGACCTTCACTGTTCTATCGATTCACGGATTCCATAAAATCTTGTATATGAAACCTCGGCCCAAACAAATAAGTCAACGTTCATTTCTAGAATTAAAACCAAAGTAACAATGAAGAATTTGTAACACTGTTGCTTCTTGTAGAGCTTTCTGGGGCAATTCAGCGTGTGATCATTCCTTGAATCGAATCTGATTCCACTCACAAAGACTTCGATAACTTCAAACTGATTATTACATTTCAACACTCCAACTACCAACAAACCAATGATTTATATTTATGCAAAGTTCTAATTAATCTTTATAAACTCAATTTCTCACAGTTCTTATGGATTTCTTGAAAGCTATAATTCGAATACACAATGATGAAATTCATTTACCATGGTTACCATGCAAAACCATAAATCCTCAATTATGATCGCTCAACACATGAAATGAATAACACCCATATTTACCTGATTTCCTCATTCACTAATCAAATGTACAGATACATCAAAACCTGCTTACCATGTTTGGCCTGATTTTCTATGTCAGTGGCCTCTATATCTTCCTGTTCTCTGGTCCATAGGCGTTACAATCCAAATCCTATCTGTCTAAAAACTTACCTCTTTGCCTCCCTAATGCCTTGAGGCTTATCATTTTTATACAAAAGATTATGAACCAATTTAGGTTCTAATCCTCCATCATCTCAACAAAATCATGAATATATTTTAAGTCCTCATTTGCCTCAACTAATCTCTAAGGATCCTCTCTCATCCTAAAATCATGAACCCAATTCTAATTTAGGATTTACAATTAGTTCCTAAATCTCTCAATCCCTATGAGCTCTCAATTAACCTAATTCTCTCATGTTTTCCAACACTCAAGAACATTTACAAAATTCCTCACAATATTTAATTAATTCTCATTAAAATCACTCAAAACATTACATAAGAAACCAACTCTCTTGGAAAATACAAGACCCCTATGTCTATTAAAATACAAAGAGCCTAATGCTCCTGCATCAGACTCCCAAGGTTGAAAATAATCATGATCTCCCAATCATGTGCTTTTAATCTGTCTTCCTGGATCCCATACTCTGTTTTTCTGCTATCCATAAGCTGCATTGTCTTCATCATTCTTCAGTTGCATTTTTACAAGCTTCCATACTTTATTCTGTATCTTCCCACTAGCTATACTTTCACAGTCTGTTCTTGTCTTCCTTTTGCTGTTGTTTCTTTTCTTTCCTTCTGATGTCTTATAAAGAGACACTTTCACCATTAGCCTTCTTATCAATTCAATTTCTTTGTCTAATATATCTTCTGACTACTGATTACTTCCACCTCTTGATTGCTGAACTTTTATTCTTATTGCCGCGCTTTCATCCTTACCCTCTTGTTTACCGCAACTGGTAACTTCTTCCTGATTGTCACTTATGACAATTTCTTTGTCTTCTGTCTTCAACAATTCTTTAGACTGGTACTTAGTCTACCTTTACTGCCATCTCCTTTTCTTTGCTTTAATTTGTTCTCCGGGACCAAACATTCTTTAGTATTTTCAAAAGAACCTGCAATCATAAAACAATCTTTAAAATCAAAATCATAAGACCTTTGTGTCTCTTCTTCTTCTGGCAACATTTCAATTTTTTTCTCTGAAATTTCCTCCTCTATCAGCACATCAGTATGCTGATTCAACTTCTCTAAATAATTCTCGAGATTGTCAGCTAGTCTCTCTTCCATATCATCCATGTCTCTTTGCTCTAGTTCATAATAATGAACTTTTTCATTCTCATCCAACTCTGACTTTACAACCTGAACACTTATTCTTTGTTTTTCTAGCCTCTTCTCCAAAATGCTTAACTCATGCCACAAATTTGTCATCTCATTTGAAAAAATCTTTGTACAATCCTCACTATCTTCTTCTTTGTCATAAGTTAAGTTTCCTAGTGATACTACCTCTTCATTCTTCATCAGAATAGAATTCTGATCCTCCATCTCTGTGATAAGTTTTAGTTGTCTGTCCATCACTCTTCCTTTGGCCACTTAAGAAAATCAAATTCTCATTGTCATTATCAATAACAAATTCTTCATCATAAGACATAACTGTCTCACCTCCACTGAAACAATTTCTTTCACAAAACAAGGAATTTATGAATTCCTTTTGTTGCAATAATTCAACTTGATCTTCATCTAAAAGATAGTCATCATCATATTTTTCTTGGCAACTTTCAGCTTCACTCAATACGGTTTCATCATATGATTTGTCTTCTGCAATACCTGCATTCACACACAGCTTGTTAGTTTTAAAACCATAGGACATTATGGCCTCATTTGATGATTTAAATATCAAATCCTCCTATTGTTCCAAATCCTCTATATGATTCAGAAATTCTTCAATGGTCTTTTCTTCAATCTCCTTAAGCCTTTCAATTGATTGCTTGATATCCTTCTCCACTTCTTCCTGCTTTTGGCCATCATCATGAGTTACAATTCCTCTGCTTTCAATATGTTGAAAAGAAAAACTTTTCCCCAACTGTGTATGTACATTTACATGAGATCTGGTTGTCCCATCTTCTTCTTTTATGACAATCTTAGAAGTTTGTCCTTCTTCACATGTTCTTCCTGCAAACATACAAAATTTATCAGATTTAAAATCATGTGACCTCTTGGTCTCACTTGAAGTTTCAGTTTTCAAGTCTTTTCCCAAATACTCATTTATTCTGAGTAATTTTTCCCTCAACCGAGCATTTATCATTTGCTCTTTCTTCATCTGTAGCTTATGCCACCTTATCTTTCTTCTTACAAGAAAACCACACCTCTGGTCTTCTTCATTCCTCTGTAACAAATCCAGCAACACTTCAAGTTGGACTGCTATCTCAGCTTTCTCTCTCTCATACTCTTCCTTACCTAACTGTCTTTGTATGCCATTTGCCTTGGCATCTTCTTTCTTCACTTTTATTCTGTTGTGGTCTCTCTCACAACCTCTGCTATTTCTACTATGACTATCAGTAGTCATCTTCTTCTCCATTTCTATCTTCATGAGTTCCTCACTTATTCATCATGAGTTGTACTAAAGCCTCTGCAACAACAAGTCCTCCCTGCTGCCACTTACCTCACCAATCCCCTCTCTGGTCTTGGTCTTTTGGCAAGCACTGGTTCTCTTTTCTCTGGAACCTCTTGAGCATTCCTCTCTGCTCCTTCTAGGCTTCAACTCATCTGCACCCTTTGAAGAACACAATTGTCCCTTTTTATCCAACCTCTGTTGGAATTCTTCAAGGTTCTGCCACATTCTTCTTTCACTTAGAAACCTTTACTGGCTTCCTTCATCACTGCTTTTAAGGCTATGATCTTCTTGCTGAGATTCTCCTCAACTATCTGCAACCTGACTTTTGCAAACATAATCTTTAAATCAGATTATAATAACACGCAACACCTCACCTTCAAGATCTCTGTGTGATCTTGTTTCATCACTTATTTGTACTTGCTTTTGCAAATTCTTCCAATATTCTGCTATACTGCATGCTATCTATCAGATTCAAATCTGATCTCCTTTTCCTTTTTGCCATCACCATTGTACCTGTATTCACATCTTTCAAAACATAACTTTGTAAATCTTAAAAGCACATTTTCTTTTTTTAACCCAGATTCTACAGATCTGAATTTCCTCATAATTTTAGACTATCATGCTTTCATTACATACCTTTTTCAATCTACAACAGCTGCCAATCAGATTTAAAATCTGAACTTCCCTTACTTCCTTCATCACACATGCATTCTGTACAAATTAAAAAATTTAATCTTCAAATGAGCTTTGCCTACTTTGATACCAAATGACGCAGCCTAAGCTGCATATAACCCACAATATGCATATAAAAATGCAATAGCATATATCGTTCCCAAAATCACTATTCCTCATTTAGCTGCTATAGCCATTAATCAAAACCATTCCTTTTAACTATCCAAAGTCTAACCTTTATTAAACCTTTTCGAGCGAAACCTTTCATAATCTTTATTTCAATTACCAAGCATAAGCCCTTTTATTTCTTTTTTAAACCTTATCGGAAACTTTGGTTAATCTTTATTACCCACGCATATCAATACTATTCTTTGGTTTAAACTTTGGTTTAATCCCTTTTCTCCGCTTTATTTCTATTACTTTTATAATAGAAATGACACATAAACCTTTATGAACTTATCTTCTGCGTCCTTAGCACATTACCGATGCTCCATTTAACTTCACATCTCCACCCTTAATTCATGTTCGATCCCACGGCTATCAGTTCATCGCATTTTAAATAGACTGATAATTAATGTTTTGAAATTGTGCGATATGGGTGGTTTTGACATTCAAGTCAAAACTACGTGTCACTCTCTAACTGTTATCGCATACTCTGAAGGATTACCACTTACCTTTTTAAAGTTGTACGATAACCCTTTGGTGGTTTCCAAAACCACTTCTTCTCCATTCCTCTGCACCATGATTTCTGCCTTCATTTAATTTACAGTCTTCTTCGTTCAATGCGATGTTGTTTGACTTCCGGTCCCAACCTTTACCAATTATTTCCCTTCTTGCGTGTGAGATACACCTTCTAGGTTGGAAACCCTTTTTCTCTTATACACTCTCCACCCGACGGTTCTGGATTGAATAATCAACGGATGGTTTTAAAAGCACTGTATAATAATCACAGGTTCCATGTGCTTGAGCCTATGGCTTAAAATAAAATTCTGCTTCATGTGCTCAATCTCAACGATATCAATTTAGTTGAAATCGACCTTCACTGTTCTATCGATTCACAGATTCCATAAATTCTTGTATATGAAACCTTGACCCAAATAAATAAGTCAGCGTTCATTTCTAGAATTAAAACCGGAGTAACAGTGAATAATTGTAACACCGTTGCTTCTTGTAGAGATTTCTAGGGCAATTCAACGTGTGATCATTCCTTGAATCGAATCTGATTCCACTCACAAAGACTTCGATAACTTCAAACTGATTATTACAGTTCAACACTCCAACTACCAACAAACCAGTGATTTATATTTATGAAAAGTTCTAATTCATCTTTATAAACTCAATTTCTCACAGTTCTTATGGATTTCTTGAAAGCTATAATTCGAATACACAATGACGTAATTCATTTACCATGGTTACCATACAAAACCATAAATCCCCAATTATGATCGCTCAACACATGCAATGAATAACACCCATATTTACCTGATTTCCTCATTCATTAATCAAATGTACAGATACATCAAAACCTGCTTAACATCTTTGGCCTGATTTTCTATGTCAGTGGCCTCTATCTTCCTGTTCTCTAGCCCGTAGGCGTTACAATCCAAATCCTATCTGTCTAAAAACTTACCTCTCTGCCTCCCTAATGCGTTGAGGCTTATCATTTTTATACAAAAGATTCTGAACCAATTTAGGTTCAGATCCTCCATCATCTCAACAAAATCCTGAATATCTTCTAAGTCCTCATTTGCCTCAACTAATCCCTAACGATCCTCTCTCATCCTAAAATCATGAACCCAATTCTAATTTAGGATTTACAATTAATTTCTAAATGTCTCAAACCCTATGAGCTCTCAATTAGCCTAATTCTCTCATGTTCTCCAACATTCGAGAACATTTACAAAATTCCTCACAATATTTAATTAATTCTCATTAAAATCACTCAAAGCATTACATAAGAAACCAACTCTCTTGGAAAATACAAGACCCCTATGTCTATTAAAATACAAAGAATTTTCTGAGCCTAATGCTCCTACATCAGATCCTAGGCCAAGACAACATACCAGAGCAACGTATAGGCAGCCAGGAGCTATGCAGTCCAGCAGAGGTAACAGGGGTCACGCAGGGCTGACACAGGCCTAGTCAGGGTAGCGTAGGGGTAGCATAAGCCCTTCAAGGGTGACACAGGACCTTCTAGAGCAATGCAGAGGCTGACGTAGAGCGCTGAAGAGCAGGGCTGGGGTTTCCGATGGGCCAGAAAGGGCTCGAGTTCTGTAAATCCCGTTTGAGGGTGTGAATCAGCCATATTTTTTGTCTCCGAGGATAGAGGTATTTCTTGCCGTGTTATTTCTTTGTAGGCTAAACCAGTTTGGTGCCCAAAAATTGTTGTACTTAGATTCCCGCATTGGGCTTTTCCGGGGACATTTGTCCGAAACATATGTGTGTCACTCTGTCATATGAGCATGTTATTCAATGATTGATCTGTATGTGTAGGCTTTTAGTTGTATTTACTTCGCTGATTTACTGAATATTTCAGAAATTAACTTGTAACTTAATTCAAGTAGGAGAAGTAAATCGAGATACTGCAGTAGGGTTTCTTAGATTAACAAATTTTCACAATGGGGAGATCATGTAGATCTTCCATTGGGCTTTAGCGAGTCACTGATGGAGTGGGGGACTTCATTAGTATGGCAGGTTGGTCAGCGGGATGATGGCAGTAGGGGCTCATGTGAGTGAGACGTTATCTCTATAGGGATTAGGTGGTATCTTCGAGGGTTTACTCTTGGAGTGCATGGGATGGACTACTTGGTAGGGAAACTTCATGAGGAGTTGGGCATAGTGCCATGTTATCATGATTCCCTACTCACTGATGGAGTTCAGAGGGCTTATGCTACTTGTTCCTAGCAGGATGGTGAGTGGAGCAGGGGGATCTTCATGTTGGACAGGATGGCTTGGGATTCGGGTATTGAGGGATTCCTTCATATTAGAGAGATGCAGAGGCCAGGGATGATTCGGTAGCACATCTGGGACCCTAGCACATTTTTGCAGTGACAGTGGGGAGCGTGAGCTAGAGAGGATGCTTGTTCAGGCATTTGCTTGAGGACAAGCAATTTCTGGCAGGGAGGAGTGTAATATCCCCAATTAGAAATTCTGCTAATTAGAATATTAAATTTTGATAAATTTTGATGTTCTAATGTCAAGCATAATAAGGTGGGTCGAGACACACAATTAATAATTAAGGGAAAAACTACAGCGTACTCCTATAGTTCACAAGGAAAAATTGAGGCGTTAGTGGGGTCCATGTGGCCAGGATTCACTTTGGAGGCAACTCCCTAGGTGGTAGTGTGGGAAAGGCTCTAGGGGGGCAACATAGTGAGTGGTTGGATGAGGGGATTGCACAGTCCATGGTGGGCCCAAGGGAATGTTGGGGGCTCAAATGATAAAAAGATGTGAAGGCAGCTCATTTCCTCATTTCATTTAACTTCTATTTTGGATTGTCATCTTGACATAGCACGCTTGTGCAGGGAGCCAAGTCTGTAGTGTTGTTTAGCACACGAGATCTTCAGGCGGAGATCTTAGCCTCTACCTCGGGGGACTTCGAGTGCCCGCTCAGGAGAGTAGTTCAACAATTTTGGTGAGGAGTTGACATAGCAGCAACAGCAGGAGTGCTTAGTCCCTTCACGACTGCGTAGAGGCAAAAGAGACTGCGTAGTGATTGTGCAGTGCAGTCTGGAGGAAGTGTCGGCAGTGTGGGAGAGAAGAGGCGTTCAACCGGAGGATTTGGAGGGGAGGCTAGCTACCTCCTACAAGGGATTTTGGTAGCATTTTGAAGACATCAACCAGAAGTTCCAACCAAGGGTCGAAACTCCCAGCAGTTGGGTGAGCCAAGCCCAAGAGGTCCAATTTCCGAGGTCAAAACTAGGACGAACCCTTTCTGGGTTTTTCTGGGTTTATTGAGGAGAAGCCAATAACAATTTGGCAGAATTTTCTGGGCAGGCTTGAGGTGTCAAATAGAGATCCTAACTCAACGAGCAGCTAGAGGAGCTAAGGGAAAATTGGGCTAAAATTCCGAAGTCAATATCCGGCCAATTATTTCGCAGGTTATTGTGGGTTTCTTGAGCAAAGTCCGTGGTTAAAATCCCGGAATTTTCTGAGCAGCGTAGCAAGCCCTAGCAGCATTTCATTGGGACCAACAACAACATTTTCTAGGCTAAGCAGCGCAGTCATTGAGCCACGCAGAGCAGTTTCCAGCAGGAGTTTTGCTTGGGTTTGAGCTGTCATTCAGCCTGCCTTGAGCAGACCCAGGTGCAATCTTTTCAGCACCTCATTTGTACTCTTTCCCAGCATATTAATAAAATGGGGCAGCAATGATTTTCACTCCAGATTCTGTGTTTTAATGTTGTTTTCCTTGTTGCTGTAATTTTCAGTTTATTTTGATTGTATTACCATCATTTTCCCATTTGGGGATATTACAATGAACATATTGAAATGTCCAGAACTGATACGATGAAGACTCATCTAGAAACTAAGCAATAAGCAAAATGACTCTACGGGGACTTAAAACCGTGTGGTAAGCTTCACTAGCACTATGTAGACTACCATTATAATTTATGACTTTAAACTGGCATCCTTGCCCTCCACTTTGGAAGCCCAGTTCTGCTAGTGTTACAAAAACATTCATTAGGGTGCATGCAACAGTCACCAGTGAGATGGCTAAACTGCAAGTATCAAATATACGGATAGACATAATCACCCTGAATGGTAACATTAAGCTAAGAGATTGGTCAGTGCTTTTAAGCTTCGGACAAAATTTTTCCACACTGAACAAAAATGTGACTGAAAATTTACCCATGTGACGACTACAAAATTTTAAAAAGAAATTAGGTCATCGATTTAGATTTTGAAACCAAGGGTAAACTAGGGCTCCACCAATCTCCAAAGCTAACTTAACTGAACTATGGATTAATGCCAAAAGTCCTTATGCCATACACAACCCTCCCATGGTACGGGAGGGACTTTAAATGTCTCATGAGCTTCACCCAGACTTCAGCAGATAATTTGCTGAATGTACATTTTACAGAAAATAACCTTCCAAACGACCTTTAAATATAGCTTCATTATCCCAGGGCACCTGCATGTATAACAATCAAAGTCAAACATCACATTCAATTTTTCTTATGATTCACAAGCTACTTGCTGTGGACTAGAACTTACAAGCTAAGCAAGGCCTGCATCTTTCAATGCGCTCTCAAAATCACCTTCATTATCCCAACGAACCTGTAGTGTCTAACAATTAGTATCATGCAAAATCTAAACAGGTAAACAGAATAGAGGTATGATATAACTTCCATATTCTCCCTAAACGAGAAGATATTCTTGCAGAGTGTGTATTTACATGCAACGGCAGTATAAAACTATCAAATTATTATCTGTTTAGTAGTGTGTGTGATTACATGCAACAACAGTCTAGAACTTCCAAATCAATATCTATTTAGAGTGTACGTCATGTCTCTCTTCCTATCTATTATAGGAACAATGTTGCTCCAAATTTCAAATACAACACTGGCAGGTAGTTTGAACTTTGGGGAGCTGAAGTTGAAAACTCCATAGTTAAGTGTGTTCACTCTAGGTTAATACTACGATAGTTGACCTATTGGTAAGTAGTACCGTGATATATTAGAAGTTAGAACCAGTACCAGCATGCAGGTTGACAACAATCTTTGAGTTGAGATTGAAACACAGATTGAGCAGCCACCCTTCTCCACTCGTGATGATTCACTGAAGACTTCAAGAAAGAAAAAGATTCCGTTCTACTAGAGTTTGGGTCTTGTGATATGTGTGTAGCTTCCCAACTTGGCCAAACTCAACTCAGACAGGTTTGTTCCATGTGTGACACCTTGAACAGCAATCCTAATAAGTTCCAAATGACAATGTAACCAGATAGGAAGAGTTGTTAACATATGTTTGTATCTTTGAGGAGTATCATGTCATGGAAGAAGCTACAATGTGCAATGTATGCGATGTCATTAATGGAAGAAGCTACAATGTACAATTTGTCACTTGAAATTTTTAATTTATGAAAGTTAGATGCCATTTCTCTTATAGCGAAGAAGAAATAAGCATAAACAACAATATTAAGTGGATATCTGGGCAGGTTGGAACTCGATTAAGACGTTAGGATATGATGAGTAGTGTCCAACCTTAAAAATGAATTAGCTTTAGACTCTGCACACAAGGCTGTTCTGTTTTACTCATACTTCCTACAGTATTTTCTCTTTTGTAAAGTGAGGCGACAATTAATAACACTGTAACGTACCTCAGTTGCATGTCGCTGGAAATGCCTTTCAATTTTCATCATGTTTTCCTCATCCTGTGTTGTGACCACAAAATTAAAAGCCGCTCCTGCCAAATGCAAAGTTGAGCAACTGGCTGAAATCAAAACCTCTCATGTATGGTGTATTCAGGATTTAAAAGAAAGAATAGGAAAATAATACCCTTGCGACCAAAACGTCCACTTCGACCAATTCTGTGCAAATACACTTCATAGTCAGGTTCGTCTGTAGAATAAACTCGAACAGGGAGGTCAAAATTGACAACCAAGGCAACCTGTAATAGAACTGAGTATGTTAGAGCTTCACCTCTCTCTATAAGGCAGAAGCTATTAAAACCATTAAAATAAATGTAACCTTAACACAGCAAGCTTATCAAAAAAACCTGTGCTTGGTCAAACCCTCGTGCAATAACATCAGTTGATATAAGAATCCTTGTTATCCCTGATCTAAATTCCCCAATTATGCGATCCCTGTCCTCCACTTTGAGACGACCTTGAATGGAAGTGCACTTGTGACCTTCTGCTTCTAACATGCTATGCAGCCTACTTGCACTCTCTCTTGTGCGAACAAATATTATTGTCTGCCCAAGCTTCTCTGCTAGGGGGAAAATTCTGTCTTTTAATACCTTAATTTTCTCAAGTTCATTTGGGCATTTCACACAGTATTGTTTAATAGCATCCAATGACAAATCCTCTTCTTTCACAAACACCTGATTTGCAACTGGAATCATTCTGGTTATAAACATCTTGACATTGTCATTGAAGGTGGCTGAAAATAACAGTATCTGAAGAGAAAAATGATGCATAAAAATGAGCTATGTATTAAATAATGATTGCTAACAAAGACTGATTATGTCAACAAAATCATAAATAGCCCTTCATTAAAGAACCACAGTCAAAAGCATTTCATGTTCCAGTATGCTATTTATTTAGCATATCTATGTAGATATGATGTTAGATTGGTCATATCAATTTCTCTGAACCACTGACATACAGCCCCATATAAGTAACTGGTTGAGGAAGGTGCTAACACATTTTTTAATCTTTAAATCGCTCTGAATATGGTATATTTTTAATGCATTTCGACGTGGATACTTCATGGAAAAATGAGACACTGGAAATTCAAAATTACAAATAGTTAATCATCGAATATCATGACATGCAATGGGGGTGGCCACCACACAAGATTGGAAGTGGGTGATCCATAACTTAAAATAGTTAGAAAATAATTATCTCCCATCTTGTAAACAAAAGAGAAACTGAAGATCCATGCCGTTGTAACTGCTCAATTCTCATCATGCAGCTCAGAAAAAGGGAAGACAGCTATTAAATAGGTTGCAGCATGGATCTAGGAGGAATCCTTGGCCCTTCCCTGTTTTGAAATGAAGAGGGGGAGTAGACAAAAAACAAGGGAGAAGTTTGTGAGCAGAGAAAGCAGGGGGCACCTCCATGGCACTCACCTCATCCACAATGATTTTGTAAACATTCAGTCCAAGAAAATAAATTTCTGGGTTGTTTCTTTCTTCATAATCTTATGCTCCATTTTTCCTCCCTCTATCATTCACTTAATTTACCATGTCATTTTGGTCTGGGCTAACCAAAATGTTATTTCTGAATGATTTTGATGGATGCTCGCGAAAACTAGATAATTGAAAATTAGTAGACATGTTTGCTGGAATCTCCATTCATTTAACTGTGAGTTTCATCACATTCATTGAGATATACTATTGTCTGCACTTGCGAGTTAGAGAGAGTGTTGGCATTTTTTTTATTTTGCTTGATTGTTGTTCAAGGGAGTTATTTGTCAAGAAGGATCTTTATAATTACTATTGTTGATGCTTTGGGATGGGAAAAAACAGAATTTAGGACCTAGAAAGGAACTTCAGGCCAGACCCTAAAAGTAAAGTAATGGACCAAAATTGAAAATCTTCTGGTTCAAGGCCTTAAAAATGCCTTTTCAGGATCCTGTACCTTTATCTTCCTATGCATTTTACAGGCCAAGTGCATCTTTTTAAGAAAAGAGAGCACCCCGAATGGAGATCATATGTGAATGTTATGCCATGGCAAGGTAAATGTCGATTATTCTCCATGTATAAGCCATGTAAGCTCACCATGATTCACCCATGTCGAGTTTATAACACATGAAGTTCACTAGACTTTTATACCATCAACAGATTCCAAAACCTTACTCCTAATGGTCAATAAAGAGAGATAAAACCCTATCAAAAAGAAGGTAAAGGGGTTCAGTGCCTATTGTAGAAATTTGATGTTCCATTGCAGAGCAACAACCAAGAGCAGAGAGCAAAGGAGAAAGAGAAATTTGTAGGAAACTATAGCAAAACAAGTGTCTCATAGCTCCATGGTGAGCTTGCGAATCTTTGCATTTTACATTGTCCTCTCTGATTTATAAGAAGCCAACGTCCTTCATTTGCTGGAGTTTTTACCCACACAACATATCTCTACAGTAAATCTTGTGTCCACGATATCCCATTATGTATTTGCTATTGTAGTTCCATTTTTATTCCATAATAGTTAGAGACATTGTATGTCATGTTTTATCTGTCTGTTAATCATAATATAAAAAACAGTAGTTGCACAGACGAGCATAGGTTCATTGTAGTACTAGTAAGTTCAAAATCTGTTTTGTGAGCCTAACATTGGAATATCCAAGGGAGTTTATAGATCATATTGGTACTACTACCCACCAAAACTGGGTGACCCCTAGGAGAAATTTTCTCCTATTCATCTCTTCCAGCTGGCAGCCGGCAGTCCTAAGAGCCACTTTGTAGCTGATGCAATGTGCCATTGATATCTTCAACATCTGCATCAGTCATATGTTTCCTCACCCATTTATCAAGAGCACATGTTGGAAGGTGGGTTTCAAATCAAAAGGTACTTTATTCATTATGCAATCAGATGCTTATGCTTGTTTGTATTTGGCCATTTTGGCATGGATTATGAGGTGTCTTGGAAGAAAGTGTTGAAATTTTGGGTAGCATTGGATGTGCTCTAGCTCCGAAATTTTGTGGAGGAACTGGAGTACATGAGATCTCCAAGACCTAGAAAGTGTTTGGAGAAATTCCATCTGGTTTGATAGTTATTCAAATAACTAAACTTTTTAATTAAGGACCCTAAGTCTAACTTAGGAAAATTAAAAGATTAAAGTGAATTAAATTAAACATGTGATGAGAATGTTCTAAGTGACATGGATCAAACAACTTTTAATCTTAGCCGTTGATTAGAGATTAGATCACGACCGTTGGTTTGCCAATGAGAAAAGTATAAGAGAAGGACTTGGGATCAGTTGGAGGACACACACATTGGCAAAGCATTGAGCTAAGTCGAAATTCTAGGGCAGGGTTTGCTAAGAATTTTGAAGCGAGTTTGAAGTGCAGTGAGGGGCAGAGATTGGCAAGGGATGATCTGATCCGAGGCCAAGAATACAAGAGCGGAAGAGAGGAAGTGTACCAGGCAGCGCAGAGGCAGCAACAACCCTTCAGGGGTGATGTAGGCGCAGCCAGGGCAACGCAAGGACAACACAGGGGCAGCGTTAGACCAGAGAGGCTGACGCAGGCCAGAGGGATTGACACACAGGGCTGAGGGATAGCGTTAAGGTTTCCGGTAGGCCAGAAAGGGCTCGAGTTTAATAAATCTCGTTTGAGGGTGTGAATCAGCCATATTTTCTGTCTCCGAGTGAAAGAGGTACTGTTGTCGTGTAATTTTTTTGTAAGGCGAACCATTTTGGTGCCCGGATATTGTTGTATTCATATTCTGCATAATAATAAAACCCTCTAGAGCTAGTTGAACCAGTTTTCCCGCATTGGGTTTTTCCGGGGACAATTGTCTGAAAAATCTGTGTCACTTTGTCATGTGTGCGTGATGTTCAGCAAATGATCTGTAAATGTGTAGGTACAATTGTGTTTACTTTGTTGATTTTATTGAATAATTTAGAAAATTAACTTGTAATTTAAATCAATTAGGAAAAGTAAATCAAGACACTGCAGTAGGACTTCAGTTCAGAAATTTTCACATGGTATCGGAGCATTGCAGGTCAAGCTGAATCACCAGCAAAATGGCTGGAGAATTTTTGCTGCAGAGAAGGAAGCTGAAGCAACAGAGTTCCAGAGAGGGCAACACAGCACCAGGAGGACGCAGTCCTAGCAGAGGCCACGTAGGAGCTGACGCAGTCCCAGATGAGTGACGCAGAGGCAACGTAGAGCCTTCCAAAGTAACGCAGGAGCAGCCTGCGCTGCGCTGGGTCAATATGCGCATGCAAAGAGCAGCCAGAGGGACGCAGTCCAGTTTTGAGGTTGTTGTGCAGATTTTCCATAGTCCGGAAGTGGAGCTTCGGATCTTCAGAGGTTGCTGATGTGGCACAGGTTCGGTCGGTGCAAAACAATGCCTAGCTACGTTGACAAAGAGCGGGAGGAGAACAACTGCTCAACAGATTTTTGCCAAAGAAATCTGAGGATCGATCAGGAGGGTGATCGAAGAGGGCTGATTCAAGGGATTTGGAAGATTTCCGAGGAGGGAAATCAGTTGTCAGAGGGAGCAGTTATTATAGAGGGTGCCTTTTTTTGCCAAGGACCCTAGATCTGGGCTTCTCTTGAGAGTAGCAACAACAACAGGGAGAGGATCATTTGTTTCAACAGATTGTTTTGAGCGAGATGGCGCCATACGGACTGCGTGATTAGGATAGTTTAGACGGCTTGTCCAACTTTGCTGTCTGGAAGGCTAGAATCCTGACAGTCTTGGAGGCATACGAACTTCTGGAACATGCAGAGAACATCTTGGCTACACCAACCGACGCTGCTCTTCTTGCGACGCATAATGAAGCGGAGGCGCATTCTAAGCGCTTTATCATGGATGGGGTGAAGGATCATGTGGTCCCACACATTGCCGAGAAGAAGACGGCTAATGCTATGTGGACAACTTTGACCACAATGTATCAAGGAAAATCTGTCCAGAAGAAGATGCTTCTGGAGAACCAGATGAGGTTGTTTGTGATAAATAAGGGGGAGGAAATCGATCCTTTCCTCTTCAGGTTGTAGATGATTTGGGATCAGATGATTGCCATGGGGGTTAAAGTGGAGGATGATGTCATGGTGAGGGAAATGTTTGTCCAAAGCATCTCGGGCAGATAGGACCTTCCAAGCTGGGATGACATGTGGGCTATCCTCCAACAAGAGGAAATCCGTTGGATGACCAAGAGACAAAACAACACCGGATCCAGCAGCCCTTGCATCTAAGAAGGAGCAAGGGAAGAAGAAGAGGGATCTATCCAAGATCCGATGCTTCAGGTGTGGTGAACTTGGACACTTCGCCACAACTTGTCCTCTATGGAAGAATGACAAGGAAGCTGATTCCAAGGCTGTGGCAGCTAAAGAAGACAATGGCTCTAATGATGATGTAGCCATGAGTGCTCATGAACCTCGAGAGAAGAGGTGGGGCGATATTGATCTATAGAGCAGCTACAGAAGTGTACACAGGATCCTTGAGGAGCCCAGACTCTTGGATCACATATGAGCTATAGGAGGCTTAAGACAGTAGCAGGATGATTGGAGTCAGTGGGTGAAAAAGATCACAGAGAAGCGGAGTAGTGCTGGGACGATGAAGAGATGATCAACGCAGTGCAGTGGCAGCATCAGCGTCGAAGCAATAGTGCAGAAGCTGATGGGACTTCAGCGATGCAGAGGGGCAATGTTTACGCAGTGCAAAGCAGCAGCAATGCAGTGGCTCAGAGAGACAACGCAGAGCAGCATCAGAGGGTGCTTGAGTGATGAGATGTAGCCCGACTAACTTGTCTGTCAATGATTAGGCAGGGGTCCTTCAATTGCTTACTTCTCAGCAACTGAGTTGTAGTGCAACAGTTAGCAGTGGTAGTGCTATGGGCAGCATGATGCAACAATTTGAGAAGGAGCTGCTGTAATGAATAAAATAATATAATAATGATTAGTTAGTTAATTAGTAAATAGATTGAAAAGGCATGTCTAAATGAGACATGACCTTCATGTTGAGATTTTTATTTGGGGTAGCATCAGTTGTGCTCTAGCTCCCAAACTTCGTGGAGGGACTAGAGTACACTGGATCTAAAAGACCCAGAAATGGATTTGGGAAATTTCATCTAGTTTAGGAGATATTAAATTAATTAATTATTTTAATATATTTCCCAAGTTAAAACTTAGGAAAATAAAATAATTTAATTTAATTTAATTAAACATGTGATGAAATTATCTTAAGTCACACGGATGAAGCTTTCTTTTAATCTTAGCCACTGATTAAAGATTTAATCTTGGTCGTTGATTTGTCAACGAGAAAAGTATACAGGAAAGGCTTGGGGTCATTTGTAAAACCTACATGGTATCAGAGCAATTGCAGATCTAAAGGGGCAGCGCAGTTGACAGGAAGGGAAAATATGGCATGAACCAAGGGGAGGGTTCATGCAACCAAAAGTACTCACGCAGTCCTCCAGAGCATGCAGAAATGCAGAGGGAACATGACATGAAAGTGCTGGCATCCAGACTAGAGGAGGATCTTGCATGTGTGTCAAGCATAGCTCCTCCTGATGTTTGGTATATTGATAGTGGAGCATCTGCTCACATGACGGCGGTTCGAGAATGTTTTTCGAGCTATCAAGAGGAGCAGATGAATTTCCAAATAACTATGGGAAACAAAGGAAAATGTACCCCATCGGGAGAGGTACCATAACTTTTCAGACAGAAGATGGCCACAAGATTCGAGCCACGAATGTTCTGGATGTACAAGGGTTGGGGATGAACTTACTCTCGGTGTCTCAACTTCAGAACAAGGGCTATGATGTATACTTTATTCAAGACAAAGTATATGTTAAACATCCTAACTGGAGTAAAAAGGCACAAATTGGAGTAAGGAGTCACAAGCTATATAAGCTTCAGCTTGAATCTCCGGTGGCCTTGATCAACAGTACAGATGACAGAGATCTGAATGAGTTATGGCACAGAAGGACGGGGCATCTACATCATGGAGCCTTGGGGATTCTCAAACACACTGTCATAGGGGCTCTTGAACTCAGCACAAAGAAAGATGATGTTTGCAGAGGATGCGTACTAGGGAAGTACGCTAAGGCAGTGTTTCCAAGAAGTAGCAGCAGAGCCAAAGGTGTATTAGAGTTAATACACTGACATTTGAGGTCCAATGTCTACAATAGCTCTCAGTGGGGCAAAATATTTTGCCACCTTCATTGATGATTATTCCAGGAAAACTTGGATCTATTTTCTGAAGACCAAAGATGAAGTCTTTAATCGGTTTAAAGAATGCAAAGCATTGGTGGAGAACTCTACAGGAAAGAAGATCAAGAAGTTAAGGTCAGATAACGGTGGAGAATATATCGATAAAGACTTCACAAATTTCTGTGCGCAGGAAGGCATCAAGAGAGAGTGGACAGCTCCCTACAATCTAGAACAAAATGGAGTTGCAGAACGGAAGAATCAGACCATAATAGAAGTTGCAAGGGCAATGTTGTACGCCCAAGAAATGCCCAAATTCGTATGGGCAGAGGCCTGCAACACAGCAGTCTATATTCAGAACAAAGTTCCAAAAAGGGCTTTGGGGAAGGTGACTCCTGAAAGTGTGTTCACAGGCAGCAAGCCTAAAGTGAGCCACATCAGGATATTCGGCAGCGTAGCATACTACCATGTTCCAGAGGAAAAGAGGAAGAAACTGGATCAAACTGCAAAAAAGGGTTTTTTGATGGGTTACAGTGAGAATGCAAAGGCATACAGCGTCTATATTCCAGAGAGTAGGAAAGTCGTGGTAAGAAGGGATGTAAAATTCCTTGAAGAAAGAGCCTTTGGGAAATCTCGAGAGATGGCCACAGATATGCAGATTGAGGAAGATCCACTGGTACAACCTCAACGATCTCTGGAGGAGAGGCCCAGTGCCTCTGCTAGGCACAATTGTTCTGAAGGAAGCTCCTCCGACGAAGAATAGGAGGAAGAACAAGTGAGACCACCCACCATTGATGGGAGACTGAGCAGAGAACTCCAACAAATTCTTAGAGATGCAAAAGGATTTGTTGGAACACCTAGAGAAGGGAAGAGGATAAGGAAACAACCTGACAGATATCAGGCACTGGTAGCTCAGATTGGAGAGCCCTCTACCTTTTGGGAAGCAGCTCAGCATCAGGTATGGGTAGATGCCATGGTGGAGGAGTATAGCTCCATCATGACAAATGATGTCTGGGAAGTAGTCCCTAGACCACAGGACAAATCTGTTGTAGGATCCAGGTGCATCTACAAGATCAAATATGCTGCAGATGGTAGCATAGAGAAATTTAAAGCAAGATTTGTAGCAAAGGGGTATGCCCAGAAAGAAGGCATTGACTATGAAGAAACCTTTGCTCCTGTAGCACGGTACACTTCTATCAGATCCATCATCTCTTTGGCAGCACAGATGGGATGGGAGATTCACTAGATGGATGTCAAGACTGCGTTCTTGAACGGTGTGATAGAGGAGGAAGTGTACATAAAGCAGCCAGAGGGCTTCGAGACACATGAGCAAAAGACTCATGTTTGCAGACTTAAGAAAGCCTTGTATGGCTTGAAACAAGCCCCCAGGGCATGGTATGGTCGTATTGATGGCTACTTGCAGAAGATGGGGTTCGTAAAGAGTGTCGCAGATCCAAACTTATACTACATGAGAGTAGGAGATGAGCCACTTATTCTTGTTTTGTATGTGGATGACTTGTTTTTGACTAGGTCATCCAAGCTCATTATGGACTGCAAGGAGAATCTGGCAACAGAATTTGACATGAAGGACTTGAGAAGGATGCACTATTTTCTTGGGTTAGAAGTTTGGCAGCATGAAGGGGAAATCTTCCTAGGGCAAGGAAGATACATGACAGAGATTCTGAAAAGATTCCAAATGGAAGACTATAGACCCATGGCCACGCCAATGATCACTAATTGGAAGAAGATAGACACATCAGAGGATGATGAGACTGATCCCTCCTTGTACAGATAGCTCATCGGGTCATTGATGTATCTGGTCAATACAAGACCAGACATCTGCTATGCAGTGAATACCCTCAGTCAGTTCATGGTGGAACCAAGGAGGGCTCACTGGGCAGCAGCTAAACATATTCTTAGATACTTGAGAGGGACAGTCGAGTATGGGCTAAAGTACACGAAGGAAAATGAAATTCAATTAAGTGGGTCCACAGATGCAGACTAGTCTGGAAGCACAGTAGATTGGAAAAGTACCAGTGGGTACTGTTTCAGTCTCGGATCAGGAATGACCTCTTGGTGTAGCAGGAAACAAAAGTCCGTAGCACTGAGCTCAGCCGAGGTAGAGTACATGGCAACAAGCACGACTTCGTGTGAGGCCATATGGCTCCGCAAATTAATTTTGAACCTACTTAAGAAACGAATAGAGCTGATCAAGATCATGTGTGATAATCAGAGTTGCATCAAACTCTCTGAGAACCCTGTGTTTCATGAACGGTCGAAGCACATTGACATTCAGTCACTTTATCCGAGACTATGTTCAGAAGGGAGCAGTATAGCTACGATACACTCCCACAGGTGAACAAGTAGCAGACATTCTCACAAAGGCTCTGAATAAGGTTAAATTCACTTACTTCAGAGAGAAGATGGGAATGATCGAGAACCCCTTCCACTAGAGGAAAGGGTGGTCTTCCGAAGAAAAGGGAGTTGCAGTACAGTGGTTGCAGTGGCAGTGGCAGAGTCATGGGCAGCAGTACAAAATGGCAATAGCAGTGCAGAGTTGAGTGGTAGGAGGCCAAGCTTCAATAGCATAGAACTAGTGCCCAAAATCATGTAATACATGAGTGTGATGTATTGCTAGAGCACACCCTTGATGCTAAGAGGGAGTCTTAAGATTTTGTGTATTTGGGGTAGCATCAGTTGTGCTCTAGCTCCCAAACTTTGTGGAGGGACTAGAGTACACTGGATCTACAAGACCCAGAAATGGATTTGGTAAATTTTATCTGGTTTAGGAGATATTAAATTAATTAATTATTTTAATATATTTCCTAAGTTAAAACTTAGGAAATTAAATAATTTAATTTAATTTAATTAAACATGTGATGAAATTATCTTAAGTCACACGAATCAAGCTTTCTTTTAATCTTAGCCATTGATTAAAGATTTAATCTTGGCTGTTGATTTGTCAACGAGAAAAGTATAAAGGAAAGGCTTGGGGTCATTTGTAAAACACACATGGAGGCAGAGCACTGAAGCTAAGCTGAGATTCTAGGGCGAGGTTGCTAAGAATTCTCAGAAGTGTTTCGGTTGCAGAGAGGGGAATTTAGACCAAGGGGATGATCTGATCCCGGGGTCTAGGATACACAAGAAGCAGAGAAGAGATCAGCAAGGACAGTGCAGAGAAAGACAGCAACGGCAGCAGCAGCAACAGCAGATGGCAGCAACAACAGCAAGCAGACGGCAGCAGCAGCAACAACAGTGTCTTTCAAGGGCAGCGTTGAGGTTTCTAGGCCTAGATCTGGCTGAGTTCTGTAAATCCCGTTTGAGGGTGTGGATCAGTCGATATTTTTGGTCTTAGATCAGCCAGGAGCTGCAGATCTAGAGTTTTCTCTGTAGGTTTTTCCAGATCTGGAACCAGAGTTGTGTATTTAGAAATATTCTTAATAATAGAACCCTTCAGTAGCCAGAGACTGGTTTTCCTAGATTGGGTTTTTTCGGTGACAGTTTGTCTAGAAAAAACTGTATCACTGTGTCTATGTGTGCATATTCTTATTCTAGATCTGAATTGGTAGAGATCTGTTATTTTTTTTGCTTTAATGTTAACTTGAATTTATTCAGTTAATAACTTGTATAAGTAGGAGAAGCTTAACCAGATTAACAGTGATAATTTCTGCATAAGAATTAAGATTCAGAAATTTCTACACTTCCATGAAAAGGCACCTGCCTAGGTATATATGAAATTCTCATTTGTAACATTCATTATCATTCTTCTTACTATTCAATATAATATTTGTATCTTCAATGGATATTCTGATATTCCAAGTCTTCTGGAGTATTTAACTTGAGAAGGAACTTTGTTCACTTCATTTGGTATCAGAGCAGTTCGATCTTCTGGCCGCTCACCGCTGCACAAAGCCACGCTCTCCGATCTGGGTGTGTGACCGTCAAATTCGTCAATTTCGCTGCCGTCGAAGAGTTTCACTACAACCTTTAGAGTTTCTCCATTTTTAGCCATCAAGCCCCTGGCCATTACCAGGAAAAAGAAAAGAAAAAAATAAACAAGAACATAAGAAAAGAAAAAATATATATATATAACAAAAAAATATTAAATTAAAAAAAAAAGATAAGAAAGCCAAGATATCTACATTTTAAAAGAAAAGTATAGAAAAAAGAAGTCAATGATAAAAAAGTAGAAGTTATATTATAAAAAATAATATATAGAATATTGTCGTCACCGCTGACACACTTCTGAAAGAGAAATATATATATATATATTATAGGAAAAAATATTAAAAAAGAAAAATATTTGAAAAAAACAAATTATATTACGTTGAATCACCGAGATTCATAACCCATTGAAGTGGTCGTTCAAAAACTAGTAAGGAAGAAAATAAAAACGCAGCCCCAGCCGCGTTACTGCCAAGTAGCCGCCAAAACGAGCCTCACAACTGCAATCAATAATTTCCATAGGAATAATAGTGCCAGTGTCTGCAGCCTCATTCATCACTACCAATCTTGCCTCGACTGCCCTGCAAAATCGTGCAACCATCTGGCCTTGCCGTGCCACCAAACTCTCGATTCCTGTAGCAACTCCTTGTCGTCGCTCGTGTATCCAGCCACACTCGTCAACCAGAGTCGTTTCCCCTTGTACATACGTTGTCGCCTCTATGCAACACGGTTGTGATAGCCACTGACCTCTAACAACCACCTCATCCCCTTCTAACACCCTTTCACTGCCCCACACGTTAATCACGCCACATAACACACCATCCGACCTCACCCCTTCCAAAAATTCAAATCGGTGTTGCCATACGATTCAATTAAACCACCCTTCCCATATTCATCACGTTTGTGTCCCCGTTGGGAGCAATCGAACTATATAGACAATCTCTCCAAGTGACTGTGTGAATTGTCACATCTTTTCATCATCGATAGTTATTACATTAATTTGGAAAATAATTAATTAGTGTACGGAGCACTTTGTATAAGATAATCTAAGGAGATTTTATTTCATATTATTAAAAACAATATAAAAAAGATAAATCTTCAAGTTTGGACGAAAAGGGTTGCTAAGTTTCAATTCAAATTATAAAGGGTCAGTTCGAAAAAGGAAGGTCAACATTTACAAAAGGAGAAAGTTTAACATTTATACAAGAAGGAATTAAAGAGACAATTATAAAACCTTTTATATATATTGAGGCATAGTGGGAAAATTAACTCATAAAAAGGAATTTATATGAGTAATTCGAGGTTTTAGAATACTTAATTACCAAGGAATGAAAAGGTGAATAATAAACCCTTCTATTTAAATTTTAAAAAAGAATAATAATAAAATATAAAAATATAAAAAGGTATTTTTTAAAAAAGTTAATTAAAGGGTGAAAAAAAAAAGAAAAAGAAAAGAAGAATGATAATGAATGTTACAAATGAGGCCTGCTTATATACCTAGGCACCTACCTCTTCACGGAAGGTCATGTCTCATTTAGACATGCCTTTTCAATCTAATTACTAATTAACTAATTAATCATTATTTAAATTATTTTATCAATTACTAAACCCTAAAATTGCCCACCAATTGGTGATTCCTGAGTTAAATATAATCGAAAAATTAGACTTTTTTGGCAAAAAACAATACGAAATCACTAATTTACAGTTAAACATTGGCGATTATACATTTATATCAAAATTCCTTGTTCAATCTTTACTTTTTTACGATAGTGACATTGTGTTGGGTTCACCCTGGATGGAAACTATAGCATCCTTTATCCTAAATACGAAAAAGAAGTTTTTGACATTCTCCCACAAAAAGAAAAAACTAACGCTACAGGACGTTAAATTAAAGCCAAATTCAGTGACGCCTGAAGACATACAAGAAATTTCAAAAGTAATTTTTCAAGAAGGTAAAAAGGTTATACAAAATATGCAAAGAGAAGTTGACAAAATCATTGTTGAAAAAAATGAAGAAGTTTCGCGACTAAAAGACCATAACGAAAATTACTAACACAAATAAAGAAGCTTAAAAAGGATAAGAAGTTGTTGGAAAACAAGGTGCAACAACTTGTCGAAAATGAAGCATCGAAATCTTCAAATGTAGAAGTTCAAGTTGAAGAAAAAATGAACATCGATCCAGTAAATGTCACAACCCAAGAAGAAGACAAACAAGTTGCAGAAAATACAAACTTAGATATTGTAGTTCAGACGATGAACATCCCATGTAAAGGTTTTGTAACCAACTCAACAACATCCTTGCCAAAAGAAAATCAAAAAGTTGCCACACACCTAATAAGGGAAAGTCAAACCAAAAAATTTCCCTATCGACATCTAATTCACGAGAATGGGAAACTCGATCAAGCTATGTATTCAGAACAGAAACAACAAACTAATGTTCCGAAGAATACTAATGTCGGTTCAATCCACTCATGTGATAACAATTCATCACAAGTTGCCAGTCATCATAAAGATTCCGCAGAAGATTAATCTAGGATGGTCTGATCCCTTCTCAGTGCGACAATTTTGTTTGTCACTTAGAGGATCATATCAACTTGTATTGACAAGGATGATTACCCTGAGACGAGAAGACATTCGTAGCAGGAAAAGAAATCAAGGCCTTTCATCAACAAGCTTTGAGGACAAAGCTTTTTGAGGAGGAAGGCAATGTAATGAATAAAATAATATAATGATTAATTAGTTAATTAGTAATTAGATTGAAAAGGCATGTCTAAATGAGACATGACCTGCTATGAATAGGCACCTGCCTAGGTATATAAGCAGGCCTCATTTGTAACATTCATTATCATTCTTCTTACTATTTAATATAATATTTGTATCCTTAATGGATATTCTGATATTCCAAGTCTTCTGGAATATTTAACTTGAGAAGGAACTTTGTTCACTTCAACTGCAGTACAGATGTCGCAGAGTCATGGGCAGCAATACAGAGAGCAACAACAACGCAGTGATGGAGGGCAACAGGCCAAGCATCAGTGTGGGGACCGATGCCAAAGATCAGGGCAATGCTTTAGTGTGGAAGTATTGCTAGAGCACACTCCTCACTAAGAGGGATTGTTAAGATTTTGGGTAGCATTGGATGTGCTCTAGCTTCGAAATTTTGTGGAGGAGATGGAGTACATGAGATCTCCAAGACCCAAAAAGCGTTTGGAAAACCCACAAGGGGAAAACTAGTCTAGAAGGAGATTTTATTTGTTTTTTCTCAAAGAATTAATTACAACATTAAAAACACATTAAGGTACTTATCTCCCCTTGAATTTTGTGCCATTGATAGACTTTTCATGAAAAGTGTGCCACTATTCGGTACCTTTTCCTTCCTTGATGACAGACTAGGAACCTCTCCTAGTTTTTAGTGCCACAGATTTTCTCACTACTCTTCAAAATACATATTAGCACTTTTCCCTCTTTAGCTCAGAAAAGTACACTGACTTCTGCCACAAATTCCGAGTTCTAACATCTCCCCAAAATTCATGTTTCCTCCTAAATTTTTGGGCCTCGAAACTTGAGTCAGACTTCCTTAGTCGGTGTGCTGCTAAATTCCTGCATGTAACTCGTAGTGTTCACGTGGTAATGTGTGCCGTACTTCTCTACTTGGATACTCAAGCCTCTTTTTGGTGACTTCTTGTTGTAAGTGTTTCTCTCTTTCAACAAACCCTTGTTGTCGCAACCTCCTCCTTTTCTCTTGCTCTTCTCCTCTTCTCCAACAAAATGCACTTGATGAATGAGAGCCTCCTTACCTTTTTCCTCCTTTTTAGTCTCATTAGGTTGAGATAACCCTATCTCTAAGATCAAGGGTTGAGCTTAGATCTCAACTCTCCTTGATCAAGGGTGGAGATCTAATCTCTCATTGACCCCCTTTTTTATGTTCCCCCCTCATTAATTAGCTCCCTAGTCACTTGAATGGTGTTTTTGTACCTTGTACCTTTTTCTCATAAAATCAACTTTAAAACATAAAGTGACTTTAATAATATAAAGAACATAGTACTAATGTACATCATAAAGTGAGTTTAAGGCACATGACTTTAATAACTCATAAGGTCACTTACTAAAAAGATGTTCTCATGTGTTTTCCTAGATAAAAGGAAAAAGCACTTGGTAACAACTCCTTGGTACCTTTTCTCAACACAAGGTGGAAGGAGGGGTTCCCACCCCCCTTTTCCTTTGATTAGGAGAACCTATCACACATGTGATGGAATGCCCATGTGGGTCTAATGCTATTTGCGTGTTAGCAAACTTAACTAATGAGGTACTTGCTTTCATTTCATAAATCACATCCCTCAAAAGTTTACATTGAAAATTGCATCCAAAGCTCCTACAATTCTTTTCTCAATCATTCACATTATATATCCTAAATATTTGCTCCATATTGTCAATCAAGGCTCTTAGGGCCCCTACTTTTAAAACTTATGTACTCCTTTTGACTTTTATAGGTAAAAGGCATTTTATCTTAATATTTAACATTGGTAGATTACATTTTTATACTAAGGTTGTAAAAACAATTTTGGGCAGATTGAGTATAGTTAAAGTAATTTTTATAATTGTACATTACATTCTTGTACTGAGTTTCTATAAAAAAACAATTTTGTGAACATCGGAATCGGGATAAAATAGACAAGGGTCTAGAAAACCAAAAAATCGTAAGAAATAGGAAAATATCGGTAAAAATCAGCAAACATCGGCAAAATTAAGATAACATAAAAATATAGGTAAAATCGGCAAACATCGGCTCGGCCAAAAAATCGTGATTTCGAGATAAAATCGGGATATTATCGAGATGTTCGCAACACTGATAAAAAATCGAGGCAATTTGGGGATAATTAAATTGGGCACATTATTTTTGTTCTTTTTAATTGTCTAGTATAATAAAAACTAGATTAATTACCCAAGACCAAATCCTTTAAACTTAGTGCCTTTGTTATTCTATTATGTGTTTCACCTTTAATAAATGATACCACTTCAACTTTCATAAAGCATCTACACATTTTCCACTTGCCATATGATTTTAAACTTAGTGCCTTTGTTATTCTATTATGTCTTTCACCTTTAATAAATGATACCACTTCAACTTTCATAAAGCATCTACACATTTTCCACTTGCCATATGATTTTAAACTTAGTGCCTTTGTTATTCTATTATGTCTTTCACCTTTAATAAATGATACCACTTCAACTTTCATAAAGCATCTACACATTTTCCACTTGCCATATGATTCTAAGCGAGGAGAGATGCTATACATGCAATGTTTGACTCCCTCATTATTATATTTGATCAAATTTATATTGCCTATTCATTTGAAGCACAAATGAGTGGAACACATTCCACTAGGTAAGCACATGGTGTTTTTTTAATGCAATCATATAAGCCTTTCCAGGTAAACTCATTTGCAATATATGTAATTAACTTGTTTCTGTTTTCCTTTTATGAACTAAGGTCGTACATCTTCCTTGAAGCAACTTTTATATTGGACGTTGGGTGACTGCATTGAAAGGGGCATCTTATTTGTGGCAGTTTTGTGATGAGAATTTTTCCTAATAATTTGCTGCTTGTGTTATTTTTCATAAATAATAGTAATTAGGTATATTAGAAAAATGTACCAAAGTTATAGCCTACAATCATGATTCAAATTTTAGGCTAACATTATATGTACAAAACAGAAAGTAAAACGAAAAAATTATAGGAAGGAAACAAATGCAATAAGAAAACTTTGAGGAAGCTTAAAAAAAAATAGAGTCGACAACTTCAAAGCCAAAAAGCTTACTAAATAGTCATACCTGACAACTATCTCGATTTTTCTGAATGTCCCTTATTATTCTCACTGAATCATCTTGAAATCCGTCCTAAGCAAGAAATGAGGAGTTATTCAAGCGTCAAAAACGATGAAACTTCTCAATATTATACAGGTAGCTAAAAGAAGTTCAACCAAAAGGAGGACTGGGTCAAAATTGGTTATAGTTGGTCAACAAAGTCAAATAGACATTGCATATGTCAAAATTATGTCAAGTTAGCTCCTTACAAAACAATTCAGTAAGTGCGATATGTAAAAACTTTATTTCACTCCAATGTAAGTTAGACATCCAAAATGACTCTAAAATGGGTAGAAAGTACCACATTAATGTATCAACAATTGGTTTCTTGATACCAATTGCCAGCTCAAACAAACAAGTATGAGTAAAATGAAAAACATTCTAAATTCATGATTTTAATTTATATCCCATTTAAAAAATAAAGTTGAAATAAAATGAAAATTTAAAACTTTCTCTATTCAAGATTATAATTTCTATGCCATGGAAGAAAGAAAAATATAAAAATTTGAGTACAGCCTGTAAGATATATTACTCTCCTTGGAAGAACTCAAAAGCTGAGACATCTCACCATATATTCATCATGTTAAGAGCTAAATCATCAACAAAATTATATGATGAAGATAACAATACAATCAAAGTAACAATGTGATCACAACAAGAATGATGCAGAGCTACGAGACAGAAGAAAAAGAGAGCGAAGGAACATGACCACAATAAACACAACTTAAAATGAAAATCCTAACTTCCAAAAGTGAACAGACACAACCAGATCGATTGATTCTAAAATAATTCAAGTTGACATTGTTGGACCCTTAAGACATGGCAGTTCCCTTAAATAAGAGTAAAACTAAAAATCAAACATCTCCTACTACAAGGGAAAAACATCTACCTACCTAAAAATAGGATCAGCACATATCCACATTTTGACATGTATTGTACTTTGAGTTTTAACAAATGTTCTTAACTACAAGCATTCACCACATCTCTTTTTGAAATCTAGATTGTGATTTTACTCAGACCTTGATTTTACATCAATTTACAATTTATTATCTGGACTACTTTACTCTAGAAGTTGGAAATGGTGTTCATTTTCTCATTGATTATGTGTATACTTGATATAAAGTGATTTACCTATTACCCCTCATCAGTAGGGATACATATAAAATCTTTTGCAGCATATATCATTACCAATGTAAGTATAATATTTCTAATGGAAATATTAATCGTATAACTGAAGCATGCACTAGACAATAGCAGAGAAAATATATACAAACATACCACACAAATTTAGAATAACTGTTGAGCCATTTTATTAAATTCTGAACTACATGGAGTACATATAGCGTGAAATAAGTGCACCTGGCCTTGCATAAGCAAGCTGGAGCAAACCCAGTTGATAGAAATGTCCCCCAAGAGCTGGAAACTTCTGCTCAAAATCCCCGTAATATCCCAAATTGGGAATAAACAGAAATATAAAGCACAAAAGACTAAAACTAAAGCATAACAAGAAATGTTATTAAAACACCATGATATGAGCCAAAATCATCCGAGCCATTTTATTAATTTTCTGATGGGAAAAGTACAATGAGGTGCTTAGAAAGATGGCACCTTGGCCTGCACAAGACAGGCTGAAATATCTCCTCAATCCCGAACAGAAACTCTGCTGCTCTGCTGCTCTGCGTGGCTCCTCCTCTGCGATGCCAGTGCTGGAACTGCTACTGCTGGCTGGGAATGAACTGCGTGTTGAGCCTGATCCCTTGCTTAGAAAATTCCGGGAATTAGATACTAGACTCCCCTTAACAAACCCACAAAACCCCACAAAGGGTTTCCAGAAATCCCAACTCGGAAATTTGCCCCCTTGGGCTTGGCATGCTGCTCTGCTGGGCAATCTGGCTCTCTGGCTGAACTACTGGAATATGCTATTGGAAATTTGCCCAAAAATCCTGGTAGGAGGTGTGAAAATTCCTTAACTAAGAAACTCTACTGTTAAATCTCGCTTTACTTCTACTAGATTAAACATACAAGTTATTAATCTGAATATTCAGAATTAACAGCAAAGTAAATACAATTAACAACCTACACATACAGATCATTTACTGAATAGCATGGTCATATGACAAAGTGACAAATTTTTCGGACAAATATCCCTGGAAAAACCCAATACGGAAAAACCGGTGCAGCAGATATGAGGGTTTATTATTATTAAGCAGCAATTTCTAAGTACATCTAGGGTGCCATAAACTCAGCTAACCCAATCACTGCATCTGCCCCTCACTGCAACTTTGAGTCACTCAAATCTGATCTTCGTCTGAGCACTGCTCCGTTAGAAGAATTCGATCTCTCTGTGTATGTCTCCAACTGACCCCAAGCCTTTCCTTTATACTTTTCTCGTTGACACATCAAAGACCATGATTTAATCTCTTATCGATGGCTTAGATTAAAAGATTGCTTGATCTGCATCACTTAGAACATTTCAACACGTGTTTAATTAATTCACTTTAATTTTTCTAATTCCTTAAGTTAGACTTAGGTTCCTCATTAAAAAAAATATATATATTTTAATATCTCACACACCGATGAAATTTCTCCAAACACTTTCTGGGTTATGGAGGTCTCGGGTGCCTTAGCCCCTCCACAAAATTTCAAGGCTAGAGCACACCCGATGCTACCTCAAAATCTCAACACTCCCTCTTAGCACGGATTGTGCTCTAGCAATACATCTACGCCATGTATCGTAGGATCTCGGCATCGGTCTCTGCGCGGCTGATGCTTGGCCTGCTGCCCTCCATCCACTGCGCTGCTGCTTTTTGTGCTGCTGCCCATGTCACTACCACTGACACTGCTACGTCTATACTGCAGTTCCCTCTCAATTTGCTGCATCATGCTGCCCATGCACTGCCATTGCTAACTGCTGCACTTGCAACTCAGTTGTTGAGAGGTAAGCAACTGAAAAACCCTTGCCCAATCATTGACAGACAATTCGGGCTGCATCCCATAACTGAAGCTCCCTTGGCTGCTGCTCTGCGCTGTCCTCCTGAAGCTACTGCGCTGTTACAACTCTGCACTGCATAAGCATTGCCTATCTGAGTTGTTGAAGTCTCATCAGCCTCTGCGCTGCTGCTTCTACACTGTTGCTGCCTCTGCACTGCGATGCTCCCTCTACAGCGTCTCAACACTGCCCTCTGCTTCACTGTGATCTTCTGCACCCACTGCTCCACTTGTCCCGCTACCGACTTAAGGCTCCTATAGCTCGTATGTGATCCAAGAGTTGGGCTACTCAAGGATCCTGCCTTCTCCCATCTGTAGCTACTCTACAGATCAATGTCGCCCCACTTACGTGGCTCATGAGCACTCATGGCTACGCCATCATCACTCCCATCGTCCTTTGCTGCTGCTGCCTTGGATTCAGAAGATCCTTTGTCCTTCTTCTTAGGACAAGTGTTGGCGAAGTGTCCAAGTTTGCCACAATTAAAGCACCGGACCTTGGATAGGTCCCTCTTCTTCTTCCCTTGCTACCTTTGTTCCTTTGATGCAAGGGCTGCATCCTCCTCCTCTTCTTTCTTTACCTTGACTGTTCCGTTGCTACTACTTTGCCTCTTGGTAAATCTCCTGATTTCCTCCTGATGGAGGATTGCCCACATGTCTGCCCAGGATGGTAACGCTTCCCTGCCCAAGATTCTTTGGACAAACGTTTCTCGTTCCTCGAAAACTACAGTCGGGGCAGTCCTCACGAAGAGCCCTTCATCCGGAGTCGCACCCATGGCAATTAGTTGATCCCGGATAGTTTGAAGTCTTAAGAGGAAGGGATCTATCTCCTCACCCTTCTACACTTGGAACAACCACATCTGATTCTCCAAAAGCATCTTCCTTTGGACAAAGCCTCCCTGATACATCATCTCCAAAGTTGTCCACATCTCATTTGTCTTGTTCTTCTCGGCAATATGTGGCACGACGTGATCTTTGTCTCAGTCCATGATCAAGCGCTTAGCCCGTGCTTGATTCTCCTTGAATTTCTTCAGAGGATCTAGATCGACAGGCACAACTAGGACATTCTCAGCATGGTCCTTAATGTCGTACTCATCCAAGAGTGTCAGGATCCTGGCCCTCCAGATAACAAAGTTAGACGTGCCATCCAACCTATCCTGATCTTTAAGTCCATGAGAAGCCATCTTTGCTCAAAACTGTCAGAACATATACTCCTCTCCCTCTTTTTGCTACAACACTCAACAAAAATACTAGATCTGGGTTTCTTAGCGAATAGAAACCCACTATAGTAGCTTCTCCCTCCGACAACTAATTTCCCTCCTGGAAATCTTCAGCCAAAAATTACTGAACAGTTCTCTACGATCACCCTCCTGATCGAATCTCGGATCTGTTTGGCGCAAATCTGCTGAGCAACTGTCCTCCTCCCGTTCTTTGTCAACTAAGCTAGGTATGATTCTGCACCGGCAGAATCTCCACCACACCAACAACTGCTGAAGATTTGAAGCCCAGCATCCGGACCATGGCGATACTGCACAACAACTCAAAACTGGACTACGTACCTCTGGCTGGCCTCTGGGTGAGTAGACTAGCTTAGCGCAGCCTTTGCGCTGCGCAGCGCAGGCCGCTCCTGCGTTCCTCTAGAGGGCACTGTGCTGTCTCTGCGTCACTCAGCTGGGACTGTGTCAGCCCCTACGTAGCCTTTGCTGGGACTGTGTCCTCCTGATGCTACGTTGCACTCTCCAGATCTCTACTGCTTTAGGTGCTCTCTGCAGCAAGAATTTCTTCAGCTGATTTTGCTGGAGATTCAGCTTGATCTGCAATGCTCTGATACCATGTGAAAATTTCTTAACTAAGAAACTCTACTGTTAAATCTTGATTTACTTCTCCTACTTGATTAAACATACAAGTTATTAATCTGAATATTCAGAATTAACATCGAAGTAAATACAATTAACAGCCTACACATACATATCATTTTTAGAATAGCACGGTCATATGACAAAGTGACACAGATTTTTCGGACAAATGTCCCCAGAAAAACCAAATGCGAAAAAATCGGTGCAGCAGAAATGAGGGTTTATTATTATTAAGCAGCAATTTCTGAGTAAATCTACGGTGCCATAAACTCGGCTAACCCAACAATGAAAACCTCGACAATCAGAGAAAATGTGAGATATACCTCACTCTCGCAAGTCCCAGCTGATCCGGATGAGCAACTCGTGAAACCCCAGCTGACTCTGCACAGCCACTGCATAACGCTGCATAGCCTAGGCTGAGGGATTGTGTCACCCTAGCTCTGTGTGGATCTGCTTCTCCCGGATCTTGGTTTCAGCCCTACTGGCTCAGAAACCCGTGCTTCTGGATGAATTTCGGACTTCTGCTTGGAGATGTTGCGTTGCCTCTGTGCGGGCCGTACGTGGGCCTACGTCACCCTCCGAGGAACTGCGTCACACCCTCTGATGGCTACGCTTCCTCCGCTGCGTCTCTGTTGCCCTTGCTCTACACTGTACTCTTAAACCTCCTAGGCAATCACTGCAATTCCGAGTCACTCAGATCTGATCTTCGTCTAAGCACTGCTCCTTCTCTGTGTATGTCTCCAACTTACCCCAAGCCTTTCCTTTATACTTTTCTCGTTGACACATCAACGGTCGTGATTTAATATCTTATCGACGGCTTAGATTAAAAGATTGCTTGATCCGCATCACATGGAACATTTCAACACGTGTTTAATTTATTCAGTTTAATTTTTCTAATTCCCTAAGTTAGACTTAGCATCCTCGTTAAAAAAATTAATTATTTTAATATCTCACACACTAGATGAAATTTCTCCAAACACTTTCTGGGTTTTGGAGGTTATGGCTTAGGTTAATTTTAAATATTGCAAGTTTTGTTAATATAATAATGATTTATAGAATGTTTCTTCAAATTGTCAAACCACTAAGAATCATAAAATGCTTGGCTCACACGCCTTTAGATGAAAACTTGTAAATATATGAATGCATTCTTGATTATCACAAAAAAAATTCAATTCCCAGAAATAGGAAAAAGAGAAAATGATAAATCCTTACCAACTACCAACATCATATTGGAGAATCTTTTTTTACTTCTCTTCATTTTCTTCTATCACATAACTCAAAGATAGACAAGGTTGAGTCACAATACAATATCCAACTCAAGGAAATACCATTACTAAAGGAAAAGAAATTTCAATTGAAATATGTCAGTTGCAGTATTTCAATATCAAAGAAAACCAACATCCACTAAGAGAATCACAATGTTCAAATTCAACATAAAATAAATATAATCAACCCTCCACAAAATTTCAGGGCTAGAGCACACTTGATGCTACCTCAAAATCTCAACAGGAGGTGCCTAGCCTCCCCTTCAAACTCTGGACTGAAATATGCTCTCTTTCCCTCTCCCCCAATGCTCCTCCTCACTGGACTGCGTATTCCCTCTGCTACCTGCCTCCTAGAGGGACTGCGTATGTCTGGATGTTTACCTGCAAAGCTTCTCTCAAAACCGGATGGGACTCCTCTCCTGAGCGGGCACTCAAAGTCCCCTGAGGTAGAGGTTGAGATCTCCGCTCGGAAATCTCTGTGCTAAACAACACTTGCAGACTCTGTTAAACAAATCAAGCATGCTACAATCTATCAAACAGAAAATCAGTGATTTAATGAATGAGGAATGAGTTGCTCTCATCCTCTTTTACCTAGGTTGAGCTCCCAACGTTCCCTTGGGCCCACCTTGACTGCGCTACCCCTCTGCCAGCCAATCCCTGCGCTGCTGCCTCTCCCACACTGTCACTGCGATGCCTACGCTACTACCTCTCCTACACTGCCACTAGGATGTTGTCTACTTTGAGCGGCTGGCCTCATGGGCCCCACTTCGGCTTTAGTATCTGCCTTAGTGACTTTAGGAAAGTGAATTAACTATATGGTTTATTTTTGGGTCCCCTGACCCACATTATTCCTGTTGAACATTCGAAAAGGCAAAAATTAACAAAATTTATTATTCGAAATAGCTAATTTCTAATTTGGAATATTACAGTCCTCCTTGCCAAAACGTTGCTTGTCCTCAAGCAACTGCAAGGATGGATGTTGCCAGATCTTCTCCCCCTCCCAAGTAACATCTTCATCTGGGAGGTTCCTCCACCTGATCAAATACTCCTTCACTACCCTGCTCCTCAAATGTCTCCCCCGAGTATCTAAGATGGCCTCTTATTGTAGCACTAGATGCCCCTCATCATCAATAGGTGGGAATTTCGTGGTTGCAGTCACCTGCTACCCCAAAAACTTCTTCAGGCATGAAACATGGAAGATATTGTGTATCTGGCTCCCTTGTGGCAGTTCCAGTTCATATGCCACCTCTCCAACCTGTCGGATCACCCTGTATGGCCCATAAAAGCGTGGCTTGAGCTTTTCAGCTCCCTTCTGCTTCAGCGTGGACTGCTTGTATGACTGAAGACGAAGGTACAACAA
Organism: Pinus albicaulis; assembly: GCA_034641835.2. Lineage (NCBI taxonomy): Eukaryota > Viridiplantae > Streptophyta > Pinopsida > Pinales > Pinaceae > Pinus > Pinus albicaulis. The sequence continues at coordinate 443,498,570 of CM076569.1, forward strand.
GTCACCCACCTTAAACTGCCTCTCCATGCGGCCTCTATTTGCGTACATCTTCTGTTGGTTTTGGGCAGTGGCCAAGTTATCCTTGAGAGCCCAGAGTATGTCTTGGCTCTCTTGGATCCAGTCTTTAGCCCTGGGGGCCTTGCTAGCTCCAAACATAACATCAGCAAAAGTCAAAGCATAATAACCATACAAAGCATAAAATGGAGACATACCGATCGACATGTGGAAAGTTGTGTTGTAGCAGTATTCCCCCAAGTGAAGCCTACGTAACCAAGCCTTCTGCTGCATTGTGACATAGTTCCTCAAGTAGCCCTCCAGCCACTTGTTCACGATCTCGGTCTGTCCATCTATCTGTGGATGGTAGATGGTGTTGGGTGTTAACTCCGTGCCCACCAAACGGAACAGCTCCTGCCAAAAACCTCCCATGAACCGACTATCCCTGTCATTGACTATGGTCTTTGGTAGACCATAGAGTGTGAAGATGTACCTTAAAAATAGCTCGGCTACTCGTGAAGCAGTGTACCAAGCTGAAATGGTGAAGGAATGGGCATACTTCATTAACCGGTCAACCACCACGAAGATGCAATCCTTGCCCTGTACCATGGGCAATCCCGTGATGAAGTTGTTAATTTTGGGCAACTAGGTCCAAACTCCATGTTCCATTGCTCATATGATGATGATGATATTTCTATTGGATTCCTCTTTCGGAGAGGTGCAAGATTGATCCAAAGATCATCTTGTTTGGATGAGCAGAACTTATATTTTGATTTTATTTTCCACACATGTGCAAATTGTTAAGGTCGGCCTGAAATGTAATGTAGGCTCACAAGCCCAACAGATGTGTCACACACCCTCATCGATGGATATAAATTGGAGAGACTTGATGCTCATTTGCTCATCATCTCATCACACACATTCCTCATGATCTGATTGGTTCGTACAACCTAGAAGAGGCTTCTCTCTCTCCCATGTGTGAATCTAGATGCCGGAAATCTGAATGCTGGAAATGGATGCCGGAAATTTGGATGCCGAAAATCTGGATACCGGAAATGGATGTCGGAAATTTGGATGCCAGAAATGGATTCCGAAAATCTTGATGTCGGAAATATGGATGCCGGAAATCCTTTTGTTGACTTGCGTTGACTATTTTGGGAGTTGTCTCATGAGGTGTGTGTGACACTGAAGGAAGGTTGATCTTTTATGTGTTTGACTAAACCTCCGGGAGGTTGGAAGAGCTGGTTTGACCAGCCAAAGTCTCTGCTGGCTAGGGCATCCTATTGACTGATGTAATGAACACATTTCTCTCTATCTTTGCTGGACAAGAAGAATTGTAAATTCTGATTTATTATATTGGCTTTTCTTCTATCGATCTATTATTATGTTCTATCAGCATTTACTTTCAATGATTATGTGATTGCTAATCTGAATTAGGCCTATAAGAAAGATTGAAGAAAACTACTTTAAGCATAGAAAATACCATGGTTATCTAAATTTAACATTGTATCAGAGCTAAGGTGAATACAAAGCCCAAGCAATTGTGAAAATAAATCACCGAAGAAGTTGTCCTATCAAGGACCAATGGCCTCCACATACAAGGGTTTCAAGAGTGATGATAAGCTGACTAATAAGTCTGATTATCATGCCTAGAAGATGTCTTTGGATTTGGTATTGGAAGGTCAAGAAGTCATGGACTATGTGCATGGAAGATAAATGAACCTCCATCAAATGCATTGGTTGCCACAAAGACGAAGTATAGAAAAGGGGAAGTCAAGGCAAAGATGACCATCAGGGATTCTATTCATAAGCACTTGGTTGCTTATATCTCTGAGCTGGGTACATCTACAAAGATGTACAATAAGTTGGTTAGCGTGTTCAGGCCTAGCAATGTTAATCAAGTTCTTTTCTTCAAGAACAAGTTGAAGAATATCAAGAAGGGCAAAGAAGAATCCATTCAATCCTCTTTTATGAGGCTCACAGAAATCAGGAATGATCTCTTAGCTATTGGAGAAGAAATAGCTGATCGAGAGCTCGTTCTCATTACTCTTGGAGGACTCCCCCGTGATTGGTATGTATTCAATACTACTATTCTTAATAATAATAATGTGATTCCTAATTTTGATGAATTGTTGACAAGATGCACTCAAGAGGAGACAAGGATGATGGAGAGAGACCATCCGTCTCATGGGAATGGAGATGACCCTACTACCTTTACCGCTCATGCAAAGAATAAGAACAATGGTGGTCCGAGAAATCAAAATCATGGAAGAGCGAGTCCCAAAAGAAGAAAAGGAAGATGTTTCACTTGTAACAAGTTTGGTCACTATGCAAGATAGTGCCCCAATAGAACGGACTCCCGTAGAGATGATGACAACAACGACAACTTCAGAGGGAATGGAAATCAAAGGAAAAAGAGGTTCAAACAAAAAAGGAAGGCTCCCTCTAATTGAAGTGGTAATGGTCAACCTTTCAAGAGGTCAAGAAATCCTAGGTATGATGAATCAAATGTTGTTGATAATAAGATAAATGAATATATTCATATATCTGCCCTCTCTGCTGCATCTCCTCTCGACACCCTGGATGTCTGGTTGATTGATAGTGGTGCTTTAAGGCACCTCACTGGATATAAAGAAGCCCTCTCTAATTTGAATGATAAGGATACTAATTTGGAGATTATCCTTGAATACAATGCCACCTATCCCATGAAAGGGATAGGGACCGTGACCCTTCATCTAACTCAAGGTCAAGTCCTCCGCTTGCAAGATGTGTTGTATGTACCTGATTTGAAGAAGAATCTTGTGTCCATTTCGATAATGGAAGACAAAGGATTCAAGGTGGCATTCATCGATGGAAAGGTACACATTTGTAAGAAGAACTTCAATGAGGCTCTTACTATTGGTTTTAGAGTTGATACGCTTTATCAGGTTGGAGGAACTCTGTTGGGGGCCATGACATGTGACACAACTCTTCAAACCGAGCTATGGCACCGGAGGTTTTCACACCTTCATTACAAGGCCCTTCCCAAATCAAGGAAGGTGGTGACAGGGATGCTTGAGTTCAAAGATGATAATGAAGGTGTTTGTCAGGGTTGTGTCGAAGGAAAGCACATAAGGGGACCATTCCCTTCACGTGTCACGAAGACATCTGATATTTTGCAATTGGTACATTCTGATCTATCTAGTATGATACCCGTAACATCCTTGGGAGGATGTTTATATTACATCATTTTTATAGATGACTTCTCCCACAACACTTGGATATACTTCTTGAAGAAGAAGGATGAAGCATTCAAGTGTTTCTGTACCTTCAAGGCCTTGGTTGAAAATCAAACAGGGAAGAAGATCAAAATTTTGAGGACCGATAATGGAACCGAGTATGACTCAAATGAATTCAATGACTATTGCAAGGACTCTGACATTAAGAGGGATACCACCACTATGTATACTCCCGAACAAAATGGTGTTGCTGAAAGGAAGAATAGAACCATTGTGGAAGTTGCCCGTGCCATGCTTTATGACCAAGGTCTTCCGAAGTTTCTATGGGGAGAAACTGCCAACACTGCAGTGCACGTTCAAAATATATGGCCACATTCTGCATTGGACTCCAAAACTCCCAAAGAAGTCTTCTCTGGTAAGAAACCTGATGTTTCTCACTTTAGAGTTTTTGGAAGTCTCATTTATTTTCACGTGCCGAAAGAAAAGAGAAGCAAGTTGGATGCTTCTGGGAAGAAGGGAATGTTTGTGGGCTATAGTGAAACCTCGAAGGCATATAGAATCTATGTGCCTGGTCAAAGAGAAGTGGAGATATGCCACGATGTCACCTTCAATGAAGATGTTGCCCTCAAGAAAGTTAGGAATCTTCTTAGCTCAAAGGAAGACAAAGAAGAAGAAGAAGAAGAAGAAGCGAAGCAGGAAGAACCGAAGGATGAACCAATGCCCGATGTTAAATGTCTGATGGATCCTATTGATCCACCTCCTTCAAATAAAAGGAGACCCTCATGGCTTAGGGACACTCTCCAAAATCCCGAGAGACATTGCTCCGAGAGGAACATTCTGTGAAAGCAAGAAGTCTAATAGGTACCAAAGGTACCTTGCAGCCATGACCATTATTGTACAATCTAAGCCCAGATCATTTGAAGAAGTTGTGAAGCATCAAGAATATGAATCTATCATGAAGAATGATGTCTGGGATGTGATCCCGAGACCGAAGGACAAATATGTTGTCAACTTGAAATGGCTCTACAAGATCAAGCATGGAGCCAATGGAAATGCAGAAAAGTACAAGGCAAGATTTGTTCCCTGTGGCTTCTCTCAAAAGGAAGGCATAGATTATGATGATATATTTGCACCTGTTACACCACCATCCGATCGATTATTTCCCTTGCTACAACGCAAGGATGGAGATGTGAAGACTGCTTTCTTACATGCTTCAATCGAGGAAAAGGTTTATGTGGAGCAACCTCTAGGGTTCGAAGTCCAAGATAGAGACACGCATGTATGCAGGTTGAAGAAAGCCCTCTATGGGTTGAAGCAAGCCCCCGGGGCTTGGTATGAGAGGATTAACAGCTACTTGATGAAGTTGGGCTTCACTCGAAGTGATGCAGATCCAAACCTTTATTTTAAGGTTGATAAAGATAGGCCTCTCATTCTGGTTCTTTATGTGGACAATCTCTTCCTGACAGGGGATGACCCTCTTATTCATGAATGTAAGAGGGAGCTAGCTTTTGAGTACGAGATGAAGGACCTAGGACCATATACACTTCATATACATGAGTCTTAATTACACTAATAAACATAAGACATACATGAGTCTTAATTACACTAATAAACATAAGACAAACCCTAATAGACATCAAGAAGAAGTCTATTTACCTGTAATAAAATATTTCTCATGAAACCCATGAAGCAAGTACAACAAAAATTACATTTTATTATCTTTGTCTTATAAATACATAATTACATAGTCAATATGAAGACCGATCCTAGTTACACTTTTCAACAAGATGTGAAAGAGGGAAGGCACACTTCAATGACATCTTCTCTGACAGTGAAGGAAAGAGGAGACATATGAGGAGTTGGGAGGAGATGCTGGCACCAGAGCACCAGGAGAGCATCATCCACCACCACCTCCCGTAGTGGCAGGAGGGTCTGCGTTTGCACCTACAGGTGCGGTCCTTGCATCCTCACGAGGAGTTCCCAAGTACCTAACGATGAGGGTTCGAGGGACAGTTCGGGGGCAACGTGTCTCGCTATTGGTGGATAGTGGGGCCACACACAACTTCATTGATGCCCAGCTAGTTCAGAGGAGGGGCATACAGACAAAAAACTTTGATGGGTTTTCTTTGTTGGTTCCAACGGCTAGGACCATGTAGTGCATGCATTGTCCCGACATTAGAATTGACCATGAGTACATATACATTGACAAATCATTTCTTCGTGGTCGATATTCCAGACATCGACGTAGTGTTGGGTGTTCAGTGGCTTATCACCCTTGGGAAGGTCACTACAGATTGGGAGACACTGGAGAGGGAGTGGACGGAAAAGAAGAGTGGGAAGCTCATAATGCTCATGGGCATGCACACATACCCTCCACAGACAGTTTTTGTGCATCAGATGGAGGCATATTTCTGGAAGGGAGACGTAAAGTGGGCAGTGGAGCTGAGAATTTTAGAGGCAAGTGTCTCACGTCGGCCTACGCACTTGGATGTGCAGACTCTCCTAAATTGTTACTCTACGTTTTTTGGGGACATACCACCAGGGTAGCCACCGGATCGGGGGTTTGAGCACACCACTGAACTGGATCAGGGCATCTAGGCAGTGATCACCACTCCCTACAGGCACCCCAAGGTATAGGGATGAGATTGAGAGAGCTATATATGAGTTCTTAGCATTGGGGCATATCAGGCCTAGCACGAGCACATTTGCTTCTTCAGTGGTTCTAGTGAAGAAGAAGGACGACACAATGCAGATGTGCATAGATTACAGGGCCTTGAACAAGAAAACCATGAAGAACCATTACCCTATCCCCAAGATCGATGCGCTGATGGATGAGTTGAGGGGAGAAAAGTGTTGGAAATACTGAGAGGGGGGGTGAATCAGTATTCCATTCAATTATAGCATTAGTTAATCTTCAATTATTATTAGTGTTTGTACAATGATAACAACAAACAAAAGGAACACAAATGCACACAGGTTTTAAGGTGGAAACCCACTCCGGGACAAAAACCACCTAATGTTTTTCTAATAATTCTTTAATATTCAACTCTAACTGAAAATAAAGCTTCAACTTCCTAGAATCTAGAAAAGCATTCTTCTCCAGCTCCCACTGGATGGATGCTCCAACGCCCGAGATTCTTCAGTAGTCAACTGAACGGATGCCCCAACACCCACTGAGCTACAACTCACCCTAGCACCACCGTACCACCCTATAGAAGAATAAAAGAAGAATGGACCACCGTACCAGAGAAAATGGTCCACTTTACAATGATATAGAATGATGTAGAAGAAGAAGACACACTAGACCATAACCCCAACTATGACACAACCACCTAATGATAATCCTAGACCTCCCGACACTGCCTCTTCAAATCTTGGCAGATAAACACTAGAACAATTTTTACAATAATGTATTTACAATGACTTAGTATAATGATACCTTTACAGTGACTATATGCAGTGCTGGCCACTTGAAGACTTCATGTGATGAACTTCTTGCTGCTGTTCTACACCTTGGTTGCTACTCTTGTCATGCTACCCTCTGCTGCACCTTGCTTTGCTTTGCTGCCCTAGAAAGTCTAGTCATTTGCAGCCTTTGACAACACATGATCTAGCTTTTTCTTGCCTTCTAGGAGCTCGATATTGAATCTGGTGTATCTCTGTTATTTCAGATCCCCAATATCTGATTTTCGGTCCTGTAGTAGTCCTCTGAGTCGTCTTTCCAATGCCACAGGTCTGACCCAATTTGGATTTTTCAAGAGAGAGTTATGCCCAATCTCTCACAATGCCCTAAATATGAACTGTTTCAGTAGAACGAACTTGTACGACGTGCCAGGTGTCACTGTTTATTCATTCGGCTCTAAAATTGATAGAGCGAAAACTACAGTCCGTGCACTATCTGCCACTTTTTACAGAATTCCAATCCAATACTCAGAGAGAGAGTTATGACGATTTTCCCAAGGTTACTTCTTTGAGATGAATTTCAGGAGCCTGCAAAAACACTGACTTCCACAGATCATATCTCCAAAAATATTGCGCACCTTGATCTGAAATTTTCACAGGAGCTTCCTCAGGATTTCGACTTCGCCTCATAAAAATTTCAGCTTCTGAACCTTCGTAGAAAAAAGGTTAGAGCGAAAATGCCATGATGACCTGTTTCAGATGGCAGAATCCCTTGCATAAGGAGGATATGAGGATCACAATTCATATAAATACTTCGGTTTAGAGGGGCTTCAACAAGTGAACGTAGGAGGCATTTTATGAGCTTAAAAAATATTAATTATGACTTTTCAATGACCCATGCCACAACCCCATGGGTTTTTAGGTCACTAACCGGAGTTACAAACTTCAAACATGAATATCTCTCAAACCGTGAAGAATTACGTGGCGTGCCATGTATCAACGGAAACATCTCGACAAGAAGAAACCATCAAAATCATTCTTGACCCAGAATATAGTAATTTGGTAGGTCAAAATTCCCATGCAATATTGGATTAGCCCCTGGTGTGGCTTGGGTTGACATCAATGACAACCGCTAATCAACAATCTCCCCCTTTGGCATTGATGGCAACACAAGTACTCCCCCTGCGATCATGACACCTCTTCCTACAACATTCTCTCCCCCTTTGACATCAATGGCAAAGGGTAACTCCCCCTGACACACAACCATCCTGCGGACCTGTACACACTTCCACTCCCCCTTTATATTATGAATAAGGAAAATCTAATGAGAACTTGGGAGAATCCCAAGCTTCTGGCGAAGATATTCAAATGCTTCACGAGGTAAAGGTTTAGTGAAGATATCAGTGATTTGTTCTTTTGCACTAACATACTCAAGTTTGATATTCTTTTCAGCGACTTGTTCTCTAACAAAATGATATTTGATTGGAATGTGTTTTGTTTTTGAATGCATGACAAGATTCTTGGAGATGTTGATGGCACTAGTGTTGTCACAGAATATGGGAATAGGCTCACTGAATCGTACTTGAAGATCTTGCAAAGTTTGTTTCATCCAACGGACTTGAGTACAACATGATGTTGCTGCAATGTATTATGCTTCCGCTGTAGATAACGAGATTGAGGTTTGCTTTTTGCTCAACCATGATACAAGACAACCACCTCGATAGAATGCTGCTCCACTAGTACTCTTACGATCATCAACGCTTCCTGCCTAATCTGCATCTGTAAAGGCTTGAATAATGAGATTGTTACCCTTGGGATACCACAAGCCATATTCTTATGTGCCCTTTAGATATCGAAGAATTATTTTGATGGCAATAATATGTGATTCTTTTAGTGCTGCTTCGAATCTTGCTACTTGTCCAACTGTTTGCATAACATCTGGCCGGGAGGCTATTACATATAGAAGACTACCAATCATAGATCTGTACAACCTCTGATCCACATCCTTAGATGAGTCGTCTATGCTCAATTTGCAACATGTTACCATCGGAGTAAGGACGGGTTTGCAATCTTCCATTTTGAATTTCTTGAGCATTTCCTTGATGTACTGGGCTTGACATATAAATATTCCTTTCTCTTGATGAGATATTTGAAGCCCTAAGAAGTATGTCAGCTCACCAAGTAAAGACATCTCGAACTCACTTTGCATCTTTGTAGAAAAGTTTTTACTTAGTCGATCATCATTGCTACCAAATATTATATAATCCACATATACCTCAACGATTGTTAAATTATCTTTATCTATTTGTACATAAAGATTGCTATCAACAGTGCCTTTCTTGAACCCTTGTTGATGTAGATATCCATCAAGACGAGCATACCATGCTCTGGGAGCCTGCTTGAGACCATATAGAGCCTTCTTTAACTTGCAAACATGGTCTTCTTTTTCTAATAGTAGAAAACCTTCAAGTTGTTCGATGTAAACTTCTTCTTCTAATTCTCCATTCAGAAATGCTGACTTAACATCCATTTGGTAGACTTTGATTTTTCTTGAACATGCATAGGCGAGAAACATTCGAATGGCTTCCATTTTGGCAACTGGTGCAAATGCTTCATCGAAATCAATTCCTTCCACTTATGCATGGCCTTTGCAAACCAATCTTGCTTTGTTTCTGGTAACCTGTCCATCTTCATTCAATTTGTTCCTAACCACCCATTTAGTCCCAATGACATTTTTATCTTTTGGTTGTGGAACTAATTCCCAGGTGTTATTCTTCTCGATTTGATCCAATTATTCATTCATAGTTGCTACCCAATGTTCATTCTGGCTGGCTTCCTCAAAACTACTAGGCTCAAAGGTTGCTAGAAAAGCAATGTGAGCTTGTTGTGATGAACGAAGTTGTCGACCTTCATTTATGTCACCAATGATTTTATTTGATGGATGGTTCTTTTGAATCCATTCTATTGTTCTCCTTGGAGGAGCTTGTTGTTGTTGTTCTGGTATATCTTGATGATCATTATTTACTTCTTGGTTGATAGTTTCTTTTTGTTCTAGAATTTTATTTGTGTGTCTTTTTCAGCGTCTGTCTCAAGTTTCAAAGATTCTAGATCCTCATCATTATTCGCTAGAACACCATCTTCGTCAAATGTAATATCCCCAAAGGGAAATAACCAGTAATACACAGAAATATGCCAGACAGATATAGAAAATACAATGCTGAACCAGATCATGGAACAATTACACATAGAATGCCAGAAACTGAGCCATTTTATTAATCTGAAAGTACATAGAGAGGAGTACAAGAAAATCAGAATGAGTGCACCTATCCTTGCCCTAGGCAAGTGGAGGCCCTCTCAGACAAATAATGGCTGCAACAAGAACAGCGTCCTAGCTGGCTGAAGACTGCTCTGAAGACTGAAGCTGGACTGCACTGGAACTATGAGCTGAAGACTAAAAGATAGCTGATGTCAATACTCCAAACCCTCACCAATGAAAACGCTGTCTCTGCTAGTGACAGCGCTGAAACAGATGTAGTGCTAGTCACAAACCTTCCAGATGAAAAGCTCAGCTTCTCAAGGCCAAAGACCCTGGAAAACGCTGTCAAGCCCTGCTCACATGACCCCCGCCACCGATCGGCCCTCCCGCATGTGGATTCTGGGCTGTTCTGCATGCTAAGAGCTGAAACACAAGCCCTCCAATCCCGTATTTAGGGCGTTAAATTATATCGATCTACCGTTATCTTTCGCATCTATGCTAGATCTGCCAATATCTCCTCAGATTTGCAACCTCAAAGGCTGGATCTGATGTTATCTCTTCAGATCTAGGCTGGATCTGCCAATATCTCCTCAGATCTGCAATCTCCCAAGCTGGATCTAGTGCTACCCCTCCAGATCTGCAACCTACAGAACCAGATCTGCAAATATCTGCTCAGATCTACAATCTCCAAGGCCGGATCTATCATTGTGCCTTCAGATCTGCGTCCTTCCTCTTCCTACTGGAACAGCGTCCTCACTCCAAGATTCTGATCCGCCCTTCCTTCCCTTCTCGGGAACGTCGTCCTTCCTCCCGCATAGGAACCCGTCCTTCCTCCCGAAACGTCGTTTCTCGCAGATCTCATACTCACAAGAGGGCTTTTCCCTCTCCAAATCTCCAACTTAACCGTTACCACCCCACCGAAAAAAAAGGATGAAACTCGTAAATGAACTACTAGGCGCATCAAGTCCCCCGAAGCTAAGGGTGAAACCAGAAAAACCTTACCAGGGCAGGCACTGTCCCCCGAGGCTAAGGGTGAGATCTCCGACCGGAGACACTCGTGCACTAAACAGTGCTGCAGACCGACTAAACAACCGGCGTGCTGAAGCAGACAAAGGTCTAGCTCTCAATATCAATATCAAAATATGCATACCCAAATGAGGTGAGAACCCCTCCTTTTATAATGCCAAACTCCCTCCAAAACTTAACTGCGTCCTTACTCTCCTTTGACCTGCGCAGTTAACCTTGGGTCAGCCTGATGCCTCCCCATCATACTCATGTGGACCCCCAAGGCCCCCTCTCTAAGTTATAACGCCAATCAACTAGGAAAAGAACACTTTATTTATAAAGTGAGGTGACTAAAGTGAGGTGACCCCTCTTATTTCTCACTTTATTTATTATTTCTAGCTAAAGCGGCAAAATAAAGCAAAAATGAAATATTCCAATTAGCAAAGCTAATTGGAAATATTATAGTCTCCCCCGGCAAAACGTTGCTTGTCCTCAAGCAACTGAAGGGATGGATGCTGTAAGATCCTCTCATCCTCCCAAGTGGCATCCTCATCCGGCAAATTCTTCCATCTCACCAAGAACTCTCTGATCTTCCTGCTACGCAGCTGTCTCTCCCAGGTGTCAATAATGGCCTCCGGCTGTAGCACCAAGTGCCCCTCATCGTCCGTAGGCGGTAGCTCCCCAGTGACTGTCACATGCTGACCCAGTGCCTTCTTCAGGCATGATACATGGAAGATGTTATGAATCCGGCTGCCTTGGGGCAGTTCCAACTCATATGCAACCTGCCCGATCCTACGTATCACCCTGTATGGTCCATAAAAGCGAGGCTTCAGCTTCTCTGCCCCCTTCTGTTTGAGCGAAGACTGTCGGTATGGCTGTAACCGTAGGTAGACTAGGTCTCCTACCTCAAAGTGTCTCTCCACCCGACCCTTATCAGCATACCATTTCTGCTGATTCTGTGCTGTGGCTATGTTGTCCTTGAGAGCCCGGAGGATGTCTTGGCTCTCTTGGATCCATAATTTGGCTCGCGGAGCCCTGCTAACACCAAACATCATGTCCACAAAAGATAGGGAATGATATCCATACAACGCATAGAAAGGTGTCATACCGATGGACATATGGTGGGTTGTATTGTAGCAGTACTCGCCCAGATGTAGCCATTTCAGCCATGCTCTCTGCTGCCCACTGACGTAGTTACGCAAGTAGCCCTCTAGCCACTTGTTAACTATCTCCGTCTGCCCGTCCGTCTGGGGATGATAACTAGTGCTTGGTGTCAACTCGGTCCCCACTAGTCGGAAGAGCTCCTGCCAAAATCCACCCATAAAACGGCTGTCCCTGTCGCTAACAATGGTCTTGGGTAGACCATGCAATCTGAAAACCTCCCGGAAAAACAACTCTGCCACCTGTGCCGCTGTATGATGCGCCGAAATGGCGAAAAAATGAGCATACTTCGTTAGCCGGTCAACTACTACGAAGATGCAGTCCTTGCCCTGCACTGTGGGCAACCCCGTGATGAAGTCCATCGAAATACTCTCCCACTTCTCCTCCGGAATGGGAAGCGGCTGCAACAACCCCACAGGATGGCTCATTTCTCCCTTGTTCCGCTGGCAAACCTCGCACTCCCTGACATGCTGGAGTACGTCCTCCTTGAGGCCCTTCCATGCAAATCTCTCCCGGATGGCCCTGTACATCTTGGTGAACCCCTGATGGCCCGCCAATGGTGAATCATGTGAAGCCCGGAGTATCTTCTCCTTGAGCTGAGACCCCTCAGTCAAGAAGATCCTATCCCTGTAATAGATGACCTCATCAGCCACCCTGTATCTGCTATCTGCTGTCTGACCATCCAGCACCTCGCATGCAAATCTATCTTTGGAGTACTCAACCAGTAGTCGAGCCTTCCAGTCAGCGTCCAAGCTCATGAGTGATAACGTGGCTGGTCTACGGGAAAGGGCATCTGCTACCACGTTATTTTTCCCCTTGACATACTCTATGTCAAAGTCGTAAGCCTGGATCTTGCTGATCCACTTCTGCTGCCTCTCCTGCAACTGCTTCTGCTCCAGAAAGTACTTCAGGCTGTTATGATCTGTCCTCACCCTGAATCTGCCACCTACCAGGTACTGCCGGAATTTGGCCAATGCATGCATGATGGCCAGCATCTCCTTGTCGTAGATGGGATAAAGCCTCTCGTGTGGAAGGAGCTTCCGGCTCTCGAACGCAATCGGATGACCCTCCTGCATCAAATCTGCTCCAATCCCCTCTCCTGATGCATCGCACTCTAGGACAAAGGGCTGCGTAAAATCCGGTAATGCTAACACGGGACAACTGCTCATTACATCCTTGAGCTTATCAAAAGCTCGCTGTGCTGTATCTGACCAACTGAATGCCCCCTTCCTTGTAAGCTCCGTGAGGGGTGCAGCAAGCTGTGAGAAGCCCTTGACGAACTTCCGGTAGTAGGTGCAGATACCAATAAACCCTCGAAGTTCTGTTACGTTCCGTGGCTCTGGCCAGTCCCTGATAGCCCTGATCTTCTCCTCGTGGACTCTCACCCCGTCCACTCCTATGATGTGTCCCAGATACAGCATCTCCGTCAATCCAAACTCACATTTGGAGAGCTTGGCAAAGAACTGCTGCTCCTCCAAAATGCGCAAGACCGTCTCAATGTGCTGGAGATGCTCCTCCCAAGTCCTGCTGTATATAAGGATATCATCAAAGAAAACCAGCATGAACTTCCTCAGATGATCCCTGAAAATGTGGTTCATACAAGACTGGAAAGTAGCAGGTGCATTGGTCAACCCAAATGGCATGACCAGAAACTCAAAGTGCCCATAATGACACCCGAAAGCAGTCTTGGGAATGTCCTGTTCCCTCATGCGTATCTGATGGTATCCGGATCTCAAATCAATCTTTGAGAAGAATCGTGCTCCTCTCAACTCATCCATCAGCTCGTCGATCCTGGGAATGGGGTACCTGTTCTTCAGGGTCTTCTTGTTCAGAGCCCTGTAATCAATGCACATGCGTAATGTGCCGTCCTTCTTCTTCACCAGCACTACTGAAAAAGCAAAAGGACTGGTGCTGGGTCGAATGTGCCCAAGGGCCAGCAACTCCTGAATGGCTCGTTCTATCTCATCCCTATAGGCCTTGGGATGCCTATATGGTGTAGTGATCACCGCCTGTATCCCCTGCTCCAGCTCGATCGTGTGTTCAAACCCTCGATCCGGTGGCTGTCCTGGCGGAATGTCTCCAAAAACTACTGCATATCTGTCGAGAATAGTCTGTAGATCAGGGTGCACCGTCCGTCCTGTATCTACTGCTTCCGAAGCCCGCAACTCTACTACCCACTCTATATCTCCCTTGCGGAATGTCGCCTCCATGCTGTGTGCCGATACTGTTTGGGGTGGATATGTGTTCTGCCCTCGTATCTTCTCATGCTTCCCTGTCTTGGGATCATCCCACTCCATCTCTAAGGCCTTCCAATCCGCCGTGACCTTCCCCAGAGTAATAAGCCACTGAACCCCCAATATCACATTGGTGTCCGGGATGTCCACCACAAAGAAGTGATCGGTCAATGTATAGGTGCCCATCGTCACTGATAATTCTGGTACATATCGAGCACATGCCATGGTTTGATCTCCTGGTACCAAAACGAAAAACCCATCAAAGCCCTCCGTCGGTATGCCTCTCCGTGCAACCATCTGGGCATCAATGAAGTTGTGGGTGGCCCCACTGTCGACTAAGACCGAAACCCGCTGTCCGCGCACTGTCCCCCGTACGCGCAATGTCAGATACTTGGGGACTCCTCGTAATGCTGCTAGAGCTCCCCTAGTAGGTGCGAATGATGCCCCACCTGCATCGGGTGGTGGAGGTGGTAAGGTACTCTGCGCTGCATAACATCCTCCTGCCTCCTCATCATCCTCCACATCCTCTTCCCCGCTGCTCTCGGAGAAGACCTCTATGAAATGTGCCTTCCCTGCCGTACATTTGTGTCCCGGTGCCCACGGCTCCTGGCAAGTGAAGCATAATCGCTTCCGCCTCAGCTCTCTCCTGGCCTCATCATCGAACTGTCCTCGTCCAGGATTCGCCTTGGGAGGCGGAACCCTCGTGTCCTTACCCTTAGGCTGGAAAGCCTGTCTCTGTGGATAAGGCGGTCGGGTCCTGGGCAAAACATCCTGCAAATCTCGAGCCCTATTGATAGCATCCTGCAGTGTAGCCGGTCTGTTTGACCGTACTAGGCCACGCAGTGGCTCTGATAGCCCCTCCACAAACATATAGACCATCAGAAATTTGTCGATAAGTCGGTACCATCACTGAAACCCTCAAGAAGTCTGAGATGTATGCTTCGGCACTACCTGTCTGTTTGAGCTTGGTTAGCTCGAGGAAAGGCTGATCCGGGTCCTTCTGATCAAAACGTTTCACCACCCTCCTGGTGAACTCAGCATATGTGGTCACTGTGGAATGCCCCAGTGTTGTCAACCCATGAAACCACCAGTTCTGGGCCTCACCCTCTAGATGTAATGTAGCCATCTTAATGGCCTCCTTCTCTGGCATCTGGTTAAGCTGAAAATAGAGGTCTAGTTTCTCCACCCAAGACCTGGCTGTGGTCTTTGGTGACCCATCAAACATCGGCAATGGACTCTACTCGGCCTTACGGTGGTCATCACGGTGGTATCCCTCGCCCCTTATCTTTGGTCTTTGCTCTGCTGGAGGGTTTGGGGGCCATATCTATGCGAATAGCTCCAAAAGGAGAGTATCCATGGAATCTGTCCTCCTTCTGCCAAATGCAATATGGCGGTTGTCCATGGTGGACTCCACCTCTCTGGAGGCTGTCAAACCCTGTCCTCTACTACTGTGGCATGGTGTGTCGTGTGGGTCTTGGATTGACCCTCTGTGCCTCCGCCTCCCCAATCTGTGTCTTGCTGGGAATGTAGGCATAGTGGATCGTGGCTTTCACAATGGGGATAGCGTCTGGTATGTAGCGAGACATGCCCGATCCTTCTCCCACCTGGAGAACCCTCGGAAGCTCTCTCTGACTGATCTCTATGGCGGAAAGCCTCTGAGAAGTCTCTTGCATGTGACGGAGGACCGCCTCTTTAAACCTCACATCATCCTCTGCCATTGGATTACGCTGTTCTGTCTCCGGATCTGTACCAGGTGATTCCTGATCAGAGTCACTTCCCCCGAAGGGAAATTTCCCCCTATTCTCTGCTCTTCTGTGCTCTCTCTGGTAAATGTAGGGGTTATCCCCGGGCGTCATAGATTGCTAGCACCACAGGCTGAGCCAGATCTATGCTGAAATACCACTGTAATATCCCCAAAGGGAAATAACCAGTAATAAACAGAAATTTGCCAGACAGATATAGAAAATACAATGCTGAACCAGATCACTGAACAATTACACATAGGATGCCATAAAACTGAGCCATTTTATTGTCCTAAGAGAAATGCACTTAGAGAATGCAAGAAAATCGAGAATGAGTGCCTATCCTTGCCTATGAGCAAGCGGAAACCCTCTGGAACAATGTGTTGCAACAAAGGACGACGACTGTTTAGTGAAAAGGCTTGCTACGAAAATGGAAAATTTGGAGGCGCACTAGAACTATGAAATTTGAAGACTAAAGATAGTGATATCAATACTCCAAACCCTCACCAATGTAAACGTTGTCTGCACTTTAGATTCATCGTGGCCCAGAAAGCAGATGTAGTGCTGGTCAACAAAACCCTCTAGATGAAAAACTCGGCTCCTCGAGCCAAAGACCACGGAAAACGGCGGTGTCAAGCCACACTCACATGACCACGCTCCTTCCGGATGGGCGTCCTCCCCGGATGGATCGGCGTCCTAGCAACAACGGTCTGCTGGATGCGAAGCCTCCAATCCAGATCTGCGTCCTATCCCTCCAGATCTGCGTCCTCCTATATCAGATCTACTGCTATCTCTTCAGATCTATGCTAGATCTGCCAATATCTCCCCAGATCTGCAATCTCAAAGGCTGGATCTGATGTTATCTCTTCAGATCTAGGCTGGATCTGCCAATATCTCCTTAGATCTGCAATCTCCCAAGCTGGATCTAATGCTGTCTCTCCAGATCTGCAACCTACAGAACCAGATCTGCAAATATCTGCTCAGATCTACAATCTCCAAGGCTGGATCTATCAATGTGCCTTCAGATCTGCGTCCTCCTCTTCCTGCTGGAACAGCGTCCTCACTCCAAGACTGATCTGCGTCCTTCCTTCCCTCTGGAACAACGTCCTTTCTCCCAGATAGGAATTGCGTCCTTCCTCCTCCTGAAACAGCGTTTTCCCTGCTAGATCTGCGCAGCCACAAGAGGGCTTCTTCCTCTCCAAATCTCCACCTGAACTGCTACCAATTCCCACTGAAACTGAAGGATGAAACTCAGAAAATGACCTTACTAGGGCGGGCACTCGAAGTCCCCCGAAGCTAAGGGTGAAACCAGAAATAACCTTACCAGGGCAGGCACTCGAAGTCCCCCGAGGCTAAGGGTGAGATCTCCGACCGGAGACACTCGGTTGCACTAAACAGTGCTGCAGACCGACTAAACAACCGGCGTACTGAAGCAGACAGAAGTCTAGCTCTCAATATCAATATCAAATCAAGCATGTCCAAATGAGGTGAGAACCCCTCCTTTTATAATGCCAAACTCCCTCCAAAACTTAACTGCGTCCTTACTCTCCTTTGACCTGCGCAGTTAACCTTGGGTCAGCCTGATGCCTCCCCATCATACTCATGTGGACCCCCAAAGCCCCCTGTCTAAGTTATAACGTCAATCAATTAGGAAAAGAACACTTTATTTATAAAGTGAGGTGACTAAAGTGAGGTGACCCCTCTTATTTCTCACTTTATTTATTATTTCTAGCTAAAGCGGCAAAATAAAGCAAAAATGAAATATTCCAATTAGCAAAGCTAATTGGGAATATTACATCAAATGTAACATTTATGCTCTCCACTATCTATTTTTGTTTTAGATTATAGCATTTATAGGCCTTTCTTTTGCGTGAGTAACCAACAAAGATACCTTCATCAACAAGTGATTCAAACTTACCCAAATTTTGATCTTCTCTTTTGATATAACATTTGCTTCCGAAGATTCTGAAATATTTTACATTAGCTGGTTTTCCTTTCCATAATTTATATGGGGTCTTGTTCCAATTATTTCTGAGAAGACTTCGGTTGATAATGAAGATTGCCATATCAATTGCTTGAACCAAGAATTTTTCATCCAATTTTGAGTCCTTCAACATTGTTGTACCCATTTCCTGTACGATTCTGTTTTTTCTTTCAGCAACTCCATTTTGCTGAGGTGTTCTTGCTGTTGAAAATTGTCTTTTTATTCCATTTTTGTCACAACATTACTGAAATAATTTGGAAGTGAATTCTCTGCCATTATCTGATCTTAGACACTTTATTTTCAAATCAATTTCATTTTCGACCAAGTCCTTGTAGATCTTAAAGCACTCAAATCCTTCAGATTTTTTGTTTAGGAAACTGAAGGTTGTCATCCTGGCATAATCATCTATCATTAACATGAAATATAATTCTCCATCTAAGCCTTTTGTTCTCATAGGACCACATAGATCAGTATGTATTAATTCCAATGGATGTGATGCAAAGTGTTCTTTTGTTTTAAATTGGACTTTTGTCTGCTTGCCGTGCCGACAGGCCTCACATAGTGTTGGAAGATTTTGAGATTTTTGGCATTTCTCGTACTGCTTCCTTTTTTCTTGTCCTGACAAGATTGTCAAAGTTTATGTGACCCATTCGTTTGTGCCATAACCAGCTTTCATCTTCTTTAGCTAGTAGACATGCTTTAGTTGCTTCATCCAGAACATATATGTCGTTTGGAGCTCGACTTGCTGTAGCCACAATTTTACCATACTTGCCTTTCCTGATTTCACATTTTGTAGAGTTGAATAGCATTGTGTGTCCTTGATCATACATTTGTCCAACACTGAGCAGATTGTGATTCATGTTTTGAACCAATAGAACATTCTTGGCTATAACATCTTTTGCTTCCGAGAGTGACGGTACTTGATCTTATAACATTT
Organism: Pinus albicaulis; assembly: GCA_034641835.2. Classification (NCBI taxonomy): domain Eukaryota; kingdom Viridiplantae; phylum Streptophyta; class Pinopsida; order Pinales; family Pinaceae; genus Pinus; species Pinus albicaulis. Next base: position 443,517,503 of record CM076569.1, read on the forward strand.
GAAGATCCATCATTTCCAAAGGATACGGTTCCATCCTTCTTCTCTTTCAGAGATACAAATTTCCTTCTATCTCTAGTCATATGCGTTGAGCAACCGCTGTCAACATACCACACATCTTTGTTGTTTTGAGCCTTGAGAGCGAGAGAACAATTATCAATCTTCTTCTTCTTCCATGTTCATTCATTATGTGGCTTCGAAGATTCTTCTAGAGGATTTTCAAGTTTGCAATCTCTGGCTATGTGTCCAAAGTTCTGACATTTGTAACATTCCATATTATTTCTTAAATGTTCAAATCTATTGATGTTTCATTGAGCCCTGGGAGGTTCATATTTGAAGGATCTCCTGGAATTGTATTGGTTCCTAGGGTACGTGCGACATTCTACAGCTTTATGACCAAATTTTCCACATGAATAACAATAGCCATGAAAAATATGTTGGTACCTGGATGGAAATCTTCGTCGAGGAATCGTCTTCCAAGGATGTGCTTGCGAATCTTGTCCCCAATGAAGTCTACATGCATGTCAGATCTTGTAGGTTCATTGTATTTTGTTGTAGAAGGCCTTGCTTCTTCTTCTTTGTAACTGAGGCCAGTTTTGTTGTTGTAAGATCGTTGATTGTTGATGATTTCTTCCAATGCCCTTGAGCTGTTAGCATAGGTTTGGACAGTTTTTCCCTTCTTCACTTCCTTACGCAGCGAGACTACTGCGGCTTCTAATGCTTCCCTTTCTTGGTTGCTGTCTTCCAACCTATTTTGAACTGACTCTTCAATACATTTGTGTTCTTCAACTTCAATTTTGAGACCTTGAACTTGTTCTTCAAGAGTATTGGAACGGATCTTCTCTTCCTTGAGCTCTTTTATAAGCTTGACTGCTTTCTTAGAAAATTCTTCTATGGTCAATCCTTCTTCTTCATTGTTTGATACCTCTTGTTTATTGTGCTTGGCCATAAACAATACTCTCTCATTGAATTCTTCTTCGCTGTCATTGTCTTCATCGGATGATGAGCTATCTTCTTTAGAGAGAAAGTTCCTTTTGGATCTTTGCTTTTTGAATTTCTTAAAGCCTTTCTTTCCTTTTGAGTTTCCATCACTTCTGTTCGGACATTTTGCGGCGAAATGCCCAACCTCACCACAGCCGAAGCATATCAATGGAAGTTTACCTTTGAAATTTCCCTTACCAATTTTTAGATTTCTAGTAAAGTAAGCATATTCTTCATCTGAAAGACCTTCTCCATCATCTCCCTTTTCTTCACACTTGCAGGTGCATGTCTTTTCAATAGAAGGTTGTTTGTCCTTAATGGTTTTCTTAGATGCAACGAACGTAGTTACTAGATGCGAAGTACCCTCTTCTTCATCAAGTCTCATTTCATATGCTATGAGAACTCCGTGTAATTCCTCTTTGCTGAGTTTGTCCAGATTTGCACTGTAATCTAAGACCGATACCTTTGGGTTGAATCTCCCTGGTAACGTTCTAAGAATCTTTCGTATAATAGTCTTCTCGTCAACTGGCTCTCCCAATCTTTCTAAAGTACTGGTTATTTCATCAACGTATTGGAAGTATGCAACAATGTTGCAATCTTCTTTCATTCTGAGTTGCTCAAATTTTTCTCTATAGATTTGAAGCTTTGCTACTTTGACATTTGAGTCACCTACATATATATTCTCAAGCTTGTTACATACATTTTTGGCGGTTTTACAACCCAACACTTTATGATAAGCAGATTCAATAAGTCCATTGATAATAATATTCTTTGCTTTTGCATCATTTACCAAATTTTTCTTACCTTGTTCATCCGCGGTTGATGTAAATCCATTTTGAACAGTGTCCCATACTTCGTAACCTTGCGCCAAGAGATAGACCTCCATTCTTCCTTTCCAGAGTGCACAATTATTTTCATTGAACAGAGGTACACCATTCTTGGTATGCTCCATGACCTCTTTCCAGTTGTTTTACTGTTATTGAAGGAACCAAGCTCTGATACTAATTGTTGGAAATACTGAGAGGCGGGGTGAATCAGTATTTCTTTCAATTAGAGCATTAGTTAATCTTCAATTATTATCAGTGTTTGTACAATGATAGCAGCAAACAAAAGGAACACAAATGCACACAGTTTTTAAGGTGGAAACCCTCTCGGGACAAAAACCACCTAATGCTTTTCTAATAATTCTTTAATATTCAACTCCAGTTGAAAATAAAGCTCCAACTTCCTAGAATCTAGAAAAACATTCTTCTCCAGCGCCCATTGGATGGATGCTCCAACGCCCGAGATTCTTCAGTAGTCAACTAAATGGATGCTCCAACAACCAATGAGCTACAACTCACCCTTGCACCACCCTACCACCCTATAGAAGAATAAAAGTAGAATGGACTCCCATACCAGGGAAAATGGTCCACTTTACAATGATATAGAATGATGTAGAAGAAGAAGACACACTAGACCATAACCCCAACTATGACACAACCACCTAATGATGATCCTAGACCTCCCGACACTGCCTCTTCAACTCTTGGCAGATAGACACTAGAACAATTTTTACAATAATGTATTTATAATGACTTAGTATAATAATACCTTTACAGTGACTGTATGCAGTGTTGCCCACTTGAAGAATTCATGTGATGAACTTCTTGCTGCTTTTCTGCACCTTGGTTGCTTCTCTTTTCGTGCTACCCTCTTCTGCACCTTGCTTTGCTTTTCTGCCCTAGAAATTCTGTTCCTTTGAAACCCTTGACAACACATGATCTAGCTTTTTCTTGCCTTCTAGGAGCTCGATATTGAATCTGGTGTATCTCTGTTATTTCAGATCCCCAATATCTGATTTTCAGTCCTGTAGTAGTCCTCTGAGTCATCTTTCCAATGCCACAGGTCTGACCCAATTTGGATTCTTCAAGAGAGAGACATGCCCAATCTCTCACAATGCCCTAATTATGGACTATTTCAGTAGAGCGAACTTGTACGGCGTGCCAGGTGTCACTATTTATTCATTCGGCTCTTAAATTGATAGAGCGAAAACTACAGTCCATGCACTATCTGCCACATTTTACAGAATTCCAATCCGATACTCAGAGAGAGAGTTATGATGATTTTCCCAAGGTCACTTCTTTGAGATGAATTTCAGGAGCCTGCAAAAACACTGACTTCCACAGATCATATCTCCGAAAATATTGCGCACCTTGATCTAAAATTTTCACAGAAGCTTCCTCAGGATTTCGACTTCGCCTCATAAAAATTTCAGCTTCTGAACCTTCGTAGAAAAAAAGTTAGAGCGAAAATGCCACGATGACCTGTTTTAGATGGCGAAATCCCTTGCATAAGGAGGATATGAGGATCACAATTTTTATAAATGCTTAGGTTGAGAGGGTCTTCAACAAGTGAATGTGGGAGGGATTTTAGGAGCTTAAAAAATATTAATTATGACTTTTCAATGACCCATGCCACAACCCCATGGGGTTTTAGCCCACTAAATGGGGTTACAAACTTCAAACACGAATATCTCTCAAACCGTGAAGAATTACGTGGCGTGCCATATATCAACGGAAACATCTCGACAAGAAGAAACAATCAAAAGCATTCTTGACCCAGAATATAGTAATTTGGTATGTCAAAATTCCCATGAAATATTGGGGTAGCCCCTGGTGCTGCTTGGGTTCACATCAATGACAACCGTTGATCAACACAAAGTTCTTCTCCAAGATCGATCTGAGATCGGGGTACCACTAGATGAGGGTAAGGGACCAGCACATCCCCAAGACTGCGTTTCGCTGTCACAATGGCCATTTTGAATATTTGGTGATGCCCTTTGGCCTGAACATCGCTCTAGCTACATTCCAGTCTTGCATGAACCACATTTTCTGTGGTCAGTTGAGGAAGTTTGTGTTGGTGTTCTTTGATGACATTCTCATCTATAGCCGCACACGGGACGAGCATTTGCAGCACATAGAGGTTGTACTACGTATCTTGGAGGAGCAGCATTTCTATGCCAAGCTATCCAAGTGCGAGTTTGGGCTGACAAAGATGCTCTACTTGGGGCATATCATTGAGGTGTACGGAGTGAGAATCCACAAGGAGAAGATCAGGGACATCCGGGATTGGCCAGAACCGAAGAATGTGATGGAACTCTGAGGGTTTGTGGGTATTTGCACCTACTACCGAAAGTTCGTCAAGGGGTTTTCACAACTTGTAGCACCCCTCACAGACCTCACCAAAAAGGAGGCTTTCAGCTTGAAAAAGAATGCATAGAGGGCCTTTGACAAGCTCAAGGAGGTGATAAGCAGTTGTCCGGTATTGGCATTACCTGACTTCACGCAACCCTTTGTGTTGGAGTGTGATGCTTCAAGAGAGGGGGTAGGCGCAGTGTTGATGCAGGGGGGGCATCCCATAGCTTTCAAAATTTGAAAGCTACTGCCGCATGAGACGTTGTACCCCATATATGACAAAGAGATGCTGGGCATCATGCATGCATTGGCCAAGTTCCGGCAGTATCTTGTGGGTATCAGGTTCTGAGTGAGGACCACCACAACAGCCTTAGATTCTTCCTTGAGCAGAAGCAACTGTAGGAAAGGCAACAAAAATGGGTCAGCAAGATCTGGGCATATGATTTTGACATGGAGTATGTTAAGGGGAAGAACAACGTGGTAGCAGATGTGTTGTCCCGAAAAGTTGCAACGTTGTCCTTGATGAGCATTGACGCAGATTAGAGGGCCTAGCTTTTGGTGGAGTACTCCAAAGACCAGTTTGCATGTGAGATACTGGATGGGCAGGTGATGGATGATGTCATCTATTATCGTGACCGGATATTTTTGACAAGAAACTCCCAGCAAAGGGAGAAGATCTTGCACGCAGCCCATGACTCACTGCTTTCAGGCCACCAGGGATTCACCAAGACGTACAAGGCCATCAGGGAGAGGTTCTCTTGGAAGGGCCTCAAGGAGGATGTACTCTAGCATATTCAGGAGTGCGTAGTTTCCCAGCGGAATAAGGGGAAGTTGAACCATCCGACGGGTTTGTTACAATCGCTTCCCATCCCGAAGGGGAAATGGGAAAGCATCTCCATGGACTTCATCACTGGATTGCCCATGGTGCAGGGCAATGATTTCATTTTCGTGGTGGTTGACCGATTGAAGAAGTATGCTCACTTCTTCGCCATTTCAGTTCGATACACTACTTCGCAAGTGGATGAGTTATTTTTCTGGGATATCTTCAGACTCCAGGGCCTTCCAAAGACCATAATCAGTGATAGGGACAACCGGTTCATGGCAGGCTTTTGGCAGGAGCTATTTCGTTTGGTGGGCACAGAGTTAACACCCAGCACCAGCTATCACCCACAAATAGATGGGCAGATTGATATATTGAACAAGTGGCTGGAAAGCTACTTGAGGAACTATGTCGCGGGGCAGCAAAAGTCTTGGCTACGCTGGCTTCATTTGGGGGAGTACTGGTACAACACAAAATTCCACATGTCAATCGGTATGTCTCCATTTTATGCTTTGTACAGTTATAATTCTCTGACTTTTGCTGATGTGATGTTTGGAGCTAGCAAGGCCCCCAGGGCCAAAGACTGGATCCAAGAGAGCCAAGACATACTCCGGGCTCTCAAGGATAACTTAGCCACAACTCAAAACCAACAGAAGTTGTATGCAAATAGAGGCGGCATGGAGAGGCAGTTCGAGGTGGATGACTTGGTATACCTCCGTCTTCAGCCTTACAAGCAGTGCACACTGAAGCAGAAAGGCGCTGAAAAGCTCAAACCGCGTTTTTATGGGCCATACAGAGTGATCCAACAAGTTGGAGAGGTGGCATATGAGCTGGAATTGCCATCAGGGAGCCGAATTCACAACATTTTCCATGTCTCATGCCTGAAGAAAGCTTTGGGGTAGCAAGTGACTACAACTATGGGGCTTCTTCCTACTGATGATGAGGGGCATTTGGTGCTACAGACGGCGGCCATTCTAGACACTCACGAGAGACAGTTGAGAAGCAGGGTAGTCAAAGAGTATCTGATCAGGTAGAGGAACCTTCCAGATGAGGATGCCACTTGGGAGGGGGAGAAGATACCGCAGCATCCCATCTCTGCAGTTGCTTGAGGACAAGCAACGTTTTGGCGGGGAGGACTGTAATATTCCAAATTAGCGGTCAGCTAATTGGACTATTAATTTTTGTCAGATTTTACCTTTTCTAATGTTAACAGGAGATAACGTGGGTAAGGGGGGCCAAAAATAAACTATAAAGTCAGTTCACTCTCCTAAATTCCCAAAGACAAATATTAGTGCTGGAGTGGGGCCTGTTGTAGCTCCTAGAGACAGCCTTGAGTTGCAAAAGACCAGTGCCTAGGACATCTTAAAAATCAGATGTTAAAAGTGGACAATTGTATGAAATGCCTCTGACAAAATATGGAATAAGAGAACAATGGTTTGGTGGTTCATGGATGGAGAAGACCCTGGAGTCGATTCATGTGAATTCCTTATACTGTGAGAGGGCTCAAGAGGCTATGAGACTGATGGATTTTAAATGGGCCAAGTATAAAACAATGAACAAAAATCTTAAAATATGCAGAGTTGAGAGAGAACAGAGAAGGAACCCACGAGAGACAGGTTTAAGAGATTTAAGAATCTGTCCTCTATGATCTCAGAGAAACGAATATGAATGAGATATGGACAACAACAGAGGTTCGTGGAGCGCGAATTAAGGGAATGCAGCAAGCTTAATACATGATCGTTAACACTTGAGAGTTATACAGATACGAGTTCATGAATAAAATTGCAGATCACCGGCAGCTACATTACACGAACCATCAAAGCAGAATAGCATGAAAGATGATTACACATGAAGAGGAGATTACTGATAACAAAAAAAAAACAAATACATACTGCTCATTGCTCCATCTAGAATCCAAATATTAGCTTTGTATCATATGGAGTTCAAACAACTCTCCCAAAATATGTATCTCAGAGCACAGAGAGCACAGTCATACAAAACTACAGCAAAATTTTTCAAAATTCCAAAACCCTTGTTTCATCTAAGAACTCACTACATATAGAGTTCTCCCAGAAGGTTTACGATCGAATATTCTGTCATAATCGACCGACACAGGTGAAACCAAAATATCCTAACAAACTATTTGAGCATGCTTCAAGCAATTGCTCCTGCAACAAAAAAATCAAAACAGAAATGGGAAAAATCGGGATTTTACCAGCAAAACATCACTATCTAACAGTAAAAATAAACAAAATAGTTGGCCACAGAGACCAAATCCCAGAATCTTCAAAGGGGTGGTGAGAAGTGATGGACAGTTTAGACTTCATTATGTAATTCCATTGCTGTTTGGCATCCCCCACTCTATGACTCATGATTTCCACTCGCCATTGCAGAACGGTCAGTTGCTCTATGTACAATGAATTCTTTAGTATGGAGCTCTTGGAGGGACCGCATGAACTGTGACCGTGTGCTCCACCAAATGGAAAACTCGTGTTGTATTTGTAAACCAGGATCCGGATTTCAGAGGGGGTCTTGAGTGGTAAGTGGTATCGAAGAAGGGGGTTGCAAAATGATGAGATGAAGGCACGTCGAGGAGTGGGTGGTAATGAAAACCACCCTTTTCAGACTCCCCCCCCACGATAAAGTTCGAAAACTGCAGGGGGGCCGAAATTAGATAAGGGTCGCCGGGTGCATTGCGGTGGGGCGAAAGTGAATGCGGGATGGCGAAAGCGGGTGTGGGTTTAACAGAAGTCATTTACACTGAAGTGGGTGAAAGACAGGCCATGTGGGGCTATTGATGACGTGGCAAAGTGGCGGGACCTGCGCCCACAAAGCGCATATCGCAAGATTTAATTGGGAGCAGTGGGTGGTAAGCGTTAAAAGTTGTGGGGAGTGATGTGCGATGGTGGGGAAGGTGACGTGGAGGGAAGGTGGGATCTGACCGCAGCCCGCGGATCACAAATCTTAACACTAAACAATGGACGTAAACTTTAAAGGATGCGAAGTGCGAAGCGCGGGGAGGAGGTAAGTGACGTGGTAGGGGAAAGTGGGACCCGTCCGCATCACACATCGCAGAATTTAGCATTTGGGGAATATGGTAAACTCTTAAAACTATGAAGTGAGGTTTGCGCTGAATGGAGGATGATGTGTCAGGGAGCGGTAGAGCCCACTGCGATCAGCGGGGTTACGATGTGTAATATGCATTGGAGACCACTGTGAAGTGGGGGGGCGAAGCTATTACGGTGGGGCCAACCGCATCACAACTTAAACAAAATACTTTGTGGGCGCTTAAGCTGTAAGTTATAAATTGTGCGATATGCGACGTGCGACGCGCTAGATGCTGCAAAGTGCGAAACAACGAAGGGTAATAAAAATGCGGAATATAAGGTTTTGCATGCGAATTTGGGTGATGTATCAAGGTTGGATGGGTCTCACCAAGTCGCATCGGTGGCAAGATAAGTTTCGGTAAGTCCTTAAGATGTAAAGGTTAAGACTTGCAAGAAGTGGGGTTGCAAATGAAGAAATGTAGCGTGGGACTTTAGAAAAGGGAAAGTGAAGGGTAAGAGAGGGTAAATAAAGGTAAAAAGGAAAAATGAGATGAAGGAGGGCGGAAATGAAGTTTGCTCACCATTAAACCTTTTCAACCACATTTTCCCCTTTCCACTGAACTGAGATGCAGATTGATTCCCTTGAATCTCTTTGACAGTCAGGACTTGCCTTCCTTTCTCCTTCTCCCCTTTGTGTGGAGTCACAGGCCAACATTAGCTCCATCTGGGGACAACGTGTTGTTCTTCAGTGCGTTGAGAACCTGCAGACCTGAATGTCTGTGCTTTATTGGGTACATGGAGTCGCAAATGCACATTGATTAGACAAAGTTTTATACCAACGATCAAGTGGACACAAAATGGAAAATGAAATGGAGGATGATATGGAAGATGAAATGGAAAATGTAAATAGTGGATGAAACAAAATAATAACAGTGGAATATGATATGGAAGATGAAATGGGAGAAATGCAAATGAAATGGAGTACAGTGGAATGATATATACAGTGAAAAATATATACAGTGAGCTAGATTAGCCCTCATCAGTGATGAAAGTAAAACTTGAGGAACTGCCCATTTACGGGCGCCTCAAGTATGTCTCCTTCTAAGTTCTCCAGCACGAAAGTATTGTTGCCTTTGTCCTCTGCCACCCTGAATGGACCAAAACAGAGGGGGTCGAACTTCCCATGTATTCCTTTGTCTGCTCGCCTGATATCCCATTGTAGCACGAAATCCCCAACTTGGATTTCTCTATATTTAGCTCTCTGGTCAAGAAAGCCTTTCATTTTTTCTTGATATTCTACTAGTCTGAGGCTTACCTATTCCCGGGTTTCATTCTTCGGATAAGGTCATTTGGATCCTCCTCGCTTTCTTGTAAGAATCGAGCCACAGGTAATGTAAGATGAATTGGGAAGACCACGGCTCTGTCATACACCAGCTCATAAGGGGACTTTCTTGTGGATCTTTTAGTGGTGATGTGATTTTCCCAGAGTGCGAACTGGAGCTGAGAATCCCAGTTCTTTTGATTTTCATTGATGGTCTTCAAAATCCTCACCAGTGTCTTGTTAGATGATTCAGCGAGCCTGTTGCCCTGTGGGTAGTATGCAGTGGATTTTCCCAGGAAGATGTTGTAACGTTGACAAAAGTTTACAAATTTCGCCGACTTGAAAGCCTGGGCATTATCTGTAATGATTTTACCTGGGCATCCAAACTTGGATATTATGTTCTCCTCCATGAAATTGATCACCACTGAATCTGTAGCATTTCTTGTGCGCACGACTTCTACCCACTAGGTGAAGTAATTTGTAGTAGTGAGGATCCATCGATGTTGATTGCTAGAGGTCGGGTGGATCTCTCCTATGAAATCAATTCCCCACTGCTTAAAAGGTTCTTCCACATGTACTAGGATCAACGGGAGAGGTGCATACCTTTGCTTTTCAACGAACGTCTGACACTTCTCGCAGGCCCGGACACGAGCATGTACATCACCAAACAGTTTGGGCCAGAAGAAACCTGCCCTTAGGATCTTATGTGCAGTGGATCGCCAGCTATAGTGCCCACCACATATCCCTTCGTGGAATTCAGCCATCACTTGGTCCACTTCCTGCTCTGTTAAACACAATAGTAGGATCCCCGCTGGGTCTTTCTAGTAATGTCGCCCATTTGCCACGATATACTTTTGAAACTTCAGCCTTAAGGTGCGGTACTTGGCCTTATCATAGTTAAGAGGACATCTAAGTGATAAAAGATATTCCACTATATCTTTGTACCATGGGGAGAGAAGGTAATTCATTTGTGTTTTCTGAGTGGAAGATTCTATGCCTTGATGTGCACTTGTGTCTTCCCATGCCTCTCCTCCTGTCATAGACAGATTTATCCCTTGAGCTTGACAGTTGGATTCAGACAAGATTTTGGCCAGCCCTTGGCCTTTAATGAGCTTGGTAGGCTTTATCTGCAGTTCATACTCCTGAATCTTGGCTATCCACTTGCCCCTTCTTCCTTCGTTGTCGCCCTGTACCAAGATATCCTTCACCGCTATTGTGGGAACATAGGCAGTTATAGCAGACTGTAATACATATACCCATAATGACTTTAGAGATTTGACCAGGGCATAAGCTTGCTTCTCCAGGATATCATATTTCAACTCAATGTCTCGTAGGACTTGGCTGAAGAACATAATGGGTTGCTCATGCCCTTCGGCATTTTTCTGTAAGAGTACTGCAACTATAGTGTGAGGAGAGGCGAAGGAGAAAATCATGAACGGCTTCCCATAATCTGCACTGGTTAGCACTTGAGCTTCTGCAAAGGCCTGTTTGAACCTGTTGAAGGAGTCTTTGGATTCAGGGGTCCATCTAACTTCACTATTTTTCTTCAGCATCCCAATGATGTTTCGGATAATCTCGGCATAGTTGGGAATGAACCTTCTAAGGAAATTTATTCTTCCCAGGAACACCTGTACCTCCTTTATGTTTCTTGGTAGGGGAATGCCATCTATCACCTCTACCCACTTCGGATCAATCTTCACTCCCTCCTTAGTTACTATGTGCCCCAACAACTTTCCTTCCTCCAAGGCAAACCTGGATTTCTGAGGATTTAGAAACAGACCATACCTGCGGCATTTTTCAAAAGTTCTACGAAGGTGCTCGATGTGTTCAGCATCACTCTTTGAAAAGACGATGATGTCATCCAGGTAAATCACCACAAACCTGTCTTGCTCTCCTATGAAAGAAATGTCCATCGCACGCTGAAATGTAGCACTGGCATTTATCAGGCCAAAGGGCATTCGGGCATACATGAAGGTTCCCCAAGGCGTGGTGAACGTAGTCTTCTTTTGGTCTTCCGGGAGCACTGCCACCTGATTATATCCTAAGAAGCCATCCATCATGGACATGCGGGAGGATCCCACCACCTTTTGCAGAATGTGGTCCATCTTTGGGAAGGGGTAGTTATCCTTGAGTGAGTGTAATATTCCCAATTAGCTTTGCTAATTGGAATATTTCATTTTTGTTTAATTTTGCCGCTTTAGCTAGAAATAATAAATAAAGTGAGAAATAAGAGGGGTTACCTCACTTTAGTCACCTCACTTTATAAATAAAGTGTTTTTCCTAGTTGATTGACGTTATAACTTAGAGAGGGGGCCTTGGGGGTCCACATGAGTATGAAGGGGAGGCATCAGGCTGACCCAAGGTTAACTGCGCAGGCCAAAGGAGAGTGAAGGACGGAGTCAAGGTTTTGGAGGGAGTTTAGCACTATAAAAGGTGGGGTTTTCACCTCATTTGGACATGCATGATTTGATATTGATATTGAGAGCTAGACTTCTGTCTGCTTCAGCACGCCGGTTGTTTAGTCGGTCTGCAGCACTGTTTAGTGCAACCGAGTGTCTCCGGTTGGAGATCTCACCCTTAGCCTCGGGGGACTTCGAGTGCCTGCCCTGGTAAGGTTATTTCTGGTTTCACCCTTAGCTTCGGGGGACTTCGAGTGCCCGCCCTAGTAAGGTTATTTTCTGAATTTCATCCTTCAGTTTCAGTGGGGATTGGTAGCAGTTTCAGGTGGAGATTCGGAGAGGAAGAAGCCCTCTTGTGGCTGCGCAGATCTAGCAGGAAAAACGCTGTTTCAGCAGGAGGAAGGACGCAGTTCCTATCTGGGAGGAAGGACGCTGTTCCAGAGGGAAGGAAGGACGTAGATCAGTCTTGGAGTGAGGACGCTGTTCCAGCAGGAAGAGGAGGACGCAGATCTGAAGGCACATTGATAGATCCAGCCTTGGAGATTGTAGATCTGAGCAGATATTTGCAGATCTGGTTCTGTAGGTGGTAGATCTGGGGAGATAGCATTAGATCCAGCTTGGGAGATTACATATCTGAGGAGATATTGGCAGATCCAGCCTAGATCTCAAGAGATAACATCAGATCCAGCCTTGCAGGTTGCAGATCTGAAGAGATATTGTCAGATCTAGCATAGCTCTGAGGAGAGAGCAGTAGATCTGATATAGGAGGACGCAGATCTGGAGGGATAGGACGCAAATCTGGATTGTAGGCTTCAGATCCAGCAGATCTGAGCATATAGGACGCTGATCCATCTGGGAGGACGCTGATCTGATGAGCAGGGTCATGTGAGCAGGGCTTGACAGCGTTTTCCAGGGTCTTTGGCCTTGAGGAGCTGAGCTTTTCATCTGGAGGGTTTTTGTGACCAGCACTACATCTGTTTCAGCGCTGCCACTAGCAGAGACATCGTTTTCATTGGTGAGGGTTTGGAGTATTGATATCAGCTATCTTTTAGTCTTCAGCTCATAGTTCCAGTGCAGTCCAGCTTCAGTCTTCAGAGCAGTCTTCAGCCAGCTAGGACGCTGTCCTTGTTGCAGCCATTATTTGTCTGAGAGGGTCTCCACTTGCCTAGGCAAGGATAGGTGCACTCATTCTGATTTTCTTGTACTCCTCTCTATGTACTTTCAGATTAATAAAATGGCTCAGTTTTCTGGCATTCTATGTGTAATTGTTCCATGATCTGGTTCAGCATTGTATTTTCTATATCTGTCTGGCATATTTCTGTGTATTACTGGTTATTTCCCTTTGGGGATATTACAGTGGTATCAGAGCATAATTCTGGCTCAGCCTGTGGTCTATGACATTGGGAGAGAGATCATACAAAGGGTTGCTGGAATTTTGGAGAGCAATAGCAGTGCAATACCAGAAACGCAGTTGGAAAAAGGGCCAAAATAAAAAGGGTCAAATTTTGAAGTTTGGAATTAGGAGAAACGTTTTCTGGGTTTTTCTGGGTTTTGGACAAGGATCACCTTCCCAAATTCCTGGAATTTTCTGAGTAGTTTCCAGTGGGTAAATCGGAGGTCGAAGTTAAGCAGCAGTATGGTTTTGCAGCAGCCGTGCAGTTTCTGAGGAGCCTGTAGACACATAGCAGAAAGAGCTGATGGCAGTTGATGATGATGAGAGGAGATTTAGAGAAATGCTCCTCCAACACATGCAGGAGACGTCACAGAGGATGCAGGAGATGTCACAGATCAGTCAGAGACTCGCTGCGCTAGCAGTTAGGCAGCGGGAAACCTCAAGGGGTTTTCAGATTGGTGAGGGATCAGGCACATCCCGCCATTTGCCGGAGCATGATGCCACTCAGCATATGGCATCACATACACCCACACGCCCTACCATGCCCACTTTTCTGGATGAAGACGCAGGGACAGCAGTACAGCAAGAGATAGATCCGGGTAGGATGGCTGACATTCTTGCATAGTACCAGGCTTTAGGACCAGCGTTCATGAAGGCTCTCTCGTTCAGAAAATATATCCAGATCCAGTATGGCATTAGACTCCGTGATCATCACCGGGGGCACCGGCATCATCATGGTGGAGACTACCACCGCACAGCTAGTAGAGATTATGTTCAGCTCCAGCGTGATAGTAGACCTCACAACGTTCACAGAGGGAACAAGCACTCACATGATAGTGGCTTACAGCGCACAGTGGACAGATTCCATCTACCGACATTTGACGGGTCATCCAGGTGCTCAGAAAAAGCTTGGGTGGACAAGTTGGATACCTCTTTCCAGCTTGACCGAGTATCGGAGAGGAAAACCATTAAAGTGATTACCTCGCACTTGGAGGATGAGGACACACAGGATTGCAGGGAGTTCGAGGATACACCTAGTGTGACACCGAACTCACCATCATTAGAGTCCTCCTTGACCGTGCCGGTTGATATCATAGTGGAGGAGGTAGAGCATACCCCGGTAGAGCCATCCACTGAGGTGATGACTGGAGCCATGTCCGAATCTTCGGATGGTAGCAGCACACGACAGATGGGTGAGGTATCAGGAGATATATCCATTATCGATGAGGCACTAAGGGATACAGAGGTATCGGTTGATGGTCGCAGACATCGGTATTATCGGCTTCGGACGGACCTTCGAGTTTTGAGGGAGAAGGCCGCGTCAGTACGGGAGACCATTTTGTTGCAGGACCAGGAGCTGGAGGGTATGAGAGTGACTTGTGCCAAGTCGGCGGCCAAGTTGGTCTGCATTGGGGAACAACTGGATTCCCTGATGGTACAACCAGAGGGCACGAGGGAGCGTCAGATCATTCCCCTTCAGGCATGCATGGATGGGACTAGCAGTATTGTTGGGTCATCTCTTCCCATTAGAGAGAGAGAGGCAGAGCCACCTAGTCAGGTCTCATATGTTGACTTGGATAATGGTATGAGACGATTAGAGTCGCACAGGGTACAGCAGCCACGTGTTGAGGTTGGATGGCGAGAGATTTTGAGTTGGTACTCGGTGGAGCAGACTATGGATGAGAGGGAGGTCTCAAGGAGAGATCTCACTAGAGATGCACTTCGACACACCATGGGGTGCAATGGCTTTTTTCCCTTCTCACAAGAGCAGATAGAAGATGGGGGACATCTTCGGATGGATAACATCTCTCATGCGTGTGATGGACATCCCTTGAGCCATACACATCATGATGGGAGGTTTTTGCCTACCACCTATTTGATTCTTGATAGGGTCTCATTGATCCTTGAGAAGTTTATACTTCAAAATCCCATGAAGTGCAAAATAAGAAATTTGATTTGGGAGGATGGTAGCCCTCATGGGAGGAATACCAGGATGAGGAGAAGGAGGCATCCACAAGTGATTGAGTGGATGGGGATGATGAGCAAGGAGCCAGGAGGCTACTTGCAGATCCGTGATACCAGGCAGCAGGAGGCTTGGCTGCGCTGGTTACTCTTGAAAGAGTTTGGCCATCACTTGGCAAACACTCTTCCTAAGAGTAGGAGGATGGGGAAAAGATGGATGGATACTTGCATCATTGAGCAACATAGAGTATGGATGCATGGTGTTGATGTGTTACTCATATCATTCATTGTGTCTTCATCACATGAGTTGTTTGATGGAGGTATGGAGAGGCAACACAATGTCTTGTTGCTTGGTTTGTTCCTAGGAGAGCAAGGGCAGATTTGCTCTCACACTTTGTATGATGTTGCAGGAGGAGGAGATGGCACTATCTCCATGGTCTTCGATTGGGAAGCACTTCCATCTTGGGAGGTATTCCATATTTGTTGCAGCATGATTAGAGGAGTCTTTGACAAGGAGCATGTCAAAGAACAGAGTCTTGTATTGACAGGAGCTCAATTGCATGAGCTCACAGCGTTGTCACCTTGGAGCAGAACATTATGGATGAAGTGTGCGCAGCAGAGATATGGTGGATCTATAACCCATAGGTCCCAGGATCACTTCATACTTGTTGCACAAAGAGGAGGTAATGACGATAGAGACATCTATGGCATATTCCTCTTGACTTGGGTTTCCAAGCATGAGGAGGATTATCTTTTTGCAGCACATGGTTCATTCTTCTTCATAGCATGCCAAAACACTATGGAGGACTCATTTATGGATCCATGTACCATCTTACTTCCAGCATATGGTGAGGGTTTTGTCTATACATTCATTGATTTGCACACTCTTGCCATTCCTATGCAGTGCATTGCTTCACAAGAGGGCAAGCTTGTCACATTGCTCCACGAGTTGTATTGGGCCAATCTACATGATGGAGGCAGCCATCTCTTTTATGGCCTTGGGCAAATGTTTTATCATCACATGTATGTTCATTTGCAGCACTATATCATGTATCATATGAAGACATGCATGGGTAACATAAACATTTTGCCTTGTACTCTTATCAAGCAGCCACTTGTAAAACTGCGCTGTACTTGTTGGGGAAGCTGTTGGTACCTCTTTTCATCACATGTAACCTTCAGCGTTTCCTTCATTTTGCTGCTGATCATGTCTTCATTTGCTGATATATGTCAGACTTGTATGGGAGGCTTGATTATGAGGGAGACACGTGAGCTGGATGTGTACGTGAGTGGGAAAAATTCTCACAATTTCAGCACTACATGTTCTAATGGAAGCATGGGAGGAGGCATGGCCACCACTACTATGTATGCGTTCTCTTTTGATGTGGGCCATGAGATTGATATTCATCCATTGAACAGCCATGGGCAAGTGTTTGGCCCTATGTTGTTGTCATATTCAGCCATTTACTATCCATTAGTAGATGTGATGGATCTTGTACATTGCTTGCCATGTGATTTTCTGAGGTTGCAGTGGATGAGACTGCGTTGTATCCTTGTGAGGGATTGTTTGCATTATGTATCCTCATGTAACACCTTCAGCAAACATCTCATTAGGATGATCCATGAAGCACATGTCCTATTCTTCATGGATGAATTGTTTTGGGCCAGCTTGTTCTTCGTTGTTGGAGGGACCTTCCTTGGAGGATTGTTCTTCACTTTGCCATTGGAGGGCAATGATTTTGCAACCCAAGATCAGACTTTCAGCCCACCTTCATTACCGGAGCTTGAGGTGGAAGGAGACTTTCAGGAGTTGCCTTGTCGGAAGGTGGCTCATTTGGTTTGGATGATTGCTTGGGGATTGGAGGCTTCAGATCCAGTAGATCTGAGTATACAGGGAGCAGATCCATCAGGGAGGACGCTGATCTGATGAGCAGGCTTGTGTGAGAGGGCTTAACAGCGTTTTCCAGCATTCAGGAGTTGATCCATTCATCTGGAGATTTTGGTGACTAGTGCTTCATCTGTTTCTGCGCTGTCACTAGCAGAGACAACGTTTCTGTGGGTGAGGGTTTGGAGGCGTGAGATCAGCCCTTTTTCCAGACTTCAGCTTGTAGCTCCATTGCATTCCAGCAGCAGATCTTCTTCCGCCAGCTAGGACGCTGTCCTTACTGCAGCCATTGTTTATCTGAGAGCTCTCTACTTGCCTGGGGCAAGGATAGGTGCACTTACTCCGATTATCTTGTACTCCTGCCTATATGTTCTGAAATTAATAAAATGGCTCAGTTTTCTGGTATTCGATGTGTACTTGTTCCATGATTTGGTTCCAGCATTGTATTTTCTAGATCTGTCTGGTATATTTCTGTTTATTACTGGTTATTTCCCTTTGGGGATATTACAGTGGTATCGGAGCCACATGAGAGAGATGTTACTCACTTCATGCCTTGAGTGGAGAGAGATGATGAGCTGGTACACAGTCGATGGGACAACTTACACATTCATAGATGTAGAGCAGCAGCAGTCATGGTCTTTAGTCATAGCCAGAGGCAGTGAGCAGTCCGAGTCATGGGACTTGTGCGATTATTGGCCACAGTGGCGATGGGATCCGGGAGGACTATTGATTGGCTGGTACCATGAGAGGCCAGTTTGGGATCCTGGCATTGAGATATCCCTTCGTATCAGGGTGATGCAGGAGATAGAGAGGTTTCAGTGGGACCCAGGCACATTTTGCAGTATCGGTGAGGAGCATCAGCTAGAGAGTAGGCTTGTTCAAGCACTACTTGAGAACAAGCAATTTTTGCCGGATGAGGATGCCACTTGGGAGAGCGAGCAGACTTTACAGCATCCATCACTTCAGTTGCTTGAGGACAAGCAACGTTTTGCCAGGGGAGACTGTAATATTCCCAATTAGCTTTGCTAATTGGGATATTTCATTTTTGTTTAATTTTGCCGCTTTAGCTAGAAATGATAAATAAAGTGAGAAATAAGAGGGGTTACCTCACTTTAGTCACCTCACTTTATAAATAAAGTGTTTTTCCTAGTTGATTGACGTTATAACTTAGAGAGGGGGCCTTGGGGGTCCACATGAGTATGAAGGGGAGGCATCAGGCTGACCCAAGGTTAACTGCGCAGGCCAAGGAGAGTGAAGGACGCAGTTAAGGTTTTGGAGGGAGTTTAGCATTATAAAAGGTGGGGTTCTCACCTCATTTGGACATGCTTGATTTGATATTGATATTGAGAGCTAGACTTCTGTCTGCTTCAGCACGTCGGTTGTTTAGTCGGTCTGCAGCACTGTTTAGTGCAACCGAGTGTCTCCGGTCGGAGATCTCACCCTTAGCCTCGGGGGACTTCGAGTGCCTGCCCTGGTAAGGTTATTTCTGGTTTCACCCTTAGCTTCGGGGGACTTCGAGTGCCCGCCCTAGTAAGGTTATTTTCTGAATTTCATCCTTCAGTTTCAGTGGGAATTGGTAGCAGTTTCAGGTGGAGATTCGGGGAGGAAGAAGCCCTCTTGTGGCTGCGCAGATCTAGCAGGAAAAACGCTGTTTCAGCAGGAGGAAGGACGCAGTTCCTATCTGGGAGGAAGGACGCTGTTCCAGAGGGAAGGAAGGACGCAGATCAGTCTTGGAGTGAGGACGTTGTTCCAGCAGGAAGAGGAGGACGCAGATCTGAAGGCACATTGATAGATCCAGCCTTGGAGATTGTAGATCTGAGCAGATATTTGCAGATCTGGTTCTGTAGGTTGCAAATCTGGAGAGGTAGCATTAGATCCAGCTTGGGAGATTGCAGATCTGAGGAGATATTGGCAGATCCAGCCTAGATCTGAAGAGATAACATCATATCCAGCCTTTGAGGTTGCAGATCTGAGGAGATATTGGCAGGTCTAGCATAGATCTGAAGAGATAGCAGTAGATCTGATATAGGAGGACGCAGATCTGGAGGGATAGGACGCAGATCTGGATTGGAGGCTTCAGATCCAACAGATCTGAGCATATAGGACGCTGATCCATCTGGGAGGACGTTGATCTGATGAGCAGGGTCATGTGAGCAGGGCTTGACAACGTTTTCCAGGGTCTTTGGCGTTGAGGAGCTGAGCTTTTCATCTGGAGGGTTTTGTGACCAGCACTACATCTGTTTCAGCGCTGTCACTAGCAGAGAAAACGTTTTCATTGGTGAGGGTTTGGAGTATTGATATCAGCTATCTTTTAGTCTTCAGCTCATAGTTCCAGTGCAGTCCAGCTTCAGTCTTCAGAGCAGTCTTCAGCCAGCTAGGACGCTGTCCTTGTTGCAGCCATTATTTGTCTGAGAGGGTCTCCACTTGCCTAGGCAAGGATAGGTGCACTCATTCTGATTTTCTTGTACTCCTCTCTATGTACTTTCAGATTAATAAAATGGCTCAGTTTTCTGGCATTCTATGTGTAATTGTTCCATGATCTGGTTCGGCATTGTATTTTCTATATCTGTCTGGCATATTTCTGTGTATTACTGGTTATTTCCCTTTGGGGATATTACAGTGAGGCTCTGTTCAGATTGCGGAAGTCCACGCAAAGTCTGATTTCACCATTCTTCTTTCTTACAGGCACAAAGTTCGCCACCCATTTGGAGTATCTTAAAGGGAAAATGATCTTGGCTTGCAACAACTTCTTTATTTCCTTCTCGATAGCTGGGAGGAGATGGGGGTTAATTTGTCTCAGCTTCTGCTTATGAGGCTTCGCATCTTCTTTCAGAGGTATTTTGTGTTGTATAATATCTATGTCAAAAGTCTTCAGATCCTAGTATGACCAAGCGAAGTCGTCTTTATATGATTGGAACAGATTGAGATACTGACCTTGGTATTCTTCAGGAACCCCTTTCTACATCTTTACCACCTTTGGATCTTCTTCTGTCCCAATATTCACATCCCTAACAGGCTCGTCGAGGATCATTTTGTTGGGGTTTACTGGGATGTCATTCTGGTCAAACAATCTCTCCAATGACACAAGCCCCCTGGGGATGACATTTCCCTTTAATTGCAGAACACGATGTTTGTAGAAATTTCTGAATCTTATATGTTATGCAGAAATTATTACTATTAATTCGATTAAGCTCCTCCTACTTATAGAAGTTATTAACTGAATAAATTCAAGTTAAAATCGAAGAAAAACACATAACAGATCTCTACCAATCCAGATCTAGAATAAGCACATGCACATATTGACAAAGTGACACAGTGATTTCTGGACAAATAGTCCCCGAAAAAACCCAAGGTGGGAAAACCAGTCTCTGGCTGCTGGAGGGTTCTGTTATTAAGAATATTTTGAATACACAACTCTGGGTTCTAGATCTAGAAAACCCAATAGAAAAAACTCTAGATCTACAACTCACTGGCTGATCTAGGGCCAAAATAATGACTGATCCACACCCTCAAACGAGATTTATAGAACTCAGCCAAATATAGGCCTAGAAACCCCAACGCCGTTTCTGAAAGGCTCCGCGTCAGCCTCTGAAGCCCCTGAAAGCCTCTGCGTCAGCCTTGGATGGCCTCCAAACCCTCAGCGCTGCTCCAGAAGGGACTGTGTTACCCCAGAATGGGTGACGCAATCACAATGCTGCCCCTAAGGGTCTTTACGTAACCCCTTAAGGGTCTCCTGAAAATTATGTTGTCATTGCTGCTGCCTTCCTCTGCGCTATCCTTGAGTTGATCTCTTCTCCGCCTCTTGTGTATTCTAGACCCTAGAATCAGATCATCCCCTTGGTCTAAATTCCCCTCTCTGCAGTTGAAGCACTTCTGAGTTTTCTTAGCAAACCCTGTCCTAGAATCTCAACTTAGCTTCAGTGCTCTGCCTCTGTGTATCTTTACAAATGACCCCAAGCCTTTCCTTCATACTTTTCTCATTGACAAATCAAAGGCCATGATTAGATCTTGAATCAATGGCTACGATTAAAAGAAAGCTTGATCCGTGTGACTTAAGACAATTTCATCACATGTGTAATTAAATTCACTTTAATTATTTAAGTTCCTTAAGTTTTAACTTAGGAAATACATTAAAATAATTAATTAATTTAATATCTCCTAAACCAGATGAAATTTCTCAAATCAATTTCTGGGTCTTGTAGATCAAGTGTACTCTAGTCCCTCCACAAAATTTGGGAGCTAGAGCACAACTGATGCTACCCCAAATACACAAAATCTCAACAATGTCCAGCCAGTGTTTCTTCCCACCTAGTTTTTGGCTCTTCACAGTCACCCTCAGGGACTGAATCGATCACCATATTTGAAAATTTGCCTACTGTTTCCATGAAACGTTGGACCTGCTCTTCATCTTCGAAGACTTG
This sequence comes from Pinus albicaulis, assembly GCA_034641835.2. NCBI lineage: Eukaryota > Viridiplantae > Streptophyta > Pinopsida > Pinales > Pinaceae > Pinus > Pinus albicaulis. The sequence continues at coordinate 443,538,905 of CM076569.1, forward strand.
CCAATGCTTAATGTTGTCTGGAATGGAAGGGCGGTATCGCACTTCAACCTCATATCTGAGCAAAGGATTCCACGGGGGGTGGAAATTACTAGCAGCCACAGCTAGTGAGTCTGCCATTCTGTTCTTATCCCTTGGCATGAACTGAATATTAAATGCAGAAAAAAAGTTCTCAACTAAATCCCATACCTCGTTCCTGTAGGCTCTGAGCTGCAGGTGTTTAGTTTGGCATTGGCTCCTGACTTGTCTCACTACAAGCTCTGAATCTCCAAACACCTTGAGGTTTTTTATGTTCATATTATGCATTGTCTGCAACCCCAACAGTAAGGCTTCATATTCAGCCACATTATTTGTGGCTTCGAATTCCAGCTTAAAGGAGAGGGGAACCAAGCATCCTTCTGGTGATATCAAGAGTAACCCAGCCCCATTCCCTTCTCGTGAATTAGCTCCATCAAACTGCAAGGTCCATATCTTGTTTTCCTCTCTGCTCATTGGATTCTTCTGTATTATAGGGAAAATATTTGTTTGTTGCAGGAAATCTTCGTCCTCCTCAAGCATAAGACAAGAGAATTCGCCCTCCTTACCATATACTAGAGAATTTGTGGAACCATTGGCTTTGGTTACCATCTTCACGAATCTGGATTCATGGTATAACCTTCTTTCCTCCCCACCGAATACTGGAATAGTGGCATAAGTGAGGTCCAGTTTTATGGACCCTCCAATCTTGGATCCCTGGGACTTGGACAACAGCATTCCAAACCGAGCAGGGATATCAGCTACAACGATGTCCATCACCACACTTTTGGCCGGAATCTGGACCAGGTTTACTACCAGATCTTTTATCATGCCCAAGCACTTTACCCTCTTGGAATCAAAAGAATACAGATCTTTATAAGGTCTGGTAATCTGCAACCCCAACTGCTCCATGACAGACGATGGCAATAGATTATGTGAAGCCCCAGAATCTAGCATGCAATTGTGTAGTAACAGGTAATGTATAACTAGAGACACATAGAATGGGGGAGTGGCTCAGTCCAATTCTTCTACATGAGGCCCAAAGACTACCATGGGTCTTTCCTCTTGGAGATTAAGGCTGTTAGGGAGAGGACCTACGCCATGGGGCAGCATGAATTGAGACACTTGGGCTTTCTATGAAGGCTGCTTTAGGAGCTCGATCAGGGGAACCGAGATCTTGACCTTCTCTAGTTCTTTCTAGAGGTTAAAGGTCATGGGAGCTTTTTCTGCAATGACTTGTTTGGATTGCTCTTTAGGGTGATCAAGCAGGTTCAAGGCTATAGAAGAGGACTTCTAGGTTACAGGAGGATCATAACCTGGCTTTGCGGAAGTGGACGCAGTGGCTTTATGATGTGCAGACTCTTTTAAAGGTTTTTTCCGCTTGCTGGAAGAACTAGAAGGGGTTTGTTCTCTTGGTGTTGACTCTTCATTTTGCTCTTGCATTCGGGTTCTCTTCCAAGAGGACCTGAGGTCATACTTCTTATGGAGCTGAGTTTGCATGCAGTCCACAAACTACCTGCAATAATTACCAATATCTCAGTCCTCTGGGGGACTTCCTTCCCTTCTAGCTCTTCATGCAGGGTGAGTTCACCTTCTTCGTCCTCTGAATAAGCGAGGAATTAATCTTCTTGGCTGTCTGTTACTTCCTCGGCTTGTCCCTCCATTTCCCCTTCTAAGTATAGAGGAGGTTGGATGTGATCTTGCTGCTCCCTCCTTTCCTGTTGTAGCAATTGTAGAGTGGGCTTCCAGTATTGGGGATTAAACCCACGGTTTGGAATCATTTGATTAGGACGAGGAGAGGGATTCTTATCCTCCAATTCAAGCTTTACCAGCTTATTCGAGAGGTTCTTGATCAGCTTATTCATTTCTTCAATTCTATACTCCTGTGAGTCCCTCTCCTGATTTGAAGTAGAAGCCTCCTCCCTGCTCTTTCTTCTTGCTTCATGTCCGTCTTCCCTTTGAATCTTCCAGTAGAAGCAAAGTTTGCTTCCACCTCCAGTGCATCAGTCTGGATCTGATCCAGACATGTGGACTTTCTTTCTCTCAGGGTGAACCCAAACTCAGGTTCGAAAGCTCCTACGAAAACCACCTTAGCAACTGCTTAGGGAGGCTTTATCTCGACAGGGAGATTGTTGTAGAGCTTATTGAACCTCTTTATAAATTCTGTTACATTCTCATTGTGTCTATTTTTAAGAGCATTGAACTCTGTGAGGACATATCCATGGTCCCTCTTCTCTCCCCATTTTAGTGTGAAGAAATTCTCCATTTTTTCCCAAGTGGTGACTGCATTATTGGCAAGAGATTAGAACCACTTTCGAGCCTCTCCATCCAAGCATTTGACGAAAAGCCTCAACACCACATCCAAGTATGTTTCTGCGCAGAAGTGCTATCTTCCCCAATAAACCGAGGTAAGAGCTTTAGGTAATCTTGAGGCATGTCATTCAATACTTGAGGTAAAGCCAATGGAGCATATTTGTTGAGGAGAAAACCAGGTACATCCATGAGGGGCGGTGGTGGTAAGTTCCGAGGATGATTTGGCTATGGACAACAGGTATATGGTGGGTAGAGGTTTGGATATTTATCTGTAATGAGCTTTGAAGGGTTGTAACTTCTTTGACTTCTTCAGCCTCTAGAGTAGGGTGCAAGGGAGGTAAAGAAGTATCAGCAGATTCGGCTTCATCTTTTATGTCTGAACTGGCTAAAGCAGAGGTTTCTGGAGGATACTCAAGTACACGGGCTGTGGAGCCAGGACCGTAGAAATCAGCTTTTTGAGAAAAGGAAGGCGAATCTTCTAGAGAAAATGAGGGTAGGTAAGCCTGGATGGGCTGCTTCTCCCTCCAGATTCTCTTAACTATAATCTTTTCAGGATCAGATACAGAAGGAGTTCTCGGCTGAGAAGTATTTGATCGGGTATGAGGCTTGGTGTAAGCCAGGATTACACTTGATTTGAACTTTGGAAATAGTGGAGGCGCCAAGGTGAGGGCTATGCAACTCTCAACCCTTCGTGCTCACCTGATTGAAGGGTGAAGATAATGTCGTATCCCAGGGAAAAGATTTTCTAACTCGTTCCCCGGCAACGACGCCGAAAAGATGTTACATCCATTAGAGCTGGAGTGGGCCCATGAGGACAGCGACACGAAGAAGACAACAACACAATGACAGCGTGGGAGAGGCAGCAACACAGTGATTGGTTGGCAGGGGTGGCAGTGCAGTCCAGTGGGGCCCAAGGGAATGTTGGGGCTCAACTAGGTAAAAGAGGATGAGAGCAGCGCATTCCTCATTCATTCATCCACTGATTTTTTTCTGTCTGATAGACTGAAAGCACACTTGAGTTGTTTAGCCGAGTTTGCACGTGCTATTTAGCATAGAGATTTCCGAGCGGAGATCTCAACCTCATCCTCGAGGGATTTCGAGTTCTTGCTTAGGAGAGTAGTCTCATCCAGTTTCGAGAGAGGAACCTGTAAAAATCTCTGTTTTCCCACCCTGGTTTTCAGTTTCACCTTATTACTCCAAAATAGTTAAATGCCCTTTCCCACATCCATACATTTAACAAGCTGGAAAATAAATTTTGCTGAAAACACAAATTCTAGAAAAATTACAGAATGCTGGAAAATGCAGAAATAAATATCAGCACACATAAAATAGTGATTCACACATTTTGACACATATATTTTTGGTCAACATGACCCTGGAAAAACCCCTTACAACTCTTGGGGAAAACCAGTTCGAAAGCTCCTTATTTCTGGAAAATGCTTTTTACAGTGAGAGAAATATTCAGCAAAAAAAATCAGCAAACAGACTTTACAACTTATCTCGTTTTCCGTGCTTAACCACCGCCTCGGAAAATGTGCACACAGCAAAAACATAACAGCAATAAATGTTGTACGTCCTCCTCGATTTTCGTGCCCAGAAATCTGCAATAAATGCAGCTGTACGGCCTCCTCAAAATCTGTGCAAACAGCAATAAATGCTGCTCTCCAAAATCTTGATTTTCGTGCCAAAAACACAGCAGAACTTTGATGTACGGAACAGCTCTGCTGCTTCGATTTCTGTGCCCAATCTTGCTGTACGGCCTTCTGTACGGCCTTACTGTACGGCCTCCTTTTCTAGAAAACCGTGCCCAAAAATTCTGCCTTTCACTGTGCTAACTCAGCTGTACGGTCTTGCTGAAATGCTGCCTTGGAAAATGTGCCAAGCTGCTGCCTCCTTCTCCTCACTGCCCAGAAATCTCCCTTGCTCTCTTGCTCTCCTTCTCTCAATCTGCTCATGAAAGAATGAATGATCTTTTCCTCCTTTTCCTCCTTTAACCTAACCCTAAGTGACTTTTGGGGAATCCCTAAATCCAATGGCTGAGATAGATTGAGATCTAGGGCCGAGATTAAATGCTCATTTAAATCTCACTTTCTATTTTTTAATTCACCCCACTTTAATAAAGACCCACTTAGTCATTTATTTCCAAAGTCACTTTTCCTTTCTAGTTTTACATTGACTTTATTAAAGTCACTTTAAAATTAGACTTTAGTAACTTTATCACTTAAAGTCACTTTAAAATTAGATTTGACTTTATAAAAATTATAAAGTCACTTTAGGAGAAAAATTAAATTCTTTTGGACAATTTTCCCTAGTCCAAAGATCAAAGCCTTAGGGAACCACCTGTCCTCCAGTACCAAATTTCAACACAACCACGAATACACATTCAGGCATACGCAGTCCCTCCAAGATAGCGCAGAGGCCACGCAGGTAGTAGGAGAATTACACAGTCCAGGTGAGGAGTAGCCTTGGGAGAGAAGAAGGAAGAGTAGATTGCAGCCGAGAGTTTGAGTGGAGGTTAGCCACTTCCTAGCAGGGTTCTTGGGCAGATTTCCAGTAGCTTCTTCCAGCAGTTCAGCCAGAAAACCAGAGTCCCCAGCAGATCAGCGTGCCAAGCCCAAAGGGGCAAATTTCTAGGGTCGGGATTTCTGGAAACCCTTCGCGGGATTTTCTGGGTTTGTTGAGGAGAGTCTAGTGTCTAACTCCCAAAATTTTCTCAGCAGCAAAGCAGCCTTAACACATAGTCCCTTTTTAGCCAGCAACAGTAGTTCAACCATGACAGCTAGAGGAGGAGCCACGCATAGCAGCAGAGTAGCAGAGATTTCTGAGTAGGGTTGAGGGGTCATTTCAACGTACCTTGTGTAGGCCAAGGTGCCATATTTCTAAGCACCTCTTTGTACCTTTTTCCCGTCAGAGATTTAATAAAATGGCTTAGATGTTTTTGGCTCTATCATCGTGTTTTTTATGGTTATTTTCTATTTGTTGTAGTTGTAGTCTTTGCATGCTTTATATTACTGTTTGTTCCCAATTTAGGATATTACACAGAGGGACCAGCAACAACTCAGATTTTCGTTGAGCATATTCCTTGGTTGGACACAGAGGGTTTTGCAGTAGCAGAACTAGCGCTGAGTGGAAGAGAAAAGCACACACAGTAGAGGGAAAATTTCTCTCAGGGAACTTCAAGTTTCAAAAGTTCGATTTTCTGAGGCAGATTGGCAGTAGCAACTAACAGATTGCGCATTTCAAAAGGGAGTGTGAGTAGTAGAGCAGCAACCAAGAAAAGGGAAAGAGGGAGTTTTTGACAAACTTTAGAGACGGCCACAGTTGCGCTCAGAGACCAAGATAGATTGGAGGGTGCCTCTAACTATGTCATCTGGAAGGCAAGGATGTTATTCCTTTTGGATGAATATGGTTTGAAGATCTATCTAGACAGTGTGGTAGCAGTACCCCAGGATGCAAATAAGCAAAAGGAGTACAATAAGGAAATGTCAAAGGCCAAGAGGTTGATTTTAGATGGTGTCCGGGATCATTTAGTCTCACACGTGGCAGAAAAAGGGACAACCAAGGAGATATGGGATGCCTTGTCTGAGTTGTTTCAGAGTTCTTTCGAGCAGTGGAAGATGTATCTCCAAGAGAAGCTAAGGAACACGAGGATGCAAAAGAGCGAGAGGATAGATTCCTTTCTCACTCGGATTCAGGAAATCTAAGATCAGTTGTCAGTTGTTGGGTCAACATCTCATTATGAAAATTTCTGAATGTTACTTATGCGGAAATCTACTGTTAGATCTGGTTATGCTCCTCCTACTTAATTAAGTTATTAAGCTGAAAATTTAGATTAATATCGAAGCAAAACACATAACATACTTTCACCAATTCAGATATAGAAAAAGTACATGCACACATAGACAAAGTGACACAGTGATTTTTTGGACAATAGTCCCCGAAAAAACCCAATGCAGGAAAACCGGTCTCTGGTTGCTGGAGGGTTTTATTATTAAGAGTATTCTTAATACAACAAATCTAGGTTCCAGATCTGGAAAACCCGATAGAGAAAATATAGATCTGCAACTCACCGGCTATTCTGAAGCCAAAATATTAACTGATCCACACCCTCAAACGATATTTACAGGACTCAGCCAAAATTAGGCCCTAGAAACCCCAGCGCTGACTCTGAAGCCCCTGCGTCCCTCAGCACTATCCTGGAAAGGGTTGTGTTACCCCACACTGGGTGACGCAGTCCCTGCGCTGCCCCTAAGGGTCTCTGTGTAACCTCTGAGGGTTTCCAGCTGCCTTACGCTACCCTGGGAGTGACTGCACAACACCTACGTAGATGAAGCTACCCCTGCACTACGCAGCTACTGCCCTCTTGCTGCTGAAGCCCCTGCTTTTCTGCACTGCCTTTCTGAAGTTGCTCTCCGTCTCTTGCTGATTTTAGACACTGGGATCAGATCATCCCCTTTGTCTAAACTCCCCTCTCTGCAACTGAAACACTTCTGAGAATTCTTAGCAAACCCTGCCCTAGAATCTCAGCTTAGCTTTAGTGCTCTGCCTCTGTGTGTTTTTACAAATGACCCCATGCCTTTCCTTTATACTTTTCTCGTCACGAAACCAACGACCATGATCAGATCTTGAATCAATGGCCCGTGTGACTTAAGACAATTTCATCACATGTTTAATTTAATTAACTTTAATTATTTAATTTTCCTAAGTTTAGACTTACGAAATACATTAAAATAATTAATTAATTAAATATCTCCCAAACCAGATGAAATTTCCCAAATCCCTTTCTGGGTCTTGTAGATCAAGTGCACTATAGTCGCTCCACAGATTTTGGGAGCTAGAGCACATTTGATGCTACCCCAAATACAAAAAATCTCAACACTCAACCCATGGAGCTTGTATGGTTGGCACTGAACAGTGTCTCAGAAGACTGGCAAGTATTTTTCAAGCGTATCTTGGGTAGAGATACCTTTCCAAGGTGGGACAGGATGTGGTTCGATCTGCAACAGGAAGAGTTGAGGTGGGCTTTGTTGAAGAGAACCATCAGTAGCAACAACAATAAGGCCGTGAAGGGTGATGAGGAGAATGTGGCCCTTGCATGTAAGGGTCCTAGTCAGGCACAGGGGGAGCATAAGAAGAAGAAGAAGGACCTGTCAAATTCCAAGTGCTTCAAGTGTGGTGACTTCGGTCACTACAACACGCAGTGTCCTCTTAGGAAGAAGGACAAGTAGGAGAAGCAGGACCAACAAGTAGCATCCACGGAAATAGAAAAGTTTTCTTCTAAGCTAGAGGAAGAGTTTGCTATGTTCGCAGATATACCTCCTAGAGTGAGGTGGGGTGATTTGGTTTTGTAGCCCCAGAGAGGTACAAAGATGGGTAGGGTCCTTGAGGAGTCCACCTCATAGATCATTACCTGGTTACGGGAGCCCACAATATTCAGTAGCAGGATGGATCAATGGCAGTGGATGCTATCATAAATCCAGAGTGACAATTGCAGACTAGTAACAGTCAGGTGCTGGGGAGCGCAGTGGAGAGTTGGCAGCAGTGCAGAGTCAACAAAAGCACAAATTATTCAATGACAGTGCAGAGGCTAGTAGCAGTCAGGACTTAGTAGACAGATGCATCATACTGAGCACAATTGATTCAATATTTCAGATGCTTCTCAGTTGCAGTTGCAGCAACAACAAATGAGAGGGAGTTACAGTGCAGATGCAGTGTTGGCAACAGTACGACAGGGTTAATAGGAGTACAGATGCAGCATCAGAGTTGCACAGTGGTTAGCAGGCAATGGTAGGAAATCACAATTGGACAAACTTTAGCAGCATGACAGAGGATGGTACAGAGACACAGTGTTGTGGCATGGTGTACAACACTAGAACACAATCCTCACTAAGAGAATCGGATGTGTTCTAGTCATGAAACTTGGGGGAGAGGCTAGAATACATGAGATCTCCAAAACCCAAAAATTGTTTTTGCAAATTCTACCTAGAGATGACTTAAATAGATTATTAGTCGATTTTTAAATATTTCCTAGGTCTAAACGTAGGGAATATAGTTAATTAATCAGAATTAATAAATTCAAGGTGAGAAGAATCTAGAAACTCACACAGATCAACTCCAATATGATTCTATCCCTTGATTAACTTTTAATCTTGGTCGTTGGTGCTCCAATAGAGGATTATAATAAAAAGTCAATGGGAACTTGGAAAACACGCCAGAGACACTCGGAGAATTCGATTTTCCAATGTAGCAACAATCAGTTGCTAGATAGTTTGAGCTTCAGTGAGGAAGTAAAGTTAGTGAGGGGCAGGGACAGAGATTCAGAGGAAGTTTTCCAAATCCGGAGAGGCAACAACAAGAGGTCGAGTTATTACCGGCGAGGCAGCGCATAGGACTTCACAACTGCCTCAGAAGAGACATTCGATTTGGCTGGAGGAAAATTCGATTTAGCTTCCAAAGGGCGGGAAAGTCTTCCAGAGGGACGGAGAATCAGTTTCCTCATTAGAGACAGGCAAAACGACTGGATCAGAGGCAGTTTCAAGCTAGACGTCCTAGGGTCTGCGCAAGCACTATGTAGGAGCTGATGTAGAAGGTCCAGGAGGACAAGTTTTCTGAGGTAGAGTTGTGTCGGGGTTGCTTGTGGAGGAAGGGAAATTCCCTTAGATAATTTTGGCTAGATTTGCTTCTTGTTTGGATTTCCAGTTGGGCATCCATATAATGTACTCAGATTTCACTGTTGCATGATAATAAAACCCTCAGGTGTTGCACCGGTTTCCCAAGTTGGGTTTTTCCGGAGACATTTGTCCAAAACTAGCAGTGTCATTTTTTTGTGTGTGCTATAATTTTTTCAATTTCCAATGCTATTTTCTTCCGCAATTTATATGTGAAAATCACAGTGTGAATTATTTGATATTTTCCATAGCAGACAACAGATAAATTGTTAAATAAATTAACAATTAGAAAAATAATTTCTAGCTGTTGTGATAGATGAAATATTCACAAGGAGTGCATACACCTTAGCACTACTAGCCTCCCATATGGGCCCATGAACTCCATCTCTAGCTTCCGCCAATCATTGGTGACCCGTCCCAATGAATACAACCACTGAACACCCATCACCACGTTGGTGTTTGAAACATCAATAACAAAGAAATGGTCAGTGACAGAATAGTTCCCCATAGTCAGAGTCAGGCTAGGAACATATATCGTGCACTGCATCGCCCGATCTCCTGGCACTAACACCGAGAACCCCTCAAATGACTCTATATGTATGCCCCTCCACTCCACCATCTCAACATTGATAAAGTTGTGGGTAGCCCCATTGTCCACTAGAACCGACACACGCTACCCATACACTATATCCCTGATCCGAAGTGTCAAGTACTTCAAAACTCCATGAAGTGAAGCTAGAACGCCACCAGAGGGAGAAAATGGTTCACATATGAGTACACCTCGATGTAATGGGCCTTGCCCTTGGTGCACTTGTGCCCAACGCTCCTGGCATGTGAAACATAGCTTCCTCCTCTGGATCCTCCAGAGGTCACTCCTAGTCTCATCATCCAACTGGCCATGTCCAACCTCCCTCTGAGGCTGACAAGTGTCTTTGTTCCCTTGAGGAACCAACGGTCTGGTGGGTATAGGCAGATATGGAATTTGACGACCATTTTGCCCGTCATAGGGCATTTTGCTTGTATTGATTGTTGGAATTATTTGATGCCCATTTTTCGTGACGTGCTTGTAACCACGGAACACGTATTTTTGACATTTAAAGTTTTTTCAAAAACGTTCTTACGCCCTCCATTTACTAGGGTATTTTTTTGCAATTTCACTCACTGAACGACGCATCATTTGGTGAATCGGTTGAGTATATGGCCATGCGGCTGACATTCGATTCACGTTCTTTTTAGAAAGCACGAGATGCCACATGCTCTTGCATTTCTTATTGGAAATCACCTGCAGGCACAAACCCACAGATTAGTAATTAGATAAGTCATATACCAAATATCCAAAAGTAAAATTTCTATGGAAAATTTTTCACCTGAAATTTCTATGGAAACTTGTTAATTTTGTTGGGTTAACAATAAGAAAACCGAGAGAAAGATTTAAAAAGAGGGAGACATTCAGCGTTCAAGCAGTCTTCAACTAAAATTATTTCCTGCATAGAGGGCACTCATGTTTAAAGTAAAACCACTGAATCTGAGGAGTCCATCTCAGATTCACAAACAATCTTGACATCGAACCATTTACGTTTATTTTACCGACAACAATCTCAAATATTAGAGAAGGTTAGTGAATTTTATTGGGAAATGGGTAGTAATTTGATCGCAAATTTTAGAAATTTAACAAACATAAACATAATTAAATAGTGAATTTATTCAGCTCAAATAGCTAACTTCACGCATGTCCCAGATATTCTAAAATCCACAATCTAATGACAATAAATTCATGCATGAACTATGATGTTTTGTTTTCCTGAAACAATTCCTTTCAGTTAAGTGGTTGCAGCCCGTGGGTCATTCTTCATAACTTGAGGGTGATTAAGCCTATTTCTACCATATTGCAGGCATTTTCCTTCAAGATGTTTTCTCGGCAGAGTCATTCGAGCGCATGTTAAACTATAACATTAAAACGAAAGAAACTCAAGTTCTGGTGGAAGGTATCCATTTTCCAAACGGGCTGACTCTAAGTAAGGATCGCAACTTTTTTATATATACATCCTGTGCCGGAAGGTTGGTATTCATGGCTCTCTTGTTTATAGAATGGGGAATTTGTTTACATTGGCATTCAACGCTCTTTAATTTTTTTGTTTTTGGAGAAGGCAGGTGAATATCTATAGAGGAATTTATTTTTTCCTGAGAAAAAACAATGTATTCTTTGTTCCATAAATAAATAAATACATACATTGGCAGACCGCTTAGAGCAATGAAGATCATAATTGACAAAAGACAACCTTCACCCACTCTCTACCAAGTACATACAACAATTTTCTCCAATTCAAACCTCTAGAAGAACCAACATTTTCCTTTCTGTTCAGCATGTACACAAGCCATCTGAATCTGACATTTGACCATCAAAGAAATGTCTTTGGATTTCCAGCAGAGTTTGTTTACCAAGAAACTCCGAGCATACCCACATCCTATATATATGAAAGTTAACATCTTGATCTTTTTATTTTGGTTAAATTTGTGAAAGAAAATAATATAAATTCACTGGTAAATTTTTTTGAAGGTATAGATCTTTCATGTTCCATAGTAATTTTCAGCGTTTTTAAATCAATTCAAAATCTCCAGAGTTCTTTTAACTATTTGATTCTGTGCTCTTTGATTTTTCTTTTTCTTTTTAAAATTCAATCTCTTCTTTTAGCCAGATTTGAATGGAATATATATGTAAAGCTATTATAATCCAATCAAATACATAAAAATTAGGTTAAAAGTTAAAATAATAGATTTCTTTTCTCAATTCTTTTTTTTTAATAAGAATTATAATGTTGATTAACGAAATATCGTATATATTTAATGTATCACCGCAGAGTGTCGATTGATTAAAGTTGATTGAGTGGTGGGAGCGAACCACAGGCACCCAACAGGCCTTCATCAAGTCTAATTACTTCCTTTAAGTCCAGTTTTTTACTTTGCATATTTTTGTCCAATTTTCTAATCCTTTAACCTTCATCTTTTTAATTTCAATACATACATATTTTTGAAGAAAAAGAAAATGGATAATGAAATGGTCATTTGCTATGGCCTTTTCATAGCATGTGGTGAATTTTATTGAAATCGTGTAGAAATTTTTCAAAATCACAAATTTAAGTTATTTGTTTTGCAAATGTGGTAGAAATATTTTGGTAAGTAAATTCGTTTATATAAAAAAAAAACGTATTTTAATAATAAGAAATAAAAAAACTAAAGTCAATTGTATTAAAAAATACATTTCATCATTTATCTCTTAATTATATAATACGTAATCTTTGGTACATCAAATTCCAAGTTTGTAAGTTATTGATCTAGTTTGACAATCGTTTTTCCAGGCGCATCTTAGGAGAAGATCAAACTAAAAAGAACAAGAACAATAAAAAATGACAAGATGGTTTTAATCAGTTAAAAATGGAAAACATGGTTAATTAAACGAAAAGTATTGAACAGTTTACAAACTAAAACTAATTATTATGTCAACGGTTGATTGCACTAATTCCTCCAAAATAAAGATATATGTTCATATGAAAAGTTCATTTAGTATTGTGATAGTTCAAAATATATTTGGGCTCAGAGACCGCCAAGACATATGCTTACACTAAACTAAAAATCAAATATATACTTCATATTATACATGTATAGGAGCGTAGTAAAGATCCAGGCGGAAACGTAATTTATGTGATAATATGATGATTTTATTTATATTGTTAAAGATAAAAGTGTATCTGCGCTCAAAGACCAACGAGAAACAAAGATGCATATAGTAAAGCAAGAAAAAACATAAATGTATTATTTATAGTATATATGTCCAACTTCATGGTTTTACTTGAGTTACAACAACTATAATAGTTTAGCATGTTTTAAGAATAAATTCAATGATTGTAATCATAAATTATTTCCAAAAAATAGTGGGGCAAAAAATAAGCTTCTTGGAGTTGGAGAAATAAACGTAACCACATTTTTCCTAAATTAGTTTTTTATTTATCTAGAGCTACGACTTATTTCTTAAATCTAAATTGACTTTTTATTTATGTTTATTTTCTATTTGTAGATAATATCTTTCAAGCTAACTATGTTAAGTTGTTTTTTTTATAAGTTTTTTAAATTATTAATTTATTGTAATTGTTTTGCATGTAGGTAAATTATTTAAATAGAAATGCCTCCAAAAAGGAAGGGTCAATCAATTATAGACAAATTTTATGGATATTCTAAAACATCAAAGACTTCTAATGTTAAAGGTATTCCATCTATACCTAATTTGAATGATGATACTAATGAAGATATGGATGAAGAGTTTGTTGTTGATCTATAAATTCGTGCCCATGAAAAAGAATGACAAGATGATGGATCTAGTAGTTCGAGGAGTAAGAATTCCTCGAAACATGAATTTCGATATGAGTGGACAATAAAACATTCTTGGGTGTATAGTATCAATGTTGAAAATGACAAGACTCATATGAAATGCAAAATTTGTAAGAAATACAAGGCGCAAGGTTCGTGGGGTATTGGCTATGGATGTAATACCATTCAATATGATGTTGTGACAATTCATGCAAAATCTATTATTCATCAAACATCAACTTAGAGAAATTTGTATAAAACTAAAAGGTTGGCAAAACCCATTACAGAACATATATTGGCTATAAGTGAGGCTAATAAGAAAAGGGGCATAACTACCATGAGGTTAGCGTATTTTATTGCTCAAAAGGATATTTCAATTGCTACTTATGAAGATCTTTGTCATCTTCAAATGCGTTTTAAGACCCCTAAAATGCATTCTCAAATGGAATATTCTTCCTACATGAATATAAAAGCAGCGACTGAATTTATTCACTCCATATAAAATTACCTTGAAGAGGGGCAAACTAGAAAACCGTTAGAAAGTCCATTTTTCTCTATAATGTTAGATGAAAGTATAGACAATGGTTTGGAACAACACTTTGTTGTGTATTCTAGATATCTAGACTTAAATGGTTTGGTCCCTCCAGTGTCACAATTTATGAAAATAATATTATTCCTAATGGAAAAGGAAAGACTATATATGATACCATCATTAATTTAAAGGAAACAAGGCAATTGAAAAATAAGAAACTAATAACAGTTTCGACTAATGGTGCTTCATCTATGGTTGGATGTGAAAATGGGTTTGTCACATTGCGAAAGAATGATCTACCAAATCTTATTGGTACTCAGTGCATTGCACATCGTGAAGCACTTGCAGCATCAGATGTTTCAAAAAAGATACCAAAGTTTTTGTATGTTGAGAAAATAGCAAACAAGGTATACTCATGGGTTGGAGATTCGGCAAAGAGAAATAATGAACTCATTTCTTTATTAAAGATAATGGAATTACGATCCTTGCAAGTTCTTCAAATCCATGGGATTCGATGGCTCTCTAGCTTTCAAGTGGTTGAAAGACTAGTTACATTAATGAATGCTATTTTGAGCTTGTGGAAGAGAGAAAGAAAGAATTCATGGTATCATAAGGCAATAATTTTTTCAGTTCGATTTTGTTTGAATATGCCTACTAATGTTTTGAAGGAGTTGAATAATCTAAACAAAAAATTTGAAGAAGATAATTTCAATGTCACATCGCTTGAAATAGCTATTGACAAACCAGATTCTTTTGCAAAAGGAGATGTACATCTTAGTAAATTTTGAAAGACTCTAAAGATGGTTTCCTTGAAAATGTTGAAAAATAAGGGAATACCCATAGACATGATTTGTTTTATATTCCTATCCATGATGAACAATTGTCACAATCAATGGAAACTTGCATTGATGGCTCCCTTGAGAGTTGCATACAACTTACAAGAAATTATGTCCAAACATTGATTGAGTGTTTCAATTCAAGATTTCCAAATCTCCATATTTTTAATGCAACAAGGTTGTTTAGTCTTTTTCATTATTCGCCATATCTTTATGTCAGAGAAAATAATGCAAAGCATTGACTTGAAATATTCTTTTCAAATTTGCAACCTAACAAATGTAATAAAGGTAAAAATATATCAACATTTGATATTACAGCTTGTAAAAAAAGAATTATATCAATTTATTGATGTAGTTTATTTGAATGGAGAAATATTCCCAATGAAAGATGCATGGAAAGTATTTTCTCAAACAAAATAATGGCACTCTAGGTATCCAAATATGCTAAAACTATGGCAAGCAATGCGTGTCATACTAGCAAGCACTGTCACCTGTGAACGAGAGTTCTCTAAGAAAATATTATTAAAAATATAAGGATAACAAGACTATCAATTAACACACTTAATGCATTGATGTTTATATCATTAATAGGTCCTAACATGGCAGAGATGGGATGGGAACAAATTTATGAGATTTGCAAAACTGTCATCTACTATATTTATATTTTTGATATGAAATTTTAATGTTCTTTGTGTATAGATGGAATGTGGAATACAAACGTGAATAGTGACATGGATGATAATTGTTGTAAGAAGAAATTGAAGATATCATTTGAAATTTTTTTCATGTGTTGTTGTTATAGGTTGATGGCACATGAAAAATGCCATCAAAGTTGAAAAATGTTCATATCTTACCAACCTTTTAGAAAATGCAGTAAAAAATGTGATGCATTGGAATTGGATCATTCTAGTACTATGGCATATCTTTTCTCCCTTTATGCTTCTCAAGATTTTTAATTCAATAATATATATTAGATTATGTAAATCATAACATAAACCATATTTATTAATCTACTTTTGAGTTTTTATTGGTAACATTCAATAGTTTTACTATGTAGGTCATCTTATATGTCTGATAAGATCTCTTTAGTTATATCTCAAAATATACAAATGCTATGGCAGATTTGGGTCAACGACATTTGATTTCACATTCCAAATATTTTATCGTGTGTTTCATGCAATTTCAAACCAAAATTCAAGATTTAACATGGCACTTGTATGTTATGGTCATTTTGGTTTTTCCTTATGATAAATATATGAAATTTTTTAACATAATTATGTTATTGAAAAGTAATTTATTAATCAAACCTTTATTGGTGTAGAGTTAATTTATCATGAGAGCATCACTCTTGAAGGGAATATTTTTAAACATAACGTTTTTTCACGGGAAGCGTAAGTACAAAAAAAGTAAAAAAAAAAATTGTTTAATAAGTAAAGAGAAATCTAAATTCCAACCCCAGGTATAGGGGACCTACTGTTGGGAGTTGAGATTTTGTATAATTGGTGTAGCATCAAGTGTGTTCTAGCCATGAAATTTTGTGGAGGGGCTAGGACCCAGAATGTGTTTTGTGAAATTTCAGCTGGTGTTCAAGTTATTCAAATAATTAATTATTTTAATGTATTTCCTAAGTCTAAACTTAGGAAAATTAAATAATTAAAGTGAATTAATTAACACATGTGTTGAAATGTTCTAAAAGGGCACGGATCAAGCAGTGTTTTAATCTTAGTCGTTGATGAATGTTTTAATCTCGACCGTTGATGAGATGAATGAAAAAGTATAAGAGAAAGGCTTGAGGGTCAGTTGGAGACACAAACATAGAGGCAGAGCCGAGAGAACAGATTTAGAATTCTAGGGTAGGGTTTGCTAAGAATTTCCAGAAGAGTTTTTCTGCAGTGAGGGGTAATATTGGCTGAGGGGATGATCTGATCCCGGAGCCAAGAGTCAGTAAGAGGCAGAGGAACAGCAGACAAGGATAGCACAGAGGAGCAGAAAGCAGCAACAGCAACTACGCAGCAGCTACGCAGCCGCTACGCAGAACAGCGCTGCAACTCCAGAGAGCTTCAGAATTACGCAGAGGGTCTCCAAGGCCAGCGTAAGGCCTGCGTCACCGTCTCTTGGGTTACGCAATCCCTCTCTGGGCAGGGCAGTGGCACTAAGATCCTAGCAGGGTTGACGTTGGGGCTTCAGGGGCAGCGTTGGGGTTTCTAGAGCCAGATTCAGGCTAAGTCTTGTAAATCCCATCTGAGGGTGTGGATCAGTCAGATATTTGGTCATGGAACATCAAGTTAGCTGCAGATTTCTTTTATTCTCTGTCGGGTTTTCCAAATCTGGAACCCATATTTACTATACTCAGAATCTACTTAATAAAATAAATCCTCATATCTACTGCACCAGTTTTCCCGCTTTGGGGTTTTCCAGGGACTTATGTCCAAATATCCATGTGTCACTTTGAATGAATGAGCGTAGTATTCAGTAAATGATCTGCATGTGTAGACTGTAGTTGTGTTTACTTCTATATTTTCTTAATCTAATTTCTGAAGATAACATGTATAATTTAAATCAAGTAGAAGAAGTAAACCATGATACTGCAGTAGAATTTTCACATGGTATCAGAGCAATAACAGATCAAGCTGAATCTCCAACAATCAACTAAAGAATATTTTTTCTGCAGGATAGCAGCAGAAGCAGCGGAGATCCAGAATGGGCAGCTTGACAACAAGAGGATGCAGATCCAGGAAGGGACAGCGCTACAGACTCAGAAGGTCATCAGGCTTACGCAGAGCCTTCCCAGGCCAGCGTAAGGACTGCGTCACCCTGTCTGGGGTTACGCAGTCCACTTCTGAGCAGCGATGAGGCTGCGCTTGGCCAGTCAGTGAGACGCAGTCTAGTATTCCTTCTGTTGCAGAGAGCCTTGCCAAGATCCGGAAGCAGTGCTTTAGATCTTCAATAGTGCTGGTGTGGTGGAGATTCTGCCGGTGCAGAATTGTACCTAGCTAAGTCATCAAAGGCGGGAGGAAGACAGTTACTCGACTGATCTGAGCCAAACAAATCTGAGATTCGATCAGGAGGGTGATCGGAGAGTACTGCCCGATTGTGTTTGGGTGAAAGATTTCCAGGAGGGAAATCAGTGGTTAGAGGGAGCAGCTACTATAGAGGGTTTCTAAATCACCAAGAAACCGAGATCCAACATTTTCTGTTGAGTGTTGCAACAGAAAGAGGGAGAGAAGTATATGTTCTGACGGATCTGAGCAAGATGGCGAGATATGGACTAAGAAATCGGGATAGGTTGGACGGCATGTCCAACTTTGTTATCTAGAGGGCCAAAATCCTGTCAGTTCTGGATGAGTATGGTCTCAAAGATCATGTAGAAAAAGTTCTAGCTGTACCAACCGATGCAGATCCTCTAAAGAAGCATGAAGAAAATCAAGCGCGGACTAAGCATTTGATCATGAACAAAGTCAAAGACCACGCCATACCTCATATTGTCAGAAAGAATACGGAAAATGAGATGTGGGTAGCCTTGGACACGATGTATCAAGGAGGCTCTGTCCAACAAAGGATGCTTCTAGAAAATCAGATACAATTGTTCCAAATGATGAAGGGTGAGGAGATAGATCCATTCCTCTTTAGACTTCAGACTATCCAGGATCAGCCGATTGCCATGGGTGCAAATCCGGATGAAGGGATCCTAGTGAGGACGACCCTAAATGTAGTGTCGAAAGATTGGGAAACGTTTGTCTAGAGCATTCTGGGAAGGGCAGCGTTACCATCATGCGCAAACATGTGGGCTATCCTCCGCCAAGAGGAGATCAGAAGGATCACCAAGAAGCAGAATATCGATGGTGGAAGCAGATCAGCCAGAGTGAAGAAAGAAGAGGAGGATGATGCAACCCTTGCATCAAAGGAAAGGAAGCAGCAAGGGAAGAAGAAGATGGACCTTTCCAAGGTCCAGTGCTTTAACTGTGGCGATCTTGGACACTTCACCAACACTTGTCTGTTAGGTCCCTATATTACTAGTATAGTCCCTTATTTTTGTTAGTGTAACCCCCTTATTGTTATTATTGTACCCTTGTAACCCCCATTTTGTTATTATTGTGCCCTTAAATTATTATTGTTAGGTCGGCTAGGATTACATTATGGCCCCATGGACTCCTATATATAGAAAGGAGGTTTTGTAAATTGTAGCATCCAAGAATTGTTCATTTATGTAATGTATTGGAGGTTGCCCCCTCGAAGTGGCTTATTTCTAAGGCGTTAATATCTCTTTTCTTCTATTTCTGAAGCTGTTTACACAACATTTGGTATCAGAGCTTTGGATTCTAGGGTTTCGCTGCTCCAAACAGTTCATCGTGGCATTTTCGCTATAAATTTTTTTCTACGAAGTTTCAGATGCTGAAATTTTTAGGGTGCGAAGCCGAAATCCTGAGGAAGCTTGTCTAAAAATTTCAGACCTTGGTTCGCAATATTTGCGGAGATATCATCTGTGGAAGTCAGGTCTTTTTTCAAGCTCTTAAACAGGTCATCGTGGCATTTTCGCTATAAATCTGTTTCTACGAAGGTTCAGAATCTGAAATTCATATGGTGCGAAGCTGAAATCCTGAGGAAATTCGTCAAAAAATTTCAGAGCTTGGTTCGCAATAATTTTGGAGATATGATCTGTGGAAGGTAGTGCTTTTTCAGGCTCCTGAATTTCATCTCAAAGAGGTGATCGTGGGAAAAGTTTAATAACTCTCTCTCTGAATATTGGATTGGAGTGCCGTCAAAAGTGGTCACCAGTACACGGCCTGTAGTTTCTTCGCTATAAATTTCAGAGACAAAGGACAAAACAGTGACACGTGGCAAGTCGTACAAGTTCGTTCTACTGAACCAGTCCAGAATTAGGTCATTGTGGGAGATTGGACACAAATTTGTCTTGGAGAATCCAAATCAGGTCAGACCTGTGGCATTTGAAAGAAGCTTTAGAGATCTACTACAGGGCTGAATTTCAGATATCGAAGATTTTCAAATACAGAGATAATTCAATTTCAATATCGAGCTCCTAAAAGCTAGTAAAAGGTGTGTATTTTTTTTTCCGAATTGCATAAGTCTTGTTTGAAGAATCAAGTTGAATTGATTCCAAGGGAATCTTGTAGAATAGATATCAATATTGAATTCTAAAATGGCCCCTAAAAAGAATTCAACACCCATCAAGCCTTCAGAAGGCTCTACCATGACTCATGAAGATGAAGAATTGCAACATGATCTATCAAAATTACAAGAACAAGTGCAAAAAATTTCACTCTCACAAAGGGCAGCAAAAAATGAAATGGAAGTTTTGAAGAAAGGTGTGGAAGTGAAGATGGATGGTTTGAAGAAAGGCATGGAAGCTAAGATGGATGGTGTGGAAGTGAAGATGGATGGTTTGAAGAAAGGCATGGAAGCTAAGATGGATGGTGTGCAAGCTAAGATGGAAGCTAAGATGGATGGCATGGAAGTGGGCATGGAAGCTAAGATGGATGACATGAAAGACAACATAGAAAACATGAAGAATGATCTAAAAGCATACATGGAAGGCTTGATGACAAGCTTAAAACCGGAAATGATTCCTAATGGCGGAAATATAGGAGAAGAACCTCATGATGAGAACAAAATAAATGTTAATCGTGATTTCATAAACTCGAATGTTGGTGGGAAGAACCACCATATTCCAAAAATGGATATGAGGAAGTTTGATGGAAAGGATCCTGTAACATGGATACTACGGATGGAGCAATATTTTGATCTCCATAACGTGCAAAACACACAAAAGGTACGCATTGCAACTTTACATTTAGAACAAAATACATTTGTATGGTATCGATGGCTTTGCTCCCGTAAAAAAATTGTCACTTGGTCAATTTTTACGGAGGAAATAATAGCACATTATGAGGATACAAAGAGCAACACCTTCTTTACCCAATTGATAAATCTCAAACAAAAGGGTTTAGTGGGGCAGCACATTGAGGACTTCCAAAAATTGAGTATAAGGGTAACTGATATTTCAGAGGACCACAGGATTGATCTCTTCTTAGGCGGTTTAAAGGATAACATTCAACATGAAGTTCGTGTTCTGGAACCTGATTCATTAGAGAAGGCATTCAGGTTGGCAAGAAAAGTTGAATGTAAAATTATGGCAACAAGGAAGTCTACTACTCAATTCTATAAAGAAGGAAGTGTGGCTACATCTAGATTTCCACAACCTACAAGGTTGACACCACAACAAGTGGAAGAAAAAAGAGCAAAAGGGCTTTGCTACAGTTGTGATAGCAAATACACTAAAGGTCATAAGTGTGCTGAGAAGAAATTATTTTACATAGATTGTGAAGAGGAAGAAGAAAATGAACAAGAAGAGGATATACACCGGGAACCAGCCCTAGAAGAGGAAGAAATGAATCCAACCATATCGTGTAATGCACTGGCAGGAATTACCACTCCTCAAACTCTCAAGATAAAAGGACAAATCAAGAAGAGAAAGGTAATAGTGTTGATTGATTCAGGTAGCACCCATAATTTTATTCATTGTAAGGTAGCCAAGGAATTAAATTGTTTCCTATACCCAGCACCAGAATGTCGAGTGATGGTTGCAAATGGAGGAACTATAAATTGCTCTGGAAAATGCAATAACATCAAGCTAACCATGGGGGAATATGTGTTGACTAGTCCAATGCTTTCCATTCCTATGGGAGGTGCGGATGTTGTACTAGGAGTACAATGGTTACAATCTTTGGGGACGGTAGCTTTTAATTTTCAAGAACTTTTCTTGAAATTCTTTTCAGAAGGAAAGGAAGTCGAACTACGGGGTATTGAAGGGAAGCCGGGAAGGAAAATAAGCTCTAATGGCATGACAAAGCTTCTAAAGAAAGAACAACGAGGCGTAATTGCACAATTATGCTCACTAGAAGTTCCAACATCAAAATCATCTATTTCTGCAGATCTCCAACAAGTCTTGGACAATCATTCCAAGGTGTTTGAAACTCCCAAAGGACTCCCACCTATTCGTGATCATGATCATGCTATTCATTTGATTCCGAGAAGTGTTCGTCCAAACATCAGGCCTTATAGATATCCTTACTTCCAAAAGAGCGAAATTGAACGTATGATTGCAGAAATGTTAGAGGCGGGTATAATTCAACCCAGTCAAAGTTCTTTCTCTGCTCCTGTAGTATTGGTACACACGAAGGATGGATCATGGCGAATGTGTCCGGATTATAGGGAGCTCAATAAGCTCACCATTAAAGATAAATTTCCCATTCCTGTGATTGATGAATTATTGGATGAATTACATGGAGCAATTTATTTTACCAAGTTGGATCTTCGTTCAGGATATCATCAAATTAGAATGAAGACTGAAGATATTCCAAAAAAAGCATTTCGAACTCATGAAGGTCATTATGAATTTTTGGTCATGCCTTTTGGCCTTACCAATGCACCTTCTACATTTCAAGGGTTGATGAATTCCATTTTCAAACCCTTCCTTAGAAAATTTGTGCTAGTATTTTTTGATGATATACTAATCTACAGCAGGTCTTGGAAGGATCATGTTGAGCATGTTGACAAGGTGCTCAAACTATTGCAGGAGAAACAATTATATGCAAAAACATCCAAATGTTTCTTTGGAGTACAAGAGGTGGAATATCTGGGTCATATTGTATCTCATGAGGGTGGTAAAGTAGACCCTAACAAAATTAAAGCCATTAAGGAATGGAAAGTCCCCACAACCATAAAGAAGTTGCGAGGATTTCTCGGGTTAACCAGGTATTATCGCAAGTTTGTTAAGAATTATGGGAGAATAGCAGCACCTCTAACAACATTATTGAAGAAAGATGCATTTTCATGGACTCCTGAAGCAACTAAGGCCTTTGAACATCTTAAAGAGGCAATGTGCCTAGCACCGGTCTTAGCTACGCCGGACTTCACAAAAACCTTTATTGTGGAATGTGATGCCTCAGGAAATGGAATTGGTGCAGTTTTAATGCAGGAAGGAAGACCCATTGCTTTTGAAAGTCGTCCAATCAAAGGAAAGTATTTACCGAAACCTATTTATGAGAAGGAAATGTTAGCAATACTGCATGCACTAAAGAAATGGCGAACTTACCTAATGGGAAGACACTTCAAGGTAAAAACTGATCATGATAGTCTTAAACACTTTTTGGAACAAAGACTATCTTGAGAAGAGCAGCAAAAATGGGTCACAAAGATGTTGGGTTATGACTTTGAAATAATCTACAAAAAAGGAAAGCTTAATGTTGTTGCGGATGCACTCTCAAGAAAGAATGAAGAGGTGGAAGCATTGCTTTGTGCCATTTCTATTATCCAACCAGATTGGATAACCGAAGCAAGAGATGAATGGAAGAATGATGAAGAAGTGTGGACACTTATTCAAAATTTGCGACAAGATCCTAGTACATCTGATACATTTAGTTGGAAAAATGATTCCTTATGGTACAAAGATCGCTTATATCTTTGTAAGAATTCCCAACTAAAACAAAAGATTCTTCTGGAATTGCATACTTCTCCTTTAGGAGGACACTCAGGATTTTTAAAAACTTACCACAGGGTGAAGAAAGAATTTTTTTGGGATGGCCTTAAATCTGATATTCAAAAGTTTGTGGCGGAATGTTTGGTTTGCCAGCAGAATAAAGTGGAGACAATTAAGACCCCGGGACTTCTACAACCTTTATCCATTCCAAGTCGGCGTTGGGAGGAGATTTCAATGGATTTTATCACAGGTTTACCTAAGTCTGAAGGAAAGAATGTCATCATGGTGGTAGTTGATAGACTTACCAAGTATGCACACTTTTGTGCATTATCTCATCCATTTAAAGCAAGTACAGTTGCTACTACATTTATGGACAGAATTCAAAAGCTACATGGAAGCCCAAGGGTTATTGTGGGCGACAGAGATCCCATTTTTACTGGAAATTTTTGGACGGAGTTATTTTCTTGTTTGGGTACCCAATTAGCTCAATAGCTCATCTTGTCATCCTCAATCCGATGGTCAAACTGAGATAGTAAATAAATGTTTGGAAGGATATCTTCGTTGTTTTGTATCTGATAAACAAACACAATGGGTCAAGTGGTTACCTCTCGCTGAATGGTGGTATAACACTTCCTTCCATACCGCAGCAAAAATGACCCCATTTATGGCACTTTATGGATATCATCCACCATCCATCACATCATATTTAAGAGAAAATTCGAAGGTTCAAGCAGTGGAAGATCACATCGAGCATCAGCAAGAAGTTCTCCAACTCTTAAAGGATAACCTGAATTTGGCACAAAATCGAATGAAACAACAGGCAGATCAACATCGGAGCGAGAGAAGTTTTGATGTAGGAGATTGGGTATTTTTACGGCTACAACCATACAAACAAATGTCCCTCAAGCAAGCAAAGAAGGATAATAAATTATCGCCAAAGTACTATGGCCCTTACAAGGTGTTGCAAAAGATTGGTACTATGGCATACAAATTGGAGCTTCCTGCTTCTTCGCGAGTACATCCAGTTTTCCATGTTTCATGCTTAAAGAAGGTTATAGGTGAAAATCTTCCAGTTCAAACAATATTGCCAGAACTTGATGAGGAAGGAAAATCATATTGGAATCGAAAGCGGTCACGGAAACAAGAACTCGACAACTACGGAATCGATCAATTTCAGAGTATCTCATCAAGTGGAAGAACTTACCCACTGAAGATTCTACATGGGAGGATGAGAATTTTATATAGAAGCACCCATAGCTACTCAAGCGTTGAGGACAACACTTTTTTGAAGGAGAGGGGCATGTTAGGTCCCTATATTACTAGTATAGTCCCTTATTTTTGTTAGTGTAACCCCCTTATTGTTATTATTGTACCCTTGTAACCCCCATTTTGTTATTATTGTGCCCTTAAATTATTATTGTTAGGTCGGCTAGGATTACATTGGGCCCACTAGAATTACATTATGGCCCCATGGACTCCTATATATAGAAAGGAGGTTTTGTAAATTGTAGCATCCAAGAATTGTTCATTTATGTAATGTATTGGAGGTTGCCCCCTCGAAGTGGCTTATTTCTAAGGCGTTAATATCTCTTTTCTTCTATTTTTGAAGCTGGTTACACAACATTGTCCTAAGAAGAAGGACAAAGGATCTTCTGATTCCAAGGCTACAGCAGCAAAGGATGATGGTTTGATGATGATGCAGCCATGAGTGCTCATGTCTCTCGAGAGAAGAGGTGGGGTGACATGGATGTGTAGAGCATCTACAGACACTGGCGGGATCCTTGAGTCAGCCCTACTCTTGGATCACATACGAGCTACGAGAGCCTTAAGACGGTAGCAAGATGAGTTGGGAGATAGTTGCAAAAGGTCACAGTGAAGCAAAGGGCAGTGATGGAGAGCTGAAGAGGGAGCAGCGATGCAAAGGCAGCAGCGCAGAGGGGCTGATGGGACTTCAGCATCGCAGAGAGGTTGTGCACACACAATGCAGTGTTGCAACAGAACAGTGACTTCAGGAGGACAACGTAAATCAACAGCCATGGAGCTTCAGTGATAGATGCAGTTTGACTTATCTGTCAAACAGTTAGGCAGGAGTCCTTCAGTTGCTTACTTCTCGGCAACTGAGTTGCAGTGCAGCAGTTAGCAGTGGCAGTGCTATAGGCAGCATGATGCAGTGAGTTGAAAGGGAGCTACAGTACAGATGTGGCAGTGTCAGTGGCAATGGCATGTGCAACAGTACAGAGAGCAGTAGTGCAGTGGATGGAGGGCAACAGGCCAAGCATCAGCAGCACATAATCCAACTTTAAGATCTTGTAGTGCATGGTGTGGATGCATTGCTAGAGCACACTTCGTGCTAAGAGGGAGTGTTGAGATTTTGTATGGTTGGTGTAGCATCGGATGTGCTCTAGCCCTGAAACTTTTTGGAGGGGCTAAGACACACTTGAACTCCAAAACCCAGAAAGTGTTTTGTGAAATTACAGTTGGTGTTCAAGATATTCAAATAATTAATTATTTTAATGTATTTCCTAAGTCTAAACTTAGGAAAATTAAATAATTAAAG
This sequence comes from Pinus albicaulis, assembly GCA_034641835.2. Lineage (NCBI taxonomy): Eukaryota > Viridiplantae > Streptophyta > Pinopsida > Pinales > Pinaceae > Pinus > Pinus albicaulis. The sequence goes on from CM076569.1 coordinate 443,564,682, forward strand.
TGAATTAATTAACGTGTTGAAATGTTCTAAAATACACAGATCAAGCAGTGTTTTAATCTCAGTCGTTGATGAATGTTTTAATCTCGGTCGTTGATGAGATGAATGAAAAAGTATAAGAGAAAGGCATGAGGGTCAGTTGGAGACACACACACAAAGGCAAAGTAGAGAGAACAGATCTGGAATTCTAGGGTAGGGTTTGCTAACAATTTCCAGAAGAGTTTTTCTGCAACGAGGGGTAGTATCGGCTGAGGGGATGATCTGATCCCAGAGCCAAGAGTCAATAAGAGGCAGAGGAGTAGCAAACAAGGACAACGTAGAGGAGCAGAGAGCAGCAGCAACTGCACAGCCGCTACACAGGGGCTACGCAGGACAGCACTGCCGCTCCAAAGGGTTTCAGAATTACACAGAGGGTCTCCAGGGCCAGCGTAAGGCCTGTGTCACCCTCTCTGGGGTTACGCAGTTCCTCTCAGGGCAACGCAATGTCACTCAGAGCCTAACAGGGTTGACGCTGGGGCTTTAGGGGCAACGCTAGGGTTTCTAGCTCCAAATCTGGGTTGAGTCTTATAAATCCAGTTTGAGGGTGTGGATCAGTCAGATATTTGGTCCTGGAACATCAGGTTAGCTGCAGATTTCTTTTATTCTCTGTCGAGTTTTCCAGATCTCGAACCCAGATTTACTAGAATCAGAATCTACTTAATAAAATAAACCCTCATATCTGTTGCACCGTTCTTCGCGCTTTGGTTTTTTCCGGGGACTTATGTCCAAAAATCCATGTGTCACTTTGAATGAATGAGTGTAGTATTCAGTAAATGATCTGGATGTGTAGACTGTAGTTGTGTTTACTTCGGTATTTTCTGAATCTAATTTCTGAAGATAACTTGTATAATTTAAATAAAGTAGTAGAAGTAAACCATGATACTACAGTAGAATTTTCACATTGGGCATTGCGTTAATCATGTCTCAGGGCCTGGAAATAGCGTCCATCAATGAAGTGGGCTTGTAGGCACTCACCCATCCACGCAAGAGATCAGATAACCCCTCTACAAACAACATAATCAATCGGGCCTCTGATATGTTTGTCACCATCAAAGCCAGCCTCTAGAACTCCGAGATGTAGGCCTCTGCACTGCCTATCTGTCTCAAGTGGTCCAACTCCCTTAAATGTACCTTGGGGTCCTTCCTGTCAAATCTCTCAATCAATCTCCTAGTAAACTCGATGTAGGAAGTGATATGGATGTGATATAGTGTGATCAAGGCATGGTACCACCACTCTTGTGCATCCCCCTCTAAGTGCAATGTAGCAAAAAGGATAGCGCCTCTCTCCCACATGGGGTTCAAGTGAAAGTACGTATCTAGCTTTTGAACCCATGCTCTAGCTGAATTTTTAGCTGATCCAAGCTTCCGGGAAATTCCTCTCCAAATTATATCCTCCAACTCCGACCCTTCTCACCAAAAAATCCTTGTTCCTCAAGCCCCTGTGAAAATTCCCAGTGTGGCCCCTGCGCAGGCCCTAAATGCCACAAATTGCTCTTGTCAAATCTTCCCACAATTCAGTTGTGCAACCACCCAAAATCTCCAGTAGATTACTAGGCTAAAAAGGCTCTAAAAGACCAGAATTTTCTCTCTTCAAAGCAGTTCCTCCAAGTGGTACAAATTCCTCTAACAGCATCCCTCACTAGCTAAACTGGTTGATCAAATTCCGGCAATAGTTCTAGAAGCATCTACTTGTAGGTGTATAAGCTCCCCTAGGGATGGCACTCGAGGTCAACCGAAGGAAGAGTGGACATTTCGGCCTGGCATCCCCTTGTGTTGAAAAAAGTATGTTGTATTGGCTAGGTAGCTCAAGAAAACCTGGTTCAATTGTAAAATTGACAAAAGGCCCAAAATGAATGTCTCATCTCTTACTTATAGTTGGCCGCCCTCTTGCTCCTTGTGGGTTCAGCCCAGGGTTGGAATTTGGATTTCTCTTTACTCGTCACACAATTTTTTTTTGACATTTTGGGTCCTTATGTTTACCGTCAAGAAACGTTATGTTTACAATTTTGCTCTTCAAGAGTAATGTTCTAATAATAAATTAACCATTCACCAATATATGTTTGATTAAAAAATTACCCTTCAATAACTTAATTATGTAAAAAAAAATTCATATAATTATTATAAGGAGAAAACCAAAATGACCATAACACACAAATGACTTGTTAAATCTTGAATTTTGATTTGAAATTGCATGGAACACTCACAATAAAACATTTGGAATGTTAAATCAAATGTCGTTGACCCAAACATACCATAGCATTTGTATATTTGGGATATGACTAAAGAGATCTTATCTAATATATAAAATGGTCAACATAGTAAAACTATTGAATGTTATCAATAAAAACTCAAAGGTAAATTAATCAATATGGTTTATGTTATCATTTACATAATCTAATATATATTATTGAATTTAAAATCATGAGAAGCATAAAGGGAGAAAATCTATGCCATAGTACTAAATGATCCAATCCAAATGCATCACATTTTTTACTGCATTTTCTAAAAGGTTGGTAAGATGTGGCCATTTTTCAACCTTGATGGCATTTTCCATGTGCCATCAACCTATAACAATAGCACGCGAAAAACCTTTCAAATGATATCTTCAATTTCTTCTAACAGAAGTCATCATCCATGTCACTATTCATGCTTGTATTCCACATTTCATCAATACACAAAGAACATTAAAATTTCATATCAAAAATATAAATATAGTAGAGGTCAATAAAAGTCATATATATATATATATATATATATAGATATATATATATATATATAGATATATATATAAACTTTGTGTAAGTAAAAAACCATGTGACTTAATAATTTTCACCTGTCAAAAATTATTTTTTCCTTTGCAGCTTGCCAAATTTCTATAATATTCCTAATTAGCATTGCTAATTGGAATATTACATTTTTGTTTAATTTTGCCGCTTTAGCTAAAAATAATAAATAAAGTGAGAAATAAGAGGGGTCATCTCACTTTATAAAATAAAGTGCTTCCCTAGTTGATTGACGTTGTAACTTAAAGGGGTGGCCTTGGGGGTCCACACGTGTATGAGGGGAGGCCTCACGCTGACCCAAGGGTAACTGCGCAGGCCAAGGAGGGTGAAGGACGCAGTTAAGGTTTTGGAGGGAGTTTAGTACTATAAAAGGAGGGGTTTCCACTTCATTTGGCATGTTTTGATTTGATATTGATATTGAGAGCTAGACTTCTGTCTACTTCAGCACGTCGGTTGTTTAGTCGGTCTGCAGCACTGTTTAGTGCAACCGAGTGTCTCCGTGCGGAGATCTCACCCTTAGCCTCGGGGGACTTCGAGTGCCTGCCCTGGTAAGGTTATTTTCTTAGTATCATCCTTAGCCTCGGGGGACTTCGAGTGCCTGCCCTGGTAAGGTTATTTTCTGAGCATCATCCTTCAGTTTCAGTGGTAATTTGCAGTAGTTTCTGGTGGAGATTTGGCAGAGGAGATACCCCCTTCTTGAGACTGCGCAGATCCAGAGAGATAGGACGCAGATCTGGAGAGATAGGACACAGATCTGGACAGGGAGGACGCAGATCCAGCAGATCTAGCTCTGGAGGACGCAGATCTGGAGAGATAGGACGCAGATCTGGATAGAGAGGACGCAGATCCAGTCAGGGAGGACGCAGATCGGATGAGCAGGGTCTTTGTGTGGGGTTTTGGCATCATTTTGGAGTTAGATCTTTGATTGAGGGTGATCCTTGGATTGGCCAACCAATCCAAGTATATTTCTGATCTGATACTGAAGCTTGCTTCAGAAATTCTGAATCATTCTTTAGATCTGCTGTAGTAAAACTCAGATCTGCTCCGGCATTTTCATGTATTGCTGAAATTCCCAAGGGGGAAGTAATAAAGAGCTCTTTGGGCATTTTGTCTCATTATAGATCTCGGTTTTCATGTATTGATCAGTTTCAGATCTGTAATATAATAGATATAAGCTTCAGCTTCCTAGAGAAAACGCTGAAGTATTTCTGGATCAATCTTTGTCTTGTGGCACCTCTATTTTGAGGGGTTTTTCTATATAAACTGCTGTTTAACCTTGCTGAATGCCTATGCCATGTTCCCAAACCCATTCTCTGATCATACATACTGTTATACATCTTATTCCTTCAGAAAAGATGCAGCCCTTGCTTCAGTAAAATTCTGCATACTCAAAGTCTTGGGAAATCAGGGTTTCTATTGACTAGTCGGGAAGGAGGAACTGTTTAACATAACAAAACGCCTTTGTTTGAGCTGAAATTCGACATGGAAGTCCCTCTTGACCTATTCTAACATATTTCAGAACCTTGACCCGTCATTTTACGCAGATTTCCTTATTCACTCATTTTAGGGCCAAAATCCTCACTTTTCCCCACCTTTTTGCCCTTAGAAGCTGAGTAAAGGTTGTTGCTGCTATTTATTTGGGTTGCTGAACATTTTCAGAGATATTATATGATAGCTGAAGTCATCATACCTGAAGAATGCGTTTTTATGGCATGATCTGCTGAAAATTTATTTTTGGGGATATTACAATTTCATAAACTCGTTCCCATTCTACCTCTGCTATGTTAGGACTTATTAATGATATACGCATCAATGCATCAAGTGTGTTAAGTGATAGTATTTTTCTCCTTATATATTTAATCATATTTTACTTATATAACCCTCGTTCACATGCGAGGATGTTCGCTGGTATGACAAGCATTGCTTGCCATAATTTTAGCGTATTTGGATACCTATAGTGCCAATATTTTGTTTGAAAAAATATTTTCCATGCATATTTCATTGGGAATCTTTCTCCGTTCAAATAAACCACATCAATAAATTGATATAATTCTCTTTTACAAGCTGTAATATCAAATGTTGGTACATTTTCACATTCATTAAATGTTTTATGTTGCAAATGTGAAAACAATATTTCAAACCAATGTTTTGCATTTTTTTCTTTGACATAAAAATCTGACAAATAATGACAAAAAATAAAAACCTTGTTGCATTAAAAGATGAAGATCTGGAAATCTTGAATTGAAACTCTCAATCAATGCTTGGACATAATTTCTTGTAAGTTGTATGCAACTCTCAATGGAGCCATCAATGCAAGCTTCCATTGGTTGTGACAACTATTCATCATGGATTGGAATATACAACAAATCATATTTATGAGTATTCCCCTCTTTGTCAACATTTTCAAGGAAACCATCTTAGAGTGTTTCAAAAATTTAGTGAGATGTACATCACCTTCTGCAAAAGAATCTGCTCTGCAAAAATATCTTTTACGAGTATTTAATGCATGGTCAATAACTATTGCAAGCGATGTGACATCGACATTGTCTTCTTCAAATTTTTTGTTTAGATTATTCAACTCCTTCAAAACATCAGAAGCATATTTAAACAAAATTGAACTGAAAAAATTCTTGCTTTATGATACCATGAATTCTTCCTTTCTTTATTCCACAAGCTCAAAATAGCAGGCATTAATGTAACTAGTCTTTCAACCACTTAACCCCTAAAGAGCCATCGAATCCCATGGATTTGAAAAACCTGCAAGCATTATAATTCTATTATCTCTAATAAATAAATGAGCTCATTATTTCTCTTTGCCGAATTTCCAACCCATGATTATACCTTGTTTGCTATTTTCTCAACATACAAAAACTCTGGTATCTTTTTTCAAGCATTTGATGTTGCAAGTGCTTCACGATGTGTAATGCAATGAGTACCAATAAGATTTGATAGATCATTCTTTAGAAATGTGACAAATCCATTTTCACATCCAACCATAGATGAAGCACCATCAGTCGAAATTGTTATTAGTTTCTCATTTTTCAACTTCCTTGTTTCCTTTAAATGAATGATGGTATCATATATAGTCTTTCATTTTCCATCAAGAACAGTAATCATTTTCATAAATTGTGAAACTTGATGGTCAAAACCTTTTAAGTCTAGATATGTAGAATACACAACAAGGTGTTGTTCCAAACCATTGTCTATAATTTCATCTAACATTATAGAGAAAAACGGACTTTCTAACATTTTTCTAGTTTGTATCTCTTCAAATTAATTGTGATATGGAGTGAATAAATTCAGTAGTTTCTTTTCTACTTATGTAGGAGGAACACTCCACTAGAGAAAGCATACTAAGCGTCTGCAGATGCATTTGAATATGACAAAAATCTTCATAAGTAGCAATTGAAATATCATTTTGTGCAATCAAATATGTTAACTTCATGGTGTTTATGACCCTTACCTTATTAACCTCACTTATAGCCACTATGTGTTCTGTAATGGGCTTTGCTAGCCTGTAAGTTTCATATAAATTTCTCTAAGTTGATGTTTGATGAATAATATATTTTGCATGAGCTGTCACAACATCATGTTAAATAGTATTACATCCATCTCCAATACCCTATGGACCTTGAGCCTTGTATTTCTCACAAATTATGTACTTCATACGAGTCTTGTCATCTTCAACATTTATACTATACACCCACGGATGTTTTATTGTCCACTCTTCTCGAAATTCACGTTTCGAGAAAGCCTTCCTCCTCGAACTACTAGATCCACCATATTGTCCTTCCTTTTCATGGCTAAGAATTTCTAGATCAACAACAAACTCTTCATCCATAATTTCATTAGCATCATCATCCAAATCAAGTATATATAGAATATCTTTAACATTAGAAGTCTTTGATGTTTTAGAATATCCATAAAATTTGTCTATAGTTGATTAGCCCTTCTTTTTTGGAGGTATTTGTATTTAAATAATTAACCTACATGCAAAACAATTACAATAAATTAATAATTTTAAAAACTTCAAAAAGAAAACTTAACATAGTTAGCTTAAAAGATATTATCTACAAATAGAAAATAAATATAAATAAAGTCAATCTAGATTTAAGAAATAAGTCATAGCTCTATATAAATTAAAAAAATAATTTAGGAAGGAGGTGGTTACGTTTATTTCTCCAACTCCAAGAGGCTTTTTTTTGTCCCACTATTTTTGGGAATAATTTATGATTATAATCCTTAACTTTATTCTTAAAACATGCTAAACTATTGATGTTCCCTTTTTCAAATGAAAAACCCTTCTTCAACAAAGGAGATTGCTTCAACTATGGTGCAAGATCTTTAGATCCATCTTCCCTTTTTTGATGGAGCTTACTGCTTCTTTGGATGACCTTATTCAAGAATAAGGGGATGGTCCTTGCTGTAATGATGATAATGTATTCTTTGTGGATTTGAAATGTTTCTTTTGGTTGTCTATACTTTGTGCTATTTTGCATTATAGATCCCTTTATCTAGATGAGATGGCTAGAGGATTTAATACTTTGATAACGCAGACTCTTAGCTACCTTGATTTGATTGATGATGTAAGGTTCCATACACAGAAATTTTATTTAAAACCAATATTAATCTAAGTATATATTCAGTAGTAAGGTATTTCTGATAAAATCAGCAGTGAAATTTAACTGAGAAACAATTGTATACATAAAAGAAATACCTGGAACACAGTTAATGATTTTAATGGTGGCTCTCCTCCCGTGACGTTGATGCTGTGTGATGTTGTGGATAGTTAAACAGTTCACCGAAACAATCAAGTCCTCCCAGCCAATCCGGAAACAATCCCAGACCCAGAGGATGTCTCCTCTGCCCCCGTGCCCAGATTTCCAAGAAGAACAAAGACTCCTTCCCAGACAATTCGATCTGGAAATTCAATCTAACTTAAGCAGAATTCGTTTCTTTCCCTCAAAAACATCCCCCCCTTCTCCTCCATATCACCTCCTTAAATAAACTCCCTCCACCGCCTCTTACTTCCCGAGGTCTTATCATTATTAATGGTGATATTATATGTATTTATGGTGGTATACTTTTCATTATATTTGTATAGGAATATAATTTAAACAACCTTCCTCCACCGCCTCTAACCTCTCGAGGCCTTATCCATCCTTATGTTGATATTAAATGTTTTTACGGTGAGGTGATCCACATTAATGTGGGTACGAATATATATTTATGAAGGTGGAATTATATAGTGGTTTTATTTATAGAACATGGGACTTTATATTTAAGTACTTTTAATATTAATCCTTAATATTGCATACTCATTTTAACTTTAGGAGTTAACTTTATTATATCATTTTCTTTTATTAGCTCTTTTCATAAAATTTATACTTAGTTGAACTTAATATAAATCTGAAATCTTAATATTAAGTTCCCAATTTATGTAATCTTGATATTAGTAGGTAGGTGTACTAGTGTGATGTGTGCGGTATAGACAGGTGTAGCTATCAAATGCCTATATCGTTCACACGCTAATATCATTTTGTGTATAACTTGGGAATGGGCCGTTACAGATGATCTTCTTCAATGTAGATCCACCTTGATCTTATGGTACCGAGTCATCATTATTGCACCTAGCAGTCATATGATTGAGACGGTGTGATAGCATTAGAGCTGTTGTACCACTACAATCTTTGAACACAGACATTATCATATTACTGAATATGACATCACTTCATCGAGCCATTATGTCACTGTAATCTATGTTGTAAGACAACCAAACTACACCGAGAAAACTTTGTTGTGATATAGTGCCGAAACAGTGAGGATATTTCACTGTGGTGTCATCAAAAACTTTGCCCAGGTTCTATGCTTCAATATGCATTGTGATCTTGAGATTCCACCAAGATTGGGTGTGTTCCTTGAGTGTCTCTTTGATTGTATTCCCTTCCTTGATTGTCACCTTAGATTTGATACCATGTTGAGAAATCTAGGGCATTTGCATTAGATGATTTCTCTTTATTAGTGACTGTTTGTAAGTTCTTTACATCTTTATATTAGGATCTTTTTCATCTTTGTTATTAGTGTTCTTCTTCATCAAACAATAACCAATGCATGAACATAAAATAGACAAGAGACACAACATGTAGGCTATGAGCCAAGGCAAAAACCTCTTACTCTTTGAGAAGAAAACCCATATCAATCCTTCTTATAGAGATTCCAAGTGATGAATACCAAGACCATGACCCTTGACCTATAAGCCACTCCAAGCCCAAGACACTACTTCTCCTTTTCTTCTTCGTTCTCCTCTTCATTATGACACTTGTCATCATTGAGATCTTCTAGCTATCATTATGATGAAATTTCCTTTCTTGTCACCAACATAGGACCAAACATCATTACTAAATTGATCATTATCCTCGAGATTTTCATATCCTCACTGCAACATCGAGTACAATTAAGTACTGTAGTAATACCAAGACAGAACTTTTTGATAGCACCGAGGCCATACAGTTGTCATACCGAGATCATGACAGCATTGTCTGGAGGAATTCGAACTGTTTCTATGAGAGGATTGTGATTAACTTGAATCTATGACTTTCCTGAACTGTGGTCACCAAACAGTGAACTTATCCGAACTGCAACCCATCCACGAACTCATAGGATATCTGAACCTTGTTGCCCATCCGAAAAAAACTCAGACATTTCATCGAAAATCTCAAAGGAATGCGAGCTACTTCAATGTGGAAATGCGGAGTATGCACCTTCCTATTTATAGTAGTATGACCATAAAAAAATCCAACCAGATTGTTCGAATAGGTGTGTGAGCCGACATGACCATTTTATATATTTTTGAGACCGACATCAAAGGAGAGAAGTGCTTGTCTTTTGGAGGGTTGTCTAGACATTTTTAAGTGGAACATGACTTCATTTACATGACTCTGATTATCTTTATGACAAGATAACAAAATCCTAAAGACATCAAGAAGAAGTCTTTGACCTATAAATAAAATCCTTGCTCATGAAACCCATGATGCAAGTAATAAAATAAATACATCTTATTTTCCTTTTTCTCTTCTTTACATAAAATCATAATTACATGTCTTTATGAAGACCAAACCTAGTTACACTTTTCAACACTCTCTCTTAACTAGAGAGGTATTCATAACGGTACTTGGTCATTCTCAATCTAAAAAATTTCTCATAGGAAGAATCAGATTGGTAACCCATCTATATAGCATCATATCAACCAGCATTGTCATAGGCTATAGCTCAAGGCCTTGACTAATAGCTCCATCTCTCCACGATATCTTGAGCCCCAATGCTAGCGAGACCAATTATTTATAGACACCTTCATCATTGTCTCTCTTAGAACATATCCCACTCGAGTTCTCTCAGAGTATGTCCAGGACTATTCTTATCTTGGATTCCCAGTCCTCAAAGAATATCGGTCCTTCCACGACTACTCTTATCTTGGATGCCCTAATACATCCTCAAAGAGTATCAAATGTCAGATGATTACCCAATCCTCCATTCTGCCTTCCTAGGGGAAAACCACAATGATGTGTTTATCTCTCTCTCTCTCCTCATGGCCTTCACTAAGACTTACAGCTGTTTGTCCTGGTCTAGTGCATGACACATGAGATAGAGAACCACAATTGTCACTCCCTCTTAACCAGGGATGACCAATCCATTCCATAAAGGAATGTACCCAAGGTCCCTCTTAATTAGGGACTTTTAGCAGCTTCATCAGTGTGAATAATGGGACACCTAGCTGCTCTAAAGAACTCCTTTCCTCGATGTTATGAATTTCTTCTTTGTTGTGGAGTCTTCATCTTTTGGGACTTCTTCATAGGGCACAGACCATCCATCACTTTCATCCACGAGTCATGTCATCATTTCATTGGAGAGTGATCCATCAGTCTTCACATCTGGTCTAGCTTCATGTCATGCTGCTATCTCCATACCATATTTCTTTCAAGGATCTTTCATCTTCCCACATGGTAATCAACAGTGGAAGACATATTCCCTCTGGCAGCGTTGCATAAGCCCATCCAAATATAGTTCAAAATAAAGATGAACACTTGAATCAAAACTACCTTTGTGATTGTTGAGTTTTCTTGAGTGATGGGGTAGCATCGGATGTGCTCTAGCTCCAAAAATTTGTGGAGGGACTAGAGTACATGAGATCTCGAAGACCCAAAAAGAGATTTGGAAAATTTTATCCGGTTTTGGAGATAATTAATTAAGTAATAATTTTAATTAAGGACCCCAAGTCTAACTTAGGAAAATTAAATTATTAAAGGTAATTAATTAAAACATGTGATGAAATTATCTTATGTCACACGGATCAAGCTTTCTTTTAATCTTAGCCATTGATTCAAGATCTGATCACAGTCGTTGGTTTCCCAATGATAAAAGTATAAAGGGAAGGCTTAGGGTCATTTGGAAGACACATAAGGAGGCAGAGCATTGAAGCTAAGCTGGAATTCTAGGGCGTGGTTTGCTAAGAATTTCCAGAAGTGTTTCAGTTGCAGAAAGGGGTAGTTTAGGCAAAGGGGATGGTATCATCCCAGTGCCTAAAATCAGCAAGAGGCAGAGAGCGGCTTCCAGAGGCAGCGCAGAGAAGTAGAGGCAGCAGTAGCAGAGAGGCCAGCAGCTGCGCAGCGAAGAGGCAGCTTCAACTATGCAGGTGCTACACAGTCCCTTCTTGGGAAGCGTTGGGCAACAGGGGACCCCTTTGGGTTACGCAGAAACCCTCAGGGCAACGTAGGGTCTGCGTCACCCACTCTGGGGTTATGCAGCGCTCTCCAGGCCAGCGCAGAGGCACGTAGAGACTGTCTAGGCTGACGCAGGGGCTTCAGGGGCAACGCTGGGGTTTCTGAAGACAAAATTTGGCTGAGTCTTGTAAATCCCATTTGAGGGTGTGGATCAGTCAAGGTTTTGGCTTCAGAACAGTAGGATAGTTGCAGATCTATATTTTTCTCTGTCGGGTTAACCAGTGTGGTGCCCAGATTTGTTGTATTCAGAAAACTACTTAATAATAAACACCCTCTAGCAGCCAAAAGACCGGTTTTCCCGCATTGGGTTTTTTCCGGGGACTATTATCCAGAAAATCTTGTGTCACTTTGTCTATGTGTCCATGTACTTTTTCCATTTTAGATCTGAATCGGTGAAAGTTTGTTATGTGTTTACTTCGATGTTAATCTGAAGATCTTAGCATTAATAACTTGATAAGTAGGAGAAGTATAACCAGATCTAACAGTAGATTTCTGCATAAGTAACATTCAGAAATTTTCAAATGGTATCAGAGAAATTACAAATCTAGCAGGGTCACCAACAGAAGATTAAAGAATCTTGTTGTAGAAAGCAGTAGAAAGAGCAACAGCAAAAAGCCAGATTTGAAGGGATAGCGCAGTTTCAGAGGAAGCAGAGCCATGTAGAAGTCAAGGTGACGCAGTCCTACACTGTCTCCACGCAGGCCCACGTACTTATTGCGTAGAGAAAACACAGAGGCAGCGCTGGGACAGTCTGCTCACACAGAGGCTAGCTAGGGTGACGGAGATCTGAAGCTGTCTGATTCAAAAGTACTGGAAGCAGAGCTTCAGAACTTCAGAAGGTGCAGGTGGGGTTAAATTTCTGAAGATTCTGAATTTAGCCTAAGCACTAGTGACAAGGAGCGGGAGGAGATCAGCGTCTCAGAGGGTTTCTAGCCAAATAAATCTGCAGATCAATCAGTGAATCGAAGAGAGTTGTTTCGTTGATTTTTTGGCGGATTTCTAGGAGTGGAAATCTGTTTCAGAGGGAGCAGAGGGTGCCTATTTCGCCAAGGACCCTAGATCCAGATCTCTAACATAGAGAGGAGGAGCTCCGACAGATTTACTAAGCAGATGGTACCTTACGGACTACGTGATCAGGATAGGTTGGACGACATGTCCAACTTTGCAGTCTAGAAGGCCAAACTCTTGGTAGTCTTGGAGGCATACCATCTAAGAGACCATGCAGAACAGGTCCTGGCCATGCCGACCGATGCAGATCTCCTGAAGAAGCATGAGGAAGTTGCGGCACATGCCAAGCGGCTCATAATGTATGGAGTTAAGGACCATATTGTTCCACATATAGCTGAGACGAAAACAGCTAATGAGATGTGGAAGGCCTTAACAACCCTATATGAGGGTAAGTCCATCCAAAGGAAGATGCTTCTGGAGAATCAACTGCGGTCATTCATGATGACCAAGGGGGAAGAGATGGAGCATTTCCTCTTCATATTACAGTCTCAGATGATCAGAGATCAATTGACTGCCACGGGAGCAAAGGTGGAGGATGATGTGATGGTAAGGACTGCACTCAATGCGGTCACTGAAGAGTGGGAAACCTTTGTCCAAAGTGTCTTACGCAGAGCGGACCTTCCCGATTAGGACAACTTGTGGGCAATTTTACGTCAAGAAGAACTCCACAGATTCACCAAGAAGCAGTACAACACGAGATCCAGTAAGGTGAAGAAGGAAGATGAAGATGACGCAGCCTAGGTAGCAAGGGAAGAAGCGTGATCTTTCCAAGATAGAAATTTTTTAGTGTGGCGAACTAGGACATTTCGCCAGAAATTGTCCACAGAAGAAGGACAAGGAAGCTTCTACTTCAAAGGTTGTTGTGGCGGACAATGGGTCAGAATACAATGCAGCCATGAGTGCTCATGAACCACGAAAGTGGGGTGACATGGATTTGTAGAGCAGCTACAGAATGAGGGCGGGATCCTTGAGCAGCTCATCCCTGAGATCACATCCGAGCTACGGGAGCCTTAAGACAGTAGCGGGACAAGGGAAGCAGTTGGTGCAGAGATTCACGGATGGAGCAGAGGCAGATCTGAAGGCTGAAGGGAGCAGCGTAGTGCAGATGCAGCAGCAGCAGCGTGGCAGTAGTAGCGCAGGGGCTGATGTGACTTTAGCAGTGCAGAGAAGAGAGGCAGTAGCGTTGAGGCTTCAGGAGGACAGCGCAGCGTAGCAGCAGCGTGAGAGATTTCAGCACAAGGGGTTGATGTGACTTCAGCAGTGCAGAGGGAGTTTGCTTATGCAGTGCAGAGTTGTTGTGCATCATCCTCCAGATGACAGCACAGATCAGCAGCCAATGGAGCTTCAGTGATGAGGATGCAGCGCAACTGACTTGTCTGTCAAAGATTGGGCAGGAGATTCAGTTGTTTCTCTCAGCAACTGAAGATGCAGTGCAGCAGATGGCAGCACGGTGCAGCAGATTGAGAGGGAGATGCAGTACAGATGTAGCAGTGGGAGTGGTAGCGTCATGGGGAGCAGTACAAAATGGCAGCAGCAACACAGTGGTGAAGGGAAGCAGGTCCAGCATCAGTGCAGCAACCCACACGAGAGATCAATGCAAAGCTTCGGGGTGAAGCAGAGTTTGTACTAGAGAACATTCCTCGCTAAGAGGAAGTGTTGAGTTTTCTTGAGTGATGGGGTAGCATTGAATGTGCTCTAGCTCCCAAAATTTGTGGAGGGACTAGAGTACATGAGATGTCCAAAACCCATAAAGAGATTTGGGAAATTTCATCCGGTTTGGGAGATAATTAATTAACTAATAATTTTAAGTAAGGACCCTAAGTCTAACTTGGGAAAATTAAATTATTAAAGGTAATTAATTAAAACATGTGATGAAATTATCTTAAGTCACACGAATCATGCTTTCTTTTAATCTTAGCCATCGATTCAAGATATGATCATGGTCGTTGGTTTCCCAACGAGAAAAGTATAAAGGAAAGGCTTGGGGTCATTTGGATTCTGGAAGACACACATGGAGGCAGAGCACTAAAGCTAAGCTGGAATTCTAGAGCGTGGTTTGCTAATAATTTCCAAAAGTGTTTCAGCTGCAGAGAGGGGTAATTTAGGCAAAAGGGATGGTCTGATCCCAGTGCCTAGAATCAACAAGAGGCAGAGAGCAGCTTCTAGAGGCAGTGCAGAGAAGCAGAGGCAGCAACAACAAAGAGGCCAGCAACTTCCTAGCGCAGAGGCAGCTTCAGCTATGCAGGTGTAATGCAGTGCCTTCTGGGGCAACACTGGGCAGTAGAGGACCCATCTAGGTTACGCAGAGACCCTCAGGGGTAGCGTAGGGTCTGCATCACCCATTCTAGGGTTACGCAGAGGCTGTCTAGGCTGACGCAGGGGCTTCAGGGGCAGCGTTGGGGTTTCTGAAGACAGAATTTGGCTGAGTCTTGTAAATCCCATTTGAGGGTGTGGATCAGTCAAGGTTTTGGCTTCACAACAACAGGATAGCTGCAGATCTATATTTTTCTCTGTCGGGTTAACCAGTGTGGTGCCTAGATTTTTTGTATTCAGAAAATTACTTAATAATAAACACCCTCCTGCAGCCAGAAGACCATTTTTCCCGCATTGGGTTTTTCTGGGGACTATTGTCCAGAAAATCTTGTCACTTTGTCTATGCGTGCATGTACTTTTTTTGTTTTAGATATGAATCGGTGGAAGTCTGTTATGTGTTTACTTCGATGTTAATCTGAAGATTTCAGCATTAAAATCTTGATAAGTAGGAGAAGTATAACCAGATCTAACAGTAGATTTCTGCATAAGTAACATTCAGAAATTTTCATAGTAATGATCTTTCAGCATAACATCTTCCTATGATTATCAGCTGTGAAAATTCCTTAACCTCGAATCCTATTCCAACAACTGATATTGCTTCTCCTACTTGATAATTTATACAAGTTATTTATTTTGTTCTACAAGTAAACACTGAAGCAAATATACTGCAACCTTCACTACATAAATAAACTGTTGAAATTTGGTACCGGAGGACAGGTGGTTCCCTAAGGCTTTGATCTTTGGCCTAGGGAAAACTGTCCAAAAGAATTTAATTTTTCTCCTAAAGTAACTTTATAATTTTTTATAAAGTTAAATCTAATTTAAAAGTGACTTAAGTGATAAAGTTACTAAAGTGACTTTATAAAGTTATAAAGTCAAATCTAATTTTAAAGTGACTTTAAGTGATAAAGTTACTAAAGTTAAAGTGACTTTAAATAAAGTCAATATAAAATTAGAAAGGAAAAAGTGACTTTGGAAATAAAGACTAAGTGGGTCTTTATTAAAGTGGGGTGAATTAAAAAATGGAAAGTGAGATTTAAATGAGCATTTAATCTCAGCCCTAGATCTCAATCTATCTCAGCCATTGGATTTAGGGATTCCCCAAAAGTCACTTAGGGTTAGGTTAAAGGAGGAAAAGGAGGAAAAGGTCATTCATTCTTTCATGAGCAGATTGAGAGAGTAGGAGAGGGAGCTGAAGAGTGATTTCTGAGCAGAGGGAGAGCAGCAAGGCAGCACAGCAAGTCCGTACAGCAAGAGAGCACACTTCCCAAGGCTGGAAAATCCGTACAGCAGAGTTTATTGGCACATTAACCAAGGCAGAAAGTCCGTACAACATTTGCACGGTTTTCGAGAGAGGGGGCAGCACTGTTTTCGAGAGCTGGAACAGCAGCAAGGAGCACGATTTTCAAGGCAGAATTTTCTGGGCACGAAAATCGAGAAAGGGGGCTGCTGTCCCATCCGTACGAAATCCGTACAGTCCGTACGGTCATTCCTGGCACGTTTTTCGAGGCAGCTAAGACAACATTTAATGCTGTAATTTCTCTGAAATATTTCTGTTTGCTGTTTGGCACGTTTTCCGAGGTGGAGGGTGGCACGAAAGTCAAGATAAGTGATTTTTGTGTTTGCTGTAATTTTCTGTGTATTACTGCTCACTGTAAAAGCATTTTTTCAGAAATAAATGAGAAGCTTCCAGACTGGTTTTCCCCAAGAATTGTAAGGGGTTTTTCCAGGGTCACCTTGACCAAAAATATTGAGTTATGATGTGTTGAATGACTGTTTGTTACTGCTGTTATTTTATTTCTGCATTTACAGCATTCTGAAAAAATTTCCAGAATTTGTGTTTTCAGCAAAATTTATTTTTCCAGTTGTTGAATGTATGGTTATGGGAAAGGGCATTTAACTATTTTTGGAGTAATAAGGTGAAAACTGAAAACCGGGGTGGGAAACTGAATTTTCTACATGGTATCAGAGGTTGAGTGCTGAAAGAGCAGTTTGGGACAGCAAGGAAGAAAATTACAGCTTGCTGATTTTTCACTCAGAAAATTCCAGCAAGCTGATTTTTCACAAACAGCAGATTTTTACCTTTACTACAACAGTGTTATTTTTCAGTTTTAGGACAGCAGGATGTCATTGGGACTGAGGGTGGAGGATAGGTTGGATGGGCATTCCAACTACAGCATTTGGAAGGAGAGAATGCAGAGTATCTTTGAGGAGGCAGAAGTCTGGGACATTATGGTACATACCACACAGAACCCTGTGAATGTGCCTACCGATGCTACTCAGTTGGCAGCATATAATAAAAAGAACAACAAGGGTAAGAGGCTGATTCTAGACGGAATCAAAGACCATTGCATTCCTCATGTGAGAGGGAAGAGAAATGCTCATGAGATGTGGACAGCATTGTCCAATCTCTACCAGAGTACCAATGAGAACCGGAAGATGGTCCTGAAGGAGAAGATGAAGACCATTAAGATGGGCAACGATAGTGCAGCTGGATATCTCACTAAGATTACTAATGTGAGAGATGAGTTGGCAGCGATTGGAGAGGCCATTCCACCCACTGAGTTGGTGCGGATTGCAATGAATGGCCTCCCCCGTTCATGGATGAACTTTGCTGATGGAGTTTGTGCACGTGAGACCCTTCCCACATGGGAGAGGTTTTGGGATGATTGCATTCAGACAGAGATCAGGAAAGGTCAGCTTGGGGCAGCCAAGCCAGTTGAGCAAGATGAGGATGTAGCACTGTTGGCAGGACGCAAGAAAGGCAAGGGGAAGAAGCAGGCTTCCACAAGCAATGGTGGGGGCAAAGGCAAAGGTAAAGGTAAACAAGATAACTCACAGAAGGACTATTCCAAAGTGAAGTGTTGGAATTGTCAGAAGATGGGACACTATGCAGTTGTGTGTCCGGAGAAGAAGAAGAAGAAGGGGAAGAACTAGAGCATGGCAGCTTCAGCAGAGGTTGAGGACTTTGCAGATCGCTTTGACCGGGAGTTTGGGTTCATTGCGTGTGAGTCTTCTAGTGCAGGATTATCCGCCATAGAGGTTCAGAGGGAGCATGCATTTCCCTCGATTAGCGGAGCATCTTCGGGTATCTGGTATGTGGACAGTGGGGCTTCACGTCACATGACAGGAGTCCGTGAGTACTTCTCAGAGCTTTCAGAGAGTGGCACCGATGTAGAGGTAGTACTCGGTGATGACAGAGTTGTTAGAGCAGTCGGTGTGGGAACATTGACATTTCAGAGGGAGTCCAAACCTCCCTTGAAGGTGTCGGATGTTCTTTATGTGCCAGGGATGAGGAAGAACCTCATATCCGTCTCAGCTTTGGAGGACAAAGGATATGAGATACTATTCAGGGGAGGACAGGTGTTGATGTATCCCAGGGGCACTCCAGCTGATTCAGTTAGAGTGATAGGTGTACGCCATGCAAAGGTGTACAAGTTTGCATTTCAGTCCCTTTTGGCATTGAGCAGTAGTACCGACAGCAGAGCTAGCAGTTCTGAGCAGTGTGAGATTTGGCACCGCAGGATGGGGCACATGCATCATGGAGCCTTGAGGACTTTGCGGGATATATTCTGTGTGTGCCGTAGTTCAGGCCGAATCCCGTAGGGATAGTTTTGAGGGTGCGATGGGCAAGTTTGCCAAATCCCCTTTTCCCAGCAGTGACAGCAGAGTGACTGGGATACTTGATTTGATTCATTCCGATGTGAGCGGTCGGATGTCTCATGTTTCCCTGAGTGGATATGAGTACTATGTGTTATTCATTGATGATCACTCCAGGAGGACCTGGATTTATTTCTTGAAGACCAAGAGTGAGGTCTTCAAGCGGTTTCAGGAGTTCAGAGCTCTTGTGGAGACACAGACAAGTCGAAAGATCAAGTCCCTGAGGTCGGACAATGGGGGAGAGTACACCCTTGGAGAGTTTGTTGACTATTGTGCGGAGGCAGGCATTAGGAGGGAGCTCACTGTTCCTTACAACCCCCAGCAGAACGGGGTTGCGGAGAGGAAGAACAGATCCATCGGAGGGGCTGCCAAAGCCATGTTACATGATCAAGGGTTGCCATTGTTTTTGTGGGCAGAGGCCTGCAACACAGCTGTTTATTTGCAGAACATGAGTCCGCATCGTGCCTTGGGGCACATGACTCCGGAGGAGGCTTTTTCTGGGAAGAAGCCTGATATTGGTCATCTTCGTATCTTTGGGTGCATGACATACTCCTACATACCCAAGGAGAAGAGGACCAAACTAGAGCCCACCGCAGAGAAGGGTATCTTTGTGGGCTATAGTGAGACCTCCAAGGCCTTTCGGATTTACATTCCCGCACAGAGGAAAGTTGTTGTCAGACGGGATGTGAAGTTCGAGGAGGACAGGGCCTTTAGGAGGTCACGGGAGTTAGAGTATCTGGATCAGCCAGACCCTCAGCAGCAGTTGAGTCAGTCGCAGGGATCCAGTGGGCAGGGATCAAGAGGATCCGGAGGTACATCTATGACGATGTCAGGTCCGTCAGTGGGGAGTGGCTCGCAGAGTCAGAGGGGTGGTGCTATGGGCAGCACGCAGAGCAGTCCACAGAGCAGTTCACTGGGGAGTCCACTGATGGACAGTTCACACGGTACCTCAGCATCTACAGGTTCAGGTGCAGGCAGGAGGACAGCAGACAGACAGTCAGGAGTTCAGGCTCCCGATGTTGAGGAGGAGGAGTTTTATTCTCCGGCGGGAGAAGTGTGCTCAGGGAAGAGGAAGCCCAAGTGGCTTCAGGACACCTTGAGAGATGCCACATCTGTTGCTGAGCCTAAGAGGCCGGTCAGAGAGAGCAGACCACCCGAGAGGTTTTGTAGCTATATGGCAATGGCTACCAGCATCCTTGACTCTGAGCCTTCTAGCTATGAGGAGGCAGCTAGCCAGCAGGTCTGGAGAGAGGCCATGCAGGAGGAGTATTCTTCTATCATGAAGAATGATGTTTGGGAGGTGGTGCCGAGGCCCGAGGGCAAATCCGTGGTTACTTCTAGATGGCTTTACAAGGTAAAGCATGCTGCAGATGGCAGCATTGAGAAATTCAAAGCGAGGTTTGTGGCTAGAGGGTTCTCCCAGGTAGAGGGAGTTGATTATGAGGAGACCTTCGCTCCCGTGGCTCGATATACTTCGATCCGTTCCATTATATCGATAGCAGCAGAGATGGGTTGGAAGATCCACCAGATGGATGTGAAGACCGCATTTCTCAATGGCTTCATACAGGAGGAGGTGTACATTGAGCAGCCACAGGGCTTTGAGGTGCATGGGAAGGAGTCCTATGTGTGCAGACTGAAGAAGGCCCTTTATGGCCTGAAGCAAGCTCCCAGAGCTTGGTACTCCAGGATAGATACTTACTTGCAGAAGATGGGTTTCACAAAGAGTGAGGCAGATCCGAACCTTTACTATATTGTGATAGGAGAGGAGCCTCTCATTCTGGTGCTGTATGTGGATGACTTAGTCATTACAGGTGCAGAGAGACTCATAGAGCACTGCAAGAGAGATCTTGCGGCGGAGTTTGAGATGAAGGACATCGGCTTGATGCATTAATTTTTTGGTTTGGAGGTGTGGCAGGAGGAGGGGCATTTCTTCCTGGGACAGGGGAAGTATATTGTGGACATCCTTGCCAGATTCCACATGGAGGATTGTAGACCCATGTTGACATCGATGATCACCAACTGGAAGAAGCTTCATGCTTCGGATTCCGAGTTGGTGGATCCCACATTGTACAGACAGCTGATTGGTTCCTTGATGTATCTGGTCAACACTAGACCAGATATTTGTTTTGCAGTCAACACGATGAGTCAGTTTATGTGTGAGCCTAGGAAGGTTCACTGGGTGGCTGCAAAACACATTTTGCGGTACTTGCAGGGGACAGTGGATTATGGTCTAGACTACAGGTAGGGGGATGGAGTGAGATTGGCAGGTTACACTGATTCTGATTGGGCAGGTTGTGCTTCTGATAGGAAGAGCACTTCAGGGTGCTGTTTTGGGTTGGGTTCGGCAGTTGTGTCATGGTTCAGCCGAAAGCAGCAGTCAGTAGCATTGAGTTCAGCGGAAGCAGAGTATATGGCAGCCAGTCTAGCTAGTTGTGAGGCCATCTGGTTTCGCAAGATGTTGTTTGGCTTATTTGGTCAGCCGTTGAGACCTTCAGTGATTTACTGTGATAATCAGAGTTGCATTAAACTCACGGAGAATCCAGTATTTCATGACAGGTCAAAGCATATCGGGATCAAATCTCACTTCATCAGAGACTATGTTCAGAAAGGAGCTGTGAAGCTTGAGTATATTCCCACTGATGAGCAGGTTGCAGATATTCTTACCAAAGCCTTACCACGGGGCAAGCATGTCTACTTCAGAGACAAGATGGGTGTGGTGAGGAACACCTTCCTCGGTAAGAGGGAGTGTTGAAATTTGGTACCGGAGGACAGGTGGTTCCCTAAGGCTTTGATCTTTGGCCTAGGGAAAACTGTCCAAAAGAATTTAATTTTTCTCCTAAAGTAACTTTATATTTTTTTATAAAGTTAAATCTAATTTAAAAGTGACTTAAGTGATAAAGTTACTAAAGTGACTTTATAAAGTTATAAAGTCAAATCTAATTTAAAAGTGACTTTAAGTGATAAAGTTACTAAAGTTAAAGTGACTTTAATAAAGTCAATGTAAAATTAGAAAGGAAAAGTGACTTTGGAAATAAATGACTAAGTGGGTCTTTATTAAAGTGGGGTGAATTAAAAAATAGAAAGTGAGATTTAAATGAACATTTAATCTCAGCCCTAGATATCAATCTATTTCAGCCATTGGATTTAGGGATTCCCCAAAAGTCACTTAGGGTTAGGTTAAAGGAGGAAAAGGAGGAAAAGGTCATTCATTCTTTCATGAGCAGATTGAGAGAGGAGGAGAGGGAGCCGAAGAGTGATTTCTGAGCAGAGGGAGAGCAGCAAGGCAGCACAGCAAGTCCGTACAGCAAGAGAGCACACTTCCCAAGGCTGGAAAATCCGTACAGCAGAGTTTATTGGCACATTAACCAAGGCAGAAAGTCCGTACAGCATTTGCACGGTTTTCGAGAGAGGGGCAGCACTGTTTTCGAAAGCTGGAACAGCAGCAAGGAGCACGATTTTCAAGGCAAAATTTTCTGGGCACGAAAATCGAGAAAGGGGGCTGCTGTCCCATCCGTACGAAATCCGTACAGTCCGTACGGTCATTCCTGGCACGTTTTTCGAGGCAGCTAAGACAGCATTTAATGCTGTAATTTCTCTGAAATATTTCTGTTTGCTGTTTGGCACGTTTTTCGAGGTGGAGGGTGGTACGAAAGTCAAGATAAGTTGATTTTTGTGTTTGCCGTAATTTTCCTGCATATCAAGCCACTGTAAAAGCATTTTTCAGAAATAAATGAGAAGCTTCCAGACTGGTTTTCCCCAAGAGTTGTAGGGGGTTTTTCCAGGGTCACCTTGACCAAAAATACTGAGTTATGATGTGTTAAATGACTGTTTGTTACTGCTGTTATTTTATTTCTGCATTTACAGCATTCTGAAAAATTTCCAGAATTTGTGTTTTCAGCAAAATTTATTTTTCCAGTTGTTGAATGTATGGTTATGGGAAAGGGCATTTAACTATTTTTGGAGTAATAAGGTGAAAACTGAAAACCGGGGTGGGAAACTGAATTTTCTACATAAACTGCAGAAAAATAAACGCAAAAACAAGATATGAGCAAGAAGAAAACTAAACACACAAGTGACACATTTAATTTTGGACTAATTTCCTCGAAAAAACCCAATGCAGGAAAATCGGTGCAGCAGTTGAGGGTTTATATTATTATGTAGTAATTTCTAAGTACAATTCTTCGGATGCCCAATCTAGCAATCTCATACAAAGATCTAACTGGACAAAAAGATAGTGAGACGATCTCACCTTGTCACTGGAAAATCTGGCACTGATATGCACTGGAGATGAGCCTCTGCGCAGTGTCCGCGCAGTACTGCATCACTCCTACGAAGTTCCTGCATCACTACAACTGGGACTACGGTGCACCTCCTCTATATCCTCTGCTAGCTGGAAACTTCAGCACTCTGGCCTCCCGGTCTGACACCCCAGCTCCGGCACTGGATCCTGATTGTTTCCCAGCAGAAATACGAACTCCCTCTGAAGCTCTACGTTGCACCTCACCTAGATCCTCTACTAGCTGGAAACTTCAACCCTCTGGCCTCCCGGTCTCACAACCTGGCTCCAGCACTAGATCCTGACTGTTTCCTAGCAGAAATACGGACTCCCTCTGCAGCTCTGCGCTGCCTCTCCAGACTACTCGCTGCCCTCTCTACCTTTCACTCTCTGGAACATGAAAAACTCCAACCGGAAAATTATCTCTTCCCCTCTTCGCAAGAATCAACTCGATCGATCCTTCGACTGCTCTGTGTTGCACTCTTGAGAAATTCGATCTCTAGAATCTGTAAGTGTGTTTCTCCAAATGCACATCAAGTCCTTATAACCTTCTCGTTGAGACTTCAACGGTCGCGATTAAAACACTAATCAACGACTAAGATTAACTTGACTTAATCTCCGTCTTTTTCAAGAAGATTCACACCCTGTTTTGTTAATACACTTTAATTATTTTAATTTCCTAAGTTTAGACTTAGGCTCCCATTAAAAACAATTGATTATTTTAATAAAACCCCGTTCGAGTGGAATTTCAAAAAACGTTTTTTGGGTTCTTTGGAATACATGTCTTTAAGCATCCCTGCAAAATTTGAGACTTAGAGCACATCCGTTGCTACCAGAAATCAACACTCCCTCTTAGCGAGGAATATGCTCTTGTGAAAATTTCAACTTGAAATCCTACTCCACTATCTAATGTTATTTCTTCTAATTATTATTCAAAAATAACTTATTTGTAGAAATCTCTTCAGTAAATATTGAAATAAATTCAAATGCAGACTTCACCATATAATATTTGAGTAGAACAATAAGGAAAATACTAGAACATAAATGACAGATATTTTTGACAATTGTCCTCGGAAAAACCTTATGCAGGAAAATCGATGCAGCAAATGAGGGTCCCTATTATTCAGCAAAATCTTCTGGTACAATTTACAGTCAGTAGTGATGAAGAGAAAATATGATAACACTGTAGAAATTCCTCACAAAATAGTCAGATGATAAATGACCCTGGAAGGACCCTCCTGAGCCCCCTGCATCACCATTGCGTTGGCTCTGTGTGGGGACTGCACAGAACTACGTCACCTCTCTACGCTGCTCCCTCCCAGCCTCTACGCTATCTCTTCGTGGCACTGCATCACCTGCTCATGCACCCCAGATTGCTGCTAAACCCTCCCTGCTTCTCTTCCACCTGCAACTCTCTCTCTGAGTCGATTTTCTCTTGCCGAACTTCGACCACTGAGAAAATAGATTTACTCGGGCAACTAAGTATCTACACTGGTGTATTTTCCAAATGACCCTCAACCCTTCCTTTATATTCTTCTCGTTGAGAAATCAACGGCCCAGATTAGATCTCTAATCAACGGCTGAGATCATAATTTGACTTGATCCATGTTCTCTACAAAATTCACACCTTGTTTTATTAATACCCATTAATTATTTAATTTCTCTAAGTTTAGACTTTAGGGTCCCCATTAAAATAAATAATTTTTCAAATAAAACAAAATCCGAGCGGAATTTCCACAAACCCTTTCTGGGTTCTTTGGAATACTAGTGCCTAAGCCTCTATACACCAAATTTGAGACTTAGAGCTCTTTCTGATGCTACAAAAATCAACAGCTCTAGAAATACATCCTACTGAAGTCTCACCCTGTCTTTGTCAGAACTCCCTCTGCATTGTTGATGTCTGTCACTGCTACCCACCAACTACTACGTTGATGCATCTATGTTGTTGTTGACCTTCCATACTGTTGTTGATGCATCTACTGCATTGATGCATCTATGCTATTGTTGACCCTGCATATTGTTGCCAACTGCTACTGCATTGCAACTTTGTTGCTTATTGCAACAGAAAAACATCCAAAAATTGAACTAAGTGTTCAACATGATGCATCTAGTATTGAAGATCTGACTGTTGCTAGTCACTACGCTGACCCTTTGAAGCTACTGCGATGCTGCTGACTCTGAGTTGTGCCTTCCTGCACTACCGCCAACTCTGCTCTGAGTTGTTCAGACTTTGGCACTATCACGTTTGCACTCCTCTACACCAACTGACACTAGTCCATCCTGCTACTTCTGATTTGGGCTCTCGTACCAAGCTACTGATCCAAAAGGTTGACTCCTCAAGGATCTTGCCCAACTACAATTCTCTCGAACTACAGTTCCGGATCACCCCAATTCTCCCCTGCAGATATGTGAGAGATCATCACAAACTCTTCCTCCTCAATCCTTGCAGTTGTAGTCTGCGAATCATGCTTCTCATCTTTGTCCTTCTTCTTGAGAGGAAACTGTGTAGCATAATGCCCCATCTCGCCACACCGGAAGCATTTGATCTTTGGGACTTCCTTTTTCCGCCTTCGCTGCTCCTGTTGCCCCTTTGATGCAAGCACTGCATTTTCCTCCTCCTCCTTGGGCTTCGACCCACTAATGCTGCTGCCATCAAGTTTGCACTTGATCATGTCTCGCCTCGTCCCTTCCTGCTAAAGAGAAGCCCACATCGTTTCCCAATCTGGCAGTCTTTCTCTCTCCGGGATGCTCTAGACGAAGACCTACCACTCATCTGAAACAGATTTTAGGGCTATTCTGACCATCTCGGTGGCATGAGGCGTAGCTCCTATAGTTGCCAGCTGATCTCGGTTCTCTTGAAGTTTTGCAAGGAATGGATCAATGCGCTCTCCCCTCTACATCCTTGTAGATCACATCTTCTCCTCCAGGAACATCTTTCGTTTCTTGGACAATCCATGATATAGCGTAGCCAATGCGTCCCACATCTCTTGGGCAGTCCCTTTGCCAGAAATGTATGAAATAATATGATCCTTCACTCCGTTGAGGATCAGTCTCTTGGCTTTCACCATATTCTTCTTGTAGGCTTTCAATGGGTCTGCATCCATGGGGACAACCACGACACTATCAATGAAGGTATTGAGATCATGCTCATCCAGAAGGAAGGACATCCTTGCCGTCCAGATTACATAGTTGGAGGAACCCTCCAACCGATCCTGATCACACAACCAAGTGGCTTCCATCTCACCCAACCAACCGTCAAATTATTGCCTCTAACCTTCTATGTAGTTGGCTCTAAGCTGGAAACCCCAGCCCTCTTGCCTCCCGGTCTCACATCCCAGCTCCGACATTGGATCCTGACTGTTCCCCAGCAAAAATACGGGCTCCCTCTGAAGCTCTGTGCTGCCACAGCGTAGCCCTGTGCTGCCTCTCCGGACTACTCTTTATCGTCTTTGCCTTGCACTCTTTGGATCAGGAAAAACTCCAATCGGAAAATTATCTTTGCCCCTGTCTGCAAGAATCAAGTCGATCGATCCTCCGGCTGCTCTCTTGAGAAATTCGATCTCTAGACTCTGTCGGTGTGTTTTTCTAAATGCCTATGAAGTCCTTATAATCTTCTCATTGAGACTTCAACTTCCGAGATTAAAACACTAATCAACAACTAAGATTAACTTGACTTGATCTTTGTCTTTTTGTAGAAGATTCACACCCTGTTTTATTAATACACTTTAATTATTTAAAGGGCACTATGTGATGAATAGTTTAGCTATTTAGCTATGAGATAATATGATAAACCTACCTGAAGTTAATAAATGTACCAATTATGCATAATACTCTGTACCAGAAAAGGATGTGTGGTCCTAACCTAGAGAAGTTGTAAGGTTGGTGCACCTAACACTTGGTACTACATCTTTATACTTCCCGTTGGTCTTGGTTTAGCTCCATAAAGGGTATATCTCGGGTGGTTATTGGCGAGTATCTGGAATTGATGACTTAGGCTCCCATTAAAAATAATTAATTATTTTAATAAAACCCCATCCAAATGGAATTTCAAAAAACACTTTGGAATACATGTTTCTAAGCCTCCTTGCAAAATTTGAGACTTAGAGCACATCCGATGCTACCAAAAATCAACATCAACATCCTTTAAACATGTTGACACATCTCCCAAAGATATGCATTGTTAAGGATCTCCATCTTTTCCAGACTTCCATGAGAGTTTCCATATCTTCCCGGGAGACTTCCTAGTCAAATCTTCTTGGTCTTCGTGGATGTTGATTTCCTTTACCATGGTTGCATTTCTCATGATCTCTTCCTTCCTTTCTTCACACACTTTATGCCCAGGAGCTTCCAATCAGAGTTCCCTGATTGTAGTCAACCACCTCATATTTCATACGAGGACATATTATGTTGATTTCATCTAGTGTGAACCATGCCTTTCAGCAACCTTTTATAGGAGGAGATTTCCTTCGATCATGCTTCTCAAGATAGAAGTAGTGATCCATGTTACCTGCAACAATACGACATGACGTTATAATATTAAATACAAGCATACATACGTCATTTACCTTCAAGTCATCTATAGATTGAGAAAATCCTCAACCCTTTGATCTGCTTCATCTCTTATGCCATGATACCATCATCCCATGAATTCCACAAGTTGGAGTTCCTGATGAAACACTTGCTTCCTCTCTAGATCAGTGAACCCTTCGATGAGGATTCCATCAGAAAATCTTGAGGATCTTGCATTTCCTCATCCGGAATATATTTCCTTTCGATGTATGATGAGTCTTGTTCTGGATGACTTCTTCCTTCTAATGAGGTTCCCAAGAGCTATATCCTTCATATTTGATTGCCATGAATTTAGTTCCTCCTATCCTCCATGATTCCCCATGGTGATGTCACGAGCTCTTGCTTCTAATGCTTTCATGATGTCACACTGCATCTTATTATTTATTGTAGTCGTATCCTATACAGGATATAGGAGCCATGAAAATACCTTTTGTGAGGGAGACTATATTAACCATAGTAAAGATATCTTACTCCCTCTTTCCTTGAACTTATTTTCCTCCATCCTTTCTGGTGATGTGATCTTCCTTTCTTTCTCCTTTTGATATTGTCCCTTTAGGACCAGATTTCCTGTAAGGTCCATAATTCTTCCAAATTTCCTAAACTTCCCTTTTCCTTCTGTAAATGTTTGAGTCTTTTATCCTTCAACACTTTTGCCCTTGATTTTTTCTTTTTCTATCTAGCACAAAAACCACAAGTTGATCCAAATTTAATCTCAGGTCTTATTCTAGATCTTGCAATTGAGATCTTATGAATATATTTCTTCATCCTTTGATATCCTCAATTTTGAGTAGATCGGATCTAAGTGATATGACCTACTTTATCACATCGTCAAACAATAGTCTTTAGCACATATATCTTTGATATCTCCACTCCTGCTATATATAGGGATGAGAGGACCTTTTATTGATTTTATAAGAATCCTTTGAGTCCTTTGATCCCTTTCCATATATTCAAAGGAGACCTTTCCACTGATATGTTCAATGACTTCATTTTCTTCGAGGATTATGTCTATCCTCCTTTTCCATGCAAGAAATCTTGATGACCTAACCAACTTATATATCTTCTTGCAAACACAAAGTCATTTAAAAAAAAATTGATTATAGAATAAAAGATACTTACTTGACATGAGAAGATGGAATCTTCACCTTCGTCACTTTGATGGTGGTTGAAGAAGATGTATTGATGTTCCCTTTTTCAAATGAGAAACCCTTCTTCAACAAAGGAGATTGCTTCAATTATGGTGACAACATCTTTAGATCCATCTTCCTTTTTTTGATGGAGATTATTGCTTCTTTGGATGACCTTATTCAAGAATAAGGGGAGGGACCTTGCTATAATGATGATAATGTCTTCTTTGTAGATCTAAAATGTTTCTTTTGGTTGTCTATACTTTGTGATATTTTGCATTGTATATCCCTTTATCTAGATGAGATGGCTAGAGGATTCAAAACTTTGTTGATGCAAACTCTTAGTCACCTTGATTTGATTGATGATCTTCTTCAATGTAGATCCACCTTGATCTTATGGTACCGAGTCATCATTACTGCACCTAGCAGTCATATGATTGAGACAGTGTGATAGCATTGGAGTTGTTGTACTGCTCCAATCTTTGAACACAGACATTATCATATTACTGCATATGTCATCACTTCATCGAGCCATTATGTCACTGTAATCTATGTTGTAAGACAACCAAACTACACTGAGAAACTTTGTTGTGATATAGTGCCAACACAGTGAGGAGATGTCACTGTGGTGTCATCAAAAACTTTTCCCAGGTTCTATGCTTCAATATGCACTATGATCTTGAGATTCCACCAAGATTGAGTGTGTTCCTTGAGTGTCTCTTTGATTGTATGCCCTTCCTTGACTATCACCTTAGCTCTGATACCATGTTGAGAAATCTATGGCATTTGCATTAGATGATTTCTCTTTATTAGTGACTATTTGCGACTTCTTTTTACATCTTTAGAATAGGATCTTTTTCATCTTTTTTATTAGTGTTCTTCTTCATCAAACAGTAACCAATGCATGAACATAAAATAGACAAGAGACACAACATGTAGGCTATGAGCCAGGGCCAAAACCTCTCACTCTTTGAGAGGAAAACTCGCATCAATTCTTCTTATAGAGATTCCAATTGACGAATACCAAGACCATGACCCTTGACCTATAAGCCACTCCAAGCCCAAGACACTGCTTCTCCTTTTCTTCTTCGTTCTCCTCTTAATTATGACAATTGTCACCATCAAGATATTCTAGCTATCATTATGACGAGATTTCCTTTCTTGTGACCAACATAGGACCGAACATCATTACTGCACTGATCATTATCATTGAGATTTTCAAATCGTCATTGCAGCATCGAGTACAATACAAAGTATGCAAAGTAAAAAACTGGACTTAAAGGAAGTAATTGGACTTGACAAAGGCCTGTTGGGTGCACATGGCTCGCTCCCACCACTCAATCAACTTTAATCAATCGACACTCTGCGACGATGCATTAAATATATATACTATATTTCGTTAATCAACATTCTAATTCGGATTCAAAAAAAGGATCGAGAAAATAAATCTATTATTTTAATTTTTAACCTAATTTTTATGTATTTGATTGATTTTAATAGCTTTACATATATATACCATTCAAAAATGGCTAAAAGAAGAGTTTGAATTTGAAAAAAAAATTCAAAGAACACATAATCAAACAGTTAAAAGAACTCTGGAGATTTTGAATTGATTTTAAAACCCTGAAAAGTGTTATGGAACATGAAAGATCTATACCTTCAAAAAATATTACCAATAAATTTATATTATTTTCTTTCACAAATTTAACCAAAATAAAAATATCAAGATGTTTAACTTTCGTATATATAGCTTGTGGGTATGCTCAGAGTTTCTTGGTAAGAAAACTCAGCCATAAATCTAAAGACATTTCTTTGATGGTCAAATGTCAGATTCAGATTTCCAAATTTTGATTGAGGGTTTGTGTACATGTTGAACATAAAGGAAAATGTTGGTTCTTATAGAGTTTTGAATTGGAACAAATTGTTCTATGTACTTCACAGAGAGTAGGTTGAAGGTTCTCTTTATCAATTATGATATTCACTGCTCTAAGCGGTCTTCCAATGTATGTATTTATTTCTTTATGGAACAAAGAATACATTGTTTTTCCTTAGGGAAAAATAAATTCCTCTTTATATATGCACCTGCCTTCTCCAAAAACAAAAAAATAAAGAGCGTTGAATGCCAATGTAAACAAATTCCCCATTCTATAATCAAGAGAGCCATGAATACCAACTTTCCGGCATAGAATGTGTAAATAAAAAAGTTGCGATCCTTGCTTAGAGTCATCCCGTTTGGAAAATGGAGACCTTCCACCAGAACTTGAGTTTCTTTCATTTTAGAATTATAATTTAACACACACCTGGATGACTCTGCTGAGAAAACAACTTGAAGGAAATGCCTTCAATATGGTATAACCGAGCTTAATCACCCACAAGTTATGAAGAATGACCCGCAAGCCACACCCACTTAACTGAAAGGAATTGTTTCAGGAAAACAAAACATCACAAATCATGCATGAATTTACTGTCATTAGATTGTGGATTTTAGAATATCCGGGACATGTGTGAAGTTAACTATTTGAGATCAATAAATTAACTATTTAATTTTGTTCATGTTTGTTAAATTTCTAAAATTTGCGATCAAATTACTACCCATTTCCCAATAAAATTTACTAACCTTCTTTGATATTTGAGACTATTGTCAGTAAGATAAACGTTGTCAATGATTCGATGTCAACTTCGTGGTGAATTTGAGAGGGACTCCTCAGATTCAGTGGTTTTACTCTAAACTTGAGTGCCCTCTATGCAGGAAATAATTTCAGTCGAAGATTGAATGTCTCCCTCTTTTTAAATCTCTCTTGGTTTTCTCATTGTTAACCCAACAAAATTAACATGTTTCCATAGAAATTTCAGTTGAAATTTTGGTACATTTTTATTTTTGGTATATGACTTATCTAATTACTAATCTGGGGGTTTGCGCATGCATGTGATTCACCAATAGGAAATGCAAGAGCATTTGGCATCCCGTGCTTTCTAAAAAGAACGTGAATTGAATGTCAGTTGCAGGGCCAAATACTCAACCAAGTCACCAAATGATGCGTCGTTCAGTGAGGAGTGAACTTGCAAAAAAACACACTAGTAAATGGAGGGTGTAAGAACGTTTTTGAAAAAAATTTAAACGTCAAAAATACGTGTTTCGTAGTTACAAGCACGTCACGAAAAATAGGCATCAAAAAATTCCAACAGTGAAATACGGGCAAATGCCCGTCATATTCCATCTCTGGTTCCACCACATCAAAATCCCTCTCTCCCAAGTTGAATTTATCCAAAGGGTGAGTATTCCCTTGAGGTGACTCCCACTTCCCACTACCCATTGAATTTTTGTTTTGCCCTCTAATGTTTGGGAAGCCTCCTCAGCACTTTAGTTAATTATTTCTCCCTTTTACCCACTTTTCCTAAGTTTAGCGCCAAAATTGTATTTATTCCCAAAATTGCAAAACGTGAATCTCCCTTAGTTGAGTTTAGTGGGAAGGGACATTACAGTAAGCCTAAGTTCACAAGTCAAAAACATTGTAACAACCATGTGAGGCCCTGTATTAGGCATCCCAAGCTTGTGTCTTGTTCTTATTGTCTATATCTTGTTGTCTTGGTTGGACCATGGTTGTCCCATGTAGTTCATCTCAAGTTCCTTTTTTCTCATATAGGATTGGAGGGCCTTAGGTGCCCTTACTTGAGGACTGATGGTTTTATGGGAGATTTCTTTTGTAGGGGTGATCATGGGTATATTGGCCAATCTAGTCCACATTAAGGTGCACCTCTCTTACTCCATGGTTAGAGTCTATAGAGTCTATAGGTGACCTTGGCTTTGGTGTAGTATCTCTCAACCAACTCTCATGCATGGTAGTCTCATATTAGCAAATTTCACAGTTCTCGAGCTAGTTCATAATTCTCAATGCAAGTGGTCCTTGTTACCGACCAAAAGTGGGTGACCTCTAGGAGAAGCTTTTCTCCTATTCATCTCTTCCAAATGGAAACCAACAGCCCCTGAGAGCCAACTTATAGCTGATGTGACATGCCTTTCATATCTCCACTACTTGCATCATTCATATGTCTCCTCACCCATTTGTCAAGAGCACATGTTGGAAGGTGGGCTTCCCATCAAAAGGTACTTTATTCATTATACAATCAGGTGCTTATGCTTGTTTGTATTTGGGCATTTTGACATGGATTATGTGGTAACTTGGAAGAAGGAAGGGTCTCGGCCATTGTTTTATTCCCACACCATAAATGGGGGATAATTTTCAATCCTCGTCCAGTGGGACCTCCCGTAATGGCCTGTGGATTTAGGAAGGGGATCTACTTGGGAAGCCATGATCAAGATAGCATAGCCCCATCTCTCTCTACTCCATACTTACTACTTTCCATCTTACATTACAAGTCCTTATTCCACCTCCCTTCTTTAGGACACCTAATTGTTGGTTCATTGGGATTTGACATGCACAAGAAAATTGAGGAGCATATGATTACTAATTTTTATCTTAGGGCTAGATTGTTCTTTGTTGTAGATAATTGGATTTTAAACTTTTTCATCATTTACATGTCACACTCACCCCATAACATCTTAACATCATTAGCAATTATGTAGAAGGAACAATAACATCAACATAAAGGAACAACAGAAGAAAAGTATGGACAAAGTGGACACTGAGATCTAGGTTAGAGACCAGGCCAAATTCTTCTTCTATTAGATATTCATCAATTGTTCAGCTAAGATACAAAGTACAATTAGAATAAGATATCATCATCAATCACATTAGACCTACAAGGGCCAACCCAAGTCAGTTCACAACTTTGTTTGTGAACTGAATGAGACAATATCATGTCACAATATCACATCTGCCATTGAGACAATGTAACATCAACCGTAGAAGCACCACCATATCTTACATTACAAGTCCTTATTCCACCTCCCTTCTTCAGGTCACCTAATTGTTGGTTCATTGGGATTTGACATACACAAGAAATTAGGGAGCATATGATTGCTAATTTTTATCTTAGGGCTAGATTGTTCTTTGTTGTAGATAATTGGATTTTAAACTTTTTCATCATTTACATGTCACACTCACCCCATAACATCTTAACATCATTAGCAATTATGTACAAGGAACATAACATCAACATTGCAGCGAAACATAAAGGAACAACAGAAGAAATGTATGCACAAAGTGGACACCAAGATTTAGGTCAGAGACCAGGCCAAATTCTTCTTCTATTAGATATTCATCAATTGTTCGGCTGAGTACAATGAGAATAAGATATCATCATCAATCACATCATGTCTGCAAGGGCCAACCCAAGTCAGTTCACAACTTTATTTGTGAACTGAATGAGACAATATCATGTCACAATATCACATCTGCCATTGAGACAATGTAACATCAATCATAGAAGCACTCTCATCACTGTCAAACCAACACTATCATCACTTTGATACCAACACTTGTCATTACTATCATATGGAATAACACTTTTGTCCTATCAAGATTACTACGAAATAAGGCCACCACCATATATTAGGGTTATTGACCATGTACATGTCAACAATCCAAGAAGCGGAGTATAAAGTAGTGGAATAAAATTTTTGTGTCAACATCATTATTGTAACCCCAAATTTTTCTTTTGTATCGTAAAAAACGATTCTAGTATGACTATTAAGCCATGTAACAACACCTAGGTAAGCCTATGATTCTTCTCAAAGGGTTTCACTCTACAAAGTTTTCTAACCTCCCCAAATAGTTTGTGTTTGTAAACACTGATAATTAGAAGAGTTTTTCTCGCAGATATGCCCCAAAGCTAGGGTGCAGCTCATTGACAAGGCCTTTACATTAGTCCTAGGGTCATCGAGTCTATGTATTTTTATCATACCAGATCATCTGTCTTGAGTCGCGGAATTTGGTTGAGTCTTAAGAGTCAGAGTCTATGTGAAATTTCCCCTTCTAAGGGTTGATTTTGTAATATTTTGATGTAAAAGTGTGTCTATAGATATTTTTGGTGAATGGTTCTTCATAATTAGAACACCATTACCAGAATATATTTTTTAGATACATTTAGAGAGTGGAAAAAATATTTAATCCCCTCATGAGTCTAATAATTAAATTTTTAGCAAAAATAAAAATAAAATTAGCCAGAAATTGCCTAAAAAATAAAATGAAGGGAAAGATTAATTAGCCTCCAAGTGGAAAATTATCTCATTTCCAAGGCAGAAGGACCCAGCCTAGAAATTTGTTGGGCCAGAGAAGACCATTTTCCAGCAAATCTAATTTTTTGGACTAAGACGTTAAATATTTTGCACAAGTAACGATAGTTATATATTTTGAAGATCCTCCAGTGATCCAGAAGTCAATGATTGACCCTCTAGCACAGTGAACAAAGAAAATCCATTTTTTTTGGAGATTTGTGCCACTTAATCAAGGGTTCAAATTTTTTCCACAACGATCAAGTCATGGATTGATGCAATTAGTCGTTATTTCCACTTGGATGGGTTGACCCCTCTCATTTTCTATGTAAGGAAGCATTTTTCTCCTCATTTGTAATGATGATAAGATCGAATATTTTTGTACTGAGCTTAAGTTTTGCTGGAGTGTTTTTTGCATTAATAAAAACTCTCGAGTTTCAATTCAAGGTGTCTCTCGCTTGATGATTCATCGTATGTGCTGAATGGTTTGAATGCTCTAATTTTGTTCTTAAACTCAAGATTATTGTTTCATAGCAAGTGGTTGGATTATCTATTAGCACAGGTATCTTGCTTTAGGTATTGGGCTAAAGTAAACACATTAAAGTTGGTATATCTAGCAAGTATCTCTAGTCTATTTGTGTGAATCGAACCCCTTTAAAACTAATAATCTATCTTTCGAGTGTGTAGAGATCTTCAGGTGATTCAAACCTTGGGCAAGCCCCAAGTTCATGGACTTTGAGGTGACCACAACTTGTTTGGACACTGAACTTATCTAATGATTTATTGTGCAGGGTTGTGAGTCGTACATTAAGTACAAAATTATTCCTATCCATTATTTTCAAATTATACTTGGGATATAAAAGATTTATTTTCTAATTCGAGCTTGGATTTAATTGGAAATAGTGAGAATAATTTGTAAATTAATTTGTAAATATTTCCCTACTAACTCTTGTAATTAATTTTCTATATTGTATATAATTTGGGGTTTTGGGATTTTATTTTTCAAACTTTTTCTAGATCTTGTGGCTTGGTTCTATTTATTTGGCATGCAGGTGCCATTAGCTCAAGAATTCAAAGACAAATTCGAAGTTAGAAGCTTGAGACCCTCACCTAGCCTAGACAACTAGGGTTTGGACCTGTTATCGCTTGCCTCCTACACCTACCTACAATTAGTGGGAAAAGCCTTCAACCCCACAAGGTGTGGTTGGTGACAACGAACTAAGAGAAGTTACTGTCTCCTATTCCTGACTCTCTCTGTTTAAGCTATCTCCTATATTAGCTAAGGGGGGAGGTCCCTAAAGAAAAACTAAGTTAAATATGTGAGTTTTCTAGGAGAGTTGTTAGAGTTAAATAGATTACTTCCTAAGATTTATAAACAAAAATTGATATGAGCAATAACCATTAATACATCAAATAAGCATAAATCATAAAGCATATGAAAACCAGTGCCTTCAAAGTATTGCTCTTTTGAAATGAAAATGTATTTTCTTAAATGAAGTAAAATGCTTTCAAATGGAAAACAAAAGTAATTCTGAAAAGTGAAACAAGAAAATGTTAGCACAAGATGTTGTAAATGCATTCAAGATAAATAGATTTATGAATTAAAACATGAGAAGCTATCTTGTTCAAAAGGAAACAATTAGTGTTCTACTTGCAAAATGAATATAAAAAAATTCTTGCCACAACAAAGTATTCAATCTCAACAATGACAAGAGAAATAAACAATTGCAAATAAAATCATGAGGTGTATTAGCAGGAGATGCACTTACACTAGATTTGGATGCAATTAATCTTGGTTACTTTTAATCTAAAATGTCTAATCTAGATGATAAGTCCTCATCTTGAACTCTTACCAAAGGGTAAAATTTGGGGTGACTGTAAAAGAGAGGGGGCAAGGACACGGGGGTGTCATTAACAATACCCGTCCCTTGAGTCTTTCGAGCCAGCATGTGCCTTCGTTCCTACAAGGGGACACGCCACCTTCATAATTGTAGGGTCATACACTTTTACCTTACTTTGTACCAAATAGAAGAAATTTTCAAGAAAGTATTTTTTTCCTTATAATTTCTATCAACCAAGCTTAGACTTGGAGATTAATTTTAAATCTAAAACTAAATTAGAATGCCTAACATGATTTTCAAGTGAGTTATTGCTTTCAAAGAATATTGTTGATAGCAATGCTTCCAAATAACTGAAATGGGATAATGCTCAAGATAAATTGTACCAATAACTTCGATGTAAAATTAGAGTGAAACTAGCTAAATGTCACTTCACAAGCTTAGAAATAAAAATTGCATAAAATCGCGTACTTCACAAGTTGTTTGTAAACAAAATGAGCTAAGTGAAATTAGGCTAGTAAGTTGCTCAAAATAAATTGTTTCAAGTAAATGATGACAATACAATGCTCCAAGCAGTATCAACAATAATCAAAATGTCATGTGAGCATAAGTTAACATAAAATGATAAAGCATGAAACAATTCACCAAGTAAAGTAAAAAAAATGGACTAATGAACAAATCAAAGCTTGCAAAAAATGTAAAGTACTTGCTTATGTGTTGTAACTTGAAATCACATTAATTAGTTACTCAAAATATATGTTGCAAGTATTTTAGCTTAAGCAACAATGAATTGCACAATAGAAGAACTTGAGAAATAAAATGGCAAACTAGACAAGCTCAACTTAGCAAATGAAAGGAGATGTCAGTGTTATGTTAAGTCTAGAGATTAACCATGCAGAAATTAGATCAGAGTGCATGTAAATGAGCAAAACATGAGAGTTAAAATCTAAACTATGAAAACAAATCTACCCAAGAAAGAGTCCTCCTCCTAAATGAAGGGATACCATAGGAGAATTTCCCAAACTCCCTCAAGGATATTAATTTGTTACAAGAGAAGAAAGTCATTTTGTATGTGGAGAAGGGCTCAATATTTAAGGATTCATTCACAATGTATTCAACTTTGAGAGACTAGGATCCTTTCCTCTAGACAAAAAATGATCAATTTTTTCAAAAATGGATAGTTGCAAAATGTGAATGGTCTTCAAATACAAATCTGGAAATTCGTGACAGAATTTTGCCCCAAAAATTGCAGCCACTTACGACAAGGAAAAATACACAAGAAAGAGAAGGTAAGTCTCTCTCAAGTCCACCAGTAGCTGGGATAAATGGCAGCGCTTTGGGAGCTCATATCCAGTAGAGGTCGAGGCTCTAGGTCTCTCCTCTTCAAATTAATGGGTCTAGGCCTGCAAACAAGAGGAGGAAGGCGTCCAACTCTCACAACCTTGACAATAGGTGATGTTTCCCTCAAAACATGCTCTCAGACCTGCAAGAAATCAAGTCAAATGTTAGTGGAGACGAGGAAAAAAGTGAAGGAAATATGTACAACTAATACACAAGAGACTGAGTCAAAGAGTATGAGTAAGTCTCTCCTCTTTGCTTAGCCATCATTAAGCTCTTGATTAGAAAATTCAAATCATTGAAAACACAAGATTTTTTGAAATAAACAATTTTGAATAAATTGGACTTGTCTACAAACTAGTGCTAGGGTCCCTGCAAGAAAAACTTGGATGATGAGAATATGAGATTCAAAAAACAAATGAGTTCCGTCAAGAGCTATGCCCAAGAGTGGGATGGTCTCTCCAAAAACTTTCCCTCAGCGTGTAGGTTGTTCCAAACAATATTTTCTTTCTACAAAACTTCAACAAAGATTAGCTCCATATAGATTTAGCAATAAACAATGATAAGAAATTCTACAGATTTATGTGAAATCAACTAGAGCATTCTATATCTAGAGCAAAATTCTAAATCATATGTCAATGCAAGATAGCTCTACATCAACACATCTCTAAGATTATATGGAGCTAATCTTTGTTGAAGTTTTGTAGAAGGAACATATTGTTTGGATCAAGCTACAAGCGAGGCAGTCTTTGGAGAGACCATCCTACTCTTGGGCATAGCTCTTGAAGGAACTCTCATTTGTTTTTTGAATTTCATATTTTCATCATCCAAGTTTTTCGTGCAGCGACCCTAGCACTAGTTTATAGACAAGTCCAATTTATTCAAAATTATTTATTTCAAAAAAATATTGTGTTTTCATTGGTTTGAATTTATTAATCAAGAGCTTAATGATGGCTAAGCAAAGAAGAGAGTCTTAACCATACTCTTTGGCCTAGTCTCTTGTATATTAGTTGTACATATTTCCTTCACTTCTTTCCTTGTCTCCACCAACATTTGACTTGATTTCTTGCAGGTCCAAGAACATGTTTTGAGGGAAGCATCACCCATTGTCAAGATTGTGAGAGTTGGACGCCTTCCTCCATCACCCATTAATTTGAAGAGGAGAGACCTCTCCATCATTATTGTTTGGAGCCTCCACCTCTACTGGATATGAGCTCCCAAAGGGCTGCCATTTATCCTAGCTACCTGTGGACTTGAGAGAAACTTACATTCTCTTTCTTGTGTATTTTTCCTTGTCATAAGTGGTTGAAATTTTTGGGACAAAATTTTGTCACGAATTTCTAGATTTGAATTTGAAGACCATTGGCATCTTGCAGCTATCCATTTTTGTAAAATTTGTTCATTGCTTGTCTAGAGGAAAGAATCATAGTCCCTCAAAGTTGAATACATTGTGAAGGAATCCTTAAATATTGAGCCCTTCTCCACATATAAAAGGGATTTCTTCTCTTGTAACAAATGAATAATAAAATTTGTTTTCCCTGAGGGAGCTTGGGAAATTCTCCCATGGTATCATGTCTTCTCAATTAGGAGGAAGACTCTTTCTTAGGTGGATTTGTTTTCATAGTTTCGATTCTAACTCTCATATTTTGCTCATTTACATGCATTTTCATCTAATTTACGTATCGTTAATCTCTATACTTAACACAACACTGACATCTCTTTTCATTTGCTAAGTTGAGCTTGTCTAGTTTTTCATTTTATTTCTCAAGTTCTTGTATTGTGCAATTCATTGTTGCTTAAGCTACAACACTTGCAACATATCTTTTGAGCAACTAATTGATGTGTTTTCAACTTACAACACACAAGAAAGTACTTTATATTTGTGGCAAGCTTTGATTTGTTCATTAATCCATTTTTTTTAAATTTACATAGTGAATTGTTTCATGCTTCATCATTTTATGTCAACTTATGCTCACATGACATTTTGATTATGTTGATACTTCTTGGAGCACTGTATTGTAATCATTACTTGAAGCAATCTATTTTGAACAACTTGTCTAATTTCAATTAGCTCATTTGGTTTATGAACAACTTGTACGTGATTTCATGCAATTTTTATTTTTAAGTTTGTGAAGTGACATTGAGCTATTTTCACTCTATTTTTTCATCGAAGTTATTGGTGCAATTTATCTTGAGCATTATCTCTTTTCACTTATTTGGAAGCATTGTTATCAATAATCTTCTTTGGAAGCAATAAATCACTTGCATATCATATTCGACATTCTAATTTAGTTTCACATTTAAAATTAACCTCCAAGTCTAAGCTTGGTTGATAGAATTATAAGGAAAAAAGCTTTTCTTAGAAAGTTCTTCCATTTGGTACGAAGTAAGGTAAAAGTGTATGATCCTGTAGTTATGAAGGTGGCTTGTCCCCTTGTAAGAACGAAGACACACGCTCACTCGTAAGACTCAGGGGATAGGTATTGTTAATGACACCCCCATGTCATTGCCCCCTCTTTCTTACAGTCACCCTAATTTTTACCCTTTGGTCAGAGCTCAAAAGGAAGACTTCTCACCTAGATTAGGAAGTAACCGAGATTAATTGCATCCAAATCTAGTGTAAGTGCATCTCATACTAATACACTTCATGGTTTTATTTGTAATTGTTTATCCCTCTTGTCATTGTTGAAATTGAATACTTTGTTGTGACAAGCATTTTTTTTATGTACATTTTGCAAATATAGCACTAATTGTTTCCTTTTGAGCAAGATAAGTTCTAATGCATTGATTCATAAATCTATTTATCTTGAAATCATTTACATTATCTTGTGCTAACATTTTCTTGTTTCACTTTTCAGGATTATTTTTTATTTCCATTTGAAACCATTTTACTTTATTTAAGCAAATACATTTTCATTTCAAAAGATCAATAATTTGAAGGCATTTGTTTTCATATGATTTATGCTTTATGCTTATTTTATGTATCGATGATTATTTTTCATATCATTTTTTTCTTATAAATCTTAAGAAGTAATCTATTTAACTCTAAAAACTCTCCTAGAAAACTCACATCTTTAACTTAGTTTTTCTTTAGGGACCACCCCCCTTAGCTAACCTAGCAGATAGCTTAAATGGAGAGAGTCGCGAATAGGTGACAACCCCTTCTCTTAGTTCCTTGCCACCAACCACACCTTGTGGGGTTGAAGGATTTTCCCACTAACTGTAATTAGGTGTAGGCAGCAAGCAATAACAGGGCCTAGATTCACACGAGGAGGAGTTGTCCAACCCAACAAAGGAGAGCATTCAACATTTGAGGGTTGATCTAGGTTCTACAGACTTTGATCTATAAGACCCAACTCATAAAATTCCAATGCCTAGCCTCTAATAGAGAGCCACTAGCCCTAGAGAGTTTGTTTGCTCCAACAACTGGGTTGTTTCCACTAGCCCTTGAAGTCAGAGTCATTTTTTAACTTAAATTTGACAATTTTTTCTTGTTGGAGGTGGTCTCAAGGCTGTGGAGGGCCTTAGGCCTTGGTCGCAGCCCTAATAGGCTTATTTTAGCCTAGCCGCAACCCTCAAAGGCCCTATACACACTATCCGTAAGCCTAAAAGGCTGTGGAACATTAGTTGCAGCCATTGGAGACCTAAGAAATTCAACCAAATTAATTTTTGGCACTACTATTTTGTGATATTATGCCTAATATTATTTTTGCGAGGGTTTTGACTCTTGAGGTAATTTTTCATTGAAAATTTGTCATTTTCCTTAGATCTCTTCTCTAGTAGGCTAATCACTTGTTTTGCAGGGCTAACATTCACTTTGGAAGGGGTTTTGTGGGACAAATAAGCTTTCTAGGCCTAGGGCCACTTTCCAACTTGATCACTAGCTTTAGGAGGCCTAGCTGCATACACTTTAGGGTATGATCTATTTGTTTTCAAGCTAATCTTTGTGGTTGTAGGTTTTAGGGAAGCCACTTTCCCACTTGATCGCT
Organism: Pinus albicaulis; assembly: GCA_034641835.2. Classification (NCBI taxonomy): domain Eukaryota; kingdom Viridiplantae; phylum Streptophyta; class Pinopsida; order Pinales; family Pinaceae; genus Pinus; species Pinus albicaulis. Next base: position 443,606,571 of record CM076569.1, read on the forward strand.
AGCTTTAGGAGGCCTATTACGCCTAGCCGCATACACTTTAGAGTATGATCTATTTGTTTTCAAGCTAATATTTATGGTTGTAGGTATTAGGGAATCCACTTTCACACTTGATCGCTAGCTTTAGGAGGCCTATTAGACCTAGTCGCATACACTTTAGGGTATGATCTATTTGTGTTCAAGCTAATCTTTGTGGTTGTAGGTGTTAGGGAAGCCCTCATCATATTTTGAATTCAAATCATTCATATTTGGTGACTCACTTGGCATAGCTATCATTGGGACTAGGCCTCTTGGTCTCAAAGGTTTGCTCTTCCCCCATCCTCATTCTCTTTTGACTGTCATAAAAAATATCAGATCCGAAGTTGAACATAACAGTGGTATATCATTCAAGATATAAGACAAGAACACCTAAAGGTATCAAACACTAATTTTGAAGGCTTAAATCATTGTTCTAGTGGATTGTTTATAACCGTCTTGTGCATTTCTAAGGTCTTATATGAATGTTACAGCGGTGTAATCTCTGAGGCCTTGCTCCAAAATTAAGTCCTTTCAAGCCTAATACACTTCAGGGACATTAAGGGGCTAAGTCATCTTGTTTGCAAGTAATTTTTGGGATTGTTTTCATGCTAACAGTGGGTTGATCTGAATCATATCAAAGTCTAGTGCATTATCATTGCACTCTTGAAAGCATTGGTCAAATTGTTGCATTGGTTTCTCTCTTCTCTTGACAATAAGCTATCATTCTTGCATGCTAACGCTTGTATCCTAGCACTCTTGCATAAGCATCTCATTGGTAGTTGAATGCATATGTTAGTCTCGACTCTCTTCTTACATTGCATATCACTGTTAGCAATCTCATCTCTCCTTGTGCTTATTGGTTTTAGTTACTATTGTGCTTAAGAGAAAATTGCAAATCTTTTCTCGTGTCTAATGGGTTCATAATCTAAATGGTAATAATATATTGTTCTCATAATTGTGCTCTAAACTGTCCTTGTTCCTAATTGCTAAATAATAGTAAAGGAATTGAATGCGATCTAATTGACACATTGAGAAGCTCTAATAAGCGCCTTGGATAGTTGATATTGCTATTTTCGCTTCATTGGGATTGTTGCCAAAGTGTTCTCTAAGTGCTTCTTTCAATTTTTATAGTCATATAGTAATCTTGTGTTGAGAAGTAACATTGATCATTTTGATTTCAAATGATATTGTGTTATATTTGGACAACTAGGTCCAAACTCCGGGTTGTGCTACTCAGATGACGATCCCAATATTTCTATTGGATTCCTCTTTCGGAGAGGTGTAAGATTGGTCTAAAGATCATCTTGATCGGATGAGAGGAACATGTACTTTGAATTTATTCCACTTATGTGCTAGGTCGGCCTGGAATATAATATAGACTTAAATGTCTTAAAGGACGTGTCACACACCCCCAAAGATGCCTATATATTGGGGAGACTTGGAGTTCATTATACACACAATGTGTGGAGGATTTTCTTCTCTCTTGATGGTGATGGAGCTGCGTTCTTGGTGCTGCGTCTTTGTGGAGGATTCTTTGTTTGGGTTGTCTTGGGGTTGTGTGACATGTGGGTGGCTGACCTTATGAAAGACTTTTCTGGTTGAAGCACCCTGCTGATCGCCGTAATGCCACCATTTTGTATCTCTGTTTTGGCTTGTCTTCCATCGATCTGTTGGTATGTTCTATCTGTATCTTAGTTTCATTGTGCCCTAGAAGGTCAAAGTATATTTGCATCTAAGCATAGAACATCTTCAGAATTTAACATGGTATCAAAGCAAGGAGAAGACAATGCCCAACTTATCTAGGGTAGCGAGATATGGGTTATTCTACAGGAGATTAAGGGTTCTGTTAGCCTCAGAAGAAAAAAATGTGTGGTAGGCCGCAGACCATACCACAGCAAGTGACAGCTTGCAGATTTAAGCATGCAATTTTTAAAGTGTTGAATATGACACAACAGAAGAGCAACATATGTGGACCACTCCCTTTCTGAAACACAGGGAGGATTCATTGATTGCTGATGATCAACTCAGTTTTTCGGCTCTCGTTTCTTTGAGATATTTTGGTGAAGGTGGAAGCACCTTCCGTCCAAGCGCAGATGTTTTCTGGGCAGGCCTAGATGGCACAAAGTATCAACAGCGCCTCTGAAGCCGATGCTGCTGTAGAATTGAAGATGGACGATTTTAACACCACGCTATGGGCTACACCAGCGTCCTGGGAAATTGTGGAGAGTCTCGGTAACGAACCATGGTGGAGTTGGGGTAGTAAACTGTGTGTTTGGTTTGAACACACGAAAAGAAAAAAAAAACTTATCTGAATGTCTGCAAATTCGTCGGCTTCTCTAACTGCGAGAGTTGGAGGATCTTCTATGCCGCTGCGGCAAAATGCTCGAAAGCGGCCCACCGCTGTCGATAGGCGAAGTGCCTTTGAAACGGAACGAGATGTCACTGAAACGACTGAAGATCTACGGTTACTCAGGAAGAAAAATATTCACCAGGAGACTGACAAATTTGGATGTTGAAGTCGACAGGAATTTGTCACATTGGTAAGATTATTCAATTATTTTGCAGAGGCATGCGCCCGAATGAAGCCAATGCGATTTACCTGAAGGCAATTCAGAACAAGTAGTTTCTCTCCTTTAAAAATGTGGAGGTCGAAGGCCAGATTGATTGTCCGCAAGGTTTTCTCAGCCATCAACATTTTTTCATCAATCCACTGCAGAGGAGCGAGCAGGGTTCAAATCGCAGTGACTAGGCACCAAAACCAGGTAGTTTCCGTGATCCCCATACGTTTATATTCTTCTCCAACATCATCACGTCGAAGATTTCGAAGGCCCCATTATGAATGAAGCGGTTTCATATCCTGAAAACGAAGACCTATCATATAATGAGGATGGTCGAAGACCCCTACTAGTGGTGAAAATAAGGCCGAGTAAAGGCTGAGTCTCCTCAAGGAACATCGCAGGTGGTTTTTTTTTTTGCCATTGACTGTGTACTCACTAGTTATGAGTTGGCCACACGCCTGAGGTAGCCGCAAGTCCAAGCTGAAGTTGGACGTAGATCACAATCACAATAATTCCTAGATCCATGGTGCCCTAGTTGAGGGTTCCTTATGTGCAAGGGAAGTTAAAGAAGTTCTATCCCTAAGTGGCCCAGATCTGTGCATAAGCAAGATAGCAGTGACATTTAGAAGATAACACACTGTGTCATTTAAGACCACATGTTCAGGAGTTGCGCATTGTGATTAGAGGGGCCAAGAGGGCAGATGTGTACGGGTTACCTTGAAAAGGAGAAATCAAGATGAGGTATGTTCATAGGTGATGAACAACATGGTTGATGTGCCCTTATGACTATGCTAGATCTACGTAAAAGAAAGGTGTCATATAAGGTATGGACTGGCATGAAGAAGGGTCGATTCAGTGTTTGGATCTGTGCAATTTATGAGACAAATTGTAGCACTGAGATCTGAAGATTTGAAGCCCTCGATCAGTCAACCATTAACTGTAGTTGGGCAGATCTGGAAGCCCTAAGAAGCAGTTTTTTTTAGTGGTGTTGGAAGGATTTTTTGAGGGTTGACTGTGGAAGCCCTTGGTGCAATGTTATGAAGCGGTCGAATTGTTGACAAGATGGGCAAATCTGTAAGCCCTAGAGAGAGTGACAAGGGAAGTTGATTTGTCATAGAGTTAGGCCAGTTTTGGTAGCCTTAGGAGCAGTCTTCTGAAATGACCAGAAGAATGACAAATGGGCAGATTTGGAAGATAAGAAGCAGTGCAGAATGCAATGCCAGATGTAGTAGATGAAGACCTCAAGTGCAGGATCATGAGAGAAGGAATCAAGATATGTTAGAAGGCAGATTGGGATCCCTGGTTCAGTGAGTTGCAATAAAGAAAATCTTAGAGGGTTCCTTGAGGAAGCTACAACAGATCTCCATAGAATAACAGGGACTTGCTGTAAAGTAGGTATGAGTACTTCTGACACAAGCTGAGGCTTGTATATTCTCCCTGCTTGACAATGACATATGGCAAAATATGTATGACCATGAAGTTTGAAATCTTCAGTACTGTATGGCAGTATGACAATGATGAAGAAGATAGTGATGGGTATAATAAAATTATGGCAACATCGTAATCAACGATATGACAGTGATGACAGTTCATAGTGTATTTTTGTAGTCGTAAATTTGAGGAGCTAAGAAAGTAATCTGTGATTCTATGTCACTGTTGTTATGACAGTGACATAGACAGACACCTATGTTTACGAAATTCATAGTAGCAGTAAGCTCGTGACAGTATCAATTTCACATTGGAGCGTAATGATAAACTTGAAAGACTGAACTGTGAAGTTTTTGCAGCCTTCAGTCATGTTGTTGGAGTCTTGAACCATGGTCAGCAAAGCTTGTGAAGTTTTGAGTATATGATATGTGCCAAGATGCATGACAGCTATATGATAGTATATGGCTATGAGTCTTAGCTGGCTTTAACTGTGGGAGAATAAGATTCAGGCCCCTAAGTACAAAACTCCTTTCCAAGTTGGTGTCTGGGATGCTCTCATTTAAAATAGATGTCTTCTCTCGAAAGAGAAGCTGGCATTAAGAGGGAGAATACAACTGTATATGTCCCTGAGCTAATATCATTGTTGAAAGTAAGAAGACCCTCATGGCTCAAAGCTATATGGCTTCAAGGGGGAAATTCCGGAAGAAAAACAAGAAGCCATATAAATACCAAAGGTATCTAACTACCATGAGTACAATATGAGCCAGAATCATTTGGCAAAGCTGTAAAGCATCAAGTCTGGAAGGATGTGATACACAAAGAGTACAAGTCCATTATGGAGGGTGATGTCTGGGATATGGTCCCTAGACCACAGGACAAAGCTGTTGTCACCTCAATATAAGATCAAGCATAGATCCGATAGAAAATATGTTGCCTCAGATTTCTTTCTAGGAAGGCATTGATTATGTTTGCACCTGTAATTATTACTACCCTTCCTGCTACGCAAGGACAGAATCTTCATCAGATGGATGTGAAGACCGTTTTTCGGCATGATGCGATAAAGGAAGATGTGTAGGAAGAGCAACCTTTGGGATTCAAAGTCCAGGATCGAGACACCCATGTTTGCAGGTTGGCTAGCCCCTAAGGCTTAGTACAAGAGGATAGATAGCTACCCAATGAAGTTGGGCTTCACTCGTAGTAATGCTGATCCAAACCTTTACTTCAAGGTTGATAGAGAGAAGTCTCTCACTCTGGTACTGTATGTAGACGACCTATTCCTGACAGGTGCTGACCCTCTCATTCATCAGTGCAAGAGGGAGCTCGCTGCTGAATTCGAAATGAAGGACCTAAGACTGATGCACTACTTCCTAGGCCTGGAGGTCTGGCAGAGATCTGGCGAGACTTTTCCTTTCTTAAGGAAAATACATTGTAAAGCTTCTGGAAAGATTTGATATGGTGGACTGTAAGTCCGTGTCGACACCGATGAAGCTCAACTTTAAGAAGTTGAGAGGCAGCACTGTTGGGCCCGTGTTAGCAAATCCTACTAAGTATCATCAACTCATAGGGGCCCTGATGTTCTTAGTGAACACCCGTCCGGACGTATGTTTTGTAGTGAACACTTTGAGTCAACACATGGTTGATCATAACATTCACTAGGTTGGTGCCAAGAAACTCTTAAGATATCTCTATGGCATGATAAACCATGGGCTGAGATACACTGTCGGGAGCATGACACTCCTTGGATATACTGATGTCGATTGGGCTGGCATTGTGGTGGATCGCAAGACCACATCTGGATGTTGCTTCACACGTAGATCTGCTTCAGGCAGGAAACGGAAGTCAGTAGCCTCGAGCACCGCTGAGGCCAAATACATTGCAACATGTATGGCCCGTTGTGAAGTCACTTGGTTGCAAAAGCTTGTCAATGAGCTGTTCAAGCATGTGCTAAATGCCACCGTTATCCTGTGTGATAACTAGAGGGGGAGTCGTTTGTCAGAGAATCCCGTGTTCCATGATTGATCCAAGCATGTTGATGGCTGGTACCACTTTATCTGGGATATGGTACAGCGAGGCGTTATAAGGCTCGATCATATAGGAACTGATGAGCAGGTCGCAGATATTCTCACAATGCCCTTGGGGAAGGTCATGTTCCAAACCTTCCGTGAGAATCTTGGAATTGTGGAACGACCCTAATTGGAGGGTCTTGTTGGACGATGAGCTCTGGGAGCTCCTAGGGGGCTTTTGGGGATAGCTTCTTGATGTTATAAGCAACCACTGGGCTAGGCTTGCCGAACCTAGCTGGTGTGCTTCTACCCCACCGTGATGATATTGAGATGGTTTACCTCTCTCTGATCTATGCCTCGTATGCATCCTACCCATGGAGTTTCGGACTCATGGGAATTACCTCTCATTTGGCCAATGAGGTGGGAAATTTGAATAGAGACCATAGCAAGACCGATGGACGTATCGGAGATTGTCGTACTCTCTATGTCTAGGATGGCACATGTCCAACAACTTGATCTGGGATCAAGTTTAGTGAGGTTTCGGACCTCCAACTGACTTTGGGTCAGATAAACCAACTTTGGGTTGGTATGAGACTCTTTGTAAGTCCAATAGAGGTTTCGGACCTTTGGGTTGAATCTGTGAGCCGGGAATGATGTCTTGGTGACTGACCCACTTCTGTTCTAAAATAAAGAAGACAGCGAAGCAAGTTACGACGAGATGACACACGATGTTTGGATTGCACTAGTGGACAGAGTTCTCCCTAGTTGAGAGGGAGTGTTAAATTTAGACAACTAGGTCCAAACTCCGAGTTGTGTTGCTCAGATGGCGATCCCAATATTTCTATTGGATTCCTCTTTCAGAGAGGTGTAAGATTGATCTAAAGATCATCTCGATCGAATGAGCAGAACATGTACTTTGAATTTATTCCACTTATGTGCTAAGTCGGCCTGGAATATAATATAGACTTAAATGTCTTAAAGGACGTGTCACACACCCCCAAAGATGCCTATATATTGGAGATACTTGGAGTTCATTATACAAACAATGTGTGGAGGATTTTCTTCTCTCTTGATGGCGATGGAGCTGCATTCTTGGTGCTACGTCTTTGTGGAGGATTCTTTGTCTGGTTTGTCTTGGGGTCGTGTGACACATGTGGGTGGCTGACCTTATGAAATACTTTGCTAGTTGAAGCATCCTGCTGATCGCCGTAACGCCACCATTATGTATCTCTGCTTTGGCTTGTCTTCCATCGATCTATTGGTATGTTCTATCTGCATCTTACTTTCATTGTGCCCTAGAAGGTCAAAGTATATTTGCATCTAAACATAGAACATCTTCAGAATTTAACATATTGTCATATTGAAAGAGTTTACATATTATAATCTGATTGAAGCAATCACTCATAATATGCAACTTCATTCTAAGTTAGAAGTGCATTTCTAAAATATACCTCGAAGCATAAGCTTTGTTGTAATAAATATAGGACAACTTTCTTCACACAATTTGAGAAATCTGGACCCTCATTTACAATTAACATAGGTGACCTTGCAATCCTCTTGTGGGAAATCCCTTGTAGGAACGGAGGCACTTAGGTGGTTAGAACCCCATGGGAGGTATCATTTAGGAGGCCTTAGCCTCCTTCCTTTGTACTTCTCCCTACAACTTGTGTTTGAGACTAGTTTCAAAAGAAGTGAGAAGAAGCATTGACCTAGACTACGCATATAATTAAAATTAACCAAGATCTTGCATCTCACATTAGATTTAGGTCCTTCACTTCATTTAGGATAGAATTTTCATTTTGCAACAACCGTTCATCTGCTAACTTGGAATATTGATCTTTATTATGCAAGTAATAAGTTTGAAGGCACTGGTCTCTCACTTATATCTTAAAGAATCTAATCTAATTGTGCTTAATAATCACACTTATCGGTTAATTTTAAACCAAGTTGCTAGGCCATTCAGTTATATCTCCTTAACTTGTTGGCTTCCAACGAGTTTCCTAATATCTCAATCATAGGGACTATCCCCCTTAGCCTACACTTAGGAGATAGCTTAAACAAAGATGGCAAGGATTATAGTGACAACCCCTGTCCTGAGCGTTGTCACATTTTGGTGGACAATTTGAGCGAAAACAAGGGTTACTTCCATTATACTTCTTATTGTTTCCATCAAAGATTATTGGTTTGAATACACTGCCAAAATCCAGCTGCCATGACAAGGTCACTACATCTGAGTCACTATCATGATAATTGTTGGATTAGGTCCCTGTCTCAATATCGTTGTCATGTGAAAGTAACATTGCCATATTTACTAGGACGTTGTCACATTAACTATCATTCTTTATATCTATATCCATACACCAATAGATCATAGTCACATAGAATACACGTGAGATACACGTTGAACCATGAGTACTATAAAATATAAATTATAGAACAACCATAGAATCGAGCAATAGAGTAATGTCATCGAGCCATAGAATAGAGTCAACATGCCACAATGTAGGGTCATCAAGCCATAGAATTGTACCTTGCGAACTGTCAAGATGGATGAGTGCCATTGAGAAATATTAACTTTCAAGATCACTATGCGAGCCATTGTCCACAACAAAGATATCCATTGTATAGTTTAGCAATGCAAATACGTATACCATTGTGTGCATAAATAGCAAGAGCGAGTCACATATGGAATACAAGTCCTGCGATCACTGTAAAATATGAGCCACTATAAGAAAGAGAGTAGAGTATAAGCTTTCCATAAAGAATATGAGATCATTGTGTATAGAATGCAAGCCGCAGATGTATATACGAGTTACATAGAGCAAGCCTCAGAGTCGAGCTACAAAATGCGATAGCCATAGAGATCTGTGAGCTTAAGAGAGGTGCCTTATGAGCTGCTCAAGAGACATACCATACGACCCACAGACCTTGTCATGCCACAAAGATAGCGAGATTGATGCCACATAATGAGATTAACATGCCACAGTGATCTATATACCACAAAGATTAGAGCGAATCCATGTCACAAAGAATAGACGAGATGAATAGACGAGATTCATACCAAATGGAAGAGCATAGACAAATATTTATAGTTGTCTCTTCCTATGACGGGTCATGACTTCTAGGGCAAGCTGACTTGCCAATATGGATGGCCGACTTATGGAAGGAAATTCAATTTTTAATTTTCTTCAAATATATATTTTAACAAATAATTGTTTGCCCAAGTTTAAATAACGCGTCAAGGAGGAATGCCATAATACTCTTTAATCAATTTTAATTTTCAATATAAATTCTCTTTGGGGCATGGTAAACTTTCCTTTGGAGCAGATGGGCTTCTATTGGGGCTTAGGGTTTCCCTTTGCGGAAATTCATCTCCAAGCTGCCCAATTTTCAACAATGATGCTACAAGAAAATAAAAAGAGAAAAATTATAAATGCTAAAGATGGTCGGGACTTACAAATTAGCACGTGGGTAAAAGCCAAGCATGAGCTCTACCTCTATCATATGGCCATCACTCATTTCCTAATCCAATGTTCCCCTATCTCACAGAAGACAAGGATCCCTTGCATGTTTGAACCCATAATGGGCGATGAACTGCCACATCCTAAACGAGGTGATAACTGCTACAAATCATACAAAGCAAGCTCTCATTCCTCGAGCTACGAGCAAGAATACAAGGAAAAACTAATAAAAATTAAAAGGCAATATAGACGGGTGGAAAAAACAAAGGTTGAGGTAACTCAAGCACCCACGACTTCTCCCTCCTCACATCTATATATAGTCAATCCCTTTGACCATGGCACACAGCCATGCACAGTCCTTCCCCCTCCATTCCATCATTATTCACATGGCACCCGTTGATTGAATGTAATGTCCCTTCCTAAATTTTCCTAATGTTTGGAAAATACATTTTGCCAATTTTGAATTAAATAATATAAAGTACCTTTTTGCGGCTAATATAGGAAATAAAGAAGGAAAAAAATAAATCAAGTTGCTAGTGGAAGATGGAACCCACAAGGGTAGCATATTGGGGAAGAAAGAAAATTGATTTCCCTTGGGTAAATCAAAATGAATGGAGAGACCCACGATTTTTCATCACTAACACTTATAAAAGGAAGGTTTGGAGAAGTCTTAGGTACCATTTGCATATTCATATTTTCGAATTGCCTTAGCTGTTTAGCTGAGCCAAATGTTGTGCTAATTAGCACAGGAGCTTCCCAAGGAGAGAAGCTCACCCTTTCTTCGGTGGACTTTGAGTGCCAATCAAGAAGGGTTTCTTCAGTATTTTGTGATTCGGAGAGGCAACCTCATAGATCCCACGCATTCCTGGAGTAGCTTGGACGCAGTGAGGAATTGAGACTACACAATAGAGGAAGTCAGTTGTTGTGTGAGAGCTGGGTTGTGAAGAAAACCTTCCGGAGCAGCCATTGGAGGAGTCATTAGTGGATTTCAGGAGTGTTGGAGCAGCTTCAGTCCCTGAGAGACAGCTACACGCAATCCCTACTATTCTTCCTTCTGACACTGCGTCATTCACCTAGTGGTTGCGCAGTCATTAGAGGGAAGCATTCAGTTGTAGCATTTTCCAGAGGTGTTTGGGGTTGAGGAGCTGGAGGACTGATTGGAGGTATATTTCAGGAGGTTTGCTGGTGTTTTGGAGTGCAGAAATATTCAGTAACAGCTACAGCAACAGATTTTGAATTTGAAGAAGGGCCAAGCAGAGAAGGGTCCAATTTTGAAGATTGGAAGTTGGAGAAAAGCTTTCTAGGTTTTTTGGATTTTCGGCAAGGATCACTTTCCCAAATTCCTAGAATTTTCTGATCACTTTTCAGTGGGAAAATCTAGTGCCAAAGTCAGCCAGCAGTTGCAGAAGCTAGGGACAACGCAGTATTCAGAGGAGCAGCTTATTGCAGCAATTGTATCATTTTGCTATTGTTCACTTGAGGCTTGTAGCTTGGCTTATGCAAGCCTAGGTGCACATCTTCCATCTTATATTGTACTCCAGTCATATGTATTAACAAAATTTGGTGTTTCGGGCTTATTTCTTGTATTTGTGGTGCTAAAGTTAAATTTTTTTCATTAATTTATTGCATATTTCTATATCACTGTAAATTTTCTAATTGGAATATTACAATGGTATCAGAGCATGTTCTTGGCCAGTGTGGGTAATAAGAGCAGGTAATGCCACGAAAATACCAAGGAGTGGTCTTTCATAGAGGTCGTGGCAGAGGTAGAGCTAGAAGTCGTGGGAAAGAAGGTAACGCAGATCCATTCTATAACACAGAGATAGAAGCCAAAAGGGAATGTATGGACCAGCACGATGAGGAGGAGCAACCTGGGCCAAGGGACCGGGATCAGATTTTGGAGGAGTTGTTGAGAGCGAATCAGTAGATGATGAGACAAGGGCAAGTCATGATGGACATGATGCCACTGGTAATGGGATTGCATGTGGGTGGAAGACCAGATGGAGCAGCAGAACCTCAAGGTGATGGGGGTTCCAGAGCAGGAGGTAGCCATATATACCAACTCCCACACACTGCACAGCGTGCGCAAATTGGCAGACCTTTGATGCCAAATTCCGTAGAGGAGCCAAAGCCTGAGAGGGAGCTAAATCCAGTTGATGATCTAGTACACTAAGTTGCATCAGGCATCGATGAGTATGAGGGATTGGATGCTCGGATCATACAGGTAATGTCCTTTGGTGAATTCATTCACCTAAAGGAGAGACGTACCACAGGGGTTGTTAATTATTCCAGAGGAGGACCATCCAGCCATGAGGTGCAAAGCTTGGTAGAGAAGGTCACACTTCCAAATTTCGATGGGGGTGCAAAGAGTTCAGCACGAGCATGGATACAGAAGATGGACACCTATGTTCATTTGAACCCCATGAAGGAAGCAGATGCCATACGATTTTCACTCTTCACTTGGACGAAGATGCCTAGGAATCGTGGTGCCATGGGTTGATCACACTTAGGCATATTCATATGTAATATTCCCAATTAGCGATAGCTAATTGGAAATATTAATTTTGATTAATTTTGCCTTCTATAGTTAAAATATAAATAAAAGTGAGTAAGAGGGGGATATAACTCACTTTAGAATAAAGTGCACTCCCTAAAGGTTACCTAGTAGCATCACGTTGTAACTTAAGTGGGCCAAGGGGGGGGCCAAGTGACCACGTGAAAGGGGACCCACATGGACTGCATGAGCATGGCCAGCGCAGTTGAGTTGGCAACGTGGGCCAAATGGAGGCAACGTAGGAGATGGTGGGCCCTAGGGTTGAGAGAGGCCATCGTTATAAAAAGGAGGAGAGACTTTTCATTTCCTCATTCGAGTTTATGCATATTGAGCTGGTCACTTCGACTTTGAGCACGCTCGCTGTTTAGCTTGTCTGCAGCACTGTTTAGTGCATTGAGTGTCTTCGTTCGGAGATCTCACCCTCAGCCCCCGGAGACTTCGAGTGCTTGCTCGGGTGAGGCATTCCCATCAGTATTTTGCAGGAGGATCGAGTTGTGGCATTTGTGGAGGAGCAGTACATCTATAGACTACGCAGTCTTGAGAGGGAGGACACAGTCCATATTGAGGGAGCTCCGGAGTGGCATTCTTTCGGAGGATTTTGGTCAGGAGATTGAGCAAGGGGCCAGGCCTTGCCTACTATAGACTTTTGGCTGAGCGGGAGGCCATCTTTTGGAGGATTACATCCAGCTTCAGCGTGGCCCTTGGGAGGATAGCGTAGATCCTCAAGGGAGGTATTTTCGAGGGTCATCCATTCCAAAAACGCTCTCTGGGCTTTTCTAGGTATTGTAAGTAGAGGTTGATTCTAGAGTTTTAGCTCATTCCGAGTAGGGGAGCAGCCCCAAATTCTCATTTGGTTCCAGCAGTAGCAGCAGCACGACAGTTTTCCAGCAGCTTGGACGCAGAGCATAGAGCAACCATTTCTTTGTTATTCTGAAAGTATTTCTACACTTGCCTGGTGCAAGTCGAGGTGCCATCCCTCTGATCACCTCTTGTACTCATTTCTATTTTCTCAGTATAATAAAATGGCTCAGTATTCTCTCTTTTTTATGTGTTTCAGCTTCATGTTCAGTTTATAGCATTTGGTATCTTGTTGTATGCTTTGTATTACTGGTTATTTCCCTTTCGGGATATTACATCATATCACTTCATACCAGGAGTTCACCCAGAGGTTGTTGGAGAGATTTGAGAGGAAGGATCCAATGCTGCACTTTAGAGATCTGGCCCACTTGAGACAGACAGGCAGCGCAGAGGCCTACATCACTGAGTTCCAGAGGCTAGCAGTGACGGTGAAATATATTTTTGAGAGTCGGTTGATCATGTTGTTCGTAGAGGGGCTTGTTGAGCCATTGCATGGACAGGTGAGGGCCTACAAGCCCACATCATTACAGGATCCCATCTCTCGAGCTAGAGATATGATTGACGCAGTGCCCAAGAACAGGGCCTTCATTCCCTCGAGACCTGCAACCCCACAGAGAAATAGAGATATGAGGCCACAACAGAGAGATGGATGGCGTGGTCAGTTGGATGATGAGACACGGAGGGACATTCGGAGGAGGAGATTGTGTTTCACGTGCCAAGAAACTTGGGCACCGAGGGAAAGGCCCATTGGATTGAGGTGTTCTCAGTTACGGAGCCAGAGGAGGAGGAGACCGAGATAGTGGAGGAGCCGAGGGATAAGGGAGGTCCATCAAGAGCAGGGGGACCACCGCCACCCCCACGGGGAGGAAGAACATTTGGTCCAGTAGGATGAGTTCTTGCTTCACTTCGGGGTGTGCCGAAGTACCTGACACTCAGAGTCAGGGGGACCATTCAGGGGCAACGTGTGTCAGTTCTAGGTGATAGTGGAGCCACCCACAATTTTCTTGATGCCCAGATGATGGAGCATAGGGGCATCCAGACAACCACGTTTGAGGGATTCTCAGTCTTGATACTTGGAGCCCTGACCATGCAGTGCACCAGATATGTCCCAGGATTGACTCTGTAGATGGGGAACTACTCTCTCACCGATCATTTCTTTTTTGTTGATATTCCGAATACCAACGTGGTGTTGGGAGATCAGTGGTTGTATATGCTGCGGAAGGTCACCACTGATTGGAAGAAGCTGGAGATGGAATTCAAAGTGCCTAATGGGAGGCCAATATTGTTGAGGGGGATACACTCTTATCCACCTCAAACAGTTTCAGCTGACAGGATGGAGGCCGACTTTTGGCATGGGGATATAGAGTGGGCAATAGAGCTACACATTTTTGAGGCTGGGTCACAGGCCAAGGCTACGCACCCAGACATATTAGCTTTGTTGGAGCGACATCAGGAGGTTTTTGGGGATGTCCCACCAGGGAGACCGCCAGATCAAGGATTCGAGCATACCATTGAGTTGGAGGGTGTGAATGCAGTCATCACCACCCCTTATAGGCGTCCCAAGGCCCATAAGGATGAGATAGAAAGGGCCATAAAGGAGTTACTTAGATTGGTACATATCTGGCCTAACTCTAGTCCTTTTGCTTCTTCTGTAGTGTTGGTGAAGAAGAAAGATGGGACACTGCGCATGTGCATAGACTACCGGGCGCTGAATAAGAAGACTTTCAAGAACAGGTATCCCATTCCCTACATACATGATTTGATCGATGAGCTTAGAGGATTCAAATACTTCTCTAAGATAAACTTACGCTTGGTGTACCACCAGATACGTGTGAGGGTGCAGGATATTCCCAAGATTGTTTTTCGTTGCCACTATGGACATTCAAGTTCTTGGTGATGTCCTTTGGGCTAACCAACGCTCCTGCTACTTTCCAGTCTTGTATGAACCATGTGTTATGTGGACAATTGAGGCACTTTGTCTTGATGTTCTTTGATGATATCCTCATTTACAACTGGACATGTGAGGAACACCTACAACACCTGGAGGAAGTGCTACGCATACTTGAGGAGTAGCAGTTGTATGCGGAAATGTCCAAATGTGAATTTGGGCTAATTGACATGTTGTACCCTAGGCATGTGATAGGAGAAGATGGGGTGAAGGTGCATCAGGAGAAGATCCAAGCCATATTGGATAGGCCAACACCCAGGAATGTGACGGACCTAAGGGGCTTCCTTGGTATTTGCACTTATTACAGGAGGTTTGTGAGGGGATTTTCACAGCTGGAAGCACCCCTTACAGATTTGATCAAGAGATGCGCTTTTGAGTGGATGCAGATGGCAGAGGAGACATTTGAGAGGCTCAAGAGGGTCATGAGAAATTGTCCATTTTTGGCTTTGTCGGATTTCACACGGCCCTTTGCGCTGGAGTGTGATGCTTTAGGCGAAGGTGTTGGAGTAGTGTTGACGCAAGGAGGCCACCCCATTGCATTTGAGAGCAGGAAGTTGATGCCTCATGAGAGGTTGTATTCAGTGTTTGATAAGGAGATGCTGGCAGTGATGCATGCGTTGGCAAAGTTCAAACAGTATCTTGTGGGCAACTAGTTCAAGGTAAAGACGAATCACAACAGTCTCTGATTCTTCCTTGAGAAACAGTCACTAGAGGAGCGACATTAAAAATGGGTGAGTAAGCTTCAAGCTTATGATTTCGAGATTGAGTACGTGAAGGGAAAACACAATGTGGTAGTTGATGCCCTCTCACGCAGAGCAGAAGCACTATCACTGATGGATGTCACGCAGGATTGGAAGACTCATCTATTGGTTGAGTATTCCAAAGACAGGCAGGCATGTGAGATTTTGGATGGCGCATGTAGTGATGATTGATTCCGAGTGATAGATGATGGGATCTATTACAAGGATCAGATCTATTTGGTTCTGGAATCTTTGTTGAAGGAGAGGGTGATGCAGGCAACACATGATTCTCCACTCGCAGGGCACCCGTGTTTCCTCAAGACCTACCACGCAGTCAGGGAGAGATTTTCTTGGAGAGGTCTCAAGGGAGATATTTTTAGGCATGTGAGGAGTGTGTAGAGTGTCAGAGAAACAAGGTGGAGCTCTCACATCCAGCCAGGTTGTTGCAGCCACCTCCCATTCATAAGAGGAAGTGGGAGAGCGTATCTATGGATTTCATCACAGGCTTACCAGCAGCACGGGGGAGAGACTGTATTTATGTGGTAGTGGACAGACTGAAAAAAATTTCCCATTTCTTCTCTATCTCTTCCAAATCTTCAGCCTCTCGGTGGCTGAGTTATTCTTTCGGGAGGTATTCCGATTGCATGGTCTTCCCAAGACCATTGTGAGTGACAGGGACAACAGATTCATGGGAGCTTTTTGGCAGGAGTTGTTCCGCTTGGTGGGAACTGAGCTCACACCCAGTACTAGCTATCATCCCTAGACTGATGGGCAGATAGAGATTGTGAACAAGTGGTTGGAGGGGTACCTACGCAATTATGTGACAGGACAGCAGAGAGCGTGGGTCAAATGGCTGCATCTGGGGGAGTTCTGCTACAACATGTCGTACGTCTCCTTTTCGAGCTCTTTATGGATTTGATGCACTCAATTTTTCTGACATGATTTTTGGAGACAGCAGGGCCCCAGGGGCCAAGGAGTGGGTTCAAGAGAGCCAGGAGATTCTCCGAGCTCTCAAGAACAATTTGCAGGTAGCCCAAAATCAACAAAAGATATATGTTGATAACCACAATGTGGAGAGACGGTTCGAGGTTGGAGACATGGTTTATTTGCACCTGCAGTCGTACAGGCGATCTTCACTCAAGCAGAAGGGTGTAGAAAAATTGTGGCCTAGATTTTATGGACCTTACTGGGTGGTGAAGCGAGTTGGTGAAGTGGCTTATGAGTTGGAGCTGCCTTCTGAGAGCCAGATTCATAATGCCTTTCATGTCTCCTGCCTGAAGAAAGCATTGGGGCAGCAGGTCATTGTAATATCCCGAAAGGGAAATAGACAGCAATACAAGCATACGACAATATAGAAAATGCCAGAAATAGAACATAAAGCAAATACTCATAAAAATGCCGGGAATGCTAAGCCATTTTATTAATCTGAGAATATAATGAAATACAATAGATGATCAGAATGATAGCACCTATTCTTGCTCAAGGCAAGTGAAGAACTCTCTCAGAAAGACTAGAAATGGCTGCTATAAGAAACTGCGTCCCAGCTGCTGGAAAACTGCCGTAAAACTGCTGATGTTGGAATGGACTGAAACTAGGGGCTGATCCCCTTGCTGGAATGAGCTGAAAATCTGCAGACCACCTGTACTCACCACCCCGGACAAAACCCAGAAACCATATCAAAAATGGTCAGCCTCCGAAAATCACCAAAGAAACCCTCCTCAAGGAATTACTACACTACGCAAGGCTCAACACAAGTAACAAATGATACTGACGGGCGCTGCCTGAAGCTCCTGCGGAAACTTCTGCGGCAAGGCCAAATCCCCTCTCTCCTGCGGATATCATTGAAACTCCTGAGAAAACCCGCGGCCAGACACTCCAAGCTAGAGCGCGTCCTCTCTCCCGGGGATTGCGGTCTGAGAAAGCACGACTCTCGACGGAAACAGCCAACCAAACCTCCACTTTAAAAAGTAGGAAAAGTGACCTTACACGAGCGGTGCTGCGGGGGTCCCGGGGGCTAAGGGTGAGATCTCGTGGAGACACTCAACGCACTAAACAGTGCTGCAGACAGGCTAAACAGCTAGCGTGCTCAAGAAGACAAAAGTCTAGCTCAAATATCATCAACAACAAGAATGCCCCAAATGAGGAGGCTCCTCCACCTTTTATAGCATTGGTTTCCCTCTAAAACCAACGTAGTCTCTCTCTCCTCCACGTGGTGTGTGGCCCCCCTTGGCTCCCCCCTTAAGTTACAACGTTGTGCTACTAGGAAGGTGTTTTATTCCACTAAAGTGAGTTAGACCCCCTTTTACTCACTTTTTTATTTATCTACAAACCACATATGGAGAAACAATACAAAGTCGAATATTCCAATTAGCTATCGCTAATTAGGAATATTACAGTCAAAGGCCCAACCACTACACCAAAAGCTCGAACTGTTAGTGAAGGCGGCATCCCAGGGTGTTAAGGGTGGGGTCTTAAGGCCCACCAGAGCATCTCGAGACGAGGACCCTCGCGCAGTCCCCCAATTACGCAGACCCCGGCAGCATGTCAAGACCCACCGGACCCTCAACAGGGGAGGGCGCTTACTAGCGAGGATATTACGACCCACCAGCGCCAGCGGTCTCGACCCTCGAGACCTCGCTGCGATGCCACAAAGGCAACCACCACCAAGCACTGTTGTTAGTGAGGGCGGCATCCCAGTGTGGCCAAGGGTGGGGTCTTAAGAGCCCACGGAAGGCATCTCGGGACGGGGACCCTCGCGCGATCCTCAATTGCGCGGGGCCGCGGCGGCATGTCAGGAACCGGCTAGGACCACACTCAACGGGGGGAGGGCGCCTAGCGAGGGGATATTACAGTCATAGCGACAGCAGAGTTGCCTCCATTGGATGATGAGGGGCATTTGATTTTGACACCGGATTTGATATTGGATACACGGGAGAGGAGATTGAGGAATAGGGTGATCCGGGAGCATTTGGTCAAGTGGAAGGATTTTCTGGAGGAGGATGCCACATGGGAGAATGAGCAGAATTTGCAGCCTCCAATTTTGCTAACTGTAATGTCCCTTACTAAATTTTCCTAATGTTTGGATTATACTTTTTCCAATTTTGAATTAAATAATATAAAGTAATTTTTTGCGGCTAATATAGGAAACAAAGAAGGAAAAGAATAAATTAAGTTGCTAGTGGAAGATGGGACCCACAAGGGTAGCGTATTGGGGGAGAAAGCAAATCGATTTCCCTTGGGTAAATCTAGATGAATGGAGGGACCCACGACTTTGCATGGCTAGCACTTATAAAAGGAAGGTTTGGAGAAGGCTTAGGTACAATTTGCATATTCAGATTTTCGAATTGCCTTAGTTGTTTCGCTGAGTCAAACGTTGTGCTACTTAGCACAGGAGCTTCCCAAGGAGAGAAGCTCACCCCTTCTCCGGTGGAATTCGAGTGCCACTCAAGAAGGGTTTCTTCAGTCTTCATAGATCCCACGCATTTCTAGAGCAGTTGGGATGCAATGAGGAGTTGAAACTACGCAGTAGAAGAAGTCAGTTGTTGTGCGAGAGCTGGATTGTGAAGGAAATCTTCCGGAGCAGCCATTGGAGGAGTCATTGGTGGATTTCAGGAGTGTTGGAGCAGCTTCAGTCCCTGAATGACAACTACACACAGTCCCTACTATTCTTCCTTCAAAAACTGTGTCGTTCACCCAAGGACTGCGTAGTCATTAGAGGGAAACATTCAATTGTAGTATTTTCCAGAGGTGTTTGGGGTTGAGGAGTTGGAGGACTGATTGGAGGTATATTTCAGGGGGTTTGTTGGTGTTTTGAAGTGCATAAATCTTCAGTAGCATCTATAGTAGCAGATTTCAAATTTGAAGAAGCGCCAAGCAGAGAAGGGTCCAATTTTTAAGATTGGAAGTTGGAGAAAATATTTCTGGGTTATTTTGGGTTTTAGGCAAGGATCACCTTCCCAAATTCCTAGAATTTTCTGAGCACTTTTCAGTAAGAAAATCTAGTGCCAAATTCAGCCAGCAGTTGCCAACGTTAGGGACAGCGCAATATTCAGAGCAGCTTATTACAAGCTGTTGTATCATTTTGCTATTGTTCATTTGAAGCCTGTAGCTTGCCTTGTGCAAGCCTAGGTGCACATCTTCCATCTTGTACTATACTCCAGCCATCTATATTAATAAAATTTGGTGTTCTGGGCTTATTTCTTGTATCTGTGTTGCTTAAGTAAAAAAATATGTGTTTAATTTATTGCATGTTTCTATATCACTGTAAATTTTCTATTTGGAATATTAAATTGAAAGGTGGACCAAGGACATGTCACTTCCCCTTGGGGGTTGGAAACACCTAATAATATAGTCTATTAATTACTCCTACCTAGGGAGGTAACACCATTACGAGACCAAGGCCCCAATTTTGGAAGATAAGCCTCATATGAAGTGTAACTTTTCCCATTTCTTTCAAGCTTGGTTCACTTAGATGCAATAATGATTAATGTACCTGATGGTTAAAGTTGCAGCACTGGATATTGTATGTAATTGGCAGATGGTTACATTTATAGGTTTGGGAAACTTAACTAGGGTCTAGGTCCTCTACAGAGACATATTGACACCCACAAGTGGTGCGTTGAGAGCCATGGGACTCCAAACAGATGTATTGAATCATTCATAGCCACAGGCACCTTCAACACCCACGACGTTCCTCCATTTACTTTATTATTCATGGGATGATGCACCTGGACCAGCATGCCCCCAATTGGCTTAGCAGTGACCACACATTTTTGGCAGTTGATCCAGGGCCCAAATTAGGTTAGTTATCACTTGGTGACACATGAGAAACAGTTTTGTGCCCCAAACCCACATTTGGGGGCTATAGTTCGATTTTCAGAGAGATCTAGTGGTCAACCCCTAGACCTTGATTTTTGGAGCCCTCTACACGTCTTGGCACCAGAGGAGCTCAACTCAAGCCCTAGAAGGCCTACGACAGCATGACGTCAACATTTTTGCCCCTTTGTTGGGAGATTTATGATGTTTTACATTAGCTACATGGTCGACTTGTCACCTTGATTAGGTCTTTCCCATTATTTCAATGTTGGAGGGCTTATAAGCATAATTAGACATTAGTAGCACACATATATATTATAGATCATTCATTTGTGATCTCTCATCATCATCACACTTGGAATTTCTACTCTTCAGCAATTCACACTTTTCTTTTGTGGAGAATTTGTAGTCTTAATGAACTTTGACATTTGGAGTTGACTTATCTATATTTGGAGTTATTCTATGGATGAATGGAATGGATTCTTTGCATATTATCTTGTAAGTGTAACTTGATGTTGAAAATGTATTTCTTACATGTCTAATGTATGGAATTTTGTTGATTCTAGTAATTGCAATCGTGCTCTAATTTATTGAATATTTACTCGATGGTAATCTAGATGATATATTGCATCCATTACTAATAGATAATCTATAAATAAATGTCCTTAGTGGTGAACTCTTTAGTATCTCTCCCATGAAAAATCCATCTTCCATTGCATATGTAATTGTTGGAATTTTGCTTGCTAGGGCATCGAAATTTCGACCTCCTTAGAAGCTCTCTAGCAGATATAGCACATCGGCGACTCCATACTCCCAAGGAAAAAGGGACTGGTCCATTTGGTTGGTGATCATATCTCAATTTTATGCATTTTCTTCTTCTCTTAATTTTGATCCTTTCAAGGCTAGGGTAGAGAACTAGGGCTTAACGCAAAATTCTAGGGCATCGAAATTTGCCACAAAAAACATATCATTTTAGAGGGCATCCACTCCAATTTTGTCATATATTATCTTTCCCTAAGTGTTTTCCCAAAGAGGGAAACCCTTGTTTTTCCTCCCCCAACTTAAGGACATCCTTGAAGGTTTCGTGAGCCTTGGAATAGATAATATACATTGTAAGAAACCTTTTTTCCTAGCCTTGACCTTGAGTTACTCCAACACATCAAATTTATCAAACCCTAGGTCTTGTGCCCTCATTTCTAAGCCTCTTTATAGAAAGAGAATTGCTTCCTCGTGAAGCCTTGAACCTAAATTGTGTCTTTCTTGAACAACTCCTAGTCACATCATTTCACACATTAACCCTACAATATCTATTATAAGTGATATCCCTCCTACCAAGACTCCTCCAATTGGTGAAAATCCATAAAGAGCAGGGGGTTTTGGCTATAGTGACAACAGGCCACTACTCCATTGTTGTTTTTTGGACTAGTTTACGCCTTGTAGGGTTTCACTCTCCAAGGCCTTATAGATTTTGCAACAACATTTTTCGTGCCATTGTCTAGGAAATGAAGCATGTCTTTTGTCCCTAACGACAATATAGATCATTATTTGGCGACTCCATTAGAAAAACGAACCCTAGTTCTTCATTAATCCTTAATGTCAATGCTTGCAGGATGAAGCAAGCATCTTTCAAGGCATTTCAAGTTCACCCTAGCAACTCCATATCTAAATATTATGAAAATATGCATGGCAAGAAATGTCTCACTAGAAAGGCTTATTTTATATGTTTCATGATGATGATCATGATGGAATTAGTAGCCAAGAGAATTTTGATGCCCCGCTTAATGAATCTCTTTCGAGGGCCATGAAATTGAGGAGCTGTCCGAGTGCCCTGAAAGGGGATTGTGGTTTTTCCCAAGATATCATGATTGTAGCAAACCTTCTTCTTTCCTCAATAATCGATATGTTCAGATTGTGAATGTGTATGAGTCATCTATCTCTTCATGTCATAAGGAGGATATGCTCGAGCTTGCTCTCCATCGAAATTTTTTGAGCTTGGTCGTTGGATTCTCCATGCTTTTTTTGCAAGAAAGGTGGCACAAGTTGGATCCCAATTTTCCCTCCTCATCCATGATTCTTGATACATGGTATTGATTTTCTAGTGCTAAGAGGACAAAGACAATTTTTTGATACTAATAATTAATTCTAATGATATTTTTGCCTTTCTAGATTATCATTAAGTAATTACACTTCAAAAAATTCAACTATAACTTCAATAGAACAATAGAACATTAGAGATCACAATAGAAACCACAAATATATGACAAGGTTCGGTCTTCATAATGTCTTATGTACTCTTGAATTTTGTATTTGATGAAAAAGGGAAAGAAAATTTATTATTATTATTTTTATAGCATCGGTTTCATGCTCTAGGTCAAATTGTTTTTATGTCAAGCACCTATTGTGTGCTTCTAGGGTTTTTTCATAGAGTCAAAGAAGTCAAAGAGCCATTGTCATATGTATTAGACCCTATTGGGCATTTTTGAATCAAGTCAAAGAATTTATTTTTAAGTCAAAAGTGTCAAAGATCTCCCTCCAAGACAAGTTGGTCTGTAAGAAGACAAGTCGGCCAGCAAGAGAAGAAGTCGACCTCATTAGGGCTAGACGTCCTCCTTGAAAGCATATATATATAAGAGACCATTTGACGAAAATTTTGAAGTTTTTGTGTCTGTCCTCTCCCACGTGCAAAAGAATTAGGTCATCCATTGTTGCAGCAAAACCACAAATTGGAGTCCACTAAAAGGACCGAAGTTTGAAGCTAGAAGATCAAGTTTGAAGGAAAAAAAATCTTAAGAGATAGAAGCATTCCAAGAGAAGGACCGAAAGCACTTCATTCTGCCCTAAAACCACTCACACGTGTGAAAACAAAATTACAATAGAGGCCAAAAAGTTCCAAACCTAAAGCAATGTTGGCTTTTGTAGCATCGAAGGTGTTCTAGTCTTGAAGCTTTTTGGAGAGGCTAAAACACATCAGATCTCCATAACCCAGAAATTGTTTCTAGAAATTCCACCTAGAAGTGTCTCAATTAGATTATTGGCCGATTTTTAAATATTTCATTTGTCTAAACTTAGGGAATATGGTTAATTAATCAGTGTTAATTGAGATAAGGTGAGAATTCCATAGAAACTCACACGAGTCGTCGGGGAATTAATTTGGGTCCTTGATTAACTTCTAATCTTGGTCGTTGGTGCTCCAACAGAGGATTATAAGAAGAAGTCGATGGGTAGATGGAGAACACACTTGTGAGAACCACAGAGAGTTCAATTTCCTTGGAGAGTTCGATTTTCCAAATAGCCAATAGTGCTAGGAGAGTTTGAGCTTCAGTAGGGAAGCAAAGACAGAGAGGGGCAAGGACAACGATCTAGAGGAAGTTTTCCAGATTCGGAGAGGCAACAGCAAGTGACAGAAGTGATTCACATAGAAGCAAGACAAAGACTACACAATAGCTTTAGTAGAGCAGTTCGATTTAGCTGGGGAGGAAGTCGATTCAACTTCCAGAGGCCAAGAAAGTGGGCTGGAGAGTCACTTCCAGCAGGAGAGACAGGCAAGACGACTTGCTCATACGCTGAACTCAGCCACATGTGTGAGAGGCAGCACAACGACTGCACAAAGGGCCTACGTAAGGGTTTGGACAACCAGTTTTTCTAGAGGAGCTAGCGACAAGATGGCGTGTGGAGTGTGAGAATTTCTTCTCTCTAATTATTTTCATCAGATACTTGCTGTTTGGATTGCCAGTTGGACATCCATAGATTGTACTCAGATTTCACTGTTGCATAGTAATTAAAACCCTCAAATCCTACACCGGTTTTCCCACATTGGTTTCTTTCGAGGACATTTGTCCAAAAAATAACTTTGTGAAATATTGTGTGTGTGTGCTAGTATTTTCTCAGCTTTCAGCATTATTTTTCTTTTGCGGTTTATTTGTGAAGATCATAGTGTAAATTATTTGATATTTGTCGTAGCAGATAAATTGTTAAATAGATTAACAATTAGGAAAATAATTTCCACTTGTTGTGATAGATGAAATTTTCACAAGCAGAAGCCGCAATTTTGAAGAGTCCAAAATCTGAAAATTTGGGTTCGTTTGACTAGAGTTGACTTTGTGGAAGAAAAGTTCGTCTAAAGAAGGTTGAATTGGTCTTGGAGGGGTCTTTATCTTGGGTCTAAAGGTCTTGGAAATCCCATAAGAAGAGAAGAATTTGTGTGGGTTTTCCTCTCTAGGAGAGGTTTCAGCCCTGGCTAGCAGCCTATATGTTGTGTCCTCTTGTTCTATTAATCTTCATAGTTTGGTAGTTGTTTGATGATAATAACATTATAATAATCAAGAGAAGAAGAAGCTAATTACAAGTTTAAGTAAACAAACATCTGAAGCAATAAACAAGTATCGATAAATCACCCTAATATAGCTGCCATTGATTTCTCAACAACACTAAAGAACACTTCTTTACAAGTGGAGAGGATATCTCAATTATGCCATATTCAACATTGAAACTAAGGAACACTTCTTCTTTTTTTCAGATGAGATCTAGGGTAGACATCACTGCTCATTGTGGAGGGTCTCTTACCAACTTCTTTCAGTACCTCGATGCAAGATCTCTATCTTTATAAATTATACACACCACTAAAATCATAATCTCCTTTCCATCACCTATCTCAGTGACTAGAGGCACTAAGCATCATCCCAACTTTGCAACCATGTAAATGAATGACAGCAAATTTGCAAGATAACAGCCAACACATACCTTGATTGATAGACATTGAATCTCCCCAAGGTCATGGGGCCTTACCTACTCCTTGTATGGTGATGCCCCTCAACCCAAATCAAGCAAGCAAACATCCATCTCCAAATTTTTCTCTTTAGCTTCAAATGTTGTGAGATTTTTTTGGACCAATCTTGTGCTACTCCTAGGTTTATCCAACCAAGCCACTTAGCCATAGGAACTCCCTAGACAACAATATCAAGTTTTGCATCAGCTCCTTCCTAGTAAGAGATAGTGACAAGGGCATATGAACTGCCTCCTCTACTTCTACCTTTTACACTGTCTATGATATTAAAGTAGTGTTTCCTCTCTTTCTGTGGTTTGCCTTTTTTATTCACCCCTTCTTTTCTTTTCAAAAATATCATATGTATCTTTTCATGTTTTAGCATTTGGCACTCATTTTGGAAATTCCATGGCCTGATGTCAATTAGTTATATTTACAAGTCTTATTGACTTATTCTTTGGTCATTTGTGCACATTAATAAAATTATCTAATTTATTCTATAAAATATTTCCATAAATAATAAACTAAAATTTACAGGCATACACTAAGCGTTTTTTAGCACTGAAAAAGCTGTAAAATTAGCAGAGAATGCTAGACAGTGATCTAAAATAGGCATTTTGATTTCAATATGTATGTTTTCTTTAGATGTGGGAAGTCACCATTTAGCATGTGCAAAAGAAAGATCAAAACAAGAGTCGCTTAAAATAAGGATCCCACTTCATGAAGATAAAATTAGTATGATACAATATCTTCCTTTAAATACCTGAGCCAACATGTGATCGGCCTCATCAAAAACAAGAATCTCGATGTACCTTGTACGCAAAACTTTGTTGGATATCCATTTCTTCACTGTACCTGGTGTACCTATGACAACCTGCTCATTAACTTCTGCACGTCTTGATATCGCCACATAATTCCCAATATCAGTAGGTATAGCACATATTGATCCTATGCCAATATGTTTCCCCAATTTTTTGAGAACTTCGTGATTCTGGTCCATAAAAAGGGGAAGTAATTATGAAACAAAATATGTACATGCTTTAAGCAGTTATAAGAATCTATAGATTTCTAGTATGTGGTCGGAAAGAAGCAGAATATACCTGTATTGCCAATTCTCTTGTTGGGCAGACACAAAGTGCCTGTGGTGCAGCTAACTTTGGATCAATTCGACTCAACATACCAAGAACAAAACAAGTGGTTTTCCCAGAACCATTGTGAGCCTGAGCAACCAGATTCAGATAAGGTTGGCTAAGGATCATTGGAAGCGTTATTGCCTGGATCTTGCTTGGCCTCTGAAATCCCATTTCAGTATACACACCCCTAAGTAATTCTGCAGAAAGATTTAAATCCTCAAATGTCATAGCCGAAGTATAAGGAGTGTCACCAGCAGTAACCTGCCCAACAAATCCCAATTATGGTTGATCAGAAATATGATGAATAATTGCTTCACATATAACATTTTACAGATAGCTAGATGGATTGTAATGGGCACATTATTTTAATTTTCCATTTGAATTTCTAGTCTCAAGAGTCTTTAATCACATTCAATCATCAAAATTTGAAGATAATCAAGTTGGATTGATGACCCTAGTACTAATGTTAAAACAGACTATAGCAGATGACTCCATTTGAAATGACAGAGAGATAGATGGATAGATTTTATTAAAACATCTATGAGATCAAGCAATCAATGGGATGAAATGGTTACAACTTGAGGCAACATGCTTTTTCCAAATTATAAGATGGACAATGCTTAAAAAGTGTAAATGAAATTGAAATCACATATCTATACATTTATCCATGTTAAATCTGATCCAGAAAGCTATACTCATCATTGTAGTTATTTGGAGAGAGAAAAAGAGAGAGTATACTAAACTCTATCCTTTCTTGTAAGCATTTCTTATTTTCGTATTTTGAAATCTTTCTAAATATTGTGGTATCAAGTTATAGTCTATGAATGTGTAACCCTTAATTACAGGATTTTCATAGCGGTATTCACATACTTAGCAATACGTAAGAGGATTAGAAAATTCAAGTCAATGTACTAGAGCAGATTGGACACATCGGTCAGTCTAGTATTTTAACCAAATAGCCCTAGCATGCTAAGCTTGACCAGATATATGACAGAAAGCATGGTTAGACTGATATTTATCATACCAATTTTAGCATCGGTTTGTTCATAAAACATTGTTCAAGGATTAAATCTAAATGGGATCATTGTGCTCTTATAATCACCCTCCATTTTGATAGCATTACAACTCGTTTCGCATGAGGCCTAAACTAGTAAATTTTTCACTGCACTGTGGTTTTCACTTTTTATCACCAAGGCATATTTACAAGTTGATGGCCTAGGGATTGTTCTTTCACTTGATGAGACTTTTGGTTATGTAGTCATGGATATATTGACACTTTAACTATGTTGGTGATTGCTTTCCTTTCATCCCAGTAGACTTGGTTGTGAAGCCCCTATGATCATTGGATAGTCTATGATACATGTTAATAGTAATACACGACACTATGGGAAGAACACCCTAGGGCCGATCACCTTTGGGCTAAGTTAACATTGTATTAGTATCATCATTTGAATGGCTTCATCAAGGCATAGAATGCTTGGCATACTCCCACACCTCTTTTGGATATGATTTATTACTTTAATGCGAGGGCATGAACATACTTAGAGGCCCATTTCCGAAACACCCTAGCTCTTATAAATGTTTTTCACACATGGATGCATTGTTGATGAGGTGGATCATAATCCTATGTGGAGCACCCTCCTTTGGCTCAGATGTGGAGGCATATACTCACTTATCGTCATTTTATGCATCTTTTGATGAGGTCATTCCCCTTATTGATGAATTAGTTGATGATTGTTGATTTTTTCTAGCATCGGGAGGTATTCCTGCATGTAAAATGGGCCTCCTAAACCACCCCAAGAAAATATTAAATATGAAAACTAAAATTTATTATTTCTACCCTTCATGTAGGCCCCAAAAGTCAAGTCGGCCCTGTTGACCACTAAGAGTGGCACCTAAAATTTTTTGAAGACTCCATGCACGAGGATATGTTAGACGCTTCATGTACCATCAGAGTTCAGATATCATTAGAGTTTTTTAACTCTAACTTCTTCTTCCCATCTTCTTCTATGGTGTACTAAAATTCTGCAAGCCCTACGGGGATGATGTAAAGTGATGCTAGTGTGATGAATTGAGTCACGTAATAGGCCTAGGTAACTTGGGACGTTGTCATCAAGTGACTTTACTCTAGGAGTTTTTTTTACTTGGTTAATTATTAGGTACTTTGAAGACTTGATAATTAATTGAGTTTTTTCTTCCAAGCATAACCCCAAAGCTGGAGTGTCGGTTGATGGCGAAGTCTTGGGTGAGTACTAGTGTCTAGAGTCATTGTATATTGCCATACTAGATCCCTCCTCCTCATTTAGAGGGAGGATTTTTCTTGGGTGGATTGAACTGCATTTTTATTTTCTAGTTTTCTCACTTAGTTCATTTACATGCTTTTTTGGTTTATTAATATAACTCACATAGCACCCACATTAAATTTCATTTTTAGCTAGCTTTATATTTCTCAATTATTTGTATATTGCAATCTCTTACATATCATGCACAATCTTTGAGCTAGCAAATACTATAAGTTTTATGTGGCAAGTTTAACTCATTTAACTAGCCTTTTGTTTCTTTGGAATACATTGCCTCATTATATGCTTACTTGTTGCTTTGATCATGCATCATACATTTTAAGTACTTTAATTTGAAACAACTTGCAATCTAGCAATCATTTTGCTCACTAACAAGCAAGCATTTTACTCTTGGTTATTGATTTTTGTAGCATCAAAAAGTGCTCTTAAGTCTCAAATTTGGTGTGGAGGCTTAGACACTTGTATTCCAAAGATCCCAGAAAGCGTTTGTGGAAATTCCACTCGGATTTTGTTTTATTTGAAAAATTAATTATTTTAATGGGGACCCTAAGTCTAAACTTATGGAAATTAAATAATTAAAGGGTATTAAATAAAACAAAGTGTGAACCTTCTAGAGGACATGGATCAAGTCATGTTATGATCTTAGCCATTGATTAGACATCTAATCTGGGCCCTGTTATGCTTACTTGTTGCTTTGATCATGCATCATACATTTTAAGTACTTTAATTTGAAACAACTTGCAACCAAGCAATCATTTTGCTCACTAACAAGGAAGCATTTTACTCTTGGTTGTTGATTTTTGTCGCATCAGAAAGTGCTCTAAGTCTCAAATTTGGTGTGTTGTGGAGGCTTAGACACTTGTATTCCAAAGAACCCAGAAAGCATTTGTGGAAATTCCACTCGGACTTTGTTTTATTTGAAAAATTAATTATTTTAATGGGCACCCTAAGTCTAAACTTGGGGAAATTCAATAATTGAAGGGTATTAAATAAAACAGAGTGTGAATCTTCCAGAGGACATGGATCAAGTCATGTTATGATCTTAGCCGTTGATTAGACATCTAATCTGGGCCAAAGGCTTGAGGGTCATTTGGAAAACACACCAAGACACTGAATTGATCTAAGATCAAAATTTCTGGGGCATGGTTTGTTGAGAAATTCGAGCTAGAGATCTAAGCAGTGAGAGGCAGAGATAACATTCAGAGAGGAAGAGATTTTCTGAGCCGGTGGAGCATCAATCGGAGAGAGGCAGAAGAGATCTAGCCAAAGTCAACGTTGAAGGAAGAGGGTTGACACAGTAACTGCGTAGGCTCACGCATAGGCAGCACAGAGGCAGAGGAAGGGTTTTCGTAATTTTGGTGGTGGACTAGTTTTGGAGGCTGAGATTCAGAAAGTGGCACCAAGAGGCTGTTCCTCAGGATCCAAGGAGGCAAAACGACTTAGCTAGGGCTGAACGTTGAGCCTGGAAGGGGGTGACACAGAGGCTGCAAGTTGCAGCGCTGGGACTGCGCAGAGCCTCCCCAGGGCAGGTTTTTCTTCATCTGGATCAGCCAGCAACTCAGTGATTGAGTGAGGTAAATCCTCACAAATTCTTTTGCCAATATTTATCTCTATAACTGAATCACCCTACGGGTATTCAGAGATGTGTTCAGACATTGTTGTTGCTTAATAATAAAACCCTCAGATCTTGCACCGGTTTTCCCGCATTGGGTTTTTCTGGGGACTTAGTCTAAAATAAAAGTGTCATGTGTGTGACGGATTTCCTTGTTCAGTTTCCTTGTTTCAGAATCATATTTATTGTAGTGTACGTTGCTTCAGTGATTGCTTTAGTATTTCATGAATGTATTCAGAAATAATTGTGTAAAGTGAATTACATAATAGATGAAGTAATTTGGATGGTTGCAGTAGGACTCACTAGATCTATTTAGATCTAGGAATTTTCACATTGGCTACATTTCAATTGATACATGTTTCATTGTCAATTTGTGCTTAAGTATATTGTTCATTGGTACATCCTGTGTTAAGCATTTATTTGGAGAAAACATGCAAATCTTGGTCACTTATGAAGCTTATGTTTACATGACATTTACTATTACAAGTTTGTGAGTAATATTTGAATTCATTCATGCAATATTATTTTGAGCAATTCATCCATTTACTTTGAGGCATTTGTATCAATACTTTCCTTTGCAAGCACTCAAAACATACAAACATATGGGCATTTTAGTTTTAGATCTTGCATACTTAAAATGTACCTCCTAGCATAAGCTTGGTTGAATAGAAATAATAGGGCCAAGATTCTCCTTAAAAGTTCTTCCAATTGGTATGGTGTATGGTAAAGTGTGTGACCCTGTAGTTATGAAGGTGTCTTTGTCCCCTTGTAGGAACGAAGGCACAAACTGCTTGTAAGGATTAGGGGAAGGGTATCGTTAACGAAAACAAGTGCTTCCTCAACCCCTGTTCCTTGCATTCGCCCCAATATTTACCCTTTGGTAAGAGTTTGAAGGGAGAATATCTCACCTAGAATAGGCATTTAGTTCAAAAATTTACCAAGATAATTGCATCTCACCTTAGCTAAGTGCATATCATTCTAACTCATTTATTTTAAAATCATTTTTCCAAATTTACTTGCAAGTTTATCTCATATACTTGTTGTGGTGAACAACCTCACTATCAATTGAAGTTATCATTTTTGTTGTTAAAGTATCTCATTTATTAAGTCCAACATTTTTCTTTTGCAAATAGAGCTTCAGTTCATTTAATTTCATTTACAAGTCATCGTCCTTTAATTTGTTACTGTACATGCTTATGATCATGAATGATAGCATCTTTATTTGAGCATCTCTTTAAATTGCACATTTTTATCTCGTAATTGATATTTTTTCATCTAACATTGATTCGTTTTGCAAGACTACTTGTTATCTAATTTTGAGTATTTACATTTGAGCAAGTCTTTACTATCTCTTGAAACAATCATTAAGGCACTGGTCTACATGTTTATCTTTTGAATGATGTGTTGATTATCATTGAAAATATCATTAATTTTCTCAATCCATTCACTAAGCTTGCTCATCATTTTGAAGTAGTCCCATCAACTTAAGATCTCCTGGAAACTCACATCACTCATCTAACTTTTCATTAAGGACCACCCTGTTGATTTTTGTAGCACTGGATGTGCTCTAGCCTCAAGAATTTGCAAGGAGGTTAGGACACATGCATTCTCCAAGACCCGGAAATCGTTTTAGGAAATTCCACCCGAAAAAGGTTTAATTAAAATAATTAATTATTTTTAATGGATCCCTAAATCTAAACTTAGGAAATTAAAATAATTAAAGGGTATTAATTAAACTTGGTGTGAATCTTCTAAGAGGGAGTGTTTATTTTTGTAGCATCGGATGTGCTCTAGCCTCAAGAATTTGCAGGGAGGCTAGGACACATGCATTCTCCAAGACCTAGAAATCGTTTTGGGAAATTCCGCCAGAGAAGATTTAATTAAAATAATTGATTATTTTTGAAGTCTAAACTTGGGCAATTAAAATAATTAAAGGGTATTAATTAAACTCGGTGTGAATCTTCTGGAAAAATACGGAGATCGAGTCAAGATGATCTGAGGAATTGATTAGGATCTAATCTGGGCCGTTGAATCTTCAACCAGAAGATTATAAGAAGGAGCTCGATGGGCACTTGGAGAACACATCGAGAGAGAGATCTAGATATCAATTTCTCAAGGGAGAAGTGAAATAGTTGTCAGAGGAAGATCAAATTGATCTCTTGCAGTGAGGGGCATGGATAGTTGGCCGGATCAAGTACTCCTAATCCACTGAATACATTGCAAAGGAAGCATAGAGAGGTAAAGAAGAGGCAGCATAGAGCCTCAGAGGGAGTCCAAATCTTTGCTGAGGAACAGTTGAGATCTAGTACTGGGAACCGGGGTGTGATACCAAGAGGTCAGATGATCGAGTTTCCAGCAAGCAAAAGATTAATCGGGAGGTGTGATGCAGTCCCAACAGTAGTGACGCAGTAACTGCGTAAGTGTGGCTCAGTGTTGCGTAGAGACCACGCAAAGGGCTCATCTCCAGTCATATCAGTACCGGATCTTCCCGTACCAATGTGAGGTTATCTCACTGACTTTTTTCAAGTTGATTCTCTGTATCAGATGTGAAAATTTGGTGACCCAAATCCCTACTGCAACAATCTAATATTACTTCTCCTACTTGTTAATTCCATGCAAGTTATTTACTGTGTTACACTGTAAACATCGAAGTAAATACAACTGCAGCCTTCACTAATTAAATTATATGCGAAAACAAGAACTGAGCAAGAAGAAATAAACACAAATATGACACTGTTGTTTTTGGAAAATGTCCCCAGAAAAACCAAATACAGGAAAACCAGTGTAGCATCTGAGGGTTTATATATTAAGAAGTAGTTTCTAAATACAATCTAAGATGCCCAAAACTGGCTATCCGACAGAGGATCTAACTGGCAGAAAAATAATGAGAAAATCCTCACACTGTTACTGGAAATCCGACACTAATCCAGCCAATGAATGGCTAGCCCCACGCTGCCTCTACGCAGTCAATACGTAGGCCCTGTATCATAGCTTCGAGGGACTGCTTCACTCACTTAGTTGATCGATCTGCCAACTGGGATCTCAAATCTTCGGCCTTCCAATCTCACACCTCGGCACCCTGCTCTGGATCTGAATTGCTCCTTAACAAATCTGTGAATCTTCTTAGAGGCTCTACACTGCCACAGCTCTACACTGCCCAGTTTGACACTGCGCAGCCTCTCTGAACTGATATCTGCCTCCTCTGTAATGTATCCCCGGATCAAGAAACTCCAACCAAAAAACTATCCCTGCCCCTCACTACAAGAAATCTCCTCAATGATCTCTTCAGCAATTGCTGCGCTGCTCACTTGAGAAATCGATCTCTTGATCTCACTCAATGTGTTTTCTAAATGCCCATCAAGCCTCTTCTTATAATCTTCACATTGATGAATCAACGACCAAGATTCAAATATAATCAAGGGCTAAGATATACTTGACTTGATCCTTGCCTTTTTCTAGAAGATTCACACACAGTCTAATTAATTCACTTTAATTATTTTAATTCCCTAAGTTTAAACTTAGGCATCCATTAAAAATAATT
Organism: Pinus albicaulis; assembly: GCA_034641835.2. NCBI lineage: Eukaryota > Viridiplantae > Streptophyta > Pinopsida > Pinales > Pinaceae > Pinus > Pinus albicaulis. Next base: position 443,640,299 of record CM076569.1, read on the forward strand.
AATTATTTTAATTAAACCTCCTCGGGGTGGAATTTTCCAAAACAATTTGTGGATATTGTTAGCACTCCGAAGGCTGAAAAGGAGACTGACAAAGGTAACCACATACCACTTTCACCTAGTAGCTAGCCCTACCAGGTAGAGAGGGCTCTCTCTATGATATCACAGTCAAGGATTGACTGTGATATGAATGATATTAGGCTAGATATGATAAGCTCAGGTAGGTTTTGAGTGTTTTAGGGTTTGATGTTGGATCAGGGATGAAACCAAGTAGCTAGGTCTGAGTATCAAAGGGCTTACAGCTGCAAAGATATAAAGGAGCGAGGTAGTAGTGGGTCTATGATGGATTTAGGGTTTTGTAGGTATGATGGAGGGTCTGAAGAAGTAAAGGGATTTAATGAGCATGTTCAATCATGAATTCATTAAACTGGAAGCATGAAACACAAAATGACATTTCCACATAAACAGAGCTAAATTAATAGAATTGTCTATGAACTGTAAGGAAAGCCACTGAAGATACAAGATATGGAAAGAGGAGCTATAAATCATTCATCAAAGACTATAACAGAGAAAATACATGATCATAAACTCACTGCACATGAATTCCTAGATAATAGCTGCAACTGCATCCCTTGATTTCTGATTATGAAAGTGAAAGTACAAGCTACAAGAGTTACAATCCTCTGATATCCAACCAGTCAAATGACTCTAGAAATGATAGATATAGACCAAAACAACATCTCCCCTCTCTCAGGGGTCACATCCATCAGTTGTGGAGTTGATTACATGATATGCTCAACAAAACCCTAATGTCTAGGGAGGTTAACCAATTCACCTCATCATAGGAAACTAGATACATTTGACCAAAAATTACATCAACAAGCATGTATCTACCCTATTTCACTATTTACTAGCTCAATTACACTTCATGACATCACAAAATCATCATCATTCATCAATTACACATGTAAAAAGTCAAACTAGGTCAAACTACCTGTGAAAAATGCATACTGGAGAAAACACAACAAATTCTAGAGAAAGCGCAGCGTGCCTGGCGAAAGCACAACGTGCTCGGGAAAAAGGCAATTTGAAGGCCTTCCAAGTGTCCAAATGTTGAAATGAAAATTGCTATGGATAGCCCTGGATGTCTGCTACATGATAGGATGTTCAAGCACTCAAAAAGGTGTCTTCTAGCCCTCCAAATTTTCATTCTCCCAAGAGTACTCAAAAAGCGTAGCGTGGCCTCCAAAAAGTGGGCAAAATGTCATTTTTTGCTAGTTTTTGGGCATTTTAACCCTCCAAAAGTGGTTGACATGGCTCCACCGCTGACTAGGATTGAAGTATACATTAAGAGGAATCCACCAATGCTAAGAATGCATCCATTGGACCTCCCCAACAAAAGCGCAGCGCGGTCCACGCTGTGTTTTTGCCAGTGTGACTAGTTTTCAAAATTGCCAATTTTGACCAAAAACTCATAAACCAAAATTTGCCCCAAAAGTCTTCAAAATTGGTCCAAAGATACCTGACAAGATATCTTATGCTACTAAGGAAGTATCAGCAAGTAGCTCCAAGTTACCCTTCTCCTTTTGACTAATTAGGGTTTCCTTCAGTTTGATTTTGACTTTATAAATTTGATTCTTTATGTAGTAGTGGTCAGCCATGCGTTTTTGTAACTTGTCGTCTTTGTTGGCCTTTTCAAGGAGCTTCTCCAAGTGAATATTGACTTTATCAAGCCAAAACTCCCTATTTTCATCAATTTCCATGGCTATCCTTTCTTCAAATGTCAACTCTTCATCTGGTGGATTTTGCGCTCTTTCTTTCTAAAGTGCCTTTCGAAGACCCATGGTCCTTGGCCTCTTCCTTGCCACCTACTTTTCATGCTTATCTAAATCTTCACTGTCAACCACTGCTTTGCCTTTCACATCTTGCATACTAGCTTGAAATTGATTCTTCTCTAAAGACAATTGTTTTATCTTCAACTGATTGTTCTCTTGCTCTAAGAAGGAAATTATGAAATTAGCCCTTGCTAAATTGTCTGTGAGTTCTTTGATCTGAGCATCTTTGTCCTTGATGATCTGCTCTAGGTTTTCATGCTCTTCACTGGCCTCCAAGTCTACTATGTCAATGTCATGATGGATGATCTCCTCATCATGCAAATATGTCTCATGTTGTAAAGGTAATCCCTATTCTCCTGATGTGGGCTTGGCCCCTTCATCAATCTAAGGAGCAAACACAAGCCTTATGCCTCTCTGGTATGTCTGAGTGACCTCAATCTTCCTCCTCACTGAAACTGTGTTAGGTGATCCAACCTCGACATGTCTAGGTGGTGTTGATGGTGAACTAGGGCTAGTAGGTTGGCTATTAAAAGACAAAAAGACATATGATTGCATGAAAGTTTCCCAAGTGATGCTCTTCTTTTCAAGCTGGTGTAAAACAATGATTTTGATCAGAGCATGGTGGAAGAGGCTGAGTTCAAGACCACTCTGCTTATGCTGAACTTTTTCTGCCATCTTTGCCAAACTTCTGTAGAGGTAATAGGGTAAATTGAGTGGCTTTACCCCTGTGAAATGCATGAGAAGTTTGACATGATACTCGTAGAGTCTAGAAAATCTTCCCTCACAAGTGAAGTACTTCATGATGATCTTCATCAGTGGTGTATACTTCTCAAGGAAGTACCCAACAGGAAAAATCTTCTTCATGTGTTGTCGATAGTGTCTTCTGAGATAGGTCTTGTAGTTTTGAATGTTTAGGTCTTGGTTTTTGAACCATTTCTCACCATGATTGGATATCCCTATGGCCTCAGCTACTATATCAGCTGATATAGCGAAAGTAACCCCTGCAATCATGACCTTGTCCTTTTTGAGCTGAGTGGCAAACAATTTAGTCAATGTGGCATGGTATTTGACTCTCTCAACTTGCTCACAAAAAGGAAGACATCCTACCCTTTGAAAACACTGCTTGGATAATGGTGAAGACATCACTTCATGAGTGTTTAAGGGCTCATATCTTAACAGTTTGCCTCCCTTATTGTAAGGCGTCTACTCCTCCATTTGATTGCTTGCAACGGGGAAAACCCTAATGGGACAAAACAGGGGAAGGAAGTGAAGGGATAGGATGAAGGGGTTAGGAAAGGAAGTGAAGGGATAGGATGAAGGGGTTAAGGAAGGGAGATGAGAGTAGGAAACTTTAGGTAGGTGGACAGGGGTCTTAGGAAACTTTAGGAAGTGGAATGGAGTGAAATGGGAATGGGAATTGAGCTAGGGAATTTTTACACAATCCAAGCTAGGAAAACTGTCAAAAATTGTAGTATTAGGCTAGGGTTTAGGGTTTGGGGCTTAGGAAATGGGAATGAAGGGGTGTGAAGGCTATGGGAGATGGTTTTGGATGTGAGGGACGGTAACAAGTCTAGGGGAGAGTTTGTTTATCTTGCAAATTTTGAAAAGATGGGCCAGCCACTAAAACGCAGCGTAGGGGCCAATGGAGGGTTTACACTCTAAAACTATGAAATTGAGCTACAAGGAGGGGTTACTAAGGTGTAACTTACTTATGCAATGATGCTAGACACCTTGATAGCCTTCAGAAACCTTTAGGAACTTATTTGATGCCTCTGAGAGAGAAAACGCAACGTGTAGAAGAAAGCGCAGCGTGTAGCTTAGAAAACGCAACGTGGCTGCTTTGGCATCAAATTTTGGATTGTCTTTGACTTGAATTTGCTAAGATTGCCTTGACAGGTGAGAGAGAACTCTTCTTCAATGAGGTGAATGAGAAAATGAGAGCTTGAATTGGTCTTTTATAGCTTGTGATGGTCACTTTTCTTCATAGTAGAGGGATGTCCCACTACATGTCCTTTCATTTTGCTTTGAAAACTTATAGCTTTGAAACTTTCTTATGCAGCTTTGGAATTTGAAACTTATTACATAATATGAAACATAAATTACATTTTGAAACCAAATTCATAGAACAAATTTACCTATTACCACTCCTCATTTGTCGGATTTATGCATGGAATGACGGATTTTGGATGACTGAAACCCTAATGACCTAATGGTGACACTGATATGAATGAAAACAATGATGAAATGGCTGAATTGAATATGAAGACCTTGTAATGATGGTACACTCAACTAAGTGATGACAAAGACCGGCATGTAAAATTTTTGAAAGGAGTGGAAATAGCCCTAGACACACTAACCAGTGACCAAATTTTTATTTGAAAACCTGAAATGAAAAAAATTTGACTTTGAGAACCTAACAAGACATTATAAGAGCATATTTGATCACTGGTGACAAGCTTAACAAACTGACACTAACAAGTATTTTAGAATACATGTGTCCTAGCCTCCCTACAAAATCTTGAGGCTAGAGCACATCCGATGCTAGCAATGTGCTCTAGCAATGCATCCAACTGAAACACTGCTCTGACTTCTACAAAATCATAGATGCGTTGCTGATGTTTGGCTATTGCTGCCCATCAACCACTGTGTAGCGCTGTCTGTGTTGCATCTGTGTCGCTGCTGACCCTACATACTGCTGCCACTGCACTGCAACTTTATTGTTGCTGCCACTACAACATCTACAACAGAAAAACATCCAAAATACTGAACCAACTGTGTTTAGTATGATGCATCAGTAACTGGAGATCTGACCGCTGCTAGTCTCTACGCTGACCCTTTGAAGCCTCTGCGTTGTCGCTGACACTGCTACCAACTCTTCTCTCCGCTACTTAGTCTCTGGCGCTCCTAACCACTGCAACTGTCACTCTGACACTCCTTTGCACCAACTGACATTGGTACATCCTGCTACTTCTGATTTGGGCTCCTGTAGCAAGGTGATGATCCAAGAAGTGGACTCCTCAAGAATCCTTCCCATCTTTTAGCTCTCAGAGGCTATAACTCTAGATCACCCCACCTTTCCCCTAGAGATAGCTAGGCAATCATGGAAAATTCCTCCTCGATCTCCGTGGTAGCAGCCTGCTGATCTTGATCCTTCTCTTTGTCATTCCGAAGAGGACATTGAGAGTTGAAGTGGCCCATCTCACCACATCGGAAGCACTTGATCTTTGAAAGATCCTTCTTTCTCTTGTGCTGCTCCTGCTGCCCCTTTGATGCGAGGGCTGCATTTTCTTCTTCCTTCACTTCTGCTTTCAATGTGCTACGGTTGCTGCCATCAAGCTTACTCTTGACCAAATCTCGCCTCGTCTCCTCTTGTTGAAGAGAAGCCCACATCCCCTCCCAATCTGCCAACTTTTCTCTGCTTAGGATACTCTAGACAAAGACTTGACACTCTTCGAAGATGTTGTTCAGGGCTAGTCTCACCATCTCTATAGCCTGAGGCCCTGACCCTACAGTTGCCAGCTAATCTCGGATTTCATAAAGCTTCGTGAGGAAAGGATCAATGCGCTCCCCCTTCTGCATCCTCGTGGATCTCATCCTTTCCTCCAAGAACATCTTCCGCTGCTTGGAAGATCCTTGATATAACGTAGCCAAGGCACCCCACATTTATTTACCTGTCTCTTTCCCTGTTATGTGACACACAACATGATCCCTCACTCCATCGAAAATTAACCGCTTGGCCTTCACCATATCTTTCTTGTAGGCTTTCTATAGATCCACATCCACAGGGATAGCTACCACACCCTCGATGAAAGCCTTAAGATCATGCTCATCTAAAAGACAAGTGATCCTTGCCTGCTAGATCACATAGTTGCACGCTCCGTCCCACTAATCTTGATCTCTCAGTCCATTAGTTGCCATCTCTGCCAACAAAAAGTCGAACTGCTCCCTCTCTCCTCTGCACAGCTGCTAGGCTGGCCTACGCACTCCCTGCTGGAGTAAATAGATCTACTCCTCACTACTTGTAATATTCCCTTTTTTGGTGTCACCTATGATAGGGCTAGGATGGACTTGTAGAGTTAGGAGCAGACAGGTCACAGGTACAGGTTGGTGTCATCAACGAGCCCAGGGGCTTTTTGGAGGAGTTTTGAAGAGTTTCTATGTGGTCGGGTGGCATTCCATCGTTCGATCAACTTGCCTTTCCTACCAGTGCATTCCCACAACTTTCGGAAAATTGAGTTATTTTTGGGCTTAACTCAGTTAATTACGTTCAACGTGGCATTCCGAGAGAAATACATGATAGAACACCTTAGTGTAATATCTCATTGGAACCGGGACGAGGATGGACTTGCAGAGTTAGGAGCAAACAGGTCATAGGTACAAGTTGGTGTCATCAGCGGGCCCAAGGGCTTTTTGGAGGAGTTTTGAGGAGTTTCTATGTGGTCGGGTGGCATTCGCTTTATATATTCCATCATCCGAGCAACTTGCCTTTCGTTCCGGTGCATTCCAACAACTTTCGGAAAATTGAGTTATTTTTGAGCTTAACTCAGTTAATTACGTTCAACGTGGCATTGCGGGAGGAATACATGATAGAACACCTTAGTGTAATATCTCATTGGAATTGGGACGAGGATACCTACATGATGGGATGGTTGGACAAGATTTTCAGTGACCGGAGGAGAAGAGCTAGCCGATTTACTCTTTTGTGCATTAAAAAAGAATATTTTAATAAGTGGTAAAAGTGCTCCATGAATAAAATAATAATAAAATAAGGCTCTAGAAGGATCCAAGAGATCTATAAAAGAAAAGGTGGAGGCCATTGAGGGATATCTTTGGATTAGATCATTTTCTTATGTGAGAGGTTTGAGGTGTGGTTCTCTACTTCATTGGTAGCCCCAAGATAGAAACCCTCGGCTGATTGGTGAGTGTTGGACGGAAACCCAACTCTCTTTGAGGAGACTTGATTGAAAATTCAGAAGTTTCGCAGAGCTTCAGAGATATTGGAGTGAGAATCATTCAGATCTTCAACGAGTGCTTCAGTGGACTCAGTGGTAGCTGTTGCCGAAGGGAGAGTGCAGCAATTCAGTTTTGGAGGCCAACACAATGCAGCAGTTCATATCGATGGCCAATGCTCCATCTCAGCTCTTTTTGGGTCAGATGTATTTGTAACCCCAGTTATTATCTATAATAAAAATGCTGAGATTCTTCCTATTCGATGTGTTGATAGATTGCAGTGCTTATGTGTTTTATTTTACATGGCAATCTTCTGTTTATTAATTTAGTAATTTTATGGTAAAATTTTGGGTTAGTGTGATTTGCAAAAATTAGTAAAATATCCCATTTGGGGATATTACAGTGGTATCAGAGCTTCAATCTTGGATCAGCCTGCAGGTTTCCAATTTTCAGTTGCAGCTATTATGGTTCGGGATTATTCCCAGAAAAAATTGTGTTGGCCATTCCATACGAATTTTATTATGAAAATCGTAGATGGATTCAAAAAACGACAAATTTGGCCAAAATTCTAGAATTAAGGGCCAACATAGCTGTGCAACAGATTATCTTGGAGGCCAACTTTCATCTCAGCTATTTTGGTTAGAAGGGCCTGCGCAGTCATTGGAGGAGGCTCATTTGTGGGAGCTTCATTGGTGGGATTTTAGAGTTGGGGTGTTGGGAGATTGATAGGAGAGCAATTTGAGGAGGTTGGCTGGGATTTTGGATAGCAGTGATTGACAGTAGCAGCTGTAGTGCCAGAAAACAAAATTGGAAGAGGGCCAAACTACAAAGGGTCATATTTTGAAGGTTGGAATTAGAGGAAACCCTTTCTGGGTTTTTCTGGGTTTTTGGCAAGGATCACCTTTCCAAATTATTAGAATTTTCAGAGTAGTTTTCAGTGGGTAATTCAGAGGCCGAAGTCATGCAACACTGTAGTCTTCAAGCAACAATGCGGTTTTTGGAGGAACTTGCTATTGGGGTCAATCGTGATTTGGAAAAACCATTTTTGGGTTTTGTGAAAGGAGTTTGTGGTAAAAATTTCAGAATTTTGCGGGCAATATTCGGGTCTGAAATTGTCGTTCTTATAGCACGGCGAATAGCTGGCTTATCTGGGATTTCACACTATTTGAACATTTTTGGTCAATCATACCTAGCCCAAAACATTTCTGGGTTTTGTCAGCCATGGGTCAAGGAGTTGGCTCCTAATTTTGTAGAATTTTTGGGGGAGTTTTTGTGCCCCAAACATACAAAATTATTTGGCAGCTTAGTGGGGAAGGAGTAAAATTAAATTTTGGGTCCCGGGTGACCTTTCATATTTGTCAAAATAATTTCTGGGTTTTTATGGGTTTGTGGTGGAGAGCCCAAGATTAATTTGGCAGAATTTTTTGAGCACTTTTGGAGGCTCAAACAAGGGTTCCTTCCACCGAGCAGTTGCAAAATTTCCAGAGTCAACGCAGAGCTTGAGGAGAGATCATTTCCTTGCATCAGAAATTCCTACTGTTTGTATGTGCGGTGTTGCTAGTGCCTGGAGGTAGTTAGTAAGCAGAAATAGAGGTTGTTGTTGAGCAGGGGTTCATAAATAGTTTGAGAAAAATAAAAACAGATGTTGGTTCCTTGAACCACCATGTATCAAAAGACCAGAAAAAAAAAACCAAACAGCAGAACCTTTTCAAGTGGACTTCATGCCATCCTTCAAAAAGAACAGCCAAAATATTTGCAGGGAGAATTGGGGATTGGTCACAAAATTCTTGCACTTGGAACAGATTTCAAACACATGAAGGTGACATGGAGAGTTATGTCCAAACTCGATGAGCTTAATGAACTTTAGTCCAAAATAAGCCAAGAAGAAGGGAAGAAATTGATTTGGGTTCTAAAACATGCTATGCTTGCTCTTATACAACCCAAATTCTTGGAGGAACCGTGTGAGGGGGTCAAACTTCCAGTTGCATCATGCCTCAATAACATCATGAAGTTGACCGCACCTATAGCTCCATACAATGATGATGTTATGAGGAGCATTATGAGATCGATAGTAGAGACTTTTCAGGATTTGGACAACAGCATAGGGTCTACCTTCAGGAAGAAGCTTGAGATTTTAGGGAGTATGGCCACATTCGATACGTATGTCATCATGTTTGACCTTGAGTGTGATGATTTGATTCTGTAGATGTTCCAATGCTTCTTCAGCATTAGGAGACATCATCCTGACACTGTCATAGCACACATGCAGTCCATCCTGTCGTCATGTATGCGAGACCGTGAGACCATTTGCGGAGAGTTGCAGACCAAGTTGTTGAGCATTTGGAGGAGAGAGCAGTTGGTCTCACCAGCTGGTTATGAGCTAGCCCAAGCGCTGGTTGAGCAGAATATCGGCCTATTCAGGAGACAGTTGACCAAGGAGGAGCTGCTCCAGTTTGGAGGATCAGGCAGCAGAAATGAGCCGAGGATGAAGGGACTTTGCTTCATCTGCAAAGAACCTTGGGGGCCCAATCACTCATGCTTGAGTGATGTAGATGATGTGGCAGAGGCAGAATAGAAGGGCATTCCTTCTATATGCCAAGATGAGGACTCTTCTTCAGGTAAGTCCACGGGATTAGATGAGGATGCTTCCGAGGAGCAAGAGCAGTCATGCAAAGATGATGACACTAGGTTGGAGCTGTATTCCAGTGTGCATGGTGAGCAGTCAGGGGACTCTACGAAAGATACTCAGAGTGATGAATCACTCGTGACGATTCATCCAGAGCAGCATATGATGGAGCAAGAGTCAGCAGAGGAGGATACTATGCACATCATGCATGATAGTCCTTTGGGGGAGAGCCAAATGGAGGCTCACATTGAGTCTATGATGGATATGCGGCTAACTTTGGGGTCAGCCATTGAGGAGGGGCAGTCAGATGCACAAACACCAAGTACGGTGACAGCAATTGCAGATCCATATCCTCTGGAGATGTTGGAGGTTGATGGGATAGTTCTCCAGGGGGCTAGTGGACAACAGGAGCGTTACATTCCCAATCAAGAGAGGGGGGCGCTATTGGAGATGGTGGAGCATCCATTTTTGGGCCGACACACTGATGAGGTGCAGATAGATGCACATGCACTCAGCATAGCTGCAGTACTTTCAGGGAGTAGCACTCTCCAGGAGTACATCGATGTGGCTTGCAGCATATCTTGGCCACTTTGGCCCATTATAGAGGGAGGGGTTTTCTTCTACAAGCAGATCTCGTCAGCAGACGGGACAGAGTAGCTTAAGTTGATTACGAACTGGCAACAGCACCCCAAGCATGTTCCGTATACAGTTGTCACTTCATTGGATTCTTCTTCCAGGATAGATTGGCAGGAGATCATGAGTTGGTAACCCTCTTGATGGTACGATCTTCTTCGTAGGGAGCACAACGGAGCAGGGGCTTTTAGACATTGCATATGATACAGATTCCAGTTGGTAGTGGGGCACAAATCGACGTTTCTTCAGCATTCCATCCAGGTTTCAAGAGAGCAGGATCAACATTGGATTGAGTCAGGGGTTGGATTGGAGAGAGGTGATGAGTTGGTACACAGTTGGTGGGGCAGCTTATACAGTTAGAGGTACAACACAACAAGAGCCAGGGAGCATTGATGCTTGTTGGCAGACTTCACTTCATGGGGCCTCAGTTATAGCCAAAGGCAATGCGCAGTCCGAGCCATACGACTTGGGCAATGATTGGCCATGGTGGCATTGGGATCCGTGAGGATTGTTTGTTGAGAGGTACAGTGAGAGATCAGTTTGCAGTCCCAGCATTGAGGGGTCTATTCCGAGTGGCTTGACAAAGGTGCATAGCAGCACCCAGGGGTTTGAATGGGATCCAGGCATTGGGTCCCAATTGCATAGGGTCAACAGGGTGGCCCACATATTTGGATTGCTCGAGGGCAAACAATCTTGGGGCGGAAGGTCTGTAATATTCCCTTTTATGGTGTCACCTATGACAGGGCTAGGATGGACTTGCAGATTTAGGAGCAGATAGGTCACAGGTACAGGTTGGTGTCATCAGCAGGCCCAGGGACTTTTTGGAGGAGTTTTGAGGAGTTTCTATGTGGTCGGGTGGCATTCGCTTGATATATTCCATAATCCGAGCAGCTTGCCTTTTGTTCTGGTGCATTCCAACAACTTTTGGAAAATTGAGTTATTTTTGGGCTTAACTCAGTTAATTACGCTCAAGGTGGCATTCCAGGAGATATACATGATAGAACACCTTAGTGTAATAGCTCATTGGAACTGGGACGAGGATACCTACATGATGGAACGATTAGACAAGAGTTTCAGTGACCGGAGGAGACGTGCTAGCCGATTTACTCCTTTTTGCATTAAAAATGAATATTTTAATAAGAGGGAAAAGTGTTCCATGAATAAAATAATAATAAAATAAGGCTCTAGAAGGATCCAAGGGATCTATAAAAGAAAGGGTGGAGGCCATTGAGGGATATCTTTGGATTAGATCATTTTCCTATGTGAGAGGTTTGAGACGTAGTTTTCTACTTCATTGGTAGCCCCAGGACGGAAACCCTCGGGTGATTGGTGAGTGTTGGACGGAAACCCAACTCTCTTTGAGGAGACTTCATTTAGAAGTTTCGCAGAGCTTTAGAGATATTGGAGTGAGGATCATTCAGATCTTCAACGGGTGCTTCAGTGGATTCAGTGGTCGCTGTTGCCAGAGGGAGAGTGCAGCAATTCAGTTTTGGAGGCCAATACAGTGCAGCAGTTCCATCTCAACTCTTTTTGGATCAGATGTATTTGTAACCCCATTTATTATCTATAATAAAAATGCTAAGATTCTTCCTATTCGATGTGTTGATAGATTGCAGTGCTTATGTGTTTTATTTTACATGGCAATCTTTTGTTTATTAATTTAGTAATTTTATGGGTAAACGCTGAGTTAGTGTGATTTCTGCAAAAATTAGTAAAATATCCCATTTGGGGATATTACAGTGGTATCAGAGCTTCAATCTTCGATCAGCCTGCGGGTTTCCAGTTTTCAATTGCAGCTATTATGGTTCGGGATTATTCCCATAAAAAATTGTGTTGGCCATTCTATACGAATTTTATTATGAAAACTGTAGATGGATTCGAAAAACGACAAATTTAGCAAAACTTCTAGAGTTGAGGGCGAACATAGCTGTGCAACAGATTATCTTGGAGGCCAACTTTCATCTCAGCTATTTTGGTTACAAGGGCCTACGCAGTCATTGGAGGAGGCTCATTTGCGGGAGCTTCATTGGTGGGATTTTAGAGCTGTGGTGTTGGGAGATTGATAGGAGAGCCATTTGAGGAGGTTGGTTGGGATTTTGGAGAGCAGTGATTGACAGTAGCAACTACAGTGCCAGAAAACGAAATTGGAAGAGGGCCAGACGACAAAGGGTCATATTTTGAAGGTTGGAATTAGAGGAAATCCTTTCTAGGTTTTTTTGCGTTTTGGGCAAGGATCACCTTTCCAAATTCCTAGAATTTTCTGAGCAGTTTTTAGTGGGTAAATCAGAAGCCGAAGACATGCAACACTGTAGTCTTGGAGCAACAACATGGTTTTTGGAGGAACTTGCTATTGGGATCAATCGTTATTTGGAAAAACCATTTCTGGGTTTTGTGAAAGGAGTTTGTGGTAAAAATTTCAGAATTTTGCGAGCGATATTCGGGTCTGAAATCGTCATTATTATAGCATGGCGAATTGCTGGTTTAGCTGGGACTTCACACTATTTGAACATTTTTGGTCAATCATAATTAGATTATTAGCCCAAAACATTTCTGGGTTTTGTCGGCCACAGGTCAAGGAGTTGGCTCCTAATTTTGTAGAATTTTTGGGGGAGTTTTTGTGCCCCAAACATACAAAATTATTTGGCAGCTAGTGGGGAAGGAGTAAAATTAAATTTTGGGTTCCGGGTGACGGGTCGTATTTGTCAAAATAATTTATGGGTTTTTCTAGGTTTGTGGTAGAGAGCCCAAGATTAATTTGGAAAAAATTTCTGAGCAATTTTGGAGGCTCAAACAAGGGTTCCTTCCAGCGAGCAGTTGCAGAATTTCCAGAGTCGACGTAGAGCTTGAGGAGAGATCATTTCCTTGCATCATAAATTCCGACTGTTTGTATGTGCGGTGTTGCTAGTGCCTCGAGGTGGTTAGTAAGTAGAAAGAGAGGTTGTTGGTGAGAAAATCTTGTATTACAAGGGGGAGGTCTCATTTTGTTTAACCTTGTATATATTGTGAACCATGGAGGGGTTCCTAAATAGTTTGAGAAAAATGAAAATAGAAATTGGTTCCTTGAACCACCATGATGCATCAGAAGACTAGAAAACAAAACCAAACGACAAACCCTTTTCAAGTGGAATATATGCCATCCTTCAAAAAGAGTAACCAAAAGATTTGCAGGGAGAATTGGGGATTGGTCACAAAATTCTTGCGCTTGGAACAGATTTGAAACACATGAAGGTGACATGGAGAGTTATGTCCAAACTCGATGAGCTTAATGAACTTCTGTCCAAAATAAGCCAAGAAGAAGGGAAGAAACTGATTTGGGCTCTAAAACATGCTATGCTAGCTCTTATACAACCCAAATTCTTGGAGGAACCGTGTGAGGGGGTTAGACTTCCAGTTGCATCATTCCTCAATAACATCATGAAGTTGACCGCACCTATAGCTCCATACAGTGATGATGTTATGAGGAGGATTATGAGATCGATAGTAGAGACTTTTAGGGTTTCGACAACAGTGCAGGCTCTACCTTCGGGAAGAAGCTTGAGATTTTAGGGAGTATGGCCACATTCGAGACGTATGTCATCATGTTTGACCTTGAGTGTGATGATTTGATTCTGCAGATGTTCCAATGCTTCTTCAGCTTTAGGAGACATCATCCTGACACCGTCATAACACACATGCAGAGCATCCTGTCGTCATGTATGAGAGACCGTAAGACCATTTGCGGAGAGTTGCAGACCAGGTTATTGAGCATTTGGAGGAGAGAGAAGTTGGTCTCACCAGCTAGTTATGAGCTAGCCCAAGGGCTAGTTGAGAAGAATATTGGGCTATTCACGAGACAGTTGACCAAGGAGGAGATGCCCCAATTTGGAGGATCAGGCAGCAGAAATGAGCTGAGGAGGAAGGGACTTTGCTTTATCTGCAAAGAACCCTGGGGGGCCCAATCACTCATGCTTGACTGATGTAGATGATGTGGTAGAGGCAGAAAAGAAGGGCATTCCTTCTATATGCCAGGATGAGGACTCTTCTTCAGGTGAGTCCATGGGATTAGAGGAGGATGCCTCTGGGAGCAAGAGCAGTCATGCAGAGATGATGACAGTAGGCCTTAGCTGTATTCCAGTGTGCAGGGTGAGCAGTTAAGGGACTCTACGAGAGATACTCAGAGTGATCAGTCACTTGTGACGATTCATCCGGAGCAGCATATGATGGAGCAGAAGTCAGCAGAGGAGGATACTATGCACATCATGCATGATAGTCCTTTGGGGGAGAGCCAAATGGAGGCTCACATTGAGTCTATGATGGATAAGAAGCTAACTTTGGGGTCATCCATTGAGAAGGAGCAGTCAGATACACAATCACCGAGTACGGTGACAACAGTTGCAGATCCATATCCTCTGGAGATGTTGGAGGTTGATGGGATAGTTCTGCAGGGGGCTAGTGGACAGCAGGAGCATTACATTTCCGATTTGGAGAGGGGGGAGTTGGTGGATATGGAGGAGCATCCATCTTTGCGGGGGCTAGTGGACAGCAGGAGCATTACATTCCCGATCAAGAGAGGGGGGAGTTGGTGGATATGGTGGAGCATCCATCTTTGGGCTGACACATTGATGAGGTGCAGATAGATGCACATGCAGTCAGTAGAGCTGCAGTACTTTCAGGGACTAGCACTCTCTAGGAGTACATCGATGGGGCTTGCAACATATCTTGGCCACTTTGGCCCATTATAGAGGGAGGGGCTTTCTTCTGCAAGCAGATCTCGTCGGCAGACGGGACAGAGCAGCGTGATTTGATTACGGACTGGCGACACCCCAGGCATGTTCTGTATAAAGTTGTCACTTCATTGGATTCTTCTTCCAGGATAGAATGGCGGGAGATCATGAGTTGGTAGCCTCTTGTTGGTACGATATTCTTCGTAGGGAGCACAGCGGAGCAGGGGCCTTTAGACATGGCATATGATACAGATTCCAGTTGGCAGTGGGGCACAGATCGACGTTTCTTCAAAATTCCATCCAGGTTTCAAGAGAGCAGTATCAACATTGAATTGAGTCAGGGGTTGGATTGGAGAGAGGTGATGAGTTGGTACACAATTGGTGGGGCAACTTATACAGTTAGAGGTACAGCACAACAGGACCCAGGGAGTATTGATGCTTGTTGGCGGACTTCACTTCATGGGGCCTCAATGATAGCCCGAGCCAGTGCGCAGTCCGAGCCATGAGACTTGGGCGATGATTGGCCATGGTGGCATTGGGATCCGAGAGGATTGTTTATTGACAGGTTCAATGGGAGATCAGTTTGGGGTCCTAGCATTGAGGGGTCTATTCTGAGTGGCTTGTGTTATGAATATAATTCATAACATATTTAATTAATATAGTCATTAATAGTTAAATAGGGATTATGTAAAATAGTCATTAGGTTAATGAAAGGGCATGTCTAAAAGACATGCCCATTCGTGAAAAGGCACCTGCATGGGTATATAAGCAAGGCCTCATTGTAACTTTCAATCATCTTATCATATACATTTTTAATAAAATATTATTATTTAAATACCTCTTGTGTATTTTTGCTATTAAGCCAACAAACCTACAAGTTTTGTTGCTACAGTGGTATCAGAGCCATATCGAAGCCAAGTTGAAGCCATGGCACACAATATAGTCTTACAAGCCTACGAACATAGTTTACAAGCCTATGCACATAGTTTACCATACTATGTGCCATTATGTGAAGATGTTGAAGAAGATGACAAAATTGATGTTGCAAGCCAGGAAATTGTGGATTTATATATAGTTAAATCAAATTCCAATACAACTAATCTGGAAGACTATATTGAAGACTTCCTTCGAGTAGCTGAAGTGGTTAACTCTCTTAGAGGACTAGGAGAAAATATTGAAGAAAGCACCATTGTTCAAAAAATCCTAAGATCGCTTCCTGATAGATTCGACTCCAAAGTGCGTGCCATAGAAGAAATGAAGGATCTTGATACTCTCAAGATGGATGATCTCCATGGAATTCTCATTGCCTATGAGATGAGGAAAGGGAGTCCAAATTTCAAAGAAGCAGCCTTCAAAGTCTCAAGATCTACACAAGAAGGAAAAGGATGGAATTACAACAGCAATGAATCTGATACTGAAAACGAATTAGCTCAATTTGTACGAAGACTAAAAAGGGGATCCAAGCTACAAGGTAAGTACCCTCTTTTTTGTTTCAATTGTGGAAGAATAGGTCATTACGCTGCAAAATGTCCCCATAACCATGATAGTGATGATGATGTAAAAAAAGAAAGGGTTTAATAAGAATAACTTCTTCTCCAAACAAGATGAGTCCGATGAAGATGAATTTGTAGTCATGAAAAGGAAATCAACCAAAAATATGCGTCATCACAAAGAAAGAGATGATGAATCAGATTAGGAAAGTGATTATGTTGGAAGCAAAGAAACGTTATTCATGGCATTTACAAATGATGATGACACAGAACTAGAAGATGAAAGAAACATGGATAGTTTGCTGATGAATGCCATTGGACAAAATGAGAATCTACAAAAGAAGATAATTTCTCTCAAAATAGAAAGAGAGGAAACAAAAAGAAGGGAAGACTTCATGAACATTAAGCTAAAAGAGAAGGATGATATGTGTGAAAAAAGTGAAGCTGAAATAGTATCTCTAAGAAAGGAATTAGAGCAAGTCAAAAGGAGTTGGCAAAGCTCTCTAGCTCTTGACAACATTCTTAATACTCAAAAACCTCAACACGACAAGTTTAGAATTGGTTTCAAAGAAGAATCATCAAGTACAAAGAATAATGCCAGAAGTTATGCTGATATACTCTCTCGCCATCCCAAAGAAGAAAAGTCATCTCGTCAGGAACAAAGTCCCATCTTAAAACCAAGAATTGAAGAAAGAGCAACTCCAAGGAAGAATTTTGGATACTACAACAGGTATCAAACTATTTTTCTTGGGCATTGTTACAATTGTAAAAACTTTGGGCATCAAGCTAAACATTGCAAGGCTCATAAGAATGAAGCACCAAGATTGAAAAATCAAACAAACCAACTACATGGTCCTAAAGAGCAAGGACAAATCAAAACTTACAATTCTTTTGATCCCTTGGCTAAGTTTGATCCGTCTTGCTCATTATGTGATAATTATGATCATAATGAACAAAATTGTCCTCTCAAAAGGGAGAAAGCTAAAAACATAAATCTCAAAACTGATAAATGTGGCCTAGCTCTATGTGCTCATAGTGAAGAAAATCATTGGTTTGTGGATATTGGATGCTCAAGACATATGACAAGTGACCAAAAGAAGTTTATCTCATTGAACAAGAAAAATGGAAATGTATCTTTTGGAAGTGGATCCGCTAAAATCACTGGAAAAGGAACTGCTACCCTTGTCAATGGACTAGGACAGGTTCAAAATACCTTGCTGGTAGAAGGGCTCAAACACAATCTCTTAAGTGTTAGCCAGATTTGTGACCAAGGACATAATGTTGTCTTTAGTACAAAAAACTGTGAAATAAGAGACTCATCCTTGGGAGAACTTGTGGCAAAAGGAGTAAGAACACCAGATAATGTTTACATACTCAGTAGAATCCAAGAAGATAAATGTTACCTAAGTCAAACAGATGAAAGTTGGTTATGGCACAAGCGATTGGGGCATACAAGTTTTGATAACCTAGTCAACATCAACAAAATTAATGCGTAAGGGATATTCCAAAAATGTGCAAACCAAATCAAGTTGTATGTGGCCCATGCCAACATGGAAAGCAAACCAGAACTAGCCACAAAACTAAGGAGTTCTCAACAAAAAAACCTTTGGAAATCATTCATGCAGATTTGTAAGGCCAACTAGAAATCCAGCTCTTCAGGGTGAAAGGTACTTTGCTCTATTTGTTGATGACCATACTAGAATGATGTGGATATATTTCATAAAATATAAATCCGAAGCATTTGAATGTTTTAAAAATCTTAAGGCTCTCACTGAGAATGAGAAAGATTCTAAGATTAAATGTCTTAGAACGGATACAGGAGGAGAATTCACCTCAAAAGAGTTCGATGAATTCTGTAAAGAGCATGGAATCGAAAGAGAACTCTCTACTGCTAGGACACCCCAGCAAAATGGAGTAGCTGAAAGAAGAAACCGAACCATTCGAGAAATGGCAAGGACAATGCTACTAGCAACCGATTTGCAACCAAAATTTTGGAGAGAAGTAGTTGGCACCGCAGTTTACACCTTAAATCTAACTCAACTAAGACCAAATAATGAAAAGACTCCTATTGAATTATGGAAAGGAAGACCTGCTTTAGTAAAATATTTCAGGGTTTTTGGAAGCAAATGTTTCATAAAAATAAATGACGACTCACCAGGTAAATTTCATTCTAGAGTTGTCGAAGGAACATTTCTTGGATACTCCACTAGGAGCAAAGCTTACAAATGTTACAACTATCATCTACGAAGAATAGTGGAAAGCATTGATGTAAAGATTGATGAAGACCTTCCAGAAAAAGGAATTGAAGATCATGAAGTTGAGCCTTTCTTTGAACAAAGTGAAGAATAAGAACCTGAAAAAGAAGAGAAGAATGAAAAACTTCAAAGTGAACCTCAAAATGAATCTTCACAAACTCCCTCCAAGATCAAGTTTGTTCAAAGATATCATCCAGAAGAACAGGTCATTGGAAATATAGATGAAGGAATCCAAACTCGAAGAATGATGATAAGCACCCCTAGAAAAGATGATGTCGCTCTATTATCTTTAATAGAACCTGAAAATTTTGCTCAAGCAAGCAAAGATCCTCATTGTATAAAGGACATAGAAGAAGAAATGTCTCAAATCGAAAAAAATGAGACTTGGGAACTGGTACCTCGCCCAAAAGATAAAAATATAATTGGAACAAAATGGGTATTCAAAAACAAGATGAATGAAGATGGACAAATCATCAGAAATAAAGCCAGACTTGTCTGCAAAGGATACTCGCAAATCAAAGGAACTGACTTCGAAGAAACCTTTGCACTAGTAGCTCGAATGAAATCCAGAAGAATGTTTCTAGCATTTACTTGCTCAAAAGGATTCAAGGTTTATCAAATGGATGTAAAATCAGCATTCCTAAATGGATATCTTAAGGAGGAAGTTTACATGGAGCAACTAGAAGGATTTGATCTTGCTGAAGGAAAAGACCTTGTATGCAAACTAAAAAAGGCCTTGTATGGATTAAAACAAGCCCCTAGAGCATGGTATGCAAAGTTGGATCACTATCTGCAACAAGAAGGTTTCAAAAAGGGAGTGGCAGGTAGCAATCTCTACATGAAGATGGACAAGGAAAAACTTCTGATCACTCTTGTTTACGTCGATGATCTAATCTTTGCTAGCAATGATGAAGAAATGAGCCATGAATTTGCCCTAAATATGTCAAAAACATTCGAGATGTCAATGATTGGTGAGTTGTCGTACTTTCTTGGGCTACAAATATCTCAAACCTCTGCAAGCATGTTTATATCTCAAGCAAAATATCTTAAAGACATGCTTAAAAGATATGGGATGGAAGATTGTGCACCTATGAGCACACCAATGACCACAGATTGTAAATTAAGCAAAGATGATGATACCCCCCAAATAGATGCAACTCTTTACAGGTAAATAATTGGAGCTCTCCTATACTTAACTACTACAAGACCAGATATTATGCAAGCAGTAGGAATGGTAGCGAGATTTCAGTCAAGTCCTAAACAATCCCATCTAGCAGCTATGAAAAGAATTCTCAGATATCTGAAAGGAACGACTGATTTCGGTCTTTGGTATCCTAAGAGTTCAACTCTTTTTGTGACAGCTTATTCTGATGCTGATTGGGCGGGAAGTGTGGATGATCGAAAAGTACCAGTGGAAATGCATTCTTTATGGGAGATTGTCTTGTATCTTGGCTCAGCAAAAAGCAATCATCTATATCCCTTTCTACAGCTGAAGCCGAATATATAGCTGCTACTGATTGTTGTACACAAATTCTATGGATGAAGGAAGCCTTGAAGGATGTCAATATAGAAACTAAGCAACCAATTACTATTTTTTGTGACAATACTAGCGCCATCAGTCTTTCAAAGAATCCGGTGATGCACTCAAGAACCAAACATATTCCAATCAAATACCACTTTCTCCATGAACAAGTTGCTGAACACAATATCAGGGTGGAATACGTCAATACAAAAGAGCAAATTGCGGATATCTTTACAAAACCCCTTCCACGAGAAGCATTTGAGTATCTTCGCCAAAAGATGGGGGTCATTTCTCTTGCATCACATTAAATCAAGGAGCATGTCAGGGGGAGCAGCATAACAGGGAGAGTACTTGGTCACCCCATTTGCCATTGTGTCAAAGGGGGAGAGAATTCTATAATATTTCCATCAATGACAAAGGGGGAGATTGTTGGTCAATAATTGTCATTGATGGAATATAAGCTCTCTTGATGAGAACTCTTAATGGAATATTTATAGATGTTGCACTATGACATATGATGACATGGAAGACACACCATGATGAAGAAGCTCTAATGATCTCTTATTGTCCCAATCACCTTCTACACTAAAATTTTATGAACAGTCACAAATAAAAATAAATTTAGACACTTTGGAGGCATCCCTTCACAATGAATCCTAGACCATATTAAAGAGGATTTTTCCCTCTTTCCAACAAGCTCTTACTTGCCCCAAAACTCCCATTAGTTTGTGAGAAACTGAATTTTTAAGATAAAAAATATCTATTTACAGTCAAGCCGACCTATGCAGTCATATAAAGTCGGCCCTTCTTCCAATGGATGTGTCTCTTCATAGGGAAAAACTACTATATATATAAATCTGCGCTCATCCATTTCAAAATTAGCAATTCGGAGAAGAATATCCGAGAAGCACAGAACTTTAAGGAGAGTTCACATCTTGTGAACTAAGGCCGAGGAGGACTTAAAAAGCACATTTGTTTGGGTTATTCTTCCTCAAGCTCGGACAACAGATTACACAGTCATCTTTTATGAGGTTCAGATTTGTGACAGGTGTATAAAAAGTCTGCCTGTGGAGGAACAGTGGACAGTCACCTACTCGGTGCCTTAACCTCAGTACCTCAGACATGTAAGAAGGTTGAATTGTGAACATTCAGCTCGAATATACTTGTGGTAGCTCAGACACAGCTGTGGAGAAACTGTAGCTCGGATAGACTTGTGGAATTACACCTTGGTACTCTAGAGGACTCATAACTTTTGGACCTAAGGACAGTTATTTATGGAGGCTCAGAATTGCAAGCTAGTGAACCTGTGATACTTCGAATCTGAACTTGTAGAAGGCTTGAACTTACCCTTGAAGACTCAGACTTAAAACTACAAGCTAGTGAACCTGTGATACTTCGGATCTGAACTTGTAGAAGTCTTGGACTTACCCTTGAAGGCTCAAACTTATGTGAGGACTATTGAAGTCACATGATGGACAAAGTACAATGAAGAAAGTATAGTGAAGAAATAACAGTGAAGAATCTTGTTGATGACAGTCAAGTAAGTACATCACACATTTTATATTAAAAAAGAAGACAAAGGGATTGGTGTCCTTGGGGTAGGTGCCCCTAAACACAAGGTTGGTGCCTTGAGAAGATAGGGTTAGAGCCCTAGAGGTCGGAGCCTCATCAAAGTCCAAGTTGGTGATTGGCAATAGGTTGGTGCCTGTTTCATTAAAAGGGTTGGTGCCCTTCACTCTTCTATTGTATACTATTATTAAAAAAGGGATTGAAGTTCTTATTAATCCTTAATATTATTTTTATACAACTCTCTGTCTTTAATTGTGAAGAATCTAACTGGAAATAATTAACAATTGAAAAGAAATACTGATTCACCCCCCTCTCAGTATTTCCAACAATTGGTATCGGAGCCAAGTTCTTCAATATCAGCCTAACAGTTGGAAGAAGGATTCTTAGGCACAATGAAGAACATGGAAGCAACAGGGAAACTAATTATCTTTGATGGAACGAATTTTGGGTTTTGGAAAAAGAGGATGTCCTACTATCTAATGTCTCTTGGTCCTGAAGTATGGCACTCTATTCTGGATGGGTACAAAACTCCCGCCAATATTCCAACTGATCAAGATGAAAGAAGAGCCTACATTGCTAATGCCAAAGCTTTAAATTCCATCACTAGTGGAATTACCGATTTCGAATTTACGAAATTCATGAACTGTGACTCAGCCAAAGAAGTATGGGATAAGTTGGTTTCTCTATATGATGGCGACTCCAAAGTCAAAAAGGCAAAGCTTCAAACCTATAGAAGACAATTCGAGAGTCTGAAAATGGATGATGAAGAAGATATTGCATCATACTTCCTCCGCGTAGCTTAAGTGGTTAACTCTCTTAGAGGACTAGGAGAAAATATTGAAGAAAGCACCCTTGTTCAAAAAATCCTAAGATCGCTTCCTGACAGATTTGACTCCAAAGTGCGTGCCATAGAAGAAATGAAGGATCTAGATACTCTCAAGATGGATGAACTCCATGGAATTCTCATTGCCTATGAGATGAGGAAAGGGAGTCCAAATTTCAAAGAAGCAACCTTCAAAGCCTCAAGATCTACACAAGAAGGAAAATGATGGAATTACAACAACAATGAATATGATACTGAAAACGAATTAGCTCAATTTGTACGAAAACTAAAAAGGGGATCCAAGCTAAAAGGTAAGTACCCTCTTATTTTTTTCAATTGTGGAAGAATAGGTCATTACGCTGCAAAATGTCCCCATAAACATGATAGTGATGATGAAAAGGACTCTAAAAGGATGATGTACAAAAAGAAAGGGTTTAATAAGAAGAACTTCTTCTCCAAACAAGATGAGTCCGATGAAGATGAATTTGTAGTCATCAAAAGGAAATCAACCAGAAATATGCGTCATCACAAAGAAAGAGATGATGAATCATATGAGGAAAGTGATTATGTTGGAAGCAAAGAAACGTTATTCATGGCATTTACAAATGATGATGACTCGGAACTGGAAGATGAAAGAAACATGGATAGTTTGCTGATGAATGCTATTGAAGAAAATGAGAATCTACAAAAGAAGATAATTTCTCTCAAAATAAAAAAGAGAGGAAGTAAAAAGAAGGGAAGACTTCTTGAACATTAAGCTAAAAGAGAAAGATGATATCTGTGAAAAACGTGAAGCTGAAATAGTATCTCTAAGAAAGGAATTAGAGCAAGTCAAAAGGAGTTGGCAAAGCTCTCTAGCTCTTGACAACATTCTTAATACTCAAAAACCTCAACACGACAAGTCTGGAATTGGTTTCAAAGGAGAATCAACAAGTACAAAGAATAATGCCAGAAGTTATACTGATATACTCTCTCGCCATCGCAAAGAAGAAAAGTCATCTCGTCAGGAACAAAGTCCCATCTTAAAACCAAGAATTGAAGAAAGAGCAACTCCAAGGAAGAATGTTGGATACTACAACAGGTATCAAACTATTTTTCTTGGGCATTGTTACAATTGTAAAAACTTTGGGCATCAAGCTAAACATTGCAAGGCTCATAAGAATGAAGCACCAAGATTGAAAAATCAAACAAACCAACTACATGGTCCTAAAGAGCAAGGACAAATCAAAACATACATTTCTTTTGATCCCTTGGCTAAGTTTGATCCATCTTGCTCATTATGTGATAATTATGATCATGATGAACAAAATTGTCCTCTCAAAAGGGAGAAAGCTAAAAACATAAATCTCAACACTGATAAATGTGGCCTAGCTCTATGTGCTCATAGTGAAGAAAATCATTGGTTCGTGTATAGTGGATGCTCAAGACATATGACAGGTGACCAAAATAAGTTTATCTCATTGAACAAGAAAAATGGAAATGTATCTTTTGGAAGTGGATCCGCTAAAATCACTGGAAAAGGAACTGCTACCCTTGTCAATGGACTAGGAAAGGCTCAAAATACCTTGCTGGTAGAAGGGTTCAAACATAATCTCTTAAGTGTTAGCCAGATTTGTGACCAAGGACATAATGATGTCTTTAGTACAAAAAACTGTGAAATAATAGACTCATCCTCGGGAGAACTTGTGGCGAAAGGAGTAAGAACACCAGATAATGTTTACATGCTTAGAAGAATCCAAGAAGATAAATGTTACTTAAGTCAAACAGATGAAATTTGGTTATGGCACAAGCGATTGGGGCATACAAGTTTTGATAACCTAGTCAACATCAACAAAATTAATGCAGTAAGGGATATTCCAAAAATGTGAAAACCAAATCAAGTTGTATGTGGCCCATGCCAACATGGAAAGCAAACCAGAACTAGCCACAAAACTAAGGAGTTCTCAACAACAAAACCTTTGGAAATCATTCATGCAGATTTGTGTGGGCCAACTAGAACTCCAGCTCTTCAGGGTGAAAGGTACTTTGCTCTATTTGTTGACGACAATACTAGAATGATGTGGATATATTTCATAAAATATAAATCCGAAGCATTTGAATGTTTTAAAAATCTTAAGGCTCTCATTGAGAATGAGAAAGATTCTAAGATTAAATGTCTTAGAACGGATAGAGGAGGAGAATTCACCTCAAAAGAGTTCGATGAATTCTGTAAAGAACATGGAATCGAAAGAGAACTCTCTACGGCTAGGACACCCCAACAAAATGGAGTAGTTGAAAGAAGAAACTGAACCATTCAAGAAATGGCAAGGACAATGCTACTAGCAGCCGATTTGCAACCAAAATTTTGGAGAGAAGCAGTTGGCACCGCAGTTTACACCTTAAATCGAACTCAACTAAGACCAAATAATGAAAAGACTCCTTAGGAATTATGGAAAGGAAGACCTGCTTCAGTAAAATATTTCAAGGTTTTTGGAAGCAAATGTTTCATAAAAATAAATGATGACTCACCAGGTAAATTTCATTCTAGAGTTGACGAAGGAATATTTCTTGGATACTCCACTAGGAGCAAAGCTTACAAATGTTACAACTATCGTCTACAAAGAATAGTGGAAAGCATTGATTTAAAGATTGATGAAGGCCTTCCAGAAAAAGGAATTGAAGATCATGAAGTTGAGCCTTTCTTTGAACAAAGTGAAGAAGAAGAACCTGAAAAAGAAGAGGAGAATGAAGAACCTCAAAATGAATCATCACAAACTCCCTCCAAGATCAAGTTTGTTCAAAGATATCATCCAGAAGAACAGGTCATCGGAAATATAGATGAAGGAATCCAAACTTGAAGAAGGATGATAAGCACCCCTAGAAAAGATGATGTGGCTCTATTATCTTTAATAGAACCTGAAAATTTTTCTCAAGCAAGAAAAGATCCTCATTGTATAAAGGACATGGAAGAAGAAATGTCTCAAATCGAAAAAAATGAGACTTGGGAACTGGTACCTTGCCCAAAAGATAAAAATATAATTGGAACAAAATGGGTATTAAAAAACAAGATGAATGAAGATGGACAAATCATCAGAAATAAAGCCAGACTTGTCTGCAAAGGATACTTGCAAATCGAAGGAATTGACTTCGAAGAAACCTTTGCACCACTAGCTCGAATGGAAGCCATAAGAATGTTTCTAGCATTTACTTGCTCAAAAGGATTCAAGGTTTATCAAATGGATTTAAAATTAGCAATCCTGAATGGAGATCTCAAGGAGGAAGTTTACATGGAGCAACCAGAAGGATTCGATCTTGCTGATGGAAATGACCTTGTATGCAAACTAAAAAAGGCCTTGTATGGATTAAAACAAGCCCCTAGAGCATGGTATGCAAAGTTGGATCACTATCTGCAACAAGAAGGTTTCAAAAAGGGAGTGGCAAATAGCAATCTCTACATGAAGATGGACAAGGAAAAACTTCTGATCACTCTTGTTTACCTCGATGATCCAATCTTTGCTAACAATGATGAAGAAATGAGCCATGAATTTGCTCTAAATATGTCAAAAAAATTCGAGATGTCAATGATTGGTGAGTTGTCGTACTTTCTTGGGCTACAAATATCTCAATCCTCTGCAGGCATGTTTATATCTCAAGCAAAATATCTTAAAGACATGCTTAAAAGATATGGGATGGAAGATTGTGCACCTATGAGCACACCAATGACCACAGATTGTAAATTAAGCAAAGACGATGATACCCCCCAAATAGATGCAACTCTTTACAAGTCAATAATTGGAGCTCTCCTATACTTAACTGCTACAAGACCAGATATTATGCAAGCAGTAGGAATGGTAGCGAGATTTCAGTCAAGTCCTAAACAATCCCATCTAGCAGCTGTGAAAAGAATTCTCAGATATCTGAAAGGAACGACTGATTTCGGTCTTTGGTATCCTAAGAGTTCAACTCTTATTGTGACAGCTTATTCTAATGTTGATTAGGTCGGAAGTGTGGATGATCGGAAAAGTACCAGTGGAAATGCATTCTTTATGGGAGATTGTCTTGTATCTTCGCTCAGCAAAAAGCAATCATCTATATCCCTTTCTACAGCCGAAGCCAAATATATAGCTGCTGCTGATTGTTGTACACAAATTCTATGGATGAAGGAAGAATTTAAGGATGTCAACATAGAAACTAAGCAACCAATTACTATTTTTTGTGACAATACTAGCGCCATCAGTCTTTCAAAGAATATGGTGATGCACTCAAGAACCAAACATATTCCAATCAAATACCACTTTCTCTGTGAACAAGTTGCTGAACACAATATCAGGTTGGAATTCGTCAATACAAAAGAGAAAATTGTGGATATCTTTACAAAACCTCTTCCATAAGAAGCATTTGAGTATCTTCTCCAAAAGATGGGGGTCATTGCTCTTGCATCACATTAAATCAAGCAGCATGTCAGGGGGAGCAACATAACAAGGGGAGTACTTGGGCACCCCATTTGCCATTAATGCCAAAGGGGGAGAGAATTCTACAATATTTCCATCAATGACAAAGGGGGAGATTGTTGGTCAATAATTGTCATTGATGGAATATAAGCTCTCTTGATGAGCTCTCTTAATGGAAGATTGATAGATGTTGCACTATGACATATGATGACATGGAAGACACACCATGATGAAGAAGCTCTAATGATCTCTTACTGTTCCAATCACCTTCTGCACTAAAATTTTATGAAACAGTCGCAAAGAAAAATAAATTTAGACACCTTGGAGGCATCCTTTCACAATGAATCCTAGACCATATTAAAGAGGATTTTTCCCTCTTTCCAACAAGCTCTTACTTGCCCCGAAACTCCCATTAGTTTGTGAGAAACTGAATTTTTAAGATAAAAAATATATATTTACAGTCAAGCCGACCTATGCAGTCATATAATGTCGGCCCTTCTTCCAATGGATGTGTCTCTTCATATGGACAAACTACTATATATATATATAAATCTGCATTCATCCATTTCAGAATCAACAATTCGGTGAAGAATATCCGAGAAGCACGGAACTTTAAGGACAGTTCACATCTTGTGAACTAAGGCCGAGGAGGACTTAAAAAGCACATTTTTTTGGGTTATTCTTCCTCAAGCTCAGACAACAGATTACACAATCATCTTTTATGAGGTTCGGATTTGTGACAGGTGCATAAAAAGTCTACCTGTGGAGGAACAGTGGACAGTCACCTACTTGGTGCCTTAACCTCAATACCTCAGACATGTAAGAAGGTTGAATTGTGAACATTCAGCTCGAATATACTTGTGGTAACTCGAACACAGTTGTGGAGAAACTGAAGCTCGAATAGACTTGTGGAATTACACCTTGGTACTCTAGAGGACTCATAAATTTTGGACCTAAGGACAGTTATTTATGGAGGCTCAGAATTGCAAGCTAGTGAACCTGTGATACTTCAGATCTGAACTTGTAGAAGGCTTGAACTTACCCTTGAAGGCTCAGACTTAAAACTGCAAGCTAGTGAACATGTCATACTTCGGATCTGAACTTGTAGAAGGCTTGGACTTACCCTTGAAGGCTCAGACTTATGTGAGGACTATTGAATTCACATGATGGGCATAGTACAGTGAGGAACTAACAGTGAAGAATCTTGTTGATGACAGTCAAGTAAGTACATCACACATTTTATATTAAAAAAGAAGACAAAGGGATTGGTGTCCTTGGGGTTGGTGCCCCTAAACACAAGGTTGGTGCCTTGAGAAGATAGGGTTGGAGCCCTAGAGGTCGGAGCCTCATCAAAATCCAAGTTGGTGCTTGGCAACAGGTTGGTCCCTGTTTCATTAAAAGGGTTGGTGCCCTTCACTCTTCTATTGTATACTATTATTTAAAAAGGGATTGAAGTTCTTATTAATCCTTAATATTATTTTTATACAACTCTCTGTCTTTAATTGTGAAGAATCTAACTGGCAATAATTAAGAATTGAAAAGAAATACTGATTCACACCCCTCTCAGTATTTCCAACAGTAATAAGGAGAAACTGATAACCGGGTTGGGTCAAAATTTCTACATGGTATCGGAGCCTGGGTGGCTAAAAAGTGCAGTTTGGGACAACAAGTGAAAAATTAAAGCAAGCTTATATATTTCACACAGAAAACTGAACCTTTACCACAACATTGAAATTTTCAGTTTGTTAGGACAACAAGCATGTCATTGGGCTTGAGGGTGGAGGATAGGTTGGATAGGCATAACAACTACAGTACATGGAAAGAGAGAATCCAGAGCATCTTTGACGAGGTAGAAGTCTAGGGCATCATGGTTCATACCCAACAAAACCCAGTAGCAGTGCCTGCTGACCCTGTTCAGTGCACTGACTTTAATAAGAAGAATGCCAAGGACTGATTCTGGTTGGTATTAAAGACCATGTCGTTCCTCATGTGAGATGAAAGAGATTTGCACACGAGATGTGGACAGCCTTGACCAATCTCTACCAGAGCACCAATGAAAACAGGAAAATGGTCCTAAGGGGGAAGCTGAAGGCCATTAAGATGGCAAAGACTGATAGTGTCACTGCATACCTCACAAAGATCACTAATGTGAGAGATGAGTTGGCAACTGTTGGAGAGGTCATTCCACCCACTGAGTTGGTGCGGATTACAGTGAATGGCCTTCCCAATACATGGCTGAACTTTGCTGATGGGATTGTTGCACGAGAGGCCCTTCCCACTTGGGAGAGGTTGTGGGATGATTGCATTCAAAATGAAATCAGAAAGAACCAGCTTGGGGCAGCCAAACCAGTTGAGGAGGATGAGGATGTAGCATTGTTAGCAAGGGGCAAGAAGGGCAAAGGAAAGAAGCAAGCTTCCACTAGCAATGGTGGTGGCAAAGGCAAAGGTAAAGGTAAAGGTAAGCAGGTGAAGTGTTGGAATTGTCAAAAGTTCAGACACTATGCAGTTGTGTGTCCAGAGAAGAAGGGAAAGGACAAGACCATGGCAGCATCAGCAAAGATAGAGGACTTTTCAGAGAGCTTTGACCGGGAGTTTGGGTTCATTGCTTGTGAGTTCACTAGTGCAGGATGACCTGCCACGGAGGTTCAGAGGGAGTGTGCATTTCCCTCCACTAGCAGAGCATCTTTAGGTATTTGGTATGCTAACAGTGGGGCTTCACGTCATATGACAGGAGTCCATGAGTACTTCTCAGAGCTTTCAGAGAGTGGCACTGATATAGAGGTAGTACTCGGAGACGACAGCATTGTTAGAGCAGTCGATGTGGGGACATTGACATTTGATAGGGAACCCAAACCTCCCTTGAATGTGTCGGATGTTCTATATGTGCCGAGGATGAGGAAAAACCTTATATCCGTCTCAGCATTGGAGGACAGAGGGTATGAGGTATTGTTCAGGAGAGGACAGGTGCTTATATATCCCTGAGGCACTCTAGCTGATTCAGCTAGAATGATTGGTGTACGCCATGCCAAGGTGTACAAGTTTTCATTTCAGCCCCTTATGGCATTGAGCAGTCGTATCGGCAGCAGAGCTAGCAGTTCAGAGCTGTGCAAGATTTGGCACCGCAAGATGGGGCACATGTATCATGGGGCTTTGAGGACATTGCGGGAGATCACCACAGGTGTGCCAAATTTCAGTTCTGATCACATTGATACATGCAGGGATGTCCTATGGGGAAGTTTGCCAAATCCCCTTTTCCCAGTAGTGACAGCAGATTGACTGGGATACTTGATTTGATTATACCGACGTAAGCGGTCAGATGTCTCATGTTTCCTTGAGCGGATATGAGCACTATGTACTATTCATTGATGATCACTCCAGGAGGACCTGTATTTATTTCTTGAAGACCAAGAGTGAGGTCTTCAAGCGGTTTCATGAGTTCAGAGCTCTTGTAGAGATTCAGATAGGTCAAAATATCAAGTCCCTCAGGTCAGACAATGGAGGGGATTACACCCTTGCTGAGTTTGTTGATTATTGTGCGGAGGCAGGCATCAGGAGGGGTTGCGGAGAGGAAGAACATATCCATCATTAGGGCTACCAAAGCCATGCTACATGATTAGGGGTTATCGTTGTTTTTGTGGGCAGAGGACTGCAACACTACTGTGTATTTGCAGAACAAGAGTCCACATCCTGCCTTGGGGCATGTGATCCCGGAGGAGGCAATTTCTGGAAAGAAGCCCAATGTTGGTCACTTCCGTATCTTTGGGTGTATTGCATACTCCTATGTACCCAAGGAGAAGAGGACCAAGCTAGATCCCACCGCAGAGAAGGGTATCTTTGTGGCCTATAGTGAGACCTCGAAAGCCTTTCGGATTTATATTCCTGCATAGAGGAGAGTTGTTGTCAAGCGGGATGTGAAGTTCGAGGAGGACAGGGCTTTCAGGAGGTCACGAGAGTTATAGTATTTCGATTCGCCAGACCCTCAAGAGCAACTGAGTCAGTCACAGGGATCCAGTGGGTAGGGATAAGGAGCTACATCGATTACAGTGTCAGGTCCATCAGTGAGCAGTGGCTCGCAAAGTCAGAGGGCTGGTGCTTCGTGCAACATGCAGACCAGTCTGTAGAGCAGTTCACTAAGTAGTCCACTGATGGACAGTTCACACGGTACTTCAACATCTACAAGTACAAGTTCAAGCAGGAGGACAGCAGACAAACATTCAGGAGTTCAGGCTTCTGATGAGGATGAGGAGTTTCACTCTCCGGTGGGAAAAGTGTGCTCAGGGAAGAGGAAGCCCAAGTGGCTTCAGGGTACCTTCAGAAAGGCCACATCTGTTGTTGGGCTGAAGAGACTGGTCAGAGAGAGCAGACCACCTAAGCGGTTCTGTAGCTATATGGCAATGGTTGCCAAAATCGTTGACTCTGAGCCTTCTAGCTATGAGGAGGTAGCTAGCCAGCAGGTCTGGAGAGAGGCCATGCGGGAGGAGTATTCTTCTATCATGAAGAATGATGTTAGGGAGGTGGTGCCGAGGCCTGAGAGCAAATCCGTGGTTACTTCCAGATGGCTTTACAAGGTAAATCACGCTGCAAATGGCAGCATCGAGAAATTCAAGGCAAGGTTTGTGGCTAGAGGGTTCTCCCAGGTAGAGGGAGTAGATTATGAGGAGACCTTCGCTCCCATGGCTCGATATACTTCCATTCGCTCCATTATATCGATAGCAGTAGAGATGGATTGGAAGATCCACCAGATGGATGTGAAGACTACATTTCTCAATGGCTTCATACAGGAGGAGGTGTACATTGAGCAGCCGCAGGGCTTTGAGGCACACGGGAAGGAGTCCCATGTATGCAGACTGAAGAAGGCACTTTATGGCCTGCAGCAAGCTCCTAGAGCTTGGTACTCTAGGATTGCTACGTACTTGCAGGGGACAGTGGATTATGGTCTAGATTATAGACAGGAAGATGGAGCGATATTGGCAGGGTACACTGATTCTGATTGGGAAGGTTGTGCTTCTGATAGGAAGAGCACTTTGGCATGTTGTTTTGGGTTGGGTTCGGCAGTTGTGTCGTGGTTCAGCCGAAAGCAGCAGTCAGTAGCATTGAGTTCAGCGGAAGCAGAGTACATGGCAGCCAGTCTAGTTAGTTGTGAGGCCATATGGCTTCGCAAGATGTTGTTTGGCTTATTTGGTCAACCGTTTAGACCTTCAATGATTTACTGTGATAATCAGAGTTGCATTAAACTCACGGAGAGTTGTATTTCATGACAGGTCAAAGCATATCGGGATTAGATATCACTTCATCAGAGACTATGTTTAGAAGGGAGCTGCAAAGCTTTGAGTATATTCCCACAAATGAGCAGGTAGCAGATATATTCACCAAAGCCTTACCATGGGGCAAGCATGTCTACTTCAGAGACAAGATGGGTGTGGTGAGGAACACCTTCCTCGGTAAGAGGGAGTGTTGAAGTTTGGGTACCAGAGGACAAGTGATTCCCTAAGGCTTTGATCTTTGGCCTAGGGAAAAGTGTCCAAATATATTTAACTTTTTCTCCTAAGTGACTTTATAAGTGGTAAAGTCAAATCTAATTTAAAAGTGACTTTAAAGTGATAAAGTTACTAAGTCTAATTTTAAAATGACTTTAACAAAGTCAATGTGAAATTAGAAAGTGAAAAGTGACTTTGGAAATAAAGGCTAAGAGGGTCTTTATTAAAGTGGGGTGAATTAAAAAATAGAAAGTGAGATTTAAATGCACATTTAATCTCAGCCCTAGATCATCTAAAGCTATCTCAGCCATCGGATTTAGGGATTCCCCAAAAGTCACTTAGGGTTAAGTTAAAGGAGGAAAAGGTCATTCAGTCCAGCAGTCTTTCATGAGCAGATTGAGAGGAGGAGAAGAGAGCTGGAGAAATTTATGGGCTTAAGAAAGTGAAGGAGAGGCGCAAATCAGCAAATACGTACAACAGCTAGAGGTTGCATGCATTTCGAGGCAGCAGTCTGTACAACATTAAATCAGCGCAGTTTTCGAGGCAGATTTCCGTACAGCAACAGTGGGCACATTTTTCGAGGTCCGTACAACAACAAGGAAGCATAGATTTCGAGGAGGAGAAGCAACAATGGGTAGCACGCATTCCGAGGCTGAGTTGGCACGATTTTCGAGGCTGAAAGAGGCTGTTGTGATTTCCGTACAGTCCGTACAGCAGTACGGAAATTCTGGCACAGTTTTCGAGGGGGACGTACAATATTAAATGCTGTTCTCCTGCTGTAAAAAAATTATGTTATTACTATTTTGCTGATTTGGCACATTTTCCGAGGTGGAGGCAAGCATGGAAAACGAGATAAGTTTGTACATTGTTTGCTGGAATTTTTTTGTATATTTCACTTCTCTGTAAAAGCATTTTTCCAGAAATAAAAAAGAGCTTTCGAACTGGTTTTCCCCAAGAGTTGTAGGGGGTTTTTCCAGGGTCATTTGACCAAAAATCAGCGTGTCATTTTCTGTGCTTGTGGCTAAAATTATTTGAGTTTTTCTTTTTGCATTTTCCAGCACTTTGAAATTTCCAGAATTTGTGTTTTTAGAAAATATTTATTATTTCCAACTTGTTGAATGTATGGTTATGGGAATGAGTATTTAACTACATGAGAGTAATAAGGAGAAACTGATAACCGGGGTTGGGTCAAAATTTCTACATCGACAAAGGAGATCGAGTTATTTCAAAGGAAGATCGATGGATGAGATTATTTTGACAAGGATCAACCCAACTAGCTGTTATTTCCACTTGGAGGGGTTTTCTCTCTTATTTTTCTAAATAAGGAAGCCTTTGAGCTCCTCATAAAAAGAAGAAAGGGTCTAACTAGATCAAAATTATCGTTTTACTAACCAAGGCTCTGTTGGATTTTGTAATAAAAGTATGACACTTTGGGGTTCAATTTAGGTGTCTCTCACTTGTTGATCTATGGTATGTGTTGGCTGATTTATTTTTATATGCTTTGAGATAATATATGCATGATTATTATTTCAATTGATGGTAGTGGGAACATCTATTAGCACAGGTATTTTACTTTAGGTGTTGGGCTAGAGTAAGTGTTAAAATTGGACAACTAGGTCCAAACTCCATGTTGTGATGCTCAGATGAAGATACCAATATTTTTATTGGGTTCCACTTTCGGAGAGGTGTAAGATCGATATAAAATTGATCTTAATCTGATGAGCAGAACATTTATTGTGAATTTATTTTTAATAATTTCAAATATGTGCAGGTCGGCCTTAAGGTTTTACACCCCCAGCAGATGTGTCACACACCTCAATGATGGATATATATACAGTCAACATTAGAGATCATTTCACTCACTCTCACCACACACATCTTCTCTTTTGATTTAGTACGAGCTCCTTGGAGGCAAATTCGGTTCACACGTGGGAAAGAGGACGAATTACTGCAGCAAGGGTTGACCGAAATTTACTACAGCTCACCGCAGCTAGGGTTTCCACGCTAGTTTGACCAGCGTTGACTTTGGTCAACGCATGGTCCAAAAGCATTGAAATTTGGTGGAGAGTTCGATTTTGGAACGCCGTACTCATTGGCACAAAAACCGAGGTCAAAAGGTTGACAGAAGACTGAGCTGCGTTGACTGTATTGCTGCACGAAGAGTATAAGTCCATTATGAAGAATGATGTCTGGGATGTGGTTCCAAGACCAAAGGACAAGGCAGTTGTCACCTTGAAATGGCTCTACAAGATCAAGCATGTATCTGATGGAAGTGTTGAAAAATTCAAGGCAATGTTCGTTGCTCGTGGCTTCTCTCAAAAGGAAGGCATAGATTATGATGACATATTTGCACCTGTGGCCCGATACACCACCATTCGATCTATTATAGCCCTTGCTGCTATGCAAGGATGGAGTCTTCATTAGATGGATGTGAAGACCGCGTTTCTGCATGGTGCAATAAAGAAGAGGTATATGTGGAGCAACCTCTGGGGTTCGAAGTCCAGGATCGGGACACCCATGTCTGCAGGTTGAAGAAAGCCCTCTATGGGCTAAAGCAAGCACCCAAAGCTTGGTACGAGAGGATGGATAGCTACTTGATGAAGCTGGGCTTCACTCGAAGTAATGTTGATCCGAACCTTTACTTCAAGGTTGTCAAGGAAAAACCTCTCATCCTGGTGCTGTATGTGGATGACCTCTTCCTGACAGGTGCTAACCCTCTCATTCATCAGTGCAAGAGGGAGCTCGCTGCTGAGCTCGAGATGAAGGACCTAGGACTGATGCACTACTTCCTAGGCCTGGAGGTCTGGCAGAGACCTGGCGAGATTTTCCTTTCATAAGGAAAATACATTGTGAAGCTTCTGGAAAGATTTAGTATGGTGGATTGCAAGTCCGTGTCAACACCAATGGAACTCAACTTCAAGAAGTTGACTGGCAGCGATGCTGGGCCCGTATTATCAAATCCTACTGAGTATCGTCAACTCGTAGGGGCCCTGATGTTCTTAATGAACACCCGTCCCGATATATGTTTTGCAGTGAACACTTTGAGTCAACAGATGGTTGAGCCTCATCACTTTCACTGGGTTGGTGCCAGGAATCTTCTGAGATACCTTCGAGGCACGATAAACCATGGGCTGAGATACACTGTCGGGAGCATGACACTCCTTGGATATACTGATGCAGATTGGGTTGGCAGTGTGGTGGATCGTAAGAGCACATCGGGATGCTGCTTCAATCTTGGCTCTGCTTCGATCTCATGGATGAGCAGAAAGCATAAGTCGGTGGCTTTGAGCACCGCAGACGCCGAATACATTGCAGCAAGTATGGCCTGTTGTGAAGCAGTTTGGTTGCGAAAGCTCTTTAGTGAGCTGTTCGGACATGTGCTAGATACCACCGTGATACTCTGTGATAACCAGAGTGGGATTCGCTTGTTCGAGAATCCAATGTTCCACGATCAATTCAAGCATATTGATATAAGGTACCACTATATCCGGGATATGGTACAGCAATGCGTCGTAAGGCTCGATCATATAGGAACTGATGAGTAGGTCGCAGATATTCTCACAAAGTCCCTGGGGAAGGTCAAGTTCCTAACCTTCCGTGAGAGTCTTGGTATCGTGGAGCGACCCTACGATGTGGGTCTTGTTGGACGATGAGCTCTGGGAACTCTAAGGGGCTTTGGGGATAGCTTCTCGGAGCTATAAGCACTCACAGGGCTAGGCTTGCCAAACCTTGTAGTGCTTCTGCCCCACCGTTATGATGTTTGAGTTGGTTCACCTCTCATTATCTGTGCCCCGTATGCATCCTACCCATTGAGTTCAGGGCTCATGGGAAGTACCTCTCATTTGGCCAATGAGGTGGGAAAAGCTAGAGACTAGTAGCAAACTCTGATGGACGCATCAGAGATTTCCGTACTCTCTATCTAGGATGGCACGGTCCAACCACTTGATCTGGGATCAAGTATAGTGAGGTTTCGGACCTCCAACTAACTTCGAGTCAGGTAAACCAACTTCAGGTTGGTATGAGACTCTTTGTGAGTCTGATAGAGGTTTCGGACCTCTAGGCTGAATCTGTCAGCCAAGGGATGATGTCTTTGTGACTGATCCACTTCTGTTCTGATATAAAGAGGCCAGCAAAGCAAGTTACGGCGAGATGACGCACAATGTTTGTTTGCACAGGTGGATGGAGTTCTCCCTAGTTGAGAGGGAGTGTTAAAATTGGACAACTAGGTCCAAACTCCATGTTTTGATTCTCAAATGAAGATACCAATATTTTTATTGGGTTCCTCTTTTGGAGAGGTGTAAGATCGATATAAAATTGATCTTAATCTGATGAGCGGAACATTTATTTTGAATTTGTTTTTAATAATTTCAAATATGTGCAGGTCGGCCTTAAGGTTTTACACCCCCAGCAGATGTGTCACACACCTCAATGATGGATATATATACAGTGAACATTGGAGATCATTTCACTCACTCTCATCACACACATCTTTTCTTCTGATTTAGTACGAGCTCCTTGGAGGCAAATTCAGTTCACACATGGGAAAGAGGACGAATCACTGCAGCAAGGGTTGACCGAAATTTACTGCAGCTCACCGCAGCTAGGGTTTCTACGCTAGTTTGACCAGCGTTGACTTTGGTCAACGCATGGTCCAAAAGTGCTTAAATTTGGTGGAGAGTTCGATTTTGGAAGGCCGTACTCATTGGCACAAAAATCGAGGTCAAAAGGTTGACCGAAGATTGAGCTGCGTTGACTTTATTGCTGCTGCCCTGCATTGACTTTTCTGCACATCGTTGACTTTTTTTGGGGTTGACTTTGAGTTGACTGGGTGACTGATTTTAGGGTTGTTGTGACACAAGCTGGGTTGGTCGACCAAGAAGACTTTGTTGGTTGAAGCATCCTGCTGACCGCCGTAATGCACCAACACATTCTTTTGTTTCTAGTTTGTCTTCTATAGATCCATTGGTATGTTCTATCAGCATTTTACTTGACTGTTTATGTGATTGTTGTAATAAAAGGTAAAGTTCCATCAAGCATAGAACATCTACATAAATTTACAGTAAGCACTCTAGGTATAGGGAATTTGGCAGGTATCTCTAGGTTCATAGATCCCTTGTGTGGATTGATCCCTCTTGATCTAATAATCTATTCTTCGAAGTGCATTTTGAGCTACAGGTTGCCCACGCCCTTGGAACCCCCAAGTTCACAGACTATGAGGGGATAACACTTCGTTTGGCTTCGAGTCTTGATCTAAATAATATTTGATGCAGGAGGATTTTACCAAAATTTAAAATTTATTCAAATTCTCTCATTTATTTTCTTGTGCTACAAAGATTAATATGCTAATAAGAGCAATTTTATTTTTGTAAATATTGCAAATATTTGTGAGTAAATTTTTCCTCTAACCCTTGTATTTTAATACCACCCCATTATTTCTATTTTGTATAGTCTTGGGGTTGTGGGATTTTATTTGAATTTTTGTATAAATTGGGCATTTGAGCTTTCTATTTTCCGTTTGTGTAGGTGATAGCTCAAGGATTTGAAGCAGAAATCAAATTTTGGAGAGCCCTAGCCTCACCTAGCCTAAATGGCTAGGGTTTCAAGGGTTTCTAGGCCTTTACAGAAGTCGCCTAACCCAAAGAAGTAAGACTTCCTAGTGTGAGGGCCTAATCCAAGGTCTTGAGGGCTAGATCCAGCCTCCCCAAGCTCAATTTGCTCAACGTCTAGCTCAAAAAAGGAGGTCGCAGCCTTTGGAGGCATTTTTAGAAGTGTTTTTTGAGGTAAAGGGTTAAGTTTTTGTCGGTGCAAGGGTACCTAGCCTCTTGAAGGGTAGTTGCGGGCATTTTTAGGACTTTTCCCCATGCCTGCAGCCCTAATAGCGCTTAATTCCCTTAGAGACAACTCTTTTGAGGGATTTTCCTCTTGGTCCTAGGCCTTTGAGCCCTAATTCTCCTAGCCGCAGGCCTTAGAGGCCTTGTCTTGGCAATCGCAGCCCTGTGTGGGCTTGTATCCCCTAGTCGGAAGCCTTAGAGGGCTTCTACCCCTAGGCCGCAGGCCTAATTGGCCTTTTTCTCCCTAGCGCAAGCCTCATTAGGCCTTATTTCACTAGCCTCAATAATTTGTGGGCATATTTGTGGCTTTGGCATTTGGTTTTGGCACCAATCTTGGTGTTTGCAAGCTTATGGTAAGTTTGGAAAGGGTTTGAAGTTGATTTCGACATCATTTCTTTTATGAAATCTTGTTTAAAGGGTTAAAGTCATTTCTTTTATGAAATCTTGTTTAAAGAACCCTTGAATGCTTTGATCCTGTTCTCCTTGGATCTAATCACACATTGAGAAATAATTGTTGGCAATCTCATTCCATGATAATTGAGTTCTAATTGGATCTCATATTAAGCATTGGTTTCATTGTTACAAAAAGAAAATCTAGTTGGCATAAATAATAATCTTGGATAATCAATCTAGTGAATATCATTATTGTATCTCTTGTCTCTAATTGATGTATCAGGTTTAAATAAATCTTGCCATTGTGCTCATAATAATTCTTGCTATTTGTCAATTGGTTCATTTATGGGATTTGCTATTGAATGATAGCAATATTGTTTATTTCCATTGGATATCATTGAAGAGAATTGGTTTGTTGAAATAGCTTGAGGTGTGTGGCTTGTAAGGGATCTTTTTCACTTTTGCAAATTGGGCATCTTAATCACTCTCTTCCGTAACATTGAAATCAAAAGTTCCTCTTACTAATTGTGCATCATAATAAGTGTTTGGAAATCAAATAAATCTTGTTTGAGGAAATGATTTCGGTGAATAAATTTCATTAAGGCATTCACTCACATCTTACATTTCATTCTAGGACTAGAAGTGCATTTGTAAAATATACCTCGAAGCATAAGCTTGGTTATAAGAAGATAGGACCAAGGTTACTTGGGACCGGGAGCGAAAAAGGGGAGCGGGAGCGGGAATGCCATTTTCAAAAGCTCCCGGTTCGAGAGCGTTTTGGGGAGCGTTCTTTATAATACATATATTTTTTATATTTTTTATATTTTGATGCATATATGTCAACAAAAGCATGTAGAATGATGAATTAGACATAAAAAACATAAAAACATAGATTGAACCAGAGGTATCTTTATCATTACCTCTAGATTCGTATAGGGATCTTTGTCATTAATATCATCCTCTAAGCATTCGCTCCGGGAGTGCGCTTCGGGAGCGGGTTCGATAGGGGGCAAGGAGCTCCCCCGCAACCTTGGATAGGACCACCCTTCTCACCCAACTTGCGAAGTTTAGACCCTCATTTGTGGTTAACAGAAGTGCCCTTGCAGTTCTCTTGCGGACAATCCCTTGTAGGAACGAAGGCACTTGGGTGGTTCGAAATATTGATTTATGGTAGCATCGGATGTGCTCTAAGTCTCAAATTTTGCATTGAGGCTTAGACACATGTATTCCAAAGAACCTAGAAAGCATTTTTTGAAATTCCACCCGAATGGGGTTTTATTAAAATAATTAATTATTTTTAATGGGAGCCTAAATCTAAACTTAGGGAATTAAAATAATTGAAGTGTATTAATAAAACAAGGTGTGAATCTTCTAGAAAAAGGCAGATATCAAGTCAAGTTAATCTTAGTCGTTGATTAGTGTTTTAATCTCAGTTGTTGAAGTCTCAACGAGAAGGTTATAAGAAGGACTTGATGGGTATTTGGAAAAACACACTGACAGAGTCTAAAGATCGAATTTCTCAAGAGAGCAGTCGGAGGATCGATCGAGTTGATTCTTGCAGAGAGGGGCAGAGATAAATTTTCGTTGGATTTTTTACTGATCCGAAGAGTGCAAGGCAGAGAGGGAAGAGAGTAGTTTGGAGAGGTAGCGCAGAGCTTCAGAGGAAGTCTGTATTTCTGTTGGGGAACAGTCAGGATCCAGTGCAGAAACCGAGTTGTGAGATCGGGTGGCCAAAGGGCTAAAGTTTCCAGCTAGTAGAGGATCTAGAGGAGGTGCAGCGCAGTCCCAACTCCAGTGACGCAGGAACTATATAGGAGTGACACAGAACTGTGCAGAGACTACGCAGACACAATGCAGAGGCTCATCTCCAGTGCAGATCAAAGCCAGATTTTCCAGTGATGGGTTGAGATCATCTCACTATCTTTTTGTCCAGTTAGATCTCTGTATAGGATTGCCAGATTGGGCATCCGAAGAATTGTACTTAGAAATTACTGCAAAATAATACAAACCCTTGGTTGTTGCACCAATTCTCCTACATTGGGTTTTTTCGGGGACATTAGTCCAAAAATAACAGTGTCACTTGTGTGTTTATTTTTCTTCTTGCTCAGATCTTGTTTCTGCGCTTATTTTTCCACAGTTTATTTATGTAGTGAAGGTTGTAGTGTATTTGCTTCAGTATTTACTTATAGAACACATTAAATAACTTATATAATTTATCAAGGAGGAGAAGAAATATCAGTTGCTGCAATAGGATTACGGGTTAAGGAATTTTCACATGGTATCAAAGGTTGTATAGCAGCGCAAGTGAAGCAAGAGAGTAGTCCGGAAGAATTCAGCGTTGAAGACAAGGAGGGAGATCAAAGAGCTGCGTAGACAGCAGATCGAATCCTAAAGGAACTGCGCAATCCAAGCCAGGAGGGCAAGATCTGCAAGGAAATCTCCCTCTGAGAGAGTCATCAGAGAGGTAGGATTTTCCATTTTGCAATTTTTTAGTAGCAAAGGGAGCAGCACAGACCAGTTTCTGGTGGGACGCAGTTTTCTTGTATCAGCAGTTGTTGGTGCAGAAAGCGTCAGAAGAAGGAAGAAGAAGCATACAGAGGGAATTCTGACATCAGAGAATTTCTTGCCCAATAAATTTTTATTTCCCGTGCAAAAGCAGCAGATTTCGTGATTTATTTCGTTGAGTCCAGCAGGGAGTGCAGACAGCCAGCTGCGTAGAGGGTTAGAGGTAGCAGTTCGACGGTTGGTTGGGTGAGATGGCAACCACTGGGTTGCGTGATCAGGATCGGCTGCAGGGTGCCTCCAACTATGTAATCTGGAAGGCAAGGATGTCCTTCCTTCTGGATGAGCATGATCTCAAGAACTTCATCGACAATGTGGTAGTTGTCCCCGTGGATGCAAGTCCATTGAAAGCCTACATGAAGAATATGGCGAAAGCCAAGACACTGATCCTTGACGGAGTGAAAGATCATATCGTTTCACACATTTCTGGCAAAGGGACTACCAAGGAGATGTGGGACGCATTGGCTACGCTATATCAGGGATCTTCCGAGCAGCGGAAGATGTTCTTGGAGGAGAAGATGTGATCTACAAGGATGCACAGGGGAGAGTGCATTGATCCATTCCTTTTAAAACATCAGGAGAACCGAGATCAGCTGGAAGTTGTAGGAGCTGCGCCTCAGGCCACCGAGATGTTCAAAATAGCCCTGAACTCTGTTTCAGATGAGTGGCAGGTCTTTGTCCAGAGCATCCTGGGCAGAGAAAGATTACCTGATTGGGAGACGATGTGGACTTCTCTTCAGCAAGAAGAGATGAGGCGAGACATGATGAAGTGTAAACATGATGGCGGCAATAGCAATAGGTCAAAGCGCAAGGAGGAGGAGGAAAATGCATCCCTTGCATCAAAGGGGCAGCAGTGGCAGAAAAACGACATCTCAAAGATAAAATGTTTCTGGTGTGGTGAGACGGGACATTACACTACACAGTTTCCTCTCAAGAAGAAGGACAAAGATGAGAAGCATGATCCGCAGGATGCAACCGCAAGGATCGACGAGGAAGAGTTTGCGATGATCGCTCACATATCTCCAGGGGAGAATTGGGGTGATCTAGAACTATAGTTCGAAAGAATTGCAGTTGGGCAAGATCCCTGAGGAGTCCACCTCTTGGATCAGTACCTTGCTACAGGAGCCCTAATCAGAACCAAGATGGACCAGTGCCAATTGGTGCAGAGGAGTGCAGAAGTGACAGTGCAGTGGCTAGGAGTGCCAAAGTCTAAGCAACGCAGAGCAAAGTTGGCAACAGTTCAGGAAGGCACAGCGCAAAGTCAGCAGCAGCGTGGTAGATTCAGAGGATCATCGCAGAGACTAGCAACAGTCAAATCTTGAGTACTAGATGCATCATGCTAAACACTTAGTTCAGTTTTTGGATGTTTTGTTGTTGCAATAAGTAGCAGAGTTGCCATGAAGTAGAAATTGGCAGCAGTATGCAGGGTCACCAGCAGCGCAGTGGTTGGTTGGCAGCAGTGTCAGACATTAGCAGCACAGAGGGAGATGTTACAGAGACAGGGTGATACTTCAGCAGGATGTATTGCTAGAGCACATTCCTCGCTAAGAGGGAGTGTTGATTTCTGGTACTATCGGATGTGTTCTAAGTCTCAAATTTTGTAGGAGGCTTAGACACATGTATTCTAAAGAACCCAGAAAGCGTTTTTTGAAATTCAACCCGGATGGGGTTTTAATAAATAATTAATTATTTTTAATGGGAGCCTAAGTCTAAACTTAGGGAATTAAAATAATTAAAGTGTATTAATAAAACAGGGTGTGAATCTTCTAGAAAAAGATGGAGATCAAGTCAAGTTAATCTTAGACGTTGATTCGCGTTTTAATCTCGGTTGTTGAAGTCTCAATGAGAAGGTTATAAGAAGGACTTGATGGGCATTTGGAAAAACACATCGAAGAGTCTAGAGATCGAATTTCTCAAGAGAGCAGAGCAGAGCAGCAGGAGGATTGATCGAGTTGATTCCTGCAGAGAGGGGTAGAGATAATTTTTCGGTTGGAGTTTTTCCTGATCCGGAGAGTGCAAGGCAGAGAGGCCATAGAGTAGTCCGGAGAGGCAACGTAGAGCTACATTCTGGCAGCGCAGAGCTTCAGAGGGAGTCTGTATTTCTGCTAGGGAACAGTGAGGATCCAATGTTGGAGCCGAGGTGCCAGACCAGGAGGCCAGAGGGCTGAAGTTTCTAGCTAGCAGAGGATCTAGAGGAGGTGCAACGCCGTTCCAGCTGCAGTGACATAGGAACTACGTAGGAGTGGCGTAGTACTGTGCAGAGACAGCACAGAGGCTCATCTCCAGTGCAGATCAGTGCCGGATTTTCCAATGACGGGGTGAGATCATCTCACTATCTTTTTGTCCAGTTAGATCTTTTTATAGGATTTCCAGATTGGGCATCCGAAGAATTGTACTCAGAAATTACTGCATAATAATACAAACCCTCAATTGCTGCACCAATTTTCCCGCATTGGGATTTTCCAAGGACATTAGTCCAAAAATAACGGTGTCACTTGTGTGTTTAGTTTTCTTCTTGCTCATATCTTGTTTCTGCGTTTATTTTTTCGCAATTTATTTATGTAGTAAAGTTGTACTGTATTTGATTTAGTATTTACTTGTAGAACATAGTAAATAACTTGTATAATTTATCAAGCAGGAGAAGTAATATCAGTTGCTGCAAAAGGATTCTGGGTGAAGGAATTTTCACATGAACCTCACGAAAGGCATCGTTAATGACACCATAGCCTCCT
This sequence comes from Pinus albicaulis, assembly GCA_034641835.2. Taxonomy (NCBI): domain Eukaryota; kingdom Viridiplantae; phylum Streptophyta; class Pinopsida; order Pinales; family Pinaceae; genus Pinus; species Pinus albicaulis. Next base: position 443,684,127 of record CM076569.1, read on the forward strand.
TCTTGTGGGCTTCTCTCTACAACCTACATTTGAGATTAACTTCAAAATAGTTGAGTAAGGACTCATCTAGATAGAGCATTTAACTAAATTTACATAGATCTTGCATTTCACTTTGATATAGGTCTTGCACTTCATATAGGAGTGATTTGCATCCTGCAGCAATTTTTCATCTGGTAGCTTGGAGTTTTAATTCATATTGTGCAAGTAAAATGTCTCCTACGGCACTGGTCTGTAACTAATAATTTCAATAAATCTTATCAAGTGGTGCTTAAAAAATCATACTTGCCCTTAATTTAAACCAAGTTGCTAGGCCACTCAGTTGTGTCTCCTTCACTTCTTGGTTCCCAACAAGTGGTTCATCTCTTCATCCATAAGGACTGTTGTAACTTTCTTTTACACGGTAAAAAGATGTTACAAATTTTCAAAAATTTGCTAATTAATTGTAATATCCCGAAATGGGGGATTAACAATAATTAAAGTGCAAATAGACAAGTAACTACTGTTGGAAATACTGAGAGGGGGGTGAATCAGTATTTCTTTTCAAATGTTAATTTTACCAGTTAAATCACTTATAATTAGAACACAAAATGAACAATGATGGAATAAATACTTTTATTAAATTCTTCTTTATAATAAGTATAATAATGATGTAGGGCTCCAACCCTAGATGAAGACTCCAATATTCCAGGCTCCAACCTGTATTGTGCCAAGCACCGACTTGGTCTTGCTCCAACCTTGTCAATTTGAGGCACCAACCTCTAGGGCTCCAACCCTATCTCTAGTACAGGCTCTGACCTGGTTTCTTGAGGACTCCAATCCTCTAGGGCTTCAACCCTATCTTCCAAGGCACCAACCTTGTCTCTATGAGGCTCCAGCCCTCAACTTCACTTCGTCAAAATATGTTTGGTTATTCTTCACGGCTCCCAAAGTCTTCTTCAACGAGCCCTATCAATCTTCAGCAATGCCATCACTTAGTCTACACGTCACTTCATCAATCACAACCTTGCTCTTCACATGAAGGTATCGCCACTACTCTTCATGTTACCCAAACAAATCACCAAGGTCACCTCTTGATGACTAATGCATCGTGGTCTTCAATGATGTCTCCAATAGGATTCAATAGGTCTGCACACAAAATCCTTCAACATTGTCTTGTAATCTACTCAAGGGTCTTCTTCAAGGGCTCCTTTGATTACTCTTCAAGGTCAACAAGACTGCAAGTATCCTTCAATAATGTTTTGGTGATGTGTGCAAAGCCCAAACTCTCTTCAATAGTCTACCCAATACATTCTTCAAGAGTATTCAATAAGCTGCTACAGGAATGTATAATAACCAGTCTTCAAGATTTCCTCAATTGTCCTCTGAGATATTCTTCAAAGCCCACTCAAATGATGCTCCAAGAATGCTAATATACCATTTTTCAAGAACTTCTCTACTTCACCAAGCACCTTCAATGTTCTTGTTCACCATTCATCACACCACTGCAAACAAGCATGTGATCACTGTTTCGAGTCCCTCACAAATCCAAGCTTATAGTGGAGTTATAGTGATACCCTTTGAAGACTTCGAAAATTACAGAAACGTGTTGGACGCACTGTATTGGTATCATTTTATAGTGAAGTATTTATTGCCTTTGTTGAAGATACAGTATTGGGATTACTGTAGACCTTTTTGGGATTGTGCAGATCTATTGAGGACAGTGGTTGAGCAAGCTTGATAGCTGGAACATTGTAGAAGTTTGTGAGGTGACATGATGCACAACTGAAGCCCTGATGGTGTGATGTTGAAAAACGACTCCTTGAAGTCTTATTGAAGCAGCTTGTTGAAGGGTATTGTAAGAGTGGCGTGCAGACCTATTGAAGACCCTCTTGGAGATACCTTGAAAGATTCTTGAAGACATTTGAAGGACTTCTAAGACACCCTTGGAGACATCCTTGAAGAACATGATGCATTGTTGATGTAATCATGAGGTGATTTGGAGAAATTGTTTGGGTACGATGAAGAGCAGTGGTGACACCTTCTAAGAAGAAAAGGTTGTCATTGATGACGTGATGTGTAGACTACAGTGAAGGGTAAGCTGAAGATTGTCAGGGCTCATTGAAGAATACATTGGGAACCGTGAAGTATAACCAAATATATCTTGACGAAATGAAGCAGGAGGTTGGAGCCTCATAGAGACAAGGTTGGTGCCTTGGAAGATAGGGTTGGAGCCCTAGAGGATTGGAGTCCTCAAGAAACCAGGTCGGAGCCTGTACCAGAGATAGGGTTGGAGCCCTAGAGGTTGGAGTCTTGGAAAGACCAAGTCGGTGCTTGGCACAATACAGGTTGGAGCCTAGAAGATTGGAGTCTTAATCTAGGGTTGGAGCCCTATATCATTATTGTACTTTACTTATTGTAAAGAAGAAATTAATAAAAGTATCTATTCCATCATTGTTCATTTTGTGTTCTAAATATAAGTGATCTAACTAGTAAAATTAACAATTGAAAAGAAATACTGATTCACCCCCCTCTCAGTATTTCCAACATAAGTATAGTCCTCCACATCAAGGGTAAGGACATCATCCGGGTTCTAGGCTTCTTCATCAAGAGTAAGCACATCATCATGATTTCTAGGGCTTTATGATCAATTTGAATTTAGGGCAAGACTTCTTCATAGACTTTGACATCATCATTAATGGTCTCCTAGTCAACCAAGAGTCATGGCATCATCATCTGGAACCAGGCATCTCAAGAATATTGACATCTCAGTCAAAGTCATATTGACATCAATGACAACCTTGATTAACAACTACAGCAAAATTGAAAACGCCATTAAATACACAAGAAATGGGACCAAATTCAACGCTGAGCCTTTTTATTAAATTTCTAGGAAAGAGTACAATATTGTGCTTAGAAGGATAGCACCTGGGCCTGCTCAAGGCAGGCTGAAGAACAACTCTAATCCTAGCAAATCAACAGTTGAAGTATGCTCTGCATGGCTGACCCACTGCGTTGCCCAGTCCTAGAATTTACTATTGTTGCCTGATTTCGGACTACTGGTTGGCCTAGCTCCTGTGCTCAGAAAATTCCAGGAATTGGTTACCGGACTCCTCTCACTAATCCCACAAAAACCCGCAAAGGGTTTGCAGACATCTTGACCCTAGAAAATGGCCCCTTTGGGCTTGGAACGCTACTCTGTTGGGGAATTCGAGCTTTTGTCTGAAACTGCTGGAAAATGCCTCTGAAGAAGCACTGCCAAAATCCCAGGTAGAGGTGGCTAGCCTCCCCTCCAAATCCTGCGGCTAAACTCCTCTTCTCTCCCACAATTCTGACACTTCCTCTACACTACACTGCACAATCACTGCGCAGCCCCTGCTGCCTCTACGCAGTCCTGAAGGGACTACGTACTCCTGTTGCTAATGCTCTGAATCTCTCTCACAAAATGGTGGAACTTTCTCTCCTAAGCGGGCACTCAAAGACCCTGAGGGAGAGGTTGAGATCTCCGCTTGAAGATCTCTTGTGCTGAACAGCACTGCAGACTTTGCTCTCTGGCTCAAGCGTGCTCAGCCAAGAAGACAGAAAATACTTAGGTGAATATAGAGTTGCCTCTTCCCTTTTGTCCCCAATAACCCAACGTTCATCTTTGGCCCCACCTAGGACTACACTGCCCCCTCACTGGCCACTCCTGCGCTGCCCTTCACTGGTCACTCAACCAAACACAGAGCCTTCTCATTGGCTCTCCCGACCCCCACCAAGGCTGCAATTTTTGCCTCTAACTATTTTAATATGATTTGTGGGTCCCGACCCACATTATTTCTTCCTAACATTTGGAAAAGCCAAAATATGCCAAAAGGCCCTAGCAGAGGATGTCGAGAAGACTAATCATCACATTTGCATTGAAGATGCTAAGGTTATTGCGAAGATTGACCATTTCCACCACCGAAAGTTGAGAGAAGCCTTGGAAATCGAAAAGAGACCGGTTAACCTCAACAGGGACGATGGGTGGATGGTTAGCAAATGTTGGATTCCTGCTCTTCATTCCTAACTTTTTTTTCTTTTTCTTTTTTCTTTCTTTTTTTTTCTATTAAAATTTTTTTTTATAAATATTTATTTATTTTTAAATATTTTTATTTATTTTATTTTATTTATTTATTTTTTAAATTAAAATAGATTTATTAAATTCATTTTATAAATATATATATATTTTTTTTTTATATTTTTTTTTATATATTTTTTTTTTTTTTTTAATAAATAAAAATAAATCATAATAAATATTTTAATTATTATTCTATAAATATATATAATAGTAAATATTTATTTATTCTTCAAGGATTTATTGAATAATTCTTATTTTATAAAAAAAAATTAAAAATAAATAATATTCAAATTATAAACTTTAATCATTTAATAAAAGAAATTATTATTATATTTTTTTTTGATTTTATGATTTTATGACCTAGATTTAGTCAAACTAGTCGTTATTTTACAACCGCTAGTTGGAGCTTTTCGTATCTATTTAATTGGGTTTCCTGATCAGATTTTTTCATCTAGTCCTGATGATGAACCACACTGGCTAGTTCGAAACGCGTCGACCAAATTTATTTGGATGTGATTTTTACCGAAAGATTTTTCTCACAATTTATGGATCACAGAAGCAAAATTCCTAAAATTAATATTCCCAATTAGTTGATTGCTAATTGGGGATATTACAGTCCTCCCTGCCAGGATGTTGCTTGTCCTCAAGAAACTACAAAGATGGGTGTTGAAGAACCTTCTCCCCCTCCCCAGTGGCATCCTCATCCGGGAGGTTTCTCCATCTGATCAAGTATTCCTTCACCACCCTACTCCTCAAGTTCCTCTCCCTGGTATCCAATATAGCCTCTGGCTGAAGTACCAAATTTCCCTCATCATCCATGGGAGGAAACTCAATTGTTGTTGTCACCTGCTGGCCCAGAGCCTTCTTCAAGCACGATACATGGAATATGTTGTGCACCCAGTTCCCCAGGGGTAGCTCCAACTCATACGCTACCTCCCCCACTCTCCGAGTGACCCTATAAGGCCCATAAAAACGTGGCTTCAGCTTCTCTGATCCCTTCTGCTTCACTGTGGACTGCTTGTACAACTGGAGGCATAGGTACACTAGATCCCCAACCTCAAAGTATCTCTCCACGCGGCCCCTGTCAGCGTAGATTTTCTGTTGGTTCTGTGATGCTTGCAAGTTATCCTTGAGAGCCCTCAAGATGTCTTGGCTTTCCTGGATCCACTCCTTGGCCCCGAGGGCCTTACTGTATCCAAACATGACATCAACGAAAGTTAGAGCATCATATCTATACAAGGCACGAAATGGAGACATACCTATGGACATGTGGTAGATGGTGTTGTAGCAGTACTCCCCCATGTGTAGCCACCTCAACCACGCCTTTTGTTGCCAGGTGACATAGTTTCGCAAGTAGCCCTCCAACCACTTGTTAACTACCTCCGTCTGGCCATTCGTTTGGGGATGGTAGCTCGTACTAGGAGTGAGCTCTGTACCCACCAACCGAAATAGCTCCTGCCAAAATCCCCCCATGAAATCGCTGTCTCGGTCACTGACACTGGTCTTAGGGAGAACATGCAACCGAAATACCTCTCTAAAGAACGGTTCATCCACCTAGAGGCCGTGTACTTGCCCGAGATCGCAAAAAAGTGAGCATACTTGGTCAAGCGATCCACAACCACGTAAATGCAATCTTTGACCTGTACCATGGGCAAACCCATGATGAAATCCATCGAGATGCTCTCCCATTTCCCCTCGAGGATGGGGAGTGGCTAAAGCAACCCTGTTGTGTGTGTGTTCTCCCCCCTTGTTCTGTTGGCACAATTTTCACTCCCTAATGTGCCGCAAAACATCCTCCTTGATGCCCTTCCATGAAAACCTCTCCCTGATGGCCCTGTAGGTTTTGGTGTACCCCTCATGCCCGGCCAATGGTGAATCATGGGCTGTGTGTAGGATCTTCTCCCGCAGCTGGGAGTTGGCCACTAAATATACCTAGATCTAGGGCACCAACCAGCCCCAAGAGACCTGAAACAGAGGCCTCCTAACTCGCTGCCCTAGATTCTCAACTAGATGGGCTTTGTCTTCTCCTAGCTCTAATACCATGTAAAATTTTGAAGATGTTCTCTGCTTAGATGCAAATATATTTTAAACTTCTAGGGCACAATGAAAGTAAGATGCAGATAAAACATACCAATAGATCGATGGAAGACAAGCCAAAACAGAGATAAAGAATGGTGGCGTTGCGACGATCAACATGATGCTTCAACCAACAAAATCTTCATAAGGTCAACCACCCACACGTGCCACACAACCCCAAGACGTTTCATCAAGAATACTGCACCAAGACACTGCACCAAGAAGCCCTAAACGCAGAACCAAGAACGCTGGTCCATCATCATCCAAGAGAAGAAATTGCCTCCACCAAAAAGTGTGTAAAATGAACTCCAAGTCTCTCTAATATGTAGGCAGCTATGGGGGTGTGTGACACATCTCTAATGCATGTGGGATAAAACAAGCCGACCTTGCACATGTGGAATAAATTCAAAATACATGCTCTGCTCATCCAATCAAGATGATCTTTAGATCGATCTTGCACCTCTTCGAAAGAGGAATCCAATAAAAATATTGGCATCGTCATCTGAGCATCACAACATGGAGTTTGTACCTAGTTGCCCAAAATTAAAAATCTTTGAATTGCCCACATGTCTCCACAATTTGGGAGTTGTCCTCTGCCCAAGATACTTTGCACAAAGGTCTCCCACTCATCGGTCACTGCATTCAAGGCAGTCCTCACCATGAGTCCATCATCTGGAGTTGCCCCCATGGCAATCAGCTAGTCTCGAATAATCTGTAATCTGAAGAGGAAAGGATCGATCTCCTGTCCCTTGTGCATCTGGAACATCCTCGTCTGGTTCTCCAGAAGCATCTTCCGCTGCACGGAGCTACCTTGATACAGCGTGGTCAGCATTCTCCACACTTCATTTGTCTTCTTCTTCTCGGTAATGTGCGGGACCGCGTGATCTTTTACTCCATCCATGATCAAGCGCGTAGCCTGCGCCTGATTTTCGTTGAACTTCTTCAGAGCATCCGCATCAGTCGGCAAAACTACGACACTTTCTACATGGTCTCCGATACCGTACTCCTCCAGGACTGTCAAGATTCTGGATTTCCAAATTGCAAAGTTAGACACACTGTCTAACCTATCCTGATCTCTCAGTCCGTACAAGGCCATCTCTACTCAAACAGTCGAAACAGGTCCTCTTCTCCCTTCTACTGCTGTTGCACTCAACAGAAGATCGGATCTGGGTTTCTTGGCGGATAGAAACCCTCTAGAGAAACTGCTCCCTTTGACAACTGATTTCCCTCCCGAAAATCCTTCACCAATTCTGCTTAATCAACCCTCTACGATCACCCTCTTGATCGAATCTCAGATTTCTTGGAAAAAATCTGCTGAGGGACTGTTTCCCCTTACTTTGTCAACTTTTCTAGGCACTGTTCTACACTGACAGAACCGATGCCCCACCAGCAACTTCGAAGATCATAACCTGCACTTCTAGCCCTAACAACCGGCACAACGTCTCTCCAACTCGGACCACGTCATCCTTTAGGGCCTGTGTCAACCACTACATAAGCTCAGCGTAATCCTAACAGGCTTTGCGTCACCCACTAGGGCATGCATCAGCTTCTATGTCAGCTCTACGTGAGCAAACTGGCTCAGCGCCCATTCTGTTGGGTATGCGTCCCTCCTGGTTCTGCGCTGCCTTTTCTCAGATCTGTGCTGCTTCAGCTACCCTTCCTTCAGCAAAAATATTCAGCCTCTTGTTGATGCCTTCAGCTTGATCTGCAATCGCTCTAATACCATGTGAAATTTTCTGAATACAAAATTACAGAAACCCTACTGCAGTATCTTGATTTACTTCTCCTACTTGTGATTTAATTATACAATTTATTTTCAGAAATATTGAGCAAATAGCAAAGTAAACAACTAGGAGCCTACACATTTACTGAAGCATAGCGCACATATGACAAAGGACACACATGACTTTTCGGACAAATGTCCCCAGAAAAACCCAATGCGGGAAAACCGATGTAGCAACTCTTTGAGGGTTTTATTTATTAAGCAGAATATTTGAATACATCTAGGCACCAATAATGGTTTGCCCCACAAAGAAATTCACGGCAGTAGTACCTTACTACTCGGAGACAGATAATATGGTTGATTCAAACCCTTAAGGAATTATTGAATACGAGCCCTTTCTGGCCCACTAGATCCCCTCAGCGCAGCTCCTCCAACCTCTGCATCAGCCCCTCTAGCCCTACGCAGCAAAGGTTGCCCTTGTGTACCTATGAAGGCCTTTGCGCTGCCTCTATGTCACCCAAAAGGGTTTGCGTCACCCTCTACGTGGTCTTTGTGTCAACTTGGCTAGGTTGCGTCCCTCCTGCTGACCTCTGTGGAGCCTAGTACAGTATTGCCTCTCTGATGTATGTATTTTCGGCCTCGGATCAGAACATCCCTTGTCGATCTACCCCTCACTAGCACTACAAGCTCACTCGAAAATTCTCAACAAACCGCGCCCCAAAATTTCGACTTAACTCAAGTGTTGCTACTCTATGTTTGTTCTCCAACTGAACCCAAGCCTTGCTTTAATACTTTTCTCGTTGAGAAATCAATGGTCGCGAGCTAATCACTAATCAACGACTAAGATTAGAGAAAGCTTGATCCACGTCACTTAGAACATTCTCACTACGTGTAAATTTATTCACTTTCATTTTTCAATTTTCCTAAGTTAGACTTAGGGTCTCCATTAAAAAATTTAATTATTTGAATAACTTTTACACTAGGAGGAATTTCTCCAAACGATTTCTAGGACTTGGAGATCTCATGTGTTCTAGCCCCTCCACAAAGTTTCGAAGCTAGAGCACATCTGATGCTACCCAAAATCTCAACATCTTAGTCGTTGATTAGAGATCTAATCTCGGTCGTTGAACTCTCAACGAGAAGACTAGGAAGGCTTGAGGGTCATTTGTAAGATACACCAAGAGGATCGAGTGATCGAATTTTCTGAAGGAGCAGTGCTCAGAAGAAAACTTCGATCTACAGATTCTTCACGTAGTTGAGGGGCAAAGACAGAATTGGTAGGAGGATCTTCTCTAGGGCCAAGGATCATCATCGGAGAGGCAGAGAATGACGAAGAGGAAGCAGCGCAGAGCCTAGAGAGGGTGATGCAGGGCCACACGCAGAGGCAGCGCAGTTTCTAAGCAGAAGTCTGAGTTTAAGTCGGGAAATCGAGATTCTGAGTTGGGAGGGTTGGGATCGAGTTTCCTCAGGGCTGAAAGATTATGCAAAGGAGGTGACGCAGTTCCAGAGCAGTCCCCACGCAGGCCTACATAGCTATTGCGCAAATAGTGTTGGGGTTTCGTTAGTTAAGTTACCGGATCAGCCGGGACTTGCAGAGTGAGGTAAACTCACTATGTTTCTCTGTCAGTATGCTCTGTAACTGATTTGTCCTATAAGACGATCAGAGATGTATTCAGATATAATTGTTGCTTAATAATCAAACCCTAAGATCTATTGCACCGGTTTTCCTGCATTAGGTTTTTCTAGGGACATTTTTCCAAAAATAACGATGTCCTGTGTGTGTTATTTCTTTTGTTCAATTTCCTGTTTCTGCATCTAAATTAAATTATGTGAAGGCTGCTTCAGTAATTGCATCAATGTTTTCAAAATTAATCTGCAAAATAACTTGTTAATGTAATTTACAAGTAGGAGAAGTAATTCAGTTGTTGCAATAGGATTCTAGATCTAGCACTTGGAATTTTCACATGGTATCAGAGCGTTGATTGTGAAACAGGAAGAGCAGATCCAACACTGAGACGGAGGCCGAAGAGCTACAGAAAGCATAAGTTCGAATCCCCAAAGGGATTGCGTAGTCCAGGCCAGAAGGGCTTAAATTTCCGCGAAAGTCTCTCTCTGAGAGAGTCGACAAAGAGGAAGGGCTTCCAGATCAGAATTTGCAAAGCCAGAGGGAGTAGCACAGAGCTACAAGGAGTCGGGACACATTTTTTCTGCAGGCATATTTGTTTGCTGGGCGGAAAGTCGTCAGAAAAGAAAGCAACACAGTGGGGGAATTTCTTCCTCGGGAAGTTCCTAGCCGAGGATTTCATTTTTCCAAGATCTAAGCAGCAGATCTACAAACTCTAGAAGGAGTGCATAATCCTGTCCAGTGTTGCGCAGAGGGGGAATAAGAGGAGCAGATTCGACATTCTCGACGGCCATGGCAGCTAACGGGCTTAGAGATCAAGACCGGTTGGAGGGAGCCTCCAACTATGTACTCTAGAAGGAAGGGCTTCCAGATCAGAATTTGCAAAGCCAGAGGGAGTAGCACAGAGCTACAAGGAGTCGGGACACATTTTTTCTGCAGGCATATTTGTTTGCTGGGCGGAAAGTCGTCAGAAAAGAAAGCAACACAGTGGGGGAATTTCTTCCTCGGGAAGTTCCTAGCCGAGGATTTCATTTTTCCAAGATCTAAGCAGCAGATCTACAAACTCTAGAAGGAGTGCATAATCCTGTCCAGTGTTGCGCAGAGGGGGAATAAGAGGAGCAGATTCGACATTCTCGACGGCCATGGCAGCTAACGGGCTTAGAGATCAAGACCGGTTGGAGGGAGCCTCCAACTATGTACTCTAGAAGGAAAGGATTCAATGTCTTCTGGATGAATACGATCTCAAGCTCTTCATGACGAGTACGGTAGTTGTCCCTGCCAATGTTGCAAACATTGGCATCGGGATAAAATCGGCAAGGGTTCGAAAAACCAAAAAATCGAGAAAATTGGGAAAATATCGGTAAAAATCGGCAAACATCGGCAAAATTAAGATACCATAAAAATATCTTTAAAAATCGGCAAACATCAGCTAGGCCAAAAAATCATGATTTTAAGATATAATCGGGATGTTATCGAGATGTTCGCAACACTGGTCCCTGTAGATCCAAATCAGTTGAAGAACTACACATCCGACATGGCGAAAGCTAAAACGCTGCTCCTTGATGGAGTCAAAGATCACATAATGTCCCATATAGTCGGCAAGGACATTGCTAGGTAGATGTGGGAAGCCTTGGCAACGTTGTATGAAGGATCTTCAGAGCAACGGAAGATGTACTTAGAGCAGCAACTGAGGATGACAAAAATGTAGAGAGGGGAGCGCATTATTCCATTCCTGACTAGACTTCAGGAGATCCATATGATCAACTGGTAGTCGTGGGGTCTACCCCTTCTCCTATAGCAATGGTCAAACTGTCTCTTAACGCAATCACTGAAGATTGGCAGGTGTTAGCCCAGAGTATCTTGGACAGAGCAACCTTGCCAGGCTGGGAAGAGATGTGGGCTTCTCTTCAGCAAGAATAGCTAAGGAGAGACTTGGTCAAGTGCAAACTTGATGGCAGCAGTGCCAGTGGGTCGAAGGCAAAGGAGGAGGAGGAAAATGCAGCCCTTGCATCCAAAGGGCAGCAGAAGCAGCGGAGATGTAAAAATTATTGTAACAGTTTAGGCAAGATTTAGTCTATATATTGTTTCATTTGTAATAAGCAAGGGTTGGCTTTTGATGCCAAAACCCTGTCACTTTGTAAAGATTTTATTACAAAAATTCTGAATGAAGTATTCTAGCTCCAGCTCTTGAAAAAAATTGTGTTTCTTGTTGTTTTTCCAGTACTTTCATACTCTATTTCTGCACATGTTCAAGGTTGCATAGGAGATTGTGGATAAGAATAGATTATGTATCAATCTCTCTGAAATCCCTTGCAAAGTTAAAATCATTTAAATAGATTAGTTTATTGGATTGTTTGTCTGAGATATCTCCTCTACATATTTTAATTGTTGCCTTCTGTCATCCCCTGAATGTGTTCTATTTAGCTGTAGAAGTCTTCTACACACATCCAAATTTGCCTGGTTGATTAAGTATTCACTATTTCTACTTAATTATCAGGAATTCCCTTATATTCCTCTGTCAAATTCTTTAAAAATTATGTTATTCTGTCAGGCTGGATGTTGGCACTTTAACCAAGGACTCTGTAAGAGAGGTATTGATTCATAAACAGAGATTGGACTATCATCAGCAACCACCCAAAATTAAATCATAAATCTGGTCATTCTACTTCATAGGTTGTTGTCCAGTGACATTGAACAACGTTAAACAAAGCCTCATAACAATTGAGGGAGCCCCCTCTGGTTCAAGGGCCAGCTTGAACCTAAAGATTGGTCAAGTTGGTTTCTTGGCGTAGTTTCTGCAACCAAGAACTACCTATGAGAAACAAGTACAACCTGGACTACCCCCCTTAGTATGCAATTAGGAGGCAACTTAAACAGAGAGGACAGGGATCGGAGTGACAACTCCTGTCCTGAGCGTTGTCGCAATCTAATTTACAGTTTGGGCAACAATAGGCTTCGTGATAAAATTCATCCTTCTTCAATGTATAGATAAGAAATCTTAGGGTTGCTTGTCACACTTCACAATTCGTCATTGTCGTACATTGTAGTTGTACACCATATATATGAGGATGTTTTGTCATACATCTATATCACTGTCATTGAGAGAACCTTCGATCACTATCACTGTGAGACATTGAAGTCACCGTTATGCAATCAAGGTCAAAGATCACTATCTTACTAGGGTTACTGCCAAACTCCATTTGATCACTGTCATCTGTAATATCCCCAAAGGGAAATAACCAGTAATAAACAGAAATATGCCAGACAGATATAGAAAATATAATGCTGACACCAGATCATGGAATAAGTACACATAGAATGCCAGAAAACTGAGCCATTTTATTAATCTGAAAGTACATCGAGAGGAGTACAAGAAAATCAGAATGAGTGCACCTATCCTTGCTCAAGGCAAGTACAGAATCCTCTCAGAAAAATAGGAAATGGCCGCGTCGTTAAACTGCATCCCAGCTGCTGGAAGAAACTGAAGCTAGGGGCTGATCCCCTTGCCGGAATGAGCTAAAAATCTACAGATCACCTATACTCACTGCTCCAGACAAAACCCAGAAATCATTTACCAAACGGACCACCTCCGAAAATCGCCCCCAGAAACCCTCCTCCTACAAAAACGCTGTGCCTCCAAGAATAGCACAGAAGCTCAAGAAACACGCTGAGGAAAGGGTCTGAATCCACCTGCAAAACCTCCGGCTGAAATGGCAACCTCCTCAAGGCTGGATCTGCGTCCTAGCTGCCCAGATCTGCTGGATCTGAGTCCTCCTTTCCAGATCTGTATCCTATCACTCCAGATCTGCGTCCTCTAAGGCCAAATCTGCTGCTATCTCTTCAGATCTAGGCTGGATCTGATAATATCTCCTCAGATCTGAATCATCCAAGGCTGGATCTGATGCTATCTCTCCAGATCTGCACTCTCCAAAGCTGGATCTACCAATATCTCCTCAGATCTGAATCATCCAAGGCTGGATCTGATGCTATCTCTCCAGATCTGTACTCTCCAAGGCTGGATCTACCAATATCTCCTCAGATCTGAGCCCTCCAAGGCTGGATCTAATGCTATTCCTCCAGATCTGCAACCTACAGAACCAGATCTGCAAATATCTGCTCAGATCTACAATCTCCAAAGCTGGATCAATCAGTATGCCCTTAGATCTGCGTCCTCCTCTTCCTGCTGGAACAGCGTCCTCACTCCAGACTGATCTGCGTCCTTCCTGCCCTCTGAAACAGCGTCCTTCCTCCCAGATAAGAACTGCGTCCTTCCTCCTCGCCAGCCGTTTCTCCCCGCTAGATCCGCGTCCACCAGAGAAGATCTTCCCTCCTCGAATTCCAAAATTCCACCGAAAACCCACAACATCGAAACTCGAAAGACAGAACTCGAAATTAACTCATTAGCTCACCTGAGCGGGCACTCGAAGTCCCCCGAAGCTAAGGGTGATACCAGAAAATAACCTTACCAGGGCAGGCACTCGAAGTCCCCCGAGGCTAAGGTGAGATCTCCGACCGGAGACACTCGGTTGCACTAAACAGTGCTGCAGACCGACTAAACAACCGGCGTGCTGAAGCAGACAGAAGTCTAGCTCTCAATATCAATATAGAATAATGCATACCCAAATGAGGTGAGAACCCCTCCTTTTATAATGCCAAACTCCCTCCAAAACTTAACTGCGTCCTTACTCTCCTTTCACCTGCGCAGTTTACCTTGGGTCAGCCTGATGCCTCCCCATCATACTCATGTGGACCCCCAAGGCCCCCTCTCTAAGTTATAACGTCAATCTACTAGGAAAAGAACACTTTATTTATAAAGTGAGGTGACTAAAGTGAGGTGACCCCTCTTATTTCTCACTTTATTTATTATTTCTAGCTAAAGCGGCAAAATAAAATATTCCAATTAGCGAAGCTAATTGGGAATATTACAATCTCCCCCGGCAAAACGTTGCTTGTCCTCAAGCAACTGAAGTGATGGATGCTGTAAAGTCTGCTCGCTCTCCCAAGTGGCATCCTCATCCGGCAAAAATTGCTTGTTCTCAAGCAATGCTTGAACAAGCCTACTCTCTGGCTGATGCTCCCCGCCAATACTGCAAAATGTGCCTGGGTCCCATTGAAACCTTTCTGTCTCCTGCATCACCCTGATATGAAGGGATATCTCAATGCCAGGATCCCAAACTGGCCTCTCATGGTACCAGCCAATCAATAGTCCTCCCGGATCCCATCGCCACTGTGGCCAATAATAGCCTAAGTCCCATGGCTCGGACTGCTCACTGCCTCTGGCTATGACTGAAGACCATGACCGCTGCTGCTCTGCATCTATGACTGTGTAAGCTGGCCCATCAACTGTGAACCAACTCGTCTCCTCTCTCCAATCAAGGCATGGAGTCGGAAATATAATGAGGAATATCTCCCTCCTATGGATCCTCCATCTCCAAGCAATCATCCAGACAAAATGAGCCACCCCCCAACAAGGCAACTCCTGAAAATCTCCTTCCACCTCAAGCTCTGGTAATGAAGGTGGGCTGAAAATATGAACTTGGCAAGCATCATAGCTTACCTCGTGCTGTCCTTCTCTCCACTCATGACAAGTGTAGAGTGTAGGCTGATCTTGGCCTGCAAAATCATTGCCCTCCAATGGCAAAGTGAAAAACAATCCACCATAGAAGGTTCCTCTATCAATGAAGAACAAGCTGGCCCAAAACAAACCATCCATGAAGAATATGACACGGTCATCATGGATCACCCTAATGAGATGTTTGCTGACAGTTCTACATGAGGATACATAATGCAAACAATCTCTCACAAGGATACAACGTAGTCTCATCCATTGCATCTTCAGAAAACTACATGGCAAGCAATGTACAAGATTCCTCACATCTACTAATGGATAGTAAATGGCTGAATATGACAACAACATAAGGCCAAACACTTGCCCATAGCTGTACAATGGATAAATATCAATCTCATGGCCCACATCAAAAGAGAACGCATACATAGTAGTGGTGGCCATGCCTCCTCCCATGCTCCCATTAGAACATGTAGTGCAGAAATTGTGAGAATTTTTCCCACTCACGGACACATCCAGCTCATGTGTCTCCCTCATAATCAAGCCTCCCATACAAATCTGATATATATCAGCAAATGAAGACATGATCCGCAAGAAATGAAGGAAATGCCGAAGGTCTCATGTGGTGCAAGAAGATAATCCCCTCTTATGTTGGAAACCCAAGTCAAGAAGAATATGCCATAGATGTCTCTATCATCATTACTTCTTGTAAGTGCAACAAATATGAAGTGATCCCGGACCCATGGGTTATAGATCCACCATATCCGCCGCGCACACTTCATCCGTAATGTTCGCTCCAAAGTGGACAACGCCGTGAGCTCATGCAAATGAGCTCCGTCAATACAAGACTCGGTTTTTCGACATGCTCCTTGTCAAAGATTCCTCTAATAATGTCGTTAACAAAATATGGAATACCTTCCAAGATGGAAGTGCTTCCCACTCATCATCAAAGACCAGGGAGATAGTGCCATCTCCTCCTCCTGCAACATCATACAAAGTGTGAGAGCAAATCTGCCCTTGCTCTCCTAGAAACAAACCAAGCAACAAGACATTGTGTTGCCTCTCCATACCTCCATCAACCAACTCATATGATGAAGACACAATGAATGATATGAGTACCACATCAACACCATGCATCCATACTCTACGCTGCTCAATGATGCAAGTATCCATCCATCTTTTCCCCATCCTCCTACTCTTAGGAAGAGTGTTTGCCAAGTGATGGCCAAACTCTTTCAAGAGTAACCAGCGCAGCCAAGCCTCCTGCTGCCTGGTGTCATAGATCTGCAAATAGCCTCCTAGCTCCTTGCTCATCCACCACATCCACTCAATACATTGTGGATGCCTCCTTCTCCTCATCCTGGTACTCCTCCCATGAGGGCTACCATCCTCCCAAATCAAATTTCTGATTTTGCACTTCATGGGATTTTGAAGTATAAGCTTCTCAAGGATCAATGAGACCCTATCAAGAATCAAATAGGTGGTAGGCAAAAACCTCCCATCATGATGTGTATGGCTCAAGGGATGTCCAACACAAGCATGAGAGATGTTATCCATCCGAAGATGTCCCCAATCTTCTATCTGCTCTTGTGAGAAGGGAAGAAAGTCATTGCACCCCATGGTGTGTCGAAGTGCATCTCCAGTGAGATCTCTCCTTGAGACCTCCCCTTCATCCATAGTCTGCTCCACCGAGTACCAACTCAAAATCTCTCGCCATCCAATCTCAACACGTGGTTGCTGTACCCTGTACAACTCTGATCGTCTCATACTACTATCCAAGTCAACATATGAGACCTGACCAGGTGGCTCTGCCTCTCTCTCTCCAACGGGAAGAGATGACCCAACAATACTGCTAGTCCCATCCATACATGCCTGAAGGGGAATGATCTGACGCTCCCTCGTGCCCTCTGGTTGTACCATCAGGGAATCCAGCTGTTCCCCAATGCGGACCAACTTGGCCGCCGATTTGGCACAAGTCACTCTCATACCCTCCAGCTCCTGGTCCTGCAACAAAATGGTCTCCCGTACTGACGCGGCCTTCTCCCTCAAAACTCGAAGGTCCGTCCGAAGCCGATGATACCGCTGCCTGCGACCATCATCCAATACCTCTGTATCTCCTAGTGCCTCATCGTTAGTGGATATATCTCCTGATACCTCACCCATCTGTCGTGTGCTGCTACCACCCGAAGATTCAGACATGGCTCCCGTCATCATCTCAGTGGATGGCTCTACCGGGGTAGGCTCTGCCTCCTCCACTACGATATCAACCGGCACGGTCAAGGAGGTCTCTAATGATGGTGAGTCCTGTGTCTCACTAGGTGTATCCTCGAACTCCCTGCAATCCTGCGTTCCCTCATCCTCTTCTCCACTGCTCTCGGAGAAGACCTCAATGAAGTGTGCCTTCCCTACCGCACACCTGTGTCCTGGTGCCCATGGCTCCCGGCAAGTGAAGCAAAACCGCTTCCTCCTCAGCTCTCTCCTGGCCTCATCATCAAACTGCCCTCGTCCAGGATTCGCCTTGGGAGGCGGAGCCCTCGTGTCCTTACCCTTAGGCCGGAAGGCCTGTCTCTGGGGATAAGGTGTCCGAGTCCTGGGTAAGACATCCTGTAAGTCCCGAGTCCTGCTGATGGCATCCTGAAGGGTAGCCGGTCTGTTCGACCGGACTAGGCCACGAAGTGGCTCTGACAGCCCCTCCACAAACATGCCAACCGTCCGAGCTGCAGATAAATCAGGTACCATCACCGAAATCCTCAAGAAGTCTGAAATGTATGTCTCTGCACTCCCAGTCTGTTTGAGCTTGATCAGCTCACCAAAATACTGATCCGGATCCCTCCTGTCAAAGCGCTCTATCACCCTCTGTGTAAACTCGGCATATGTCGTTACTGTAGAATGCCCGAGTGTCGCCATCCCATGGAACCACCAATCCCGGGCCTCGCCATCCAGATGCAACGTTGCCACCTTAATGGCATCCCTCTCTGGCATCTGGTTGAGCTGAAAATAGATGTCCAACTTCTCCACCCAGGACTTTGCCGTAGTCTTCTGCGAACCATCAAACATCGGCAAATGGAATTTACTCGCTGCACGGTGACTATAACGGTGGGATCCACGTCCCTTGTGTTGGTCCCGCTCATGGGCCTTGCCGCCACATCGGAACTGGATATAGCGCTCTAAGGGGAAAGCATCCATGAACGCCTGACCTAGGCTCTGCCAGTCTGCAAAAATGGCCGCATGTTGAGCTGGACTCACATCTCCTGCCATTGGTATTTCTGCTGGGTGCCTACAGGCTCCTCAGAAACTGCACGGCTGCTGCAAAACCATACTGCTGCTTACTTCAACCTCCGATTTACCCACTGAAAACTATTCAGAAAATTCCAGGAATTTGGGAAAGTGATCCTCGTCCAAAACCCAGGAAAACCCAGAAAACGTTTTTCCTAATTCCAAACTTCAAAATTTGACCCTTTTTATTTTGGCCCTTTTTCCAACTGCGTTTCTGATATTGCACTGCTATTGCTCTGTATGATCTCTTTTTTGATGTCACAGGCTGAGCCAGAATTATGCTCTGATACCACTGTAATATCCCCAAAGGGAAATAACCAGTAATAAACAGAAATATGCCAGACAGATATAGAAAATATAATGCTGACACCAGATCATGGAATAAGTACACATAGAATGCCAGAAAACTGAGCCATTTTATTAATCTGAAAGTACATAGAGAGGAGTACAAGAAAATCAGAATGAGTGCACCTATCCTTGCTCAAGGCAAGTACAGAATCCTCTCAGAAAAATAGGAAATGGTCGGCACAGAACCGCATCCCGAAATGGCCGGGAAGAAATCAAGCTAGGGCCGATCCCCTGTCGGAATGAGCCAAAATCTACAGATCACCTACTCTCACTTTCATTTTCTCTCCGTACAAAATAACTTTTCATTTACCAACGGTGACCACCAAAATCGCCCCCAGAAACCCTCCTCCTACAAAAACGCTGTGCCTCCAGGAATAGCACAGAAGCTCAAGAAACACGCTGAGGAAAGGGTCTGAATCCACCTGCAAAACCTCCGGCTGAAATGGCAACCTCCTCAAGGCTGGATCTGCGTCCTAGCTGCCCAGATCTGCTGGATCTGAGTCCTCCTTTCCAGATCTGTATCCTATCACTCCAGATCTGCGTCCTCTAAGGCCAAATCTGCTGCTATCTCTTCAGATCTAGGCTGGATCTGATAATATCTCCTCAGATCTGAATCATCCAAGGCTGGATCTGATGCTATCTCTCCAGATCTGCACTCTCCAAAGCTGGATCTACCAATATCTCCTCAGATCTGAATCATCCAAGGCTGGATCTGATGCTATCTCTCCAGATCTGTACTCTCCAAGGCTGGATCTACCAATATCTCCTCAGATCTGAGCCCTCCAAGGCTGGATCTAATGCTATTCCTCCAGATCTGCAACCTACAGAACCAGATCTGCAAATATCTGCTCAGATCTACAATCTCCAAAGCTGGATCAATCAGTATGCCCTTAGATCTGCGTCCTCCTCTTCCTGCTGGAACAGCGTCCTCACTCCAGACTGATCTGCGTCCTTCCTGCCCTCTGAAACAGCGTCCTCTGGGGATAAGAACCGCGTCCTTCCTCCTCGCTGGGGCCGCCGTTTCTCCCGCAGAGATCGCCACCACCAGAGGCTTTCCCTCTCCACCTCCACCAAAACCGCTAATGAAACCGGGTAAAAAGATAGAACTCAGTAAATTAACTCATTTTAGGGGCGGGCACCTCTAAGTCCCCCGTTTCATGGGTGAAACCAAATAACCTTACTGTAAAGTGTGCATCAAGTCCCCCGAGGCTATAAGAGATCTCCGACCTGAGACACGGCTGCATGTTCATACGTGCACCGACTCAAACAACCGACAGGCCGTTTTCGCACAGGTCTAGCTCACACATCAATATAATGCATACCCAAATGAGGTGAGAACCCCTCCTTTTATAATGCCAAACTCCCTCCAAAACTTAACTGCGTCCTTACTCTCCTTTGACCTGCGCAGTTAACCTTGGGTCAGCGTGATGCCTCCCCTCATACACATGTGGACCCCCAAGGCCCCCTCTTTAAGTTATAACGTCAATCTACTAGGAAGAACACTTTATTTTATAAACTGAGGTGACTAAAGTGAGGTGACCCCTCTTATTTCTCACTTTATTTATTATTTCTAGCTAAAGCGGCAAAATAAAGCAAAAATGAAATATTCCAATTAGCAAAGCTAATTGGGAATATTACATCATCATAAAACAAATATCATAACCATACAACTTGGTTATCATAAGATTCTCTGTTATACATGACTTTCCAGAATTTTCATATATCTTTGTCACGTAACTCAGTTATGTTAGCATTTTTACACCAACCACTATCTAACTGCAAGGTTACTACCCATACTTAAAATGTGTTTTATAGAGACAAATGTGAGCTTCATAAAATGTGAGTTATTGTGTATAGAATATGAGTCACTGTTATGGGCCACAACGGATACGAACCTATATGAATCAATGCAAGCCATACTATTGTGGTATACAGAGAGTGATACATAATTTGATTAGATACAAGCCTCCACAAACATATATAGCAAGCCTTTACTGTAATATAACGAGCCATTGCAATCAAACCATAAGACTGTGTATCAAATGCGAGCTATGCAATGTCATCGAGCCTTACTGTCCCTGTCATTCTCAAATGTGAGAACCACAAAGATCATGGAGTGGGTCACTGTTACTTCATTTGAACCATATTCATACGATTCCACAGGTAATACGAAGTTAGTGAATCACTATAGAGCGATGCCTCATAAAGAATATGAGTTTATTGAAGAGAGATGCAAGTCCACATGTTATGGATGCAATGCCACTGTCGTGTGATGACAGAGTGATGTCACTAAGTATAAGGTGATACTATTATAGTGTGACATCTCTGTAATGTAAGAGTTCCATAGAGCGATGCCATAGAGATAGATGTGATGCTACTATAATGCGAGGGCAATGCCACTGTGCGTGTATGTGATACCACAAAGTAACGAGTCACTCAGATATATAAAGGAGCCACAATTCAGAAGGTATGAGAAGTCACATTGCACAAAAATATATTGATGCCACTATGAGCCATAGACTATTGTTGTGAACCACTGTAATGTTGCAAGTAACTGAAAACTTGCGAGCCACCATACTATAAATCTGAACCTCAGAGTAGGGGGAGGCTAGAGCTAGAGGGATCCTCTTTGGTCCCGATGAAAAAATAGTACATCAATTTGGCTGGGTTATTGGTAGGGAAACTAAAAACCATGTTGAGTTCCTTGCCTTATGGAAAAGCCTTGAGATTGCTTTGGAATCAAGAATTACTGAGCTTAATATTTTAGGGCACTCAATGTTGGTTATTCGCCAATTCACAAAGGCCAAAGCAACCATCTATAAGGATTCGGAGACTATAAGCCAGAGAATCCTTTCTCTCATTCCAAATTTTGAAGGGGTTAACATCTTCCATATCCTTTGCAATTTGAATGCATGGGCCGACGCATCAGAAAAAAAAGGGTCTTTGATGATCCAAGGACAAATTATTTATGATCAAAGGAAGAGTGTCATCCCTATCCAATAACATGCTAAGTCCCATCAATATGAAGCGTGGGCAGGTGGTTAGCCTAATATCTGATGCCTCTGGAGAAACGGGCCGCCGAGATCTTTATTGGAGTCCTTTTCTCCTTCTCCAGCATCGAAATTACTTCCAGTATAACAAGTGTTTAATTGAAATGTACAGATGGACTCACCTCAAGGCTTCCCTCAATAACTGTGGTTTTGTCCACTTAAAGGAGGATCGTTCTGACCATATCCAAATCTAGTGTAATAAGAAGGTAAAGGCACCCCCACGGCGGAAATATTTATTACGCTTGATTCAGATTGGTCCCATTAACGCAGGAATTTAGAGGTAGTGGTTCTACAATGTCTTAGTCTTATCAATGCAGTTCGGCTCATGCCAGGGCCAGGGCCATCTTATGATATAAATGCATCTTATCTCTTGTTTCTCTCATCGAAATTCAGTTGAAGTTCTTGACAGTGTGGACTGCCAAGCTTGGGTTAGTCACTTTGTTAGCACTCTTCCACGCAGTAAGGTGATGAATCCTCAAGATAATGTGGATTTTGTAGATGCTATAAAGCGGTTTGTTAATGTTTATTTTTGTAGCATCAAACAGTGCTCTAAGTCTCAACTTTGGTGTGGACGCTTAAGACACTTGTATTTCAAAGGACCCAAAAACCGTTTGTGGAAATTCCACTCGGTTCATGTTTTATTTTAATGGGGACCCTAAGTCTAAACTTAGGGAAATTAAATAATTAAAGGGTATTAATAAAACAGAGTGTGAATCTTCTAGAGAACGAAGATCAAGTCATGTTTTAATCTTAGCCATCAATTAGACATCTAATATAGGCCTTTGATTTGTCAACGAGAAGATTATAAAAGGAAGGCTTGAGGGTCATTTGAAAACACACGGAGACACTGAATTGATTTAAGAGTTCGAAATTTCTGGGGCACAGTTTGCTGAGAAATTTGAGCTAGAGATTTGAGCAGTGAGGGGCAGAGATACCATCTAGAGAAAAATATTTTCTCAATCTGATGGAGCATCAGTCAGAGAAAGGCAGAGGTGAACTAGCCTAGCCAGCACAGAGGGAAAGAGGTTGACGCAGTGACTGCATAAGCTCACGCATAAGCAACACAGAGGCAGAAGGAAGGGTTTTTGGAATTTGCTGGTGGATCAATTTCGAAGGCCGGGATCCGGAAAATTGAACCTGGAGGCTGTTACTCAGCATCCACAGAGGCAAAACAACTTGGCTGGGGCTGAACGCTGAGCCTGGAAGGGGGTGACGCAGAGGCTGCAAGTTGCAGCGCTATGACTGCGCAGAGCCTCCCCAAGGCAGATTTTTCTTCATCCGGATCAGTCAAAAACTCAGTGATTGAGTGGGGTATTTTCACAAATTCTTCTGCTAGTATTTCTCTTTGTAACTAAATAACCCTTGAGGGTATTCAGAGATGTATTCAAACATTATTACTGCATAATAATAAAACCCTCAGATTTTTTGCACCAGTTTTCCCGCATTGCGTTTTTCCGGGGATATTAGTCCAAAAATAAATGTGTCATGTGTGAATGATTTCCTTGTCTAGTTTCCTTGTTTCTGAATCAATTTTAGTGTAGGTTACTTCAATAATTCAAACCTGAATTAATTATGTAATGTAATTTACTTAATAGGAGAACTACACTCAGTTTTTGCAGTAGGATTCCTTAGATTGTCAGATCTAGGAATTTTCACATGGTATCAGAGCGTTGATGTGAAACAGAAAGGACGGATCTAATTTCTGAAGTGAAGGTTGTTTTTGCTGCAGTGCAGCAGAACGAATTCCCAGAGGGATTGCGCAGATCTAGCCAAGAGGGTTGAAGCTTCGAGATTGTCTCTCTTTGAGTGAGTCGACAAAGAGGTAGGATTTCCAGTTCGAGTTTTTGTTGTGGTAGAGGGAGCTGCACAAAGCCTCCATGCAGAAGACAGAGGGACACAGTTTTCTAAAGTTGTTGCTGGTCAGAAAGCATCAGAAGGAATCAAGGGGACACATATTTGGCGAATTTCTTCCTCAGTGATTTCCTAACCGAGGAAAATCAGCATTTCTAAGTAGCTGAGCAGTAGAGGAGCAGCAGAACTTACAACTCCACCATGGAGTGCATAAGCCTGCCAGGGACTGCACACTGGGGAGAAAGAGGGAGCAGATTCTACAGTTTTTCGATTGATATGGCATCTCACGGACTTCGTGATCAATATCGGTTGGAGGGCTCCTCCAACTATATGATCTGGAAGGGACGAGCTATGTTTCTTCTAGATGAATATGATCTGAAGGCATTCGTGGTGAACGTGGTAGTTGTACCTACAGATCCGAATCAACTCAAAAAGTACAAAGTTGATATGGCGAAGGCAAAGAGGTTGCTCCTTGATGGTCTCAAGGACCACATTGTGTCACATTTGGCTGACAAGAATATTTCCAGAGATATGTGGATAGCTTTGCATGACCTGTATGAGGGATCTTCCGAGAAGCGGAGGTTGTACTTGGAGCAGAAACTCTGTATGATCCAGATGCGGAAAGGCGAGCGCGTGGTTTCATACCTTATGCAGTTTTAGGAGGTTTGTGATCAGCTCTCGACAGTAGGTGCTACACCTGTAGCTACAACCATGGTACGGATGGCCCTTAACGGTGTCACAGAGGAGTGGTAGGTGTTTGTTTAGAGCATACTGGGTCGAGAAGCACTACCTAGTTGGGAACAATTGTGGGCAATTTTCAAGACGAAGAGCTAAGAAGAGACCTCATCAAGTGCAAACTTGATGGCAGCAGTGGAAGCGGATCGAAATCCGTGGAGGAAGAGGAAAATGCACCCCTTGCATCGAAGGGACAACAGGTGCAACAGAAACCAAAGCGTCATGTTTCAAAGGTCAAGTGCTTCAAATGTGGTGAGATGGACCACTATGCATCTCAGTGTCCTCTGAAGAAAAAGGACAAAGAAGAGAAGCATGACCCAAAGGTTGCAATCACGAGAATCGAGGAGGATGAGGTGGCCATGAGTGCCCATGCTTCTCCTAGTAGGAAGTGGGGTGATATTGAGTTGTAGTTCTTTGAACTTCAGTTGGGTAGGATCCTTGAGGAGCCTACCTCATGGATCATACCTTGCTACGGGAGCCCATGATCAACAATAGCGAGATGAAGGAGTTTCAATGGAGTCGAGGAGTGATGGAGAAGACAAAACAGTGGATAGCAGCGTTTATTTCTGGAGCAACGCAAAGCAGAGGCAACAACAACTTAGCAGCATTAGCGCAATGCACAGTGGTGCAGCGCAGTGCAAAGCAACAGTAGCACAGAGCATCAGAGGGATAGCGCAGTAGCTATCAAAAGTAAGATTCTTCAACACCGAGGTGCATCTGCTGAACACTTGTTCAGTTTTGGGTGAGTTTTCAATTGTTTCTCTCAACAGCTAAGTTGCAATGTAGATGCAGTGTTAGCAGTGGCAGTGCTAGAAGCATAGCAGATGCAACACTTGAGAGGGATTTACAGTACAGATGCAACAGTGATAGTGGCAGTATCATGGGCAGTAATACAGTGGCAACAATAGCGCAAAGACAGATGGACTTCAACAGCGCAGAGGATGCTTCAAGGATAGAGCAGGATGCAACAGGTATTATTGCTAGAGCATTTTCCTCGCTAAGAGGGAGTGTTGATTTTTGTAGCATCAGAAAGTTCTCTAAGTCTTAAATTTGGTGTGGAGGTTTAGACACTTGTATTTCAAAGAACCTAGAAACTGTTTGTGGAAATACCACTCGGTTCATGTTTTATTAAAATAATTAATTATTTTAATGGGGGCCGTAAGTATAAACTTAGGGAAATTAAATAATTAAAGGTTACTAATAAAATAGAGTGTGAATCTTTTAGAGAGCGAAGGTCAAGTCATGTTTTAATCTTAGCCATCGATTAGACATCTAATATGGGTCGTTGATTTGTCAACAAGAAGATTATATAAGGAAGGCATCAAGGTCATTTGAAAACACACACAGACACTAAATTGATCCAAGAGTTCAAAATTTCTAGGGCACGGTTTGCTGAGAAATTCGAGCTAGAGATCTGAGCAATGAGGGGCAAAGATGGCATCCAGAGAGAGACTTTCTCAATCCAGTGGAGCATCAGTCAGAGAGAAGCAAAGGTGAACTAGCCTAGCCAAGGTATAAGGAAAGGTGTTGACGTAGTGACTGCATAAGCTCACGTAGAAGCGGCGCAGAGGCAGAAGGAAGGGTTTTCAGAAATTGCTGGTGGATCAGTTTCGGAGGCCATGATCTGGAAAGTGGCACCGGGAGACAATTTCTCAGCATCCACAGAGGCAAAACGTCTTGGTTGGGCCTGAACACTGAGCATAGAAGGGGGTGACGCAGACGCTGCAAGTTGCAGTGCTGGGATTGCGCAGAGCCTCCCTAGGGCAGGTTTTTCTTCATCCGGATCAATTGGAAACTGAGTGATTGAGTGAGGTATTTCTCACAAATTCTTCTGCCAGTATTTCTCTCTATAACTGAATAACACTTGAGGGTATTCAGAGATGTATTCAGACATTGCTACTGCATAATAATAAAACCCTCATATCTGCTGCACCAGTTTTCTCGCATTGGGTTTTTCCGGGAACATTAGTCCAAAAATAACTATGTCATATGTGTGAATGATTTCCTTGTCTAGTTTCCTTGATTCATAATCATTTTTTGTGTAGGCTACTTCAATGGTTGCTTCAATCATTTAGATCTGAATTAATTATGTAATGTAATTTACTTAATAGGAGAAGTACACTCAGTTGTTGCAGTAGGATTCCTTAGATTGTCAGATCTAGGAATTTTCAAGTTAATGCCTCTCAGGCTCTACTAGCCTCAATCAACAGGCTTACGAATTTATTGGAACGACAGAGATTATCTTTTCAACTATTTATGGAGACATAAATGCTCACTCACCGTGGGGAAACGTCAGATTCCTTAGATGATTTAAGGGAGGAAATTCATTTTCTCTCGGACAGGGTGGTTGCTTTGGAAGTTACTTCACCCGTGGTCGATGGCACTCCGAATGTAACTCATGCTTTAGGCCCTTCTTTATCTGGTGGAAAAAAGAGATCTGCGTTCTCAAGGCCCTGGCGAGGGTGGAAACAGTGTTAGTTGAGTCTTCATGCTCCTTGGCTTTTTGTGGCTAGCTCGAGTATCCCTTATATATTTAGTATGAATTTTTGCAAGTGTGGTTTATCGCTAGGATCTTATCGCAGAGTATAGAGCTACAAAAAAATTTGTACAAGTTGGTGCCCTTTCTTTCAAGACAATAAACACTCAGTTTAATTTGATAAAAATATACTCATTGTAACTAAGTTCAAATGTAAGGGTGTTGGGCCCTCTCCCGCTCTTGTTTAATATAAATCTATAAATACTCATTCCTTTAAAACAAAAATCTGAACCTTAGAGTATATCACTGTAAAAGAAAATCTCAGAGAATAGAATGTGATCCACAGACTTATTATGTGAGCCATAGAGGACTAAGCAAACCATAGAAAATAGCAAAGCACAATGACATAAGGACCACTTTGGATGTTTCAGGCTTTGAGTCTTAAGCACGATGACAATCTTTAAAATGCCAACAAAACGTGATCTTCAGGCTTCTCTCTTCTAACCTTAGCTCTGATACCATGTTGAGAATCAATGTGCTTATGGAAATAGAGTTGATTTCTCTTTACATGATAATTACTTATGAATTTGTTAGCTTTTTTATTATTACGTCTATCTTCTTTCTTCAAGCAATAACCGAAATATAAAACATGAAGATCACAAGAGACAATGAACACAAGGATATAGGCTCTCAAAGCCATGGCCAAAAACCCCACAAGGAGAAAAACCAAAAAAAAATATTTCTTCTTATGGAATCAGATGAAAGTGGTATATCCAAGCCCCAATACCAAAACAATATTCTAGCCTCTATGACACCAAGTCAAGCCCTCCTTCACGATTTTCTTCTAGCATTAAGTTCATCAATGAGTCTAGCAGCAATGGCAACCTTCAATCAACGAAACCTTGTTCTAACTGTGAAACTTCCTACACCAGAATCCTATTGCAGCAACTGGAAAATATTCACCTAACTGTTAATTTTTCCTTAACAATTTATTTGCAGTTTTCTATGCTAAACACTAAATACATCACACTACAACCTTCACTAAATAAACTGTGGAAAATAAATGCAGAAACAAGATCTAAGCAAGAAGAAAATCAAACACACATGACACTGTTATTTTTGGCCTAAGTCCCCGGAAAAACCCAATGCGGGAAAACCAGTGCGCCAATGGAGGGTTTGTATTATTAAGCAGTAGTTTTTCTGAATACAAATGGATGCCCAAATCTAGCTATCCAGAGAGAATCTGAGTGACAGTTAATGAGGATTACCTCCCACTAACACTGGAGATACCGCAGTGACCCAACCCAAAACTAGACAGCCCCACGTTGCCTCTACACCGCCTCTGCATAGCCTCTATGCAGATTTGCATCGCTCTGGCTAGGGACTGCGTCACTCCCCTCGATTGGTCTTTTTGTTGGTTGGATGTTGATATTATGCCCCTCCGGTCTCACACCCCCGACACTCTGGCAGTGGATCTGACTAATCCTCAACAAACTTTTGGATCTCTTATATGGCTCAACGCTGCCTCTGCATGGCTCTGCGTTGTCCAGCATATCGCCTACGATACCTCTTCTGCGTCCTCTTCTCTGCCTTCTTTGGTATGTATTCCCGGCTCCGGAAAGATTTCCAACCGGAACTATCTCTTCCTGTCACTGCAAGAATCAACTCGATCAATCCTCCGGTTGCTCTGCGTTGCTCACTTGAGAAATCAATCTCTAGACTCTCTCCGATGTATCTTCCAAATGCCCATCGAAGTCCTTATAATCTTCTCGTTGGATAACCAACAGCCCAAATTAAAACATAATCAACAGCTTAGATCATATTGACTCGATCTTCGTCTTTTTCAAGAATATTCACACCCATTTCTATTAATACACTTTAATTATTTTAATTCCCTAAGTTTAGACTTAGGCTCCCATTAAAAATAATTAATTATTTTAATAAAACCTCATCCGGGTGGAATTTCCCAAAACGCTTTCTTTGTATTTTGGAATACATGTTTCCAAGCCTCCCTGCCAAATTTGAGACTTAGAGCACATCCAATTCTACCAAAAATCAACACTCTCTCTTAGCGAGGAATGTGCTCTATTAATGCATCTTGCTGAAGCATTACACTGACTTTGTAACATCTCCCTCCGCGTTGTTGATGTATGACATTGTTGCCCATCAACTACTGTGCTACTGCATCTATGCTGCTGCTGACCTTGCATACTGTTGCCAACTCCATCTGCACTGCAACTCTCCTGTTGTTGTAGCAATACAAATCCAAAATACTGAACTAAGTATTCAGCATGATGCATTTGATACTCAAGATCTGACTGTTGCTAATCTCTATGCTAACCCTCTGAAGATCTGCATTGTTGCTGACTCCGCACTATGCCAACTGCATTGCTGCCAACTCTGCTCTGCACTGCTCAGTATCTAGTGCTCCTAGCCACTGCACTATCACTCTGACACTCCTCTGCCTCAACTGACACTAGGCCATCCTGCTACTTTTGATTTGGCTCCCGCAGCAAGGTATTGATCCATGAGGTGGACTCCTCAAGGATCCTGCCCAACTATAATTATTTTGAACTACAGTTCTAGATCACCCCAATTCTCCCCTGGAGATATGAGAGCACTTAGAGCAAACTCTTCCTCCTCGATCTTTGAGGTTGCAGCTTGGAAATCATGTTTCTCATCCTTATCCCTCTTCTTAAGAGGACACTGCTTAGCGTAGTGACCATACTCGCCATATCAAAAGCACTTGATCTTTGAGACGTCCTTTTTCCGCCTCCGCTGCTCCTGTTGCCCTTTAGATGCAAGTGTTGCATTCTCTTCCTCCTCCTTGGGCTTTGACCCACTGTTGTTGCTGCCATCAAGTTTGCGCTTGATCATGTCTCGCATCATCTCTTCCTACTGAAGAGCGGCCGACATCTATTCCCAATCAGGCAACCTTTCTCTGCCTAGGATGCTCTTGAAAAAGACATGCCATTCTTTTGAGACTGAATTCAGGGCCAATCTTACCATCTCGGTTCCTTGAGGCACTGCTCATACAGTTGCCAGTTGATCTCGGTTTTCCTGAAGCTTTGCAACGAATGGATCAATGCGCTCTCCCATCTGCATCCTTGTAGATTGCATCTTCTCCTACAAGAACATATTTTGCTGCTTGGAAGATCCCTGATATAGCTTCTCCAAGACATCCCACATCTCTTTAGCTGCCCCTTTGCCAGTAGTGTGACATACTACATGATCCTTCACTTCGTCAAGGATCAACCGCTTGGATTTTGCCATATTCTTTCTTGTATGCTTTCAACGAATCTACATCTGCGGGCACAGCTACCAGATTTTCAATGAAGGACTTGAGATCATGCTCATCTGGCAGACATTTGATTATTGTCTGCCAGATCACATAGTTGGAGGCTCCCTCCAATCGATCTTGATCACGAATCCCATTGGATGCCATCTCACCCAACCGAATGTTGAATGTTGCCTCTAACCCTCTACGCAGTTGGCTCTATGCTCTCCCTGCTGGAGTGAGCCTAATAAATCTCGATCTCGCTGCATCTGTATAGGAAATCAGAATTTCTTGGGCAAGAAATTCTCTAAGGACAAAATTCCCTCAGTATGCTTCTTCTTCCTTTTTCTGACGCTTTCTGCACCAATAACTACTGCAGCAAAAACTTCGTCCCACCATAAATTGGTCTGCGCTGAAGCTGTCGCTACATTGCTCCCTCTTCCGCTGACAAATCACGAACTAGAAAATATTACCTCTATCGACTCACTCAGAGAAATATTTCCTCACAAATCTTGCCCTTCTGGCCTGGACTACGCAATCCCTTGGGGATTCTATCTACTGCCTACGCAACTCTTCAATCTCCCTCCTTCTCTTCAACGTTGAACTCTTCTAGTCTGCTCTCTTGCTTCACCTGTACTATTATACAAGCTTTGATACCATGTGAAAATTCCTACACCATAATCCTATTGCAGCAACTGGAAAATATTCACCTAATTCTTAATTTTTCCTAAACAATTTATTTGCATTTTTCTATGGCAAACATTGAATACATCACACTGCAGCCTTCACTAAATAAACTACGGAAAATAAACATAGAAACAAGATTTTGGGAAGAAGAAAATCAAACACACATGACACCATTATTTTTGGACTAAGTCCCCGGAAAAACCCAATGCGAGGTAACTGATGCAACAGTTGAGGGTTTGTATTATTAAGTTGTAGTTTTCTTGAATACAACTAGATGCCCAAATCTGGCTATCCACAGAGAATCTGACTAACAGAGAATTAGTGAGGATTACCTCACATTAACACTGGAGATCCGACACTGACCCAACCCAGAACTGGACAGCCCCACGTTTACTCTACGCTACCTCTACGTAGATCTACATCACTCTGGCTAGGGACTGCGTCACTCCTTTCAGCTAGTCTTTCTGTTGGCTCGTTGTTGATATTCCACCCCTCCGGTCTCACACCCTGGCACTGGATCTGACTTATCCTCAGCAAAATTTTGGATCTCTTCTGAGGCTCAGTGCTGCATATGCGTGGCTTTATGTTGTCCAGCGTAGCCTCTACGCTGCCTCTTCTGCGTCCTCTTCTCTGCCTTCTCTGGTATGTATTCCCGGCTCAGGAAAGATTTCCAACCGGAACTATCTCTGCCCCTCACTGCAAGAATCAGCTCGATCAATCCTCCAGCTGCTCTGTGTTGCTCACTTGAGAAATCAATCTCCAGACTCTCTCCGATGTATCTTCCAAATGCCCATCAAATTCCTTATATAATCTTCTTGTTGGATAACCAACGACCCAGATAAAAACATAATCAACAACTTAGATCATATTGACTCGAACTTCGTCTTTTTCTAGAAGATTCACACCCAGTTCTATTAATACACTTTAATTATTTTAATTCCCTAAGTTTAGACTTAGGCTCTCATTAAAAATAATTAATTATTTTAGTAAACTTCATCTGGGTGGAATTTCCCAAAACACTTTCTGGGTATTTTGGAATACCATGTGTCCAAGCCTCCTTGCAAAATTTGAGACTTAGAGCACATCCGATGCTACCAGAAATCAACACTGACCGAGTCTTTACAAGTGTGAATCTAGGAAATATATTTTATTTTCCTCATGTGAGGCTGAGAGGGATCAATTTTTTGGCCCTTTTCTATTCTTCCAGTCTTCATCTCTTCCTACGCTCAACTGTAGAAGATCAAATGATGTAATGTGAAACTTCTTGTCACCAAACGAGCTTGATTTGGTCTTTATTTATACTTGATCACAGGCGTTGATTGGATGCCTCTTCCTAGGCAAGGCAGACTTCAAAGGGAGGGCCGAATTGCCTCCTAAAGGTGGTTTTGACCGAAATTTTATTTTGAATTTTTTTTTCCTGGACTTCAACTCTTTGACTCAATGAATCCTAGAAGCATGAAGAACATGCTTAACTAATGAAATAATAATAAAAAACATTTTTCTTATTTTTCTTCTTTTTACAAATAATACATAATGATACAAGTACAAATTTAATCATGAAGACCGAACCTTGTTACATTTTCCAACACCCAGAAATAAACTTGACCTCTACTCCTGTGAATTTACTGAGCAACTCAGCCTCCTCCTGAAGCTCATAGCCTCACTCAAAAAACTTGGCCTCCTGCAAAAAAAAACTTATAACAAAAACCTCTGGAAAATCTTCTCCCAATCAATGTTGTTGAAACCCTCGTGGTGTCTCACTGAAAATCACCCTCTCGATGTGTCTCCAAACCTGCCCATCCATTCCCTTTATACTCTCTCATTCACAAATGAATGGTCACGATTAGAAGTTCACTTTATCCAATTGATGGATAAGATCATCTTAGAATCTTTCCACAAGATTTTAGAGGTAAATCGATCTTATCCCAACTAAAGTCAATTAATTATCCACTTTCCCTAAGTTTAGACTTAGGAGATATTTAAAAAATCACTAATTGACATAATTAAGATATTTTCTCTCAGTGAAACATAAGAAAAATTACATGGGCTTGGAGATAATTAATTCCTCTGTGTTCCTAACCTCAATGAAACCTCTCAAAGCTAGAACACCTGTCTGAGCTACAATATTTAACATGAATATTCTGGAATTTCACCCCCCTTGACACTTTGTTGTCTTGTCTATGGATTATTCTTTTGCATCTTACATCTACATGAGCAGTTGCAAGGATAAGGTACATCTCCTTTGGCAAAGCTTTGATGTGCCACTGTAAAGCCCTCCTAGTATTCTTTTAGTTGACTCCACTTGCCCTTGTCAAATTAGCACTAATCTCTTGATCCCTCTGTCATTATGTTACTAATTTATACTACAAAGGAATTGTTTTACTAGAGCTATCTCTTCAAATCACCATTGAGTTTTGTTGCTATAGATTATTAATCCTCCTACCTAGGGACAATTCCCTTGAGTTGGAAAGGAGCCAACCTAAAGTGAGAGGACAGGTTGCTAAGGTGATAGTGGTGACCATCCTCGTAGTCCCCTCTTAGGTTGCACCTTGTGGATTAGGGATTTTATTATTAAGTGCGAGTTGGTAAAGTAAAAAATACTATTCACAAGATTATCCACGGTTCTATGGTGTTTGGTTTACAAGTTTTATCAGTATGGACCCTTCATTTTCGGAAGCCTCATATTGCATAAGCTAGCCAAGACATATAATTCTTTAATCATGTTCATGCAAACTGCTTTTGGAAAAGGATTAGCACTGGATTTTAGCCAAGACTATTGAATATGGATAACTTGCATTTAGATAGATTGATCTATGCTTTGGAGAAGCTTGGTATTGGCTAAGCCGAATATGTGAAAGTAATTTAGATTTAGACAGAACTCTGCTTGTCAGCTAGCTTCCTTGGATCTAAATGCATAAAAATATGTAAGAGAATTCAAATAGTAAATAGACTAATGCATCTAGAGACATAATTCATACCAATATTTGATTTCAATTTAATTTGCAGAGAAAACAGTAAAGTCTTCTTCCTTTAATTTATGAACATAATGGAGAATAAAATCAAACAGGTTTTGAAGATTGAAGATGAGATGCAGTGTGGTATACAGGTGGCACAACCTGAATGGTTTGGCAGTTTACAAAAGTTAACCACAAGATTAAAATTCACTGAAAGGACAGGTAGCTAGTTGCTGCTGTTTGAAAGACGGCCCTAATATCCTTCATGGCATACAAACTAGGTCCATGTCCTTGATATACTTTTTCGTGTGTGTGTGTGTGTGTGTGTGTGAGAGAGAGAGAGAGAGAGAGAGAGAGAGACTGTTTTGATTTCAGCTTCATCCAGATCAGACTCATCATTTTTAAAGTCAGTTTCCACAGTGTCTGGAGGCATGTCCACACTTCCCTGGTCTTCAATATTCACTGACGTTGTATCTACTGAATCTGCTGCATCACCATCCCTCATTCCCTTTGTTCCAACTTCATATGTACCCTGATGCTTATCGTTTAGAACTCCCTCTCTGGCACTCTCTTCACAAACTTTATGCTCATTAGGCACAACGCTGAAATTTTCCTTCACCTCACGTACATCAGCTTCATTTGTTTCCTCGGTGATGTGCTTTATTGTTGCCAAGCCCTGAAATTTTGAGTAATTTT
This sequence comes from Pinus albicaulis, assembly GCA_034641835.2. Classification (NCBI taxonomy): domain Eukaryota; kingdom Viridiplantae; phylum Streptophyta; class Pinopsida; order Pinales; family Pinaceae; genus Pinus; species Pinus albicaulis. The sequence goes on from CM076569.1 coordinate 443,718,541, forward strand.
ATGAAGAACAATAATTAATTCATAAGCTAAACATTGCATTGAAAAGATGCACAATGTTCATGACTAACATTGGGATTAAGCTGAAGAAAAAACATGATAATATTCAGTTTACACCAATGTAGATTTAACGGTCTCAAAAATGCATCAAACATTATGTACAAACGAAGCTTAAGGAGTGTGTTAAAATTGATTAGATTCAGCTCCCTCTGAAGAAGGCATGAAAACCCACATTGTAAGCATTCATATAATTCCAAATTAAAAGTTACCTATATGATCAGCTGATGTGAGTCTCTATTGAATAGAGATTGTACCCTTGTGCAATACATAATGTTTGCCACTAGAACAAAACTTTATGGTCTTAACTTTTACTTGACAACAGAAATTGAGCGCTCATGCAATACACAATGTTTTCCACTAGACAAAAACTTTCTGGTCTTAATTTTTACTTGACATAGAGTTGACAGAGATATTGCAAGGAAATTTACATTTTTTTTTTGCAAAATGCATCTTATATTCACAGAAAAATATTTATGAACATCAAACAAAAAAGTGAAAGGGTATATATAATGGACCTTATGTTCTCTTCCATAGAGCAACCAGCACTCAAATAAAGTCTGAACAAGCTACAGAATCTAATACTTGGGCATCTTTGATCAGCAAAGCACCCGTCGCCAACAAGGGGTGACATATCTTATCATGCGACATAGCACAAAATGCAAATAGCCTAAAAAACAAACCTATGCTGGAGAATCCTAAGGTTGAACATGGACCAAACTCTCAAGCACTACCAGATTATAACGAAGAATGAGAGAACTAGAGATCTGCTGTCATCAAAGCAAACAAGATAGCTGCTGTCATCAAAGAACGCTGCTCATGAATGAACCAGCCCCTAGAAGACGACCAAGCGATGACCTTCAATGAATGCCCAACAGCTCCTAGCAAACTACAATCCCAAAGAATATGTTTACAGTTTCACCATCTCAAAGCGGTGACAAAAAGGGAAAAGTCTGTCTGAAAGCCCACTCTTTTCCATTCTGGCTATAGAGGGGATCCCCTAGTAGATAACAAGCCAAGCAGAAATTCACAACTTATAAGACAACTCAATTGACCAAAGACTGTGAAGCTAAACCCACCTATAATCTGGATCAACAAAAATCCATCTCACATTGAGGACTAAGGCTAGGGAATATCTCTAATGCAACAACAAGTAAAGCCAACGATAGTCATATTGCTGCAAGGGATTACCAAAACTCCAACCCCAATCCATCTAAAAAGGCCCTAGCATCCATTTTAAGCAAATAGGTGAGTAACAATATGGTAGCAACAAATAAATTTGCAGCAAAGGTGGCCAATTCATCGAAAAGGATCTACCAAGGAATAATCGTGGCCAAAAAGCTAGAAGCAGCGAAGTTGACACCATTGAGCCCAAGTATCCACGACTGCAAACAACCGGAACAACTCACATTTCCATTGAGGTGTCAAAATTGTTGATGGGAAGTGTTACTCCTTATGTCAGCAAGGGTACACATATTTTTGCAGCAATTTTCACACCATTGCAAGCCCATGGTCACAAGTCAAAGCCTTGTAACAACCATTTGAGGCCCTATATTAGGTGTCCTAGACCTTGTGTTTGGCCAGACCATGGTCAATCCCTTTTGGTTCAACCTTGGCTCCTTTCATCCTCGATAGGATTCGAAGACCTTGGATGGGTTTGCTTGAGGACTCAAAGTTTTAGAGGAAACTACTTTTATAGAGGTGATCACCAGTGTAGGAGCCAATCCAACCCATGTCAGGTACACCTATGTCTTACCACATGGTTATGAGTCTATTGAGTATGTATGTGGCCTTGGCCTTGGTGCCATATACCTCAAATGTTTCTCAACATGGAAGTCTCACAATGTCAACTTTTCATGTTTCCCAAGGTAATTCACATTTCCCAATGCAAGTGGTCTCAAAATTCAAAAAGTCAACTTGGTCCCAAATTATTCAGTTTGATGAGAGGATGACATGCCACATGGAATTTTTCCAAACAATGAAGGACGTGTCAAATTATGGCTGGTCAAAGTTGGTCAATAGGTACTACAAGCTTCCAGGTGGTAGAACGAGTGCAATGTTGGAAATTTTTGGACATCCATTACATCAGAAGTGTTAGTTTTCGTAGCATCGGAGGTATTCCAGTCTCGAAAGAAAAACTTTGTGGAGAGGCTAAAACACACGAGTTATCCATAACCCATAAATCGTTTCTAGAAATTCCACCTTGAAATGTCTCAATTACATTATTAGCCTATTTTTAAATATTTCCTAAGTCTAAACTTAGGAAAAGGGGTTAATTAGACAGTATTAATTGAGAAAGGTGAGAATCATCTAGAAACTCACACAGATCGATCTAGATATGATCTCAGCGATTGATTGAGGTTTAATTTTGGTCGTTGGAGTCCTAACTAGAGATTATAAAAGTAGGTCGATGGGTAGATGGAGAACATACACTTGAGATCGATTTCCTTGGGCAATTCGATTTTCCAGAGAGCAGCAACAGTTGCCGGAAGAGTTCGAACTAGAGAAGGGAAGCAGAGACAGAGAGGGGTAGGGACAGTGAGTCCAAAGGAAGTCTTCTAGATCTAGAGATTCAGCAGCAGAAGGGTCGTGTTTCCCAGAGAATCTGCGCAGAAGAAGCGCAAATAGCTACAGAGGTAGATCGATTTCGCTGAAGGGAAGATAAATTCAGTTATTGTTGGTCCAGAAATTCTCCAAGAGGCCGAGTGAATTTCTCCCATATGCGAAGTCAGCCAGGACGTCATTTTTCTTGCAGTTTCGGGATTAGCGAGTTTGGGTCTGCGTGAGCAATGGACAGAGACTCACGCAGAGGCAATACGAATGGCTAGTGTTGATTTTGGGTAGCATCGAATGTGCTCTAGCCTCTAAGTCTCAAATTTTGTGCAGACACTTAGACACATGTATTCCAGATAACCCAGAAATTGTTTGGTGGAATTCCACTCGAATTGTATTCTATAGAAATAATTAATTATTTTTTAAGGGACCATAAAAGTCTAAACTTAGGAAAATAAAATAATTAAAGTGTATTAATAGAATATGAGTGAGAATGATCTAGAATACATGGATCAAGTCAAAAGTTAATCTTAGTCGTTGATTAGAGATCCAATCTGGGCCATTGAGGTCTCAACGAGAAAATAATAAGAAGGACTTGAAAAGTCATTTGGAAATCACATATTTTTCGAGACACAGAGGATCTAGAGATCGAAGTTTTCTGAGCTCGGAAGAAAATCAGATCTAAGTGATTCTTGATTGCAGTGAGGGGCAGTAGATCTGGTTGGAAGATTTCCTGAGCCAAAGAGTACACAACAACAGAGACAGAGAGAGCCACAATAACAAAGCAAAGCCAATGATGCAACGCTTATGCAGTCACTGCACAGAGTGAGAGGGAAAGTCGTTTTCCTGTTGAGGAGACAACACAGAGTCAGTGTCAAATCTCGGAGAGATTTTCCGAAGGGCCAGTAGGCTTCAATTTCCAGCCAGCAGTGAGACCAGCACAGAGGTAGAATGACAGTCGTACTTGTGACGCAGAGCCTGCGTGGGTGACGCAGTCATTGCATAGAGGCAGCGCAGGGCAGTCCAGTCTTGGTGCAGATTAGTGCTATTTTCCCGTGGAGGAGTGAGGTTTGTCTCACGAGATATCTTTTGTCAGTTTCTCTGTATGATTTGACAGTCTCGTCAATCATAGATTCGTACTCGAAATTTACTGCATAACAACATAAACCCTCAGATCTATTGCACCAATGTTCTCGCATTGGGTTTTTCCAGGGACAATAGTCCAAAAATAATTGTGTCGAATGGTTGTGTGATCTATGTGTGTTCAGATTTGTTTCCGCACTTGTATTTCTTCCGCAGTTTAATTGTGTAGGTTGTAGTGAATGGATTTAAATATTTACTTGTAGAATACAGTAAATAATTTGTTAAGTAAATAACAAATAGAAGACTTTCCATCAATTGATGTAGTAGGATTCCTGAGTTTGAGGGAATTTTCACAGCTAGTTTGATCAATTGTCGCAGCACGATCAGGCGTGGTGTTAAGGTATTTGCCTCAAAGATATTTTAGCCAATTTACTTTGTTGATTCGATTGCCAATTGCGCATCCATAGATTGTACTCAGAATTTCATTTCAAATTTTTGTGTGTGTATGCCAGTATTTTCTCAGATTCCAGTTTATCTTCTGCAAAATTTAATTTGGTGAAAATTTCAGCTGTGAATTATGTTTATTTTTGTAGCATCGGAAAGTGTTCTAAGTCTCAAAATTTGTAAGGAGGCTTGGAAATCAATATTCCAAAGAACCCAGAAACCGTTTGTGGAAATTCCACTCAGTTTATGTTTTATTAAAATAATTAATTATTTTAATGGAGACCCTAAGTCTAAACTTAGGGAAATTAAATAAATAATGGGTATTAATAAAACAGAGTGTGAATCTTCTAGAGAACGAAGATCAAGTCAAGTTTTAATCTTGGCCATTGATTAGACTTCTAATCTAGGCCATTGATTCATCAATGAGAAAATTATAAAAGAAGGCTTGAGGGTCATTTGGAAAGCAAGTCGGGCATACACTTAGTAACCCGAAGGAAGTCGATTATGAAGGAATAGAATTCGATTTCAGAGGGAGAGTTGCAGAGCAGAAGAAGCAGAGGGATTCAACAGTAATAATGGTCAAGGAGAGGAAGATGCAGAAGGATAAGTCAGCGCAGAGAGCCCACGCAGAGTGACGCAATCTGAAGCAGGCACCGCACAGAGAGACACGTAGAGGGATGCAGGGGGGAGTTGTGGGTCTTCCTGTTGAGATTTTGGGGTGTTGGGGTAGCATCGAATGTGCTCTAGCTCCCAAACCTTGTGGAGGGGCTAGATCACATAAGATCTCCAAGACCTAGAAAGCGTTTTAAGAAATTCCATCTGGTTTAAGAGATATTTAATTAATTAATCTTTTTAATTAAGAACCCTAAGTCTAACTTAGGAAAATTAAAAGATTGAAGGTAATTAAATTAAACATGTGATGAGAATGACTTAAGTGACGCGGATCAAGCATATTCTAATCTTAGGCGTCGATTCAAGATTAGATCACGGTCATTGATGTTTCAACGAGAAAGTTATAAGAAGAGGGCTTGGGGTCAGTTGGAGAACACACACACTAGAAGAGCACCAAAGTTAAGATGAGATTCTAGGGCGTGGTTTGCTAAGAATTTTTGAAGTGTTTCAGCTGCAGCGAGGGGCAGTATTGGCAAGTGGGATGGTTTGATCACAGGCCAAGAGTACAACAAGGGCAGAGAAGGATCATACCAGGGCAGCCCAGAGGCAGCAACTACGCAGTCCAACCAAGAGCCCTGCAGGGGCTACGTAGAGGCAGCAGGAGCCAAAGAAGGTTGACGTAGGCCCAGTTAGGGCATCGTAGGGGCAGCATAACCCCTTCTAGGGTGACGCAAGCCCTTCCTGAGTAGTGCAGAGGCTGACGCAGGCCAGGAAGGCTGACGCAGAGGGCTTCAGAGCAATGTTGGGGTTTCCAGAGGCCAAAAAGGGGCTGAGTTCTGTAAATCCCGTTTGAGGGTGTTAATCAGTGAGTTTTTCTGTCTCTAGAATAGAGTTATTGCTGCAAATTGATTTCTCTGTAGAGTTAACCAGTTTGGTGCTCAGATATGTTGTAATTAGAATATGCTTAATAATAAAAACCGTCGAGAAGCTAGCAACACCAGTTTTCCCGCATTGGGTTTTTCCGGGGACAGTTGTCCAAAAAATCTTTGTGTGTCGCTTTGTCATTGAGCATGTTATTCAATTTAGATCCGTATGTGTAGGCTGTTAATGTATTTACTTCGATATTAATGTTGAAATTTTCAGATTAATAACTTATGTAAGTAGGAGAAGTAAATCAGAATTTAACAGTAGGGTTTTTGTTTATATTCAAAAAATTTCACATGGTATCAGAGCGATTGCAGATCTAGCTGGATCTCCAGCAAGACAGTTGAAGAAATCTGTGTTACAGAAAGCAGCAGCAGAGACCCCGGAAGGGGCAGCGCAGCACCAGAAGGATGCAGAAGCAGCTAGAGCCACGCAGGGGCTAACGCAGTCCTAACTAGGTCACGCAGAGGGAGCGCAGTGCCTCATAGAGGGATGCAAGAGCAACCTAATTTGCGCAGTCGCTGCGCAGAGGTTGCGTTGAGCTAGTATGCTCACGCAGAGGCCAGCCAGAGTGACGTAGTCTAGAATCTGAATAATGTGCAGAGTGTCGTGAACCGGAAGCTGAGCTGCAGACCTTCAGTAGTTGCTAGTGGGGTGAAGATTCTGCCGGTGTAGAATTTAGCCTAAGCTAAGTTGACAAAGAGCGAGAGGAGAACAACTTCTCAATATATTTTCTGCCAAAGAAATCTGAAGATCGATCATAAGATCGAAGAGAGCTGATCTGTTCTGTTTGGCAGACTTCCAAGTGAGGGAGTCAATTGTCAGAGGGAGTAGAGGGTGCCTCTCTCGCCAAGGACCCTAGATCTGAGTCTCTAATATAGAGAGGAGGATCCGTTCCGACAAATTTCTAAGCAGATGGCACCACACGGACTGCGTGATCAGGATAGGTTGGACAGTCTGTCCAACTTTGCTATCTGGAAGGCCAGAATCTTGGTAGTCCTTGAGGTGTACGGTATACGACAGAGAAAGTCTTGGCTACACCAACCGATGCGAAACTCCTGGAGAAGCGCAATGAAGCAGCGACACATGGCAAGCGCTTCATTATGGATGGGGTCAAAGATCATGTGGTACCACACATAGCCGAGAAGGCGACGGCTCATGAGATGTGGGAAGCCCTAACCACATTGTATCAAGGGAGATCCGTCCAGAGAAAGATGCTTCTGGAGAACTAGCTAAGGTTATTCATGATGTCCAAGGGAGAGGAAATCGATCCTTTCCTATCCAGACTGCAATTGATCCGGGATCAGCTGACTGGCATGGGGGTGAAGGTGGATGATGATGTCATGGTGAGGACCGCTCTAAATGCTATCATAGAGGACTGGGAAACTTTTTCGGTTCGAGCAAGATAAAGGAGGAGGAAGAGGAAGATGCAGCCTTGGCATCAAAGACGCAGCAAGAGAAAAAGAAGCATGATTTGTCAAAGATCAAATGTTTCTAGTGCGGCGAACTTGGACATTTCGCCAACAATTGTCCTCAGAAGAAGAAGGACAAGGAAGCTTCTAGTTCCAAGGCTGTTGTAGCAAACAATGGCTCCGATGATGACGTAGCCATGAGCGCTCATGAACCACGAAAAGTGGGGCGATATTGATCTGTAGAGCAGCTACAGAGTGGTGGTGGGATCCTCGAGCAGCCCAACTCTTGGATCACATCCGTGCTACGGGAGCCTTAAGACAGTAGCAAGGAATGACTGGAGTAGTGGGTGTAGAAAATCACAGATGAATCAGAGGCAGAGGCTGACACACTCGAGAGGGAGCAGTGCAGTGCAGTAGAAGCACAAAGAAGGCTTGCTTACGCAGTGCAATGTTGTAGTAGCGCAGAGGCTTCAAGAGTAGCGCAGTGCAGATGCAGTAGCAGTGTAGAAGGAAACAGCGCAGAGGCAGTCTGCTTACGCAGTGCAGTGCTACAGCAACGCAGCAGTCTCCAGAGGACAGCGCAGAGCAACATCCTGTGGAGCTTTAGTGATGATTTCAGGCCAACTGACTTGTCTGTCATTTGGGCAGGGGTCCTTCAGTTGCTTACTCTTAGCAACTAAGTTTTAGTGCAACAACTAGCAGTGGTAATGCTATGATCAGCACAATGCAACAATTTGAGAGGGAGTTGCAGTATGGATGTAGTAGTGGCAGTGGCAGCGTCATGGGAAGAAGTACAGAAGAGCAGAAATAACGTAGTGATGCAGGACAGCAGGCCAAGCATTAGTGCAGATACCGACACGAGAGATCGGAGCAGCCTTCAAGGTGAAGTGTTTTGCTAGAGCACATTCCTCGCTAAGAGGGAGTGCTGAGATTTTGGGGTGTTGGGGTAGCATCGAATGTGCTCTAGCTCCCAAACTTTGTTGAGTGACTAGAGTACATAAGATCTCCAAGACCCAGAAAGCATTTTAAGAAACTCCATCCGGTTTAAGAGATATTTAATTAATTAATCTTTTTAATTAAGGACCCTAAGTCTAACTTAGGAAAATTAAAAGATTAAAGGTAATTAAATTAAACATGTGATGAGAATGACTTAAGTGACGCGGATTAAGCATCTTCTAATCTTAGCCGTCGATTCAAGATTAGATCACGGTCATTGATGTTTCAACGAGAAAAGTATAAGAAGAGGGTTGGGGGTCAGTTGGAGAACACACACACTGGCAGAGCACTGAAGCTAAGCTGAGATTCTAGGGCGTGGTTTGCTAAGAATTTCAAAAGTGTTTCAGCTGCAGCTAGGGGCAGTATTGTCAAGTGGGATGGTTTGATCCAAGGCCAAGAGTACAACGAGGGCAGAGAAGCAGCATACCAAGTCAGCGCAGAGGCAGCAACTATGCAATCCAACCAAGAGCCCAGTAGGGGCAGCGCAGAGGCAGCAGGAACCAAGGAAGGTTGTCGTAGGCCTAGTTAGCGCAGTGCAGGGGCAGCATAACCCCTTCTAGGGTGACGCAGGCCCTTCCTAAGCAACGCAGAGGCTAGCGCGAGCTAGGAAGGTTGACGCAGAGGGCTTCAGAGCAGCGCTGGGGTTTCTAGAGGCCGAAAAGGGGCTGAGTTCTGTAAATCCCGTTTGAGGGTGTAATCAGTCAGTTTTTCTGTCTCCGGAACAAAGGTATTTCTGGAAATTGATTTCTCTGTCGGGTCAAGCAGTTTGGTGCCTAGATTTGTTGTACTTAGAATCTGCTTAATAATAAAAACCCTCCAGAAGCTAGCAGCACCGGTTTTCCCGCATTGGGTTTTTTCGGGGACAGTTGTCCAAAAATTCCTTGTGTGTCACTTTGTCATTGACAATGTTATTTAGTTTAGATTTGTATGTGTAGGTTGTTAATGTATTTACTTCGATGTTAATGCTGAAATTTTTAGATTAATAACTTATGTAAGTAGGAGAAGTAAATCAAGAATTTAACAGTAGGGTTTATGTTTAAGTACATTCAGAAATTTTCACACTTCCAAGTGTCAAAAATTCTCCAGAAGGTTCGAGATAATTTATCTCAGGTGTTTTCTGAAGAAATCTGCCAATCTTTTCCTTGTAAAGAATTTCATTGCTGAAGAATAATATATAAACCCTTATCTGCTACATCGGTTTTCCCCGCATTGGGTTTTTCCGGGGACAATTGTCCAAAAATAAGTTTGTATATCTGATTGATTCTTATGCTTGTATTTCTTACTATTCCTTTCTCTTCATATACTTGAGTGAATGTTGCAGTAGTATTTATTTCGAAATTTACTGAAAGAATTCTATAAATAACTTATTGGAAATACTAAGTAGCAGAAATAAATCTATCACTGCAGAAATATTTTTTTGGATTGAAATTTTCCCATCGTATCAGAGGAAAGATGAGTAACAGAAGCAGAGAACCGACGGTGGAACGTAGATCAGATGTTGCTGCAGTAGCAACTCAGAAGGGTTCACGTTCTTCTCCAGAGAAGAACGAAAGCATGAAAGAACAGATGGATCACGACGATTCTATTCTGGCGTCCAAATTGGAAGAAGAATTTGCTTATGTATCAAGCTCTGCTTCTCCTGAGCTCTGATATATTGACAGTGGGGCTTCTGCTCACATGACGGGAGTGCGAGAATGTTCCTCAAGCTACCAAGAAGAGCAGATGAACTTTAAAATCACCATGGGCAATAAGGCGAATTGTACCTCTATTGGAAGAGGTACAATAGTATTTCAAACAGAAGATGCTAACAAGCTTCGAGCCACCAATGTGCTGCATGTGCCTAGTTTGGGGATGAACTTACTCTCTATGTCGCAGCTTCAAAACAAAGGCTATGACATTTACGTCATTGGCAATAGAGTATATTTCAAACACCCGAGTTGGAAGAAGAAGGCACAAATCAAAGTCAGGAGCAATAAACTCTACAAGTTACAGCTCAAATCCTCAATGGCACTGATAGGAAACACTGATGAGAAGGATTTGAATGAGCTATGGCACCGGAGAATGGGGCACTTGCACCATGGGGTGTTAAGGATTCTCAAGAAGATTGTCACGGGAGTTCCAGAACTAAGCACCAAGCGAGACGATGTCTGCAGAGGGTGCGTATTGGGAAAGTATGCCAAGGCAGCGTATCATAGAAGCAGCAATAGGGCTAAGAGTGTGTTGGGCTTAATACACTCAGACATCTACGGACCAATGTCCACTAGAGCTCTTAGTGGTGCCGAATATTTCGTGATCTTTGTTGATGACCATTCCAGGAAGACCTGGATCTACTTTCTGAAAACCAAAGACGAAGTCTTTGATCGATTCTAATAGTTTAAGGCTCTGGTGGATAATCTGACAGGAAAGCAGATCAAGACATTGTGATTAGACAATGATGGAGAATACATTGATAAAAACTTCATAGAATTCTGCGCAAGGGAAGGCATCAGAAGAGAATGGACAACTCTATATAATCCGGAGAAGAATGGAATTGCAAAGAGAAAGAATAGAACTATTGTCAAGGCTACAAGGGCAATGTTGTATGATCAAGACATGCCCAAATTTCTGTGGGCTGAAGCTTGTAATACAGTTGTCTACGTACATAACAGGATTCCTCATAACGCATTGAGTAAGATCAGTCCAGAAAGTGTCTTCACTGGTAGCAAGCCTGAAGTGAGCCACTTTAGGATCTTTGGTAGTGCGGCGTATTGTCATGTGCCTGAAGAAAAGAGGAAGAAACTGGATAAGACTACAGAAAAGGGATATCTGGTGGGATATAGTGAGAACGCAAAGGCTTACCGTATTTACATTCTTGATAGCAGGAAGATTGTAGTACAACAGGATGTGAAGTTGTAATATTCCTAATTAGCTATGGCTAATTGGAATATTCGATTTTGTTCAATTTTGCCGTCTATACTCTATAGTTTATTCATGAATAAAAAGGTGAGTGAAGAAGACATAACTCACTTTAGAAATAAAAGTTCACTCCCTAGTAACACAACGTTGTAACTTAAGTGAGCCATGGGGGCCAAGAGACCACGCAGAGAGGGGGCCACGTAGACACATGGAGGGACTGCGCAGGCCAAGAGGGAGCACGTGGCAACGTTGGAGGAGGTGAGCATTAGGGTTGAGAGGGGCTCATGCTATATAGAGGGGAGAGCGTCCTCATTTTGTTCATTCGTTGTTGATGATATTGAGCTGGTCGTTTTTACTTCTTGAGCACGCTGGCTGTTTAGCCTGTCTGCAGCACTGTTTAGTGCGTTGAGTGTCTCCGATCGGAGATCTCACCCTTAGCCCCGGGGGACTTCGAGTGCTTGCTCGGGCAAGGTAGTTTCTTCAGCATTTTGTGGGAGGATTGGTGTTTGGGTTTTGTTGCGGAGCTGTGCATTCAGAGACTGTGCAGTCATTGAGAGGGAGGATGCAGTCCATTCAGGAGGAGCTCCGGATTGAGTTTCTTGCAGGGGTTTTGAGCCTGGAGATCGAGTAGAGGATCAGCCTTTGCCTTTGGGAGGATTTTGGTGGAGTTTGAGGCCGTATTTTAGTTGTTCCTATTCAGCCTCTGCGCAAAGCCTTGGAGGGCAGCGTAATTCCCCAAGGGGGTGATTTTCGGGGGTCAGCCATTTCAAATATGATTTCTGGGTTTTGTTGTGGTTGATGAGTAGAGGCGGATTCCAGATTTTCAGCTCATTCCGGCGAGCGGATCAGCCCCAAGTCATCAGTTCAGTTTAGTAGTAGTAGCTACACGGCAGTTTTCCAGCAGCTGGGACGCAGTTTAGAGAGCAGCCATTTCTTGATATTCTGAGAGTATTTCTTCACTTGCCTTGAGCAAGATTAGGTGCCATCACTCTGATCATCTATTGTACTTCATTATATTTCTTAGTATAATAAAATGGCTTAGCATTCTCTCTCTATATTTCTGGAGGATTTGTCGTACATTCTATTTATGCTATTGTATGTCTGCTTTACTGTTATCTTTATGTATTTTCGGGCATTCTAGTTCTATACCACTTGGTGTGTTTATTTCATACTCTTAGACAGAGTCTGGAAAGGGCCAAGTAGCCTCCAGATCTCACTCTCTTCACAGAGGTGAAATATCTGGTAAACGCCCTCCCAATCCATCTTTGGTTGGAGTTTGTTGGTGTTTTAGGGATATCCCCGAAACGAGATATTACAGAAGTTCATGGAGGAAAGGGCCCTCGTGAAATCCTGGGAGACGCCATCTGCTACAAAGTCTGAGGAGGATTCGCTGGTCTAACCACAACGACCTACGGAGGGTAATACGAGTGCCTCTCCAAGGCATGGGGATCCAAGGGATACATCTCCCGAGGAATTGCAGAATGGAGAGCAGGTGGATCCACCCACTACCAGTGGTAGGACAAGCAAGGAATTACGACAAATTCCGAGGGATGCTGAAGAGCTTGTCGGAGCCCCCCAAAAATGAGAAGAGGCAGCACAGGAAACCTGAAAGGTACCAAGATTTGGTAGCGCAGGTTGGAGAACCCTCTAGTTTTCGAGAGGCAGCTCAACACCAGGTATGGGTCGAAGCAATGGTGGAGGAATACAGCTCTATCATGATGAATGATATCTGGGAAGTGGTTCCCAGGCCTCAGGACAGATCAGTTGTAGGTTTGAGATGGATCTACAAGATCAAATATGCTGCAGATGGCAGCATCGAGAAATTTAAAGCCAGGTTTGTGGCTAAGGGGTACGCTCAGAAGGAAGGGATAAATTATGAAGAGACCTTCGCCCCAGTAGCCCGATATACTTCTATTAGATCCGTGACATCCCTTACTGCGCAGATGGGATGGGAGATTCACCAGATGGACGTCAAGACTGCGTTCTTGAATGGGATGATAGAAGAAGTATATATTGAACAACTAGAGGGCTTTGAGACGCATGAGCAGAAAACTCATGTGTGCAGGATCAAGAGAGACTTGTATGGACTGAAGCAAGCCCCTAGAGCTTGGTATGGTCAAATTGACAGCTACTTGCAGAAAATGGGATTTTTCAAGAGTGACACAAATCCCAATCTCTGCTATCTGAGAGTAGGGGATGAGATTCTGATACTAGTGTTGTATGTAGATGATCTATTTCTAACAGGATCATCTAGGCTCATCAAGGACTGCAAGGAGAATTTAGCTGCAGAATTCGACATAAAGGATCTAGGGCTGATGCATTATTTTCTGGGGTTGAAAGTTTGACAGCAGAAGGGTGAGATCTTCCTTGGTCAAGGAAGATATACTACAGAAGTTCTGAATAGATTTCAGATGGAGGACTGTAGACCCATGGCTACTCCAATGATTACCAACTGGAAGAAAATTGACACGTTCGAAGATGATGAGGCCGATCCTACCTTGTATAGGCAGCTCATATGTTCTCTGATGTATCTGGTAAACACGAGACCAAACATCTGTTATGTTGTTAATACCCTCACCCGGTTCATGGTGGAACCAAGGAGGGCTCATTGGGCGGCAGCCAAACATGTTCTAGATATCTACAAGGAACAATCAACCTTGGACTGAAATACACCAGAGGCAATGACATCAGGTTGAGTGGGTTCACTAACGCAGATTGGGCTGGGAGCCCAGTAGATCGGAAAAGTATCGATGGGTACTATTTCAATGTTGGATCAAGAATGACCTCCTGGTGCAGCAGAAAACAAAAATCCGTGGCTTTGAGCTCTGCAGAAACTGAATATATGGCAGCAAGCGCGACTTGTGTGAGGCCATATGGCTTCGGAAATTGCTTGTGAACTTACTCAAGGAGAATATGGAAGCGACCAGCATTCTATGTGATAATCAGAGTTGCATCAAGCTCTCTGAGAATCCTGTGTTTCATGATCGGTCGAAGGACATTAACATCAGGTGTCATTTCATCAGAGACTGTGTCCAAAGGGGAGCTGTACAATTGGAGTACACTCCTGCAGGGTAACAAGTGGCAGATATCCTCACAAAAGCTCTGGGGAAGACTAAGTTTGTCTATTTCAAAGAAAAGATGGGGATGATCAAGAATCCATTTCAGTAGCAGGAATGGATAGGCTCGGGATTCAGAGGGAGCTGCAGTACAGATGAGGCAGTGACAGTGACAGTGACAGTGTCATGGGTAGCAGTGCAGCAGATGAGGGGCAGCAACCAAGCATCAATAGCACAAAGGATGCTTCAAGACATAGCAGCATGCAATAGGCAATTTGCTAGAACACTTTCCTTGCTAAGAGGCAGTGTTGATTTTTGTAGCATCAGAAAGTGTTCCAAGTCTCAAAATTTGTAAGGAGGCTTGGACATCAGTATTCCAAAGAACCCAAAAACCGTTTGTGGAAATTCCACTCAGTTTATGTTTTATTAAAATAATTATTTATTTTAATGGAGACCCTAAGTCTAAACTTAGAGAAATTAAATAATTAATGGGTATTAATAAAACAGAGTGTGAATCTTCTAGAGAACGAAGATCAAGTCAAGTTTTAATCTTGGCCATTGATTAGACTTCTAATCTGGGTCGTTGATTCGTCAATGAGAAGATTATAAAAGAAGGCTTGAGGGTCATTTGGAAAGCAAGTCAGACATACACTCAGTAACCCGAAGGAAGTCGATTCTGAAGGAATAGAATTTGATTTCAGAGTGAGAGTTGCAGGGCAGAAGAAGCAGAGGGATTCAGCAGTGATAAAGGTCGAGGAGAGGAGGACACAGAAGGAGAAGCCAGTGCATAGAGCCCACGCAGAGTGATGCAGTCTGATGCAGGCACTGCGTAGAGAGACACAGAGGGACGTAGGGGGAAGCTATGGGTCTTCCGAGTGTCAGAAATTCTCTAGAGGGTTCGAGATAATTTACCTCAGGTGTTTTCTAAAGAAGTTTGCCAGTTATTTCCTTGTAAAGAATTTCATTGCTGAAGAATAATATATAAACCCTCATCTGTTGCACCGGTTTTCCCGCATTGGGTTTTTCCGAGGACAATTGTCCAAAAATAAGTGTGTATATGTGATTGATTCTTATGCTTGTATTTCTTAATGTTCCTTTCTCTGCATATACTTGAGTGAATGTTGCAGTAGCATTTATTTCGAAATTTACTAGAAGAATTCTGTAAATAACTTATTGGAAATAATAAGTAGGAGAAATAAATCTATCACTGCAGAAGTATTTTTCTCGATTGAAATTTTCACAAATTATTTGTTATTTCTGTGGGAAAATAAATTGTTAATTAATTTACAATTAGAAGAATAATTTCTAGTGGTTGCAATAGAGTTGAAATTTTCGTCAAGTCCCACTAGCACAATCGATTAAGGATGGGCCTTGTCAGCAAGGCGACCCAGGATCAAACCTCACAGACGTTGTTACGCCTGTGCTAGGGGGAGGAGACCTGCTAAAAATCCAGTCAACTTAGGGCTGGTGTGGCCCAGGCCGGGTGCGATCCCTGGGTGAATTTGACGGATTAGATGCCCCTAGGTCGCAATTTCTCAAGCCACATGTCAATCCTGGAGGATCACATACAACTTGACAAACAAAACAAAATAGATTAGAAACTTTCACATGGTATCAAAGAGATTTTGATTAAATAGGGAAGTTTAGAAGCGGAAGCAGAAATTCGTTGCTCAGAGTGAGCACCAGGACGAATTTCTGGACGTTGCGCAGAACCTAAGCTAGGCAGCTCGAATTGCAGGGAAAATCGATTTTTTCAATGCAGGTTGGAAGAAAAATTCGACTTGTTAGACTCCGTGATTCCAACATGCAGAGGCAGCAGCAGTCCAGTACTTTCGCTGAGAAAATTCCTTGTTTGGGCGCAGAAGGGTTTTGCAGCAGTTTGCAGTAGCAAAATCAACATCAGGTAGAAGAAAAAGGCACACATAGAGAGACAATTTCTCTTAAGGGGTTTCAAGTTTTAGAAATCTGATTTTCCAGTTGCAAATTGGCAGGAGCTATGAGCATAATTTCTCACTCGAGAAGGGAGTGCGTATAGTAGACTCCTCAGCCGAGTAGCGTGAAAGAGGGAGATTTTCGACCAGATTCAGAGATGGCCATAGTTAGGCTTAGAGATCAAGATAGGTTGGACGGAGCCTCCAACTTTGTCATCTGGTAGGCTAGGATGTCCTTCTTGCTAGATGAATATGGCCTTAAAGCCTATGTAGATAATTTGGTAGTAGTACCCCAGGATGCAGATCCACTGAAGGAGTACATGAAGCAGATGGCAAAGGCGAAGAGGTTGATCCTGGATGGAGTCTGGGACCATGTAAACTCACATATATTTGGCAAAGATACTGCCAAGGAGATGTGGGACGCTCTCATCCAACTATATCAGAACACTTCTAAGTAGCGGAAGATGTTCCTACAAGGAAAGTAGAGGAGCATTAGGATGCAAAAGGGTGAAGGCATAGATTCCAATGTTCCACCAAGTCCCCTGGAGGTGGGAGCGAGGGGGTGAGGGAGCGCGGGAGCGACCTATGGAAAAGCTCCCGACCGATTTTCAGGAAACGTGGGGGGACGTCGAGGTCATAAAAATTATAAAATATAAAAAAATATATATATATATATATATATATCATTGAATAATATAATATTATTTTTCATTTTTCAATTTTGCAAGGAATGTATAATATATATACTATATACAGTCATCATACACTTACATCATGAAAGATAATTAGATAAAATCAACTAAGACTGTTTATAGCCTGGAGGCCGAGACTGTTGGTCCTGGAGCTCTCAGAAGTGGCAATCTATTGAGCTTAATTACTGTTATGTGCCGTGTGGAGATTAATTATTGTATGCTGAGCTTGGTACCATAACACAAATTGGGAAGTTGTGTGTGGTTGTTTCAAGACAAAATGCTGGTGATGGATCAGTGATCAAGGAAATTAAAATTTGTTTTTTCAGTAGCAAGTGCAATGCTAAAACATTGCATTGTCTCCAATAAGAAATATTGAATTTTTAATTGGTTGGAAACACTAAGGCCATGTCGGCTATATGAGAGCATTTCCCCTAATGCCATAAGTAGGGTCACCTCTCTTTGGGGTCATATTGCTGTAATCACACTGGAATTTTTCTCTTTTCTTATTTCTTTGGTACCTGTACAAGCATAAATTTGTTTAAAAGTTTGGCTTATGTTTGAAAGCAGTGTGGGGATGTGGGGATGTCGGGGACTACTGGAGTGACCCCCAAAATATCGCAGGACAACACCTCAAAAATATAAAAATTACAAATTTGAACTTTTCGATATCCAATTTAATGTAATAGGTGGTTATTCAATATCCTTTTATAACACTTTGTATCCAATTTAACAGGTGGTTCAAAGGCACTGGTGGAATCTCATCTGAAACTCATAACTTATTAAATGATTGCAAAAAGATCGTTTGTTTCGAAACCCCTTTTATAAGATTGACTAAGTGGTAAGATCCATTCTACTACTGCGAGCGAGGCAACGACTACGGTTGTTGGAGGCCAAGGCGACGGCTACGACTACGGCTGCTGCGGGCGGCTTCTGCAACAGCTGCGGGCGATGGCGGAAATTTAAAAAATATATTTTTTTAATTGTGGGCCCCACCCACCCCCTCCTATACCCTCATGCCCCCTTCACGCCCCCTCCCGTCCCCTAAAGCACCCTTGTCCCCTCCAGATGAGGAAACGTCTCCTTTGTCGTCCCCTTCAATTTTTTGATTTTTGGGGACGTCGGGAAACGTCCCCTAGAAGTCCCCAAGACCCCGAAGCGTGAGGGGGCGAGGATTATAGCTCCCTAGGTGGGGGGGCGAGTCCCCGTGTAACACTGATAGATTCCTTCCTCACCAACATTCAGGAGGTCCTTGATCATCTTGCAGTCATTAGGGAGGCACCTCAATCGACAGAGCTTGTGCAGTTGGCATTCAACAGTGTCTCAGAGGAGTGGCAAGTGTTTGTCTAAAGTATCTTGGGCAGAGACACATTGCCTAGGTGGGACAGGATGTGGTCTCACCTACAGCAGGAGGAATTGAGGCAAGATCTATCGAAGAGCACCATCAACGGAAGCAGCAGCAAGGGCGTGAAGGGTGAGAAGAAGGAAGAGAATGTGGCCTTAGCATCGAAGGGTCCCAGTCAGGGACATGGGGAGAAGAAGAAGAAAAAGGACCTATCTAAGTTCAAGTGCTCCAGTTGTGGCGAGATTGACCACTACAATGCTTAGTGTCCTCTTAGGAAAAAGGACAAGCAGGAGAAGCAGGACCAAGCAGCAACGTCTGCAAAGATAGACAAGTTGTCTTTCAGGTTGGAGGAAGATTTCGCCATGTTTGCAACCATGTTATTGGAATTGGACCGGAATCAGCGGAACTGACCAGTCTGACCGGTTTGGGGGCAAAACCGGTCTGTTTCAGTTCGAAGGCCGGTTTGGCTAGTCCACAAAGCTTGCGGTCACGCGGCTTGGGCTTAAAAAAAATCACTTTTTTTTATTCTTTATTTTTTAATTTGTTTCCCTAATTTATAACCTACCCTAGCCCCCTAAAGCTATTTAAACAACCCCACACTCTCTATTTCTCTCACACTATTCATTTGAGTCTCTTGCAATTCTTTAGTTGAGTTCGGTGAGGAGAATTTAGAGAGTTTTTTGCAAGGTTGTTCTAAGGGAGATTTTTTACAAATTTGAGAGTCTTGGAGAGTTGTTGGGTTGGCATATTTTCGAGCTACTTCAAAGATTTTTTTTCCTAGAGATCTTTGGGTTTGGGTTTTCTTTAGTGGTTTTCGGAGCTGGTGGAAGAATTTTTTTTATTTTGTTAGGGTTGCTACATAGCTGATTTCAGAGGATTTTGGAGTTGCTTTTCTCTAAAAAAATTAGAGGGTAAATCAAGGAATTTTTTGCCATTTTTTTGTTCCATTTTTCTCCGAAAATCAGTTTTTGTTTCTCAAAAACAAATAAAAACCCTAGTGTTTTTACGCAGATTTGTAGGGTCTGCTGCAAAGCTGATTTTGGAGGATTTTGGAGCTGATTTTATTTAGAAAATTAAGAGGGAAATTCAAGGTATTTTTTTCAACCATTAATGTTCTATTTTTCTTCAAAAATATATTCTTTTTTTCCCTAGAAATTTTAAAACCCTAGTGTTTTAATACATAATTCAGATTTCTAATATTTTTTTGGAAAAAAAAAATTGTGGCCATTATTTTCTTCTATTTTTTTCTCAACAATTATTGAAATTTGTTGGGTTATTTTCGACAATTGCTCATATACCTCTAGGAGGGAGGTGGGCTGATTTGGAGTTGTAGACCCAGAGATCTACAATATGGGCAGAATCCTTGAGGAGTCCACCTCTCAGATCATCACCTTGCTACGGGAGCCCAAAACAGATGTAGCAGGATGGACTAGTATTAGTTGGTGCAAAGGAGTGTTGAAGTGACAATGCAGTGGTTAGCAGCGCAGAGCAGTTTTGCAGCAGCGCAGAGGGACACAATGCAGCAGCTTCAGAGAGGCAGCGTAGAGGCTAGCAGCAGTCAAATATTCATAACCGAGATGCAGTATACTTGTCCAATTTTGGATATTTTTCAATTGCAGAAAGCAACTATGTTGCATTGCAGTAGCAACTGGCAGTGGCAGAGTGAGTAGCAACACAGATGCAAAATTCAGAGGGAGTTGCAGTACAAATGCATTGTTGACAGTGGCAGTATCAGCAGCAGTGCAAATGCAACATTTGCGCAAAGTTGGTGGACAACATGTAAGACATCAGCAGCGCAGATGGAGATGCTTCAGAGTCAGAACAATATGTAGCAGGGCATATTGTTAGAGCGCATTCCTCGCTAAGAGGGAGTGTTGATTTGGGGTAGCATTCCTTGAGCACTTATTATCTTGCAAGTTGACATTTGGCACTGGTCTATTTATTTCATTCTTGCGAAGATTCTCTTGTGATATCATTGATTATCTATTTCCTTTACTTGCTCATGGTTATATCATTTACTTGTGGAAGTAGTTACATGTTGTAATTTGATGATTGATGTGTCCCGTAATTAACTAATCTTTTAATCTCCTAGAACTTGTTTAGAATCACTAACCAAGCCTTAGACATTGTTTAGGGTCTACCCCCCTTGGCTTCATCTAGGAGAGAGCCTACACAGAGGAGTTGGGAATTTGGTGACAGCCACAACTCTTAGCTTTCCCCCAAGGCCACATCAAGTGGAGTTAGTGATTTTCTCCATGCTAACCTTATGTGTGGAATCAGGTAACAACAGCTCCATTTTCCCAATATGGATTGGTAATAGTCTTAGTCCTCCACCACCCTATTTTATTATGTTGCAATTAATGTTTTGCTCGAGCAAACTCTTCATTTCACCTTTAACCTCCATTGCCTAGCTTTAGCAATCCTGGGATAATATATTTAAATTGAGAATAGGGTTGTGTGCTGACATTGGCATGATAGATTACCTAGTATCGCCCCCCCCCACCCCCCCCCCCCCCGCTTTCAGGAGTTTGGGGGTGGATCCCCCGAAAAAAATTCAGATGGTTTTGTGTGTCTGTTTTTGGCAGTCTTTGGCACACAGTGCTAGGCGCATGACAGAAACCCTGAAATTCTGGGCAATTTTTAAACAAAAATAATGAATTTATAATCTTATCAGGATGCCAAAATTTTACTGAAAAAATTCAGTAATTTCATCAATAGAATTAGATTAGAATGCAAAGAATGTACAACAGTATTCCAGTTAAACAATAGGAAATTTAGCAGTCCAGGCATTTGTCTCATAGAACAAGAGAGAGAGGTAGAAACTTTTTTTGATGTGAGCTTAATCCAAATCAGGTTCCTAATTGTGTGGATTTCGAACATGTTTGGAGTCATGCCCTCCTCTATTTATAAATATTCAGAAAAGTTATATCTAATAAGTATGTTACCTCGTCATCCTTATTCACATTTTCTTCCTTTTCAAACTTGTTCACATCCTCATCTTTTCTAGTATTCTTTTCTAGATCAACTTCAGGAACTTCATGCTTGCTTGGCTCATCTATAAAATTCACCTCGGGCCTATCAGCCACTTCAACTCCCTTCGTATTGTGTTTTACAGTAACCAAACCCTACAATGTTCAGCACTTTAGTCCAAGAAAACACTAAATTATAAGCTAAATAGAAATAAGAAAAACTATGAACAATTAGTATCTTACCTCGTCATCTTTATTGGCAATTTGTTCCTTTTCAAACTTGTTTACATCCTCAACTTTTCTAGTATCCTTTTCTACATCCACTTCAGGAACTTCAAGCTTGCTTGGCTTATCTATAAGATTCACCTCAGGGGTATCAGCCACTAGAACACCCTTCGTATTGTGTTTTCCAGTGACAAAACCCTACAATTTTCACCAATTTAGTCCAAGAAAATAATAAACTATAAACTAAATAGAAATATGAAAAACCATGAATAGTAAGTACGTTACCTCGTCATCTTTATTGGCTTCCTTTTCAAACTTGTTTACATCCTCATCTTTTCTAGTATTCTTTTCTAGATCAACTTCAGGAACTTCATGCTTGCTTGGCTCATCTATAAAATTCACCTCGGGCCTATCAGCCACTTCAACTCCCTTCGTATTGTGTTTTACAGTAACCAAACCCTACAATGTTCAGCACTTTAGTCCAAGAAAACACTAAATTATAAGCTAAATAGAAATCAGAAAAACTATGAACAATTAGTATCTTACCTCGTCATCTTTATTGGCAATTTGTTCCTTTTCAAACTTGTTTACATCCTCAGCTTTTCTAGTATCCTTTTCTACATCCACTTCAGGAACTTCAAGCTTGCTTGGCTTATCTATAAGATTCACCTCAGGGGTATCAGCCACTAGAACACCCTTTGTATTGTGTTTTCCAGTGACAAAACCCTACAATTTTCACCAATTTAGTCCAAGAAAATAATAAACTATAAACTAAATAGAAATATGAAAAACCATGAACAGTAAGTACGTTACCTCGTCATCTTTATTGGCTTCCTTTTCAAACTTGTTTACATCCTCATCTTTTCTAGTATCCTTTTCTACATCAACTTCAGGAACTTCACGCTTGCTTAGCTCATCAATAAGATTCACCTCAGGGGTATCAGCCACTTCAACTCCCCTTTTATTGTGTTTTCCATTGACCAAACCCTACAATTTTCACCAATTTAGTCCAAGAAAACAATAGATTATAAACCAAATAGAAATAAGAAAAATTATGAAAGATAAGTATGTTACCTCGTCATCCTTATTAGCATTTTCTTCCTTTTCAAACTTGTTCACATCCTCATCTTTTCTAGTATTCTTTTCTAGATCAACTTCAGGAACTTCATGCTTGCTTGGCTCATCTATAAAATTCACCTCGGGCCTATCAGCCACTTCAACTCCCTTCGTATTGTGTTTTACAGTAACCAAACCCTACAATGTTCAGCACTTTAGTCCAAGAAAACACTAAATTATAAGCTAAATAGAAATAAGAAAAACTATGAACAATTAGTATCTTACCTCGTCATCTTTATTAGCAATTTGTTCCTTTTCAAACTTGTTTACATCCTCAGCTTTTCTAGTATCCTTTTCTACATCCACTTCAGGAACTTCAAGCTTGCTTGGCTTATCTATAAGATTCACCTCAGGGGTATCAGCCACTAGAACACCCTTCGTATTGTGTTTTCCAGTGACAAAACCCTACAATTTTCACCAATTTAGTCCAAGAAAATAATAAACTATAAACTAAATAGAAATATGAAAAACCATGAACAGTAAGTACGTTACCTCGTCATCTTTATTGGCTTCCTTTTCAAACTTGTTTACATCCTCATCTTTTCTAGTATCCTTTTCTACATCAACTTCAGGAACTTCACGCTTGCTTGGCTCATCTATAAGATTCACCTCAGGGGTATCAGCCACTTCAACTCCCCTTTTATTGTATTTTCCATTGACCAAACCCTACAATTTTCACCAATTTAGTCCAAGAAAACAATAGATTATAAACCAAATAGAAATAAGAAAAATTATGAAAGATAAGGATGTTACCTCGTCATCCTTATTGGCATTTTCTTCCTTTTCAAACTTGTTCACATCCTCATATTTTCTAGTATCCTTTTCTACATCAATTTCAGGAACTTCATACTTTCTTTGCCCATCTATAAGATTCACCTCAAGCGTATCAGCCACTTGAACTTCCTTAGTATTGTGTTTTCCAGTGACCAAACCCTACAATTTTCACCAATTTAGTGCAAGAAAACAATAAATTATAAACTAGATGGAAATAAGAAAAACTATGAACAATAAGTATGTCACCTCGTCATCCTTATTGGCATTTTTTTCCTTTTCAAACTTGTTCACATCCTCATCTTTTCTAGTATCCTTTTCTACATCAACTTCAGGGACTTCATGCTTGCTTGGCACATCTATAAGATTCACCTCAATGGTATCATCCACTTCAACACCCTTCGTATTGTGTTTTCCAGTGACCAAACCCTACAATTTTCACCAATTTAGTGCAAGAAAACAATAAATTATAAACTAGATGGAAATAGGAAAAACTATTAACAACAAATGCTAAAAGGATGCACAAAGTTCAAGAAATTGAGATATCTTCAGGCCTCTAGGAAATGCTAGTTTCCTAATACCCAACCTTTTCTTTGAATTGGAAAACACCAAGAGGCTCCACTAGTTGAAGCTGTGGATATACCACAAGCAGTAATGAAGCATAATAGTAGTGAAATTAATCTCCAGGGTGGTCTCAGAAGAGGGAAGAAAAGACAATTTAGCACTCCTCATTGTTAACACTGCTAGGATGCACAAAGACACAAACCTAGTAATTCTGAGAATTTTTTTAGGAAATATATTCAACTAATAAGAATAACAAAAATAAATAGAGTACTAGAAAATGTTAGGAAGTTCAAGAATTAAATTAGAATTACAATCCAAAGAATGTAGAACAGTACTCAAGTTACACAATTCAAAATGTAGCAGTCCAGGTATTTGTCTCAAAGAAAAAGAGCGTGAGACTAAGTGTAAGATAGAAAATCTTGAGATGTAAAATGTATCCAAATCAGGTTTCTAAGGAAGTATGTGGCATTTCAGTATGTTTGAAGGCATTCCCTCCCTTCCCTGTTCATCAATATTCAGTGGAGCTACTTCTAATAAGCATGTTACCTGGTAGTCCTTTTCAGCATTTTCTGCATTTTCAAACACGTGCACATCCTCATCATTTGTAGTCTCCTCTACATTAACTTCAGGAGCTTTATGCTTGACCATTTCATCTATTAGATTCACCTCAGTGGCAATAGCCTCTTCAACACCCTTCGACTTGTATTTTCCAGTGACCAGACCCTGCAATTTTGTGTAAGAAAACAATCAATTATAAACTAAATGGCAAAGTGCTAAAAATGCAAAGCTGTCAAGAATTTGTGATAGCTTAAGGAACTTTATCCTTTACCAGCTCGTCTACAAGATTCGCTTTAGTGGCATTGAATTTTTCAACTCCCATTATATTCTGTTCTGTAATAACCACATCCTGCAATTTTGAGCAATTGTGTGCAAGAAAACGATCAATAAGAAACTAAAAAGGAAAAACAGAAAGTACAAACAATGTGTACTGAAATGCTGCACAAATTTTAAGAAATGGTTGTATCTTTGGGTAACAAATGACACAAAAATTGTTATTTCGGGTTTTTTTTTTCTGGGGGCGAGATAGTTAGACTGGTAGCACTCTACATTTATGTTCATGAATCATTAATGTTTACGTCCATAAAGGTATTGGTTAATTGTTACCAAGGCAATGCAATTTTGATAATGATGTTACAACTGGTTAAACCACCTAACCAGCAAGAGGTGATATAAATAAGTCAACCGATGAACTATGAGTGTGAGAGAGATATAAGATGTAACACTATCATATAATTAATGAAATATTTTATTTTCTCTCTCCACCATCTGTTCACAGTATTTTCGTACAGTCTCAAAAGAAGGAAGAAAATGGAAAATTCAGCACTCTTAGTGAGGAATGGTGCTAAGCACGTGACACAAACCCTGCAATTCCGGGCAATTTTTAAACAAAAATAATGAATGTATAACTCAATCAGGATACCAAAAATTGAGTACAGAAAATTTTCAGTAAGTTCATCAATAGAATTAAAATTATAATGCAGAGAACGTACAATAATACTCCAGTTACACAATGGGAAATTTGGCTGTCCAGATATTTCTCTCAGAGAAAATGAGTGAGAGAGATGGAAACTCTTTTGAATTGAATGTTGATTTTTGGTAGCATCGGAAGTGCTCTAAACCGCACATTTTGAGGAGAGGCCTAGACACGGGTATTCCAAAGAACCCAGAAACCGTTTGTGAAAATTCCACTCGGTTCATGTTTTATTATAAAAATTAATTATTTTAGTGGAGACCCTAAGTCTAACTTAGGGAAAATAAATAATTAAAAGGTATTAATAAGACAGAGTGAGAATGATCTAGAAAGCAAAGATCAAGTCATGTTATAATCTTAGCCATTGAGTAGAAATCTAATATCGGTCATTGATTTCTCAACAAGAAGACTATAAAGGAAGGTTTGAGGGTCATTTCGAAAGATACACATGGAGTGAATCTTGAGATCGAATTCTTCTGATGGAGCAGTGCTCGGACAAAGATCAGATCTAAGTGATTTAGTGCAGTGAAGGGCAGAGAGAGATTTTCTCGGCGGGAGAATCATCAGCAGAGAGAGGCAGAGAGACATCCAGCACAGCCAACACAGAGCCAAACATGCTGACGTAGAGCCAACGCAGAGCCACATAGGGGTATGCAGAGGTTGCGCAGTGGCTGAGAGGGTTTCCAATATTTCACTGTCGAAAATGATCTAGAAGACGAAAGCCGAGGTGTGAGATCGGGAGGGTGAGATCTATGATTCCGGGAGTCAGATCGATCCTTTGGTGGGGTGACGCAGTCGCTGTGCAGAGGTTGCGTAGAGACCTCTAGGGGCAACTTTTCCAGTGATCGGATTAGCCGAATTTTCCAGTGATTGAGTGAGGTATTCTCACAATTCTTTTCGTTAGTATTTCTCTCTGTAACTAAATAACCCTTGAGGTATTTAGAGATGTATTCAGAAATTGCTACTGCTTAATAATACAAACCCTCAGAGCTGTTGCAACGGCTTTCCCGCATTGGGTTTTTCTGGCGACTTAGTCCAAAATAAAGGTGTCCTATGTGTGATTTATTTCTTGCTCAGTTTCCTTGTTTCAAAAGCATATTTAATTAAGTGTAGGCTACTTCAGTAGTTACTTCAATAATTCATTCTGAATTAATTCTGTAATTGTAATTTACATAATAGAAGTAAACTCGAATTGTTGCAATAGGCTTCCTAAGATTGTCAGATCTAGGAATTTTCACATGGTATCAGAGGATTTGATATGAAACAAGAAGAGCAGATCTGACTCTGAAGAGAAGGCCAAATTGTTGCAGCAACAAAAGATCGAATCCCCAATGGAATTGCGCAGTTCTAGCCAGGAGGACTAATTCTTCGAGGTTGTCTCTTTGAGTGAGTCGACAGAGAGCTAGGACTTATGATTCAAGATTTTTCCGAGGCAGAGGGAGCAGCGCAGATCCTTCACGCAGAGCCAAAGGGCCACAATTTTTCTGCACGTAGTTGTCAGGCAGAGAAGCGTCAGAAGAAAGAAAAGAGAACATAGTGGGGAATTCTTCTTCGGTGAGTTCCTAGCCAAGGAATTCAGCATTTGTCCAGGATCTGAGCAGCAGATCAGGGCAGCAGGTCTACGAGCTCCAGAAGGAGTGTGTAAGCCTGCCTAGTGTTGCGCATTGGGGGAGAAAGAGCGAGCAATTCCATAGTTGTTCGACTGAGATGGAAGCTCATGGTCTTAGAGAACAAAACCAGTTGGAAGATTCCTCCAACTATGTAATCTGGAAGGAAAGGATCCAATTCCTTCTGGATAAATACGATCACAAGACGTTCGTGGCGAATTTGGTTGTTGTACCTTCAGATTCGGATCAACTTAAAAAGTATCGGTCCAATATGGCAAAGCACAAGAGGATGATCCTTGATGGTGTCAAGGATCACATAGTATCTCATGCAGCTGGTAAGAACACCGCGAGGGAGATGTGGGAGGCCTTGTCCTTGCTGTACGAGGGAACTTCCGAGCAATGGAAGATGTACTTAGAGCAGAAGCTCTGGTTAGTCCAAATGCAAAAGGGGGAGCGCATTGCTCCATTCTTTAAGAGGCATCAGGAGATTCGAGACCAGTTGGCAGTCATGGGATCCACCCCATCTTCGACATCTATGGTGAGGCTAGCCTTTAAAGCAATCACAAAGGAGTGGCAAGTTTTTGTCCAAAGCATTTTGGGAAGGGCTGCGCTTCCTAGTTGGGAGCAGAGATGTGGTCAACACTTCAGGAGGAAGAGCTGAGGAGAGATCTGTGAAATTTTTTGAATCTAAACCAACAAAAATACTACTGCTTTTAACTGGTTTGCATTTCCTACTTGTGTTCTTCAATTAACAAGTTATTTATAGAATTATTCAGTAAATATTAATGCAAATACTCTACATCCTACACCAATATACAGATCAAGTACTGAAAAATAAAATGAGACAATCACACAAAGGACACTTAGTTTTGGACTAAACGTCCCTGGAAAAACCCAATGCGGGAAAATCGGTGCAGCAAATCTGAGGGTTTTTATTATTAATGCAATAGTTTTCTGAGTACAATCTCTGGATGCCTTGCTGGAAATCCAGTACATGTTGATTTTTGTAGCATTGGAAAGTGTTCCAAGTCTCAAATTTTGTGAGGCTTGGATATCAGTATTCCAAAGAACCCAGAAATCGTTTGTGGAAATTCCACTCGGTTCGTGTTTTATTAAAATAATTAATTATTTTTATTAGGACCCTAAGTCTAAACTTAGGCAAATTAAATAATTAAAGGGTATTAATAAAACAGAGTGAGAATCTTCTAGAGAATGAGCATCAAATCATGTTTTAATCTTAGCCATTGATTAGAGATCTAATCTGGGCCGTTGATTCATCAACGAGAAGATTATAAGAGAAGGCTGGAGGGTCATTTGGAAGGTAAGTTGAGCACACACTCAATACGCAAAGGAAATCGATTCTGAAGGAACGAAGTTTGATTTCAAAGGGAGAGTTGCAGGGCAGAGTTGCAGAAGCAAAAGAAGGAAGGGGAAGGCAACAGTGACAGAGAGAGGCAAGAGGAGGACACAAAGGGCCATAGAGGCGAGCGCTGAGCAATAGCACTGATTCCCCACGTAGAGTGACGCAATCCAGCGTAGGGACTACATAGAAGATCACGCAGAGTGACGGAGAGGAAGCTAGGGTGCCTTCCGAGTGTCAGAAATTCTCCGAAAGGATTTGGAGAATTTATCTCAAGTGTTTTCTTAAGAAATTTGCTCGTCTACTTATTGTAAAAGATTCATTGCTGAAGAATAATACAAACCCTCATCTGCTGCACCGGTTTTTCCGCATTGGGTTTTTCTAGGGACAATTTTCCAAAAATAACTATGTACATGTGATTGTTTCTATTGTGTTATATGTGTTTTGTTCTATTCTCTGCTTATGATTAAGTGATCACTGCAGTTGTATTTATTTCAAAATTTACTGAAAGTAATTCGTCAATAACTTATCATAAGTAGGCAAAATATATCTATCACTGCAGTAGTATTTCATATTTGAAAATTTCACAGTACAGAGAATTCATAGCAGACAAATAAAATAGTGAGTTTTACCTCACACTGCAAGTCCCGACTGATCCAGATACGAACTAGCAAAACCCCAGCTCCCTCTGCATTGCCTCTACGCAGTAGATGCGTAAGCCTACATGGGGATGGCTAAGGACTGCATCACCTCTTCTCTGAATCGATCTGCTTCATGGAAAAATGAGTTTCAGCCCTCCTGGCTAAAAAACCCTGATCTCCAACAAAACTCGCACTGTCCCTTGGAAACACTGCGTAGTCCCTGCGTGAGCCCTACATGGGCCTATGTCACCCCTTTTGGGGACTGCGTTGCCTCCCCTGGTGGCTGCGTTGCTTCCTCTGCTGCCTCTCTGCTATGTACTCTTGGTCCTCAGACCAATAACTACTTCTGCCACTCAATGCAGCTGAATCACTTAGATCTTATCTTCATTCGAGCACTGCTCCGTTAGAAGAATTTGATCTCTAGATTCACTCTCTGTGTATGTTCTCCAACTGACAAGAATATGCAGATTTAAAGGTGTATGACAAGAACATCATTCAGCACACTTTTCCAATCAAGTCCAATCAAAAGCCATTTCGGCAAAAGTTGAGAAGGATAAATCCCAGATTGTTGCCATCAATTGAAAAAGAGGTAAATAGACTTTTCAAGTCCGGTATCATTGTCCCAATCAGATTCTCTGATTGGATTTCAAATTTGGTCCCAGTGAGAAAGAAGACTAGAGAAATCCGGCTCTGCATAGATTTCAGAAACTTGAACAAAGTGTCCCTCAAGGATAACTATCCACTTCCGAAAATGGACCATATACTTCAAAGAGTTGTCGGTTCTTCCCGGATGTCACTATTGGATGGTTATTCAGGCTACAACCAAATTTTGGTGCATGAAGATGATCAGAAGAAGACAGCATTTACTACACCTTGGGGCACCTTCAAATATGCCAAAATGCCATTTAGTTTGAAAAATGCAGGGGCCACATTCCAGCGGGCCATGGACATAGCATTTGCCAAAGAAAAAGATGTTTTCTTGGTTGTTTACTTAGATGATTTGACAGTGTTTTCACATTCTGATGATGAACATTTGCACCATTTGAGAATTGTTTTCGAGAGATGCAGGAAGTTCGGAATATCTCTCAACACAAAGAAAAGCCTTTTTTCCATGGAGGAGGGCAAACTCCTTGGTCACATCATTTCCAAGGATGGGATCCGCATTGACCCTTCCCGTGTTCAATCAATTCAGCAGATTGATTTCCCTCGCAGCAAAAAGGAAGTACAAGCATTCAACGGTAAGATGAATTTCTTACGTAGATTCATTCCTTATTTAGCGGAGCATCATAGAGAATTGACAAATATGTTGGCAGCTTTGGGAAATTGAGTACTTATTACATATAATGAACATAAAATTACATAAAATAAAATAAAATTACATCTCTATTTTTTGAAACAAAATTACATTTTCAGAATGAAACTCACACTTGAAATCAAAATTACAACTTTGGAAACCATCTTTACATGCTTCCAAATCCTCTTTAGATGGTCAAGGGATATTATTTGGATCACTCTCATTCTTTTTCTAACTTTATGCAATGAAATGGTGTTTTATTTAGACCTTGGAAAAATCAAAACCTAGAAACCTAATGAAGACTTTGAGTGACCAGACTTAATGGTGACCTAACTAACATATTGACATGATAAAAAGGACATTCATGACTGAAGTATGCTCAGCAAGACATGAAGGTGGGCCATGAAATATAGATTTTTGAGTGATGTTTTTTGGACTAAGACTACCATCAATAAGTAAATTTTGCATGACCTAACGAAATGATAAAAAAATTCTGAATGGGACTCCTAAAATGACATGAAAAGAGTATTTTTTATCACCGAGGGCAGTATGCAAATACTGACACTAACAAAACCCTCAAGAGTCGTTGCACCGGTTTTCCCGCATTGGGTTTGTTATCAAACTCAAAATTTTCAAAATTTGTTTTGATAAGGTCATCATAGGCTTCATGTTGTGTCATGTTGGGTCATGCATTTGATGAAGAATTTATAAAATCATATTTATCCTAAGTCAAAAACCATTCATTAACCATGTCTTATCAGTCATTTTCATCAAACGCCATTTCAAGGTTCACGTGCATGGTTTAATGGCCAGCTGTTAGATTTTTCACATTTTCGTAGTGAATATAACAGAGCACAGTCAGTTTTCGCTACAAAATCACCTGAACTTTCCGTAGCATATCTGCCAACATAAAATCGATGACTTGTCATTTGCTATTGGTTTTGGAGAAACATGAGATCACCTAGTTGGTTATGAAAGTTATCCAACATGTGAAATCATAAGTGCTTGTCATCATTCCACCTTCATCCCTCCATTTGTCATTATCCCTCTCATATTTGAATTTCATCTTTTTAAACAAATCACCCAAGCTCCTCTCTGTCCAATTTGTTTCTTTGCAAGTGTCACATTTTTAAGAAGGAAGCTTGGTTATAAAGGGAGATGGCCATGAAGAAGAAAGCATACAAAGGAGGCTTTGTGCTTAGATATGAGCCCATGGACCTTAAGCTATTCATGTAGGACCCTATCTTTGCTGAAGCATTCACCAATTCAGTTTTGCTTGAATTTTTGCTGGAGCTACAAGGGGATTTGCTATGTTTTTTGGAATGTGTGAGCAGTCAACTTCAAGAGAAGATTTTGGGTGAAAAGAGATGAATTCTGCAATACCGAGTGAGGTTATTGTCAAGCACAAAACAAGGAACAATAACCTCTTTCACTTTTCTCACAGGTGCTACCAATTTGGAGATTCGAAGACGTCTTTGGGACCTAGTTTCAAAATTCAGAATTTTCCTATTTTATACATGTTTTTCTAATGTAGATTCTGGACAGCTGAAGATGGTTTTCAAAAACCCAAGAGATTTTTTTCTTCAGAACATTCTTATTTACAAAAACCTCCTCCCGTTTTTCAACAGCTATCAAGAATCGAGAGATAAGAACTCATCTCTCAGCCCTAGTTTTTCAGAAAAACAGAGTCATTTTCATTGGTAGATGAACTTGCTGAAGGTGAAAATGTTGTTTCTTGAGGAAGATAAGAGGTAGTTTGAACCTAATTTTCCTTAACATACTTCATCATATCATCTTGCAGACCTACAGGCGAAATTTTGAAGTAAAAGGAAGAATTTTGAATTTTCTGCACTTTAGGTGTTTTCGTAGCAACTCCCAGGCTTGAAGCCCAGAATCTGCTACGAAATTGTTGTAGGTGATTATATGGCAAAAAGCATGGATAAACTCAAATTCAAGGCCTAGAAAAATTTTGTTTTAGCTCTTTTAACTCAAAAAACATGTCTACATCAGCAAAGAGAGCTAACAGGTGGCAGAGGTTGGTGAACTAAATTTCGCTACAAAATGTTGCTACAAAACTGCCTAAGGTTACTCTGTTTTTGCAGCGAAGTGTTTTTAATGAGTTTTGAAGGTCTGAAAAGCATGTTGAAGGACAACCAGCCACCTGGAGACATCCAAGCTGACAATGGGCCATCCCAGCATAGATTCACTACTCGACAAATGTGTCACTTATCCAGATCAGCATGAAGACAAAGATTAAAATAGTGTTTATCTTTTCCTAAAAAATAGGACTGTTGTTCCCTAAATCTAGGGGTACATTAATGTCTTAGTGATGGTGAATGCCACTCGAGAATCTCATCCTTATCCATGTAATTGTCCCACTACTGAAGAAGTGAATGATATAAATGTAAAGTAGAGTCCTATTAGAAGTGTAACTCTTTAGAGACTAGGTGTCTTTTTCAGTTCCAAAAATGTAGTTTTTAGTTATGATTAGGTGTCAAAGTCAAAAGTTTCATGGTCTTGCCATGTAGGCAGATCCTATGTAATGGAAAAAAGCCTATTAATAGGCAGAACTACAAAGGAATGAGAAAGGGTTGGAGAATGCTTTTAACACTACTACTATTGTAAATCTTTTATATCAGTGATAGACAGTGACTGTGTTTTTGCTTCACCTGAGATTCTTGAGATGTTTCAATGAGTTTATGTCTTATGTTTCTTTTTATCTTGCTTCCAGTATCTTGATGTTAAATTACTCAGAATTCATGTTATGCATGCTCTGACTTCCTTTTAGCATTGAGTTATTGATTATCTATGTGTGTTAATGTTGACTTTGTTGAAAAATGTAACTAGGTCGGTCTTCCTATTGACTATGTAATTATGTAAAAAAGAAGACAAAGATAATAAAATGTATTTTGTACTTGCTTCATGGGTTTCATGAGCAAGATTTTATTATAGGTTAAATAGACTTCTTCTTGATGTCTATCTCGGGTTTGTCTTCTAGGTAAAAATATAATTAAGAGTCAATGAAGTGCCTAGAATCACCTTCAAAGATCTTGTGGGAGAATGGTTCATAAACAGCCCTCATAACTATCATCCTTAACACTGGAAAATATAGTTTTCATTTTATATTAAAGCTGGCCTATATGACAATCGAGTAGTCGGCAGATCCTATGTAATGGAAAAAAGCCTATTAATAGGCAGAACTACAAAGGAATGAGAAAGGGTTGGAGAATGCTTTTAACACTACTACTATTGTAAATCTTTTATATCAGTGATAGACAGTGACTGTATTTTTGCTTCACCTGAGATTCTTGAGATGTTTCAATGAGTTTATGTCTTATGTTTCTTTTTATCTTGCTTCCAGTATCTTGATGTTAAATTACTCAGAATTCATTTTATGCATGCTCTGACTTCCTTTTAGCATTGAGCTATTGATTATCTATGTGTGTTAATGTTGACCTTGTTGAAAAATGTAACTAGGTCGGTCTTCCTATTGACTATGTAATTATGTAAAAAAGAAGACAAAGATAATAAAATGTATTTTGTACTTGCTTCATGGGTTTCATGAGCAAGATTTTATTATATGTTAAATAGACTTCTTCTTGATGTCTATCTCGGGTTTGTCTTCTAGGTAAAAATATAATTAAGTGTCAATGAAGTGCCTAGAATCACCTTCAAAGATCTTGTGGGAGAATGGTTCATAAACAGCCCTCATAACTATCATCCTTAACACTGGAAAATATAGTTTTCATTTTATATTAAAGCTGGCCTATATGACAATCGAGTAGTCGGCCTACATGGCAGCAGAATGGTCGGCCTAATAACCAAGCATGTGCCAATATATATACTCCTTTCTGCAGTTCATTCAAGATATAAGTTTTCCGTCATTTTTGAAGTAGAAAGAGCAGAAGTGTGGATTTTTCTATGGAGTAAAGTTGCGGATGATTCTAAGACAACAACAAATAAAGGACCATATAGAGATAAGTTAAAAGGGAAGAAAAATGTGGATCTGTATTGGGAACAGAAAATGTGAATATCTCTAATGTAACACAACGTTGATAAGCAGAAGGTTATTCTGGAAAGATTACGGTCAAGCTATATCTAGTTCAAAGTCTGGAAGAAATATATATTATATGACATCATCTGGGTTATGATGAATTCTGAAATAAGGAACCCACAATAAAAATGCTTCTCCTGCTTAACATTTGTGTCCTGTACATTTTGATAATTGACCTGACGAAAGATTAACTAAGACATAAGAAAGCTCACAAGTAATTATCAAGAAGAGAATTTGTATTAACCTTAAGCCCTCCAAAATTCTCAACATGGTATCGGAGCTAAGGTGGCAGTCAAAGAAGGGCATATAAGTGGCACTTAAGGATTAGATCATTGTCAACAACAACTCAAATATCTTTCGGATAGAGAAAAGTGATGGGCTCGATCTCTATTACAATCATCAAAGAAGAAGGGACTCGGTGAAGGAACAATGAAGTATAAACTCTATATTAATCTCAGCAAGCAGTTCAGACTTCTATGTCACACGGTTCGGGTTCGAATTCGAGTTCGGCGACGATTAAGTTCGATTCGGGTTCGAATATTCTGATGAGGATCGTAATGAGGTTCGACTATATATATTTTTCAATAAAATATATATGGCATAAAAAAAATCAAAATCAATTAATAAATTATAAAACTATGAGTAGGAATTTTGATTAGTAAAACACATGAATAACTTAATCATAATAGGATCTAATTATATCAATGACATTACTTAAATGTAAACATACACGGTACATGGTACACCATATTAGTTTGCAAATACAAATTTTGGAAGTTCTAGCAAAAATTTTGGAATCTATCCTAAAGCAATTAACCAAAACAAATTTAAAAGGTTACAGTCAACATAAATGACGTTTTCAGTGATTATGTGATCTAATATGAAGTGCAAAGAAAGCAAGGTTTCACAACTGTAATGCTGGAAACACCTAAATTGCCCATGTCCCAGTCGGGAACTTGTGGAAAATTGAAATGCAGAATGCGGCAGCGGCAACACTCAGCAAACTCGGCGGCGGCAACACAACAAACTCTTTCACTTGTAACAATTAATCATAGCACCCATTCTTAAATAATGGAAACCGGGAAAATAATTGACGGGAATAGCCCATTGTTTACAAAAACCGCTAACAAAAACCACTCAAGCAAAAAAAAAAACATAAAATTTATTAAAATCAAACTTTATGTGAAAAATCATAAAATTCGCCTTCAGGTTCGATCAGGTTCGGCATAATGTTCGTCTTCAGGTTTGGCTTCAGGTTCGGCATTAGGTTCGTCGAACCTGATCGAATTCGAATATTTTTATTAGGTTCGCCGAATTTCGAATTTCAAGCTTCAAGTTCGGCGAACCCTGTGACATAGAGTTCAGTAAAGCAATTCCGTGAAGATTTCAGAGACAAGGAAGAGGTATAAACAGGAGGCCGAGGAAGATATTAAGATTATCATTTGAGCAGTGATAAGTTTTGTGGGAGATTTGTTATAATACCATCCTTCAACACTTCGGACCTTGGAGTTACATACCGCAGAGAAGAGAACAGTTTTGTGGTGTATCGTTTGGGCAGTCTTCTAAACAGCCAGTGAAGGGAAACAAACCTCGTACATCTGCCTAGAAGAACTCGGACTTGTGATACCTTGGAGTTGTGGCAATATTACACCCCCAGACCTATCATAACAAGGTTCGGATATATTACATCTGTGGAGACTCTGTTATACTCTAAAATAAAGGCCCAGACCTGTAGAGTTAAGCCTCAGAACAGTAGCCTCGGAACAATGAAATACACCTCGGATCTGTGATTAGGAGAGCTTGGACCACCTACAACACTTCAGATCTATTGGATTGCAGAGATCACAGTCCTTATTGAAAGCTCATCCAAGCTCGGACTTGCAACAATCTCTGAACCCGTGATCATTCTTTTTCGGACCTATGGGCAGTCATTGCTGGGTAGCTCGGATTATTGTCTTATAGCTCGGATTAGTGGCATGATTGCAGACTTATACTCGGCTTGGATCTATTATATTATGAAGACTGATAAATGACATGATTATGGCATTCTTTGGAGCAGCCTAGTAGCAATTTCTTGGGAGTTTTGAGAAAAGTGTTTTGGGAGTATTAAAACAGATTTGAAGGCACCTTTGGAGCAACTTTAGAGAAGGAGTTTCGCAGAAATCACAGTCATAGTCATGACTTCTGATTTCAAAAGAAGGATTCTCACTGATATGTATATACAATGAAGCAGTACGTTAAAGGATCTTGGAATAGCTGATCTACCAAAGATCTGAGATATCTACAACTAATATAAGTATTCAGTTTGAAGGGAACTTGAAGTCTCAAGCCTTGAAGACCTGAATTAACAGTCCAATCACAAGGTACCAGTTCAAGGAAAATCAATTAAACATATAAGGAATTGATTTCTGTTGGTTATATGATAGGAAGCAATGTAGCATCCTGATCGAAGCATGACAGGAGCTCCTGGTGAATCAGCTCCGGGAAAACCTCTTTGACAAACTTTACTAATAGAAAGTAGTCATCAAGAGCAAGGGTCATCATGGAAACATAATCAGCTCCGGGAAAACCTCTTTGACAAACTTTACTAATAGAAAGTAGTCATCAAGAGCAAGGGTCATCATGGAAACATACTTCTGGGATGTGATGACATATTGATGAAACAAGCCAAGGGAATGAAGCTCTTCATTCTTAAAAATTGCTACAGGATGACTCAAGGGAAAAAGGTATGAGGTATGTATATATTTATATGCTGACATTGGATGTTGTGATGCCATGTTATATGGTTGCAGGTAATGGACTTCTATACTTAGAAGTATGATCTATGGAGAAGTATCTCTCAATGCACGAGACAGATGAAATCAACATAATATGTCCTCATGAAATATGAGGTGGCTGTATATGAACAAGGAACTGGAAAATGTGTAAGTTCCTGGGAATGGAGAATGCGCAAAAAGGAAGAGATCATGAAATGCAACCATGTCAAGAGGCAGTTATCATCCAAAGACCAAAAAGATGTGACTAAAAGATCTCCTGGAAAGATATGTAGACTCTGACAGAAGTCTGGTAAAGATGAAGACCCTCGGCAAAAACATATCATTAGGAGATGTGTCAATCTGTATGAAGGATGTTGATGCCTATAGGAAGATGTCATCGTGAAGGATCATCACTAAGGTAACTTTCGTTAATATGAATATGTTTATCTGGATGAATTTGTGCAGGGCTGCTAATCATGAGAAAGGATGTATGATCCTTGGAAATGATTCGAAGGAAAGCAGCATGGCATAACAATGGACCAGATAAAGGAAGTCTGATGAATCACTCTCTGATAGCTGACATGACTCAGGATGGAAGTGATGGATGATCTGTGCTCTTATGAAGCTAAAAGTTGGAGATTCCTCAATAATCGAAATCCATGACATCAAGGAAATGAATTCTTCATGAGCAGCTGGGTGTCTCCCCATTGCTGCTAGAGGTCCTTGGTTAAGAGGGAGCCTGATGATAAACTTGGTAATTCCTAAGAATGAGCTTAGGTACATTCCTTGAATAGAAATGAGTACATTCCCTTGTGGAATAGTTCCTCCTTGGTTGAGAGGGAGATATAGACACATCATTCTGTTCTTGGGAAGACAGAATGGAGTATTGAATAATCATCTGGCATTCGATACTCTTTGAGAATGTGTTAGGGCATTCAAGATAAGAGTAGTCGGGGACCGATATTCTTTGAGGGCTAGCTACCTAAGAGAAGAATAGTCCAAGAAGGTCATACTTTGGGAACACCCTGGTGGAGTATGTACCTTGGAGAGACAATGACGAAGGTGTCTATAAGTCACGTGTCTTGCCAGCATTGTAGCCCATTGTCTCGTTGAGAGATGGGGTTGTTAGTCAAGGCCTTGCACTAGGAAAATGCTAGTTGATATGATGCTATACAAATGCAATTACCAATCCAACTCTTCTTATGAGATTCTTCAATTTGAAAGTGATCATGTACCTGTATGAATAACTCCCAAGTTAAGAGGGAGTGTTGAAAAATGTAACTAGGTGGGTCTTCATATTGACTATGTAATTATGTAAAGAAGACAAAGATAATAAAATGTATTTTGTACTTGCTTCATGGGTTTCATGAGCAAGATTTTATTATAGGTTAAATAAACTTCTTCTTGATGTTTATCTAGGGTTTGTCTTCTAGGTAAAAATATAATTAAGAGTCAATGAAGTGCCTAGAATCACCTCCAAAGATCTTGTGGGAGAATGGCTCATAAACAGCCCTCATAACTATCATCCTTAACGCTGGAAAATATAGTTTTCATTTTATATTAAAGTTGGCCTATATGATAGTTGAGTAGTCGGCCTACATGGCTGCTGAATGGTCGGCCTAATAACCAAGCATGAGCCAATATATATACTCCTTGCTGCAGTTCATTCAAGATATAAGTTTTCGGTCAGTTCTGAAGTAGAAAGAGCAGAAGTGCGGATTTTTCTATGGAGTACAGTTGCGGATGATTCTAAGACAACAACAAATAAAGGTCTGTATAGAGATAAGTTAAAAGAGAAGAAAAATGCGGATCTGTATTGGGAACAGAAAATGAGAATATCTCTAATGTAACACAGCGTTGATAAGCAGAAGGTTATTCTGGACAGATTGCGGTCAAGCTATATCTAGTTCAAAGTCTGGAAGAAATATATATTATATGACATCATCTGGGTTATGATGATTCTGAAATAAGGAAGGTAAATAATATAAGCGATAACCAAAATCATTAACACCATATCCAATAAAGGTACATTTCTTTGATTTTTCCTCAAGCTTTCTTCTATTTTCTTTATTAATATGGACAAAAGCCTCACAATCAAAAGGCTTTAAAAAAGAGTAGTTTACCTTTTTACCTGTCCATGCTTCCTTCGGAATACCACTGTCCAAAGAACTTGAAAGCCGTTTGTTTATTAGATAAACAATAGTATCTACAACATCTACCCAAAATTGTAAAGGCAATCTCGCATGCAACCTCATGCACCTTGCACGCTCCATGCAATAAAAATGCTTCTCCTGCTTAACATTTGTGTCCTGTACATTTTGATAATTGACTTGATGAAAGATTAACTAAGACATAAGCAAGCTCACAAGTAATTATCAAGAAGAGAATTTGTATTAACCTTAAGCCCTCCAAAATTCTCAACAGCCCTTTCATTGAAACAAAAAAAGCCCCAGTTTCCATAAGGAGATACACTTGTCAATTATTTCTTCACTCTGAAAAACAAACCCCTTTTCTGTTACCTTTATCATTTCATAATACAGTTTGCTTTTGCTTTAAGCACAATCAAGGAGTTCAGGTATCAGATCAACTCATTGACTGGCTTTATTGGAGGTTTCATGTTGCTTGAATCAAACATGAAGATTGCAGCTGTTAGGGTAGGTAGGAGTGTGTGTGAATAAGCTCAAGTAGTCTGGGCATTTCTTCAGCATGTATAGATTTGGTTTTACAACAGTTATCATCAAGCTTGAGCCCGAGGAGAAGGCCATAAGAGCTTAGCGAAGTCTTTATAAATTTCAGAAAATTTTCGATTTTTCAAGAGAGGCACTGGAACTACAAGTTCTTTGTTGTACCACAGGGGCACACTATCCCCAGTGGAGCCACTGTTATCACACTCAAAATTTTCAAAATTTGTTTTGATAAGGTCACCATAGGTTTCATGTTGTGTCATGTTGGGTCATGCATTTGATGAAGAATTTATAAAATCATGTTTATCCGAAGTCAAAAACCATTCATGCACCATCTCTTATCAGTTATTTTCATCAAATACCATTTCAAGGTTCACATGCATGGTTTAATGGCCAGCTGTCAGATTTTTCACATTTTCGTAGCGAATATAATAGAGCACAGTTAGATTTCGCTATAAAATCACCTAAAATTTCCGTAGCAAATATGCCAAAATAAAATCGATGACTTGTCATTTGCTACTGGTTTTGGGGAAAGGTGAGATCACCTAGTCACTTATGACAGCTATCCAACATGTGAGATCATAAGTGCTTGTCATCATTCCACTTTCATCCCTCCATTTGTCGTTATCCCTCTCATATTCGAATTTCATCTTTTTAAACAAATCACCCAAGCTCCTCTCTATCATCAACCCTCCAACCTTTAGATGTATTAGTCATTTGTCACCTTAGAAGAGTCTAGCTTTGTGGCAAACAACTTGTTGTCCAATTTGTTTCTTTGCAAGTGTCACATTTTTAAGAAGGCAACTTGGTTATAAAGGGAGATGGCCATGAAGAAGAAAGCATACAAAGGAGTCTTTGTGCTTAGATAGTAGCCCATGGACCTTACGCTATTCATGGAGGACCCTATCTTTGCTGAAGCATTCACCAATTCAAGTTTGCTTGAATTTCTGCTGGAGCTACAAGGGGATTTGTTGCGTTTTTTGGAATGTGTGAGCACTCAACTTCAAGAGAAGATCCTGGGTGAACAGAGATGAATTCTGCAATACTGAAAGAGGTTATTGTCAAGCACAAAATAAGGAATAATAACCTCGTTCACTTTTCTCACAGGTGCTACCAATTTGGAGATTCGAAGATGTCTTTGGGACCTATTTTTAGAATTCAGAATTTTCCTGTTTTATACATGTTTTTCTAATGCATATTCTGGACAACTGGAGATGGTTTTCAAAAAACCAAGAGGTTTTTTTTAAGAACATTCTTATTTACAAAAACCTCCTCCCGTTTTTCAACAGCTATCAAGGATCGAGATATAGGAACTCATCTCTCAGCCCTAGTTTTTCAGAAAAACAGAGTCATTTTCATTGGTAGATGAACTTGCTGAAGGTGAAAATGTTGTTTCTTGAGGAGGATAAGAGGTGGTTTGAACCTATTTTGCATTAACATACTTCATCATATCATCTTGCAAACCTATAGGGGAAATTTTGAAGAAAAAGGAAGAATTTTGAATTTTCTGCACTTTAGGTATTTTCGTAGCAACTCCCAGGCTTGAAGCCTAGAATCTGCTACAAAATTGTTGTAGGTGAGATTATATGGCAAAAAGCATGGATAAACTCAAAGTCAAGGCCTGGAAAATTTTTGTTTTAGCTCTTTTAAGTTTTAACCCAACAAACATGTCTACATCAGCAAAGAGAGCTAACAGGTGGCAGAGGTTGGTGAACTAAATTCGCTACAAAATGTTGCTACAAAACTGCATAAGGTCACTCTGTTTTTGCAACGAAGTGTTTTTAATGAGTTTTGAAGGTTTGAAAAGCATGTTGAAGGACAACCAGCCACCTGGAGACATCCAAGCTGACAGTGGGTCATCCCAGCATAGATTCACTACTCGACGATGTGTCACTTATCCAGATCAACATTAAGACAAAGATTAAAATAGTGTTTATCTTTTACTAAAAAATAGGACTGTTGTTTCCTAAATCTAGGGGTACATTAATGTCTTAGTGATGATGAATTCCACTTGAGCATCTCATCCTTATCCATGTAATTGTCCCACTACTGAAGAAGTGAATGAAATAGATGTAAAGTAGAGTCCTATTAGAAGTGTAACTCTTTAGAGACTAGGTGTCTTTTTCAGTTCCAAAAATGTAGTTTTTAGTTATGATTAGGTGTCAAAGTCAAAAGCTTGATGGTCTTGCCATGTACGCAGATCCTATGTAATGTAAAAAAGCCTATTAATAGGCAGAACTACGAAGGAATGAGAAAGGGTTGGAGAATGCGTTTGACACTACTACTATTGTAAATCTTTTATATCAATAATAGACAATGACTCTGTTTCTGCTTCACCTAAGATTAATGAGATGTTTAAATGAGTTTATGTCTTATGTTTCCTTTTATCTTGCTTCCAGTATCTTGACGTTAAATTACTCGAAATTCATGTTATGCATGCTCTGACTTCCTTTTATCATTGAGCTTTTGATTATCTCTGTGTTAATGTTTCCCTATCATTGAAACATATAAAGCCTCAGTTTCCATAAGGAGATACACTTGTCATTGAATTCCTTTTTACCGACTCCATAAGCCCAATGATAGTGAAATCTATCCCATTTTTCACCTGCAATCAAATACACTAAGACACTCACAGAGTTAGCCATCTGTTTTAAGACCTAATTGAGAAAATCATCAGATAAATTGAAAGAGTCCTCTAAGGCTGAAGAGGCTAATCCTTAGTCAAAAGTTGGTTTGAAAGAGTTACTCTAAGTTATCTGGTGGAGCAGCCCGTCAGTACCAATTTAGAGATAACAGGGTTTTTCTGGGGACATTTGTCCGAAAAATCTTGTGTGTCCTTTGTTGAATGTGCTTACTTCTTCAGTACTTGATATGTATGTATGTGTAGGCTGCAGTGTGTTTACTTCAACGTTTTCTGAATATTTCTGAAAATAACTTGTCTAATTAAAAACACAAGTAGGAGAAGTAAACCAGATTTCTGCAATAGGATTTTTGTAATAAGGATTCAGAAATTTTCACATGGTATCAGAGCTATTGCAAATTAGGGAGCACTGAAGCCATAAGCAAAGAGGTGAATTTTTTTGCTACAACAAGGCGACTATGACAACACAGATCCAGGAAAAGGCAGGGCAGCACCAGAGGGGCAATGCAGATCCCAGGAGGGGTGATGCAGAGCCTGTCTAGCTCACGCAAATCTGACGCATAGGCTCACGTAGACCCAACGAGGTGACGCAGAGCCAGTCTAGCTCACACAGAGCTTATGCAGAGGCTCACGCAGGCCCAAGAGGGTGACACAGTCCGAGAGAAGGTGATGTTGTACTAGTTGTCGTGGCTGGAAGTGCAGTCTGGTTCTTCTAAGTTACTAGTGTGGCATTGTTTCTGCCGGTGCAGAACAGTGTCTAGCAGGGTTGACAAAGTAGGGGAAACAACTTCTCAGCAAACTTTCTAGCCAAGAGGTCTGAGATCTAATCAGTGGAGTGATTGGAGAGAGTTGATTCGACAAAATTGGTGGACGGATTTTGGGAGGGAAATTACTTGTCAGAGGGAGCATATTCTCTAGAGGGTTTCTATCGCCAAGAAACCCACATATGAGTCTCTTGCTAAGAGAAACAACAGAAGAAGGGAGAAGAGTATCTGTTTTGACATCGTTGAGAAGAGATGGTCTCTCATGGATTGAGGGATCAAGACAGGTTAGATGGAGCATCTAACTTCGTCATCTGGAAGGCCAAAACCCTGTCAGTGCTTGACGAATATTGCAGCAAAGATCATGACAAGAAGGTTGTAGTTGTTCCCGTTGACGTTGATCCATTGAAGAAGTATGAGGAAAATCAAGCTAGAGCAAAGCGCTTGATTATGGATGGGGTGAAGGATCATGTGGTCCCACACGTTGCCGAGAAGAATACAGTAAATGAGATGTGGACAACATTGACCACATTGTATCAAAGTACTTTTGTCCAGAGGAAGATG
The DNA here is from genome assembly GCA_034641835.2 of Pinus albicaulis. NCBI lineage: Eukaryota > Viridiplantae > Streptophyta > Pinopsida > Pinales > Pinaceae > Pinus > Pinus albicaulis. The sequence goes on from CM076569.1 coordinate 443,762,073, forward strand.
CTTCTAGAGAATCACCTGTGACTATTTCAGATGCATAAGGGAGAGGAAATCGACCTCTTCCTCATTAGATTGAAGGCGATTCAAGATCATCTGGTTTCTATGGGGGCCACTTCTGATGATGGTCTTATGGTGAGGACTACCCTGAATGCAGTGCCTGAAGAGTGGGAGACCTTTTTCCAAGGCATCTTGGGCAGAGCGACACTTCCAAATTGGGAAGACATGTGGGCAACTCTTTGTCAAGAAGAGATTAAGAGATTGACCAAGATGGGCAACAACAGCGAAGGAGACAAGATCAAAAAGGAGGAGGAGAAAGATGCGTCTCTCGCATCTAAGGGACAGCGGCAGCAGTGAGGGAAGAAGAAGAAAGACCTTTCTAAGGTCCGATGCTTCAGATGTGGTGAATTGGGACATTTCACAACTACTTGTCCTCAGAAGAAGAAGGGCAAGGAAGATTCAGATTATAAGGCTGCAGCAGTGAAGGGCGATGATGGGAGTGATAACAATGTGGTTATGAGTGCTCATGTGCCTCGGGAGAAGTGGTGGGGCGACATAGATCTATAGTTCTCTCGAACTGCAGATGTAAGGGGCACGATCCTTGAGGTACCCAAACTCTTGGATTACATACGAGCTATGGGAGCCCTTAATGACAGTAGCAGGATGACTAGAGTCGGTACAGAGGATTGTGGAGGGACATTGGCAGTGCTAGGACGCTGAAGACTAGAGCAGCGCGGAGGCAGCAGCAGTGTAAAAGTAACAGCACAGAGGTTAATAGGATTTTAGCAGCGCAAAGGCACCAGAAGGACAACGCAGATTAGTAGCAGAGGGTGTTTTTGATCGAGGTGCAGCAAGACCGACTTGTCTGTCAAGATATTGGGTGATGTCCTTCAATTGCTTACTCTCAGCAACTGAGTTGCAGTGCAGCATTTAGCAGTGGTAGTGCTATGGGCAGCATGGTGTAGCATTTGAGAGGGAGTTGCAGTACAGATGAGGCAATGACTGTGGCAGAGTCATGGGCAACAATACAGAAGGTAGCAGTGCTATGGATGAAGGGCGACAGGCCAAGCATCAGCAGCGCAGGGGACCGATGTCGTGGATGATGGTGATGCTTCAGGTTGAAGAGTTGCTAGAGCACATTCCTCGCTAAGAGGGAGTGTTGATTTTTTTGGTAGCATCGGATGTGCTCTAACTCCGAAACTTTGGGCAGGGGCTAGAACACATGAGATCTCCAAGACCCAAAAATCATTTGGAGAAATTCCTCCTGGAACTTAAGTTATTCCAATAATTAATTATTTTAATGGAGACCCTAACTCTAACTTAGGGAAATTAAATAATTAAAGGGAATTAATTTAAACATGTTGGTGACAATGTTCTAAGTGACGAGAATCAAGTATTTTCTAATCTTAGTCGTTGATTAGATATTAGATCACGATCATTGATTCTTCAACGAGAAAAGTATTAAAGGAAGGCTTGGGGTCAGTTGGATAATACACACATAGCGGTAGCACTTGAGCTAAGTCGAAATTATGGGGCGCGCTTTGCTGAGAATTTTCGAGTGAGCTTGCAGTGGAGCGAGGGGGAGATCGACAAAGGGATTCCAGATCCGAGGCCGAGAATACATTTGCAGAGAGGCAAACCCGTAGCAGAGGAGCAGCGAAGACCAAGGAGGATTGACGCAGAGGCAGCGTAAGCCTAGCAGGGGTGACACAGAGGCAACATAAGCCCAACAGGGGTGATGCAGGGCCAAAAGGGCTCACGCAGAGGGACGCAGAGCCAAAAAAGGTTGACACAGTCACTCAGAGAGTTGCGCTTGGGTTTCAGTGGGCCAGATAGGGTTCGTATTCAGCAGATCCAGAAGGGGTTACGCAACCACACTGAAGGGTGATGCAGTGACTGCGTAGGCACCTGTGGGGTTCTTCATCCTCAGCTGAATCAACCATATTATCTGTCTTCGGAGATAGAGGTACTTCTGCCGGTATTTTCTCTATTGGGTAAACCACTACTGGTACCCTAGATTGTATTCACAATTTTGTTTAATAATAAAACCCTCAAGGGTTGTTCCACCGGTTTTCCCGCATTTTTCTGGGGTCATTTGTCCGAAAAATCTTGTGTGTTCGAATGTGCTTAATTCTTCAGTACTTGATTTGTATGTATGTGTAGGCTGCAGTGTGTTTACTTCAATGTTTTCTGAATATTTCTGAAAATAACTTGTTTAATTAAAAACACAAGTAGGAGAAGTAAACCAGATTTCTGCAGTAGGATTTCTGTAATAAGGATTCAGAAATTTTCACACCATCAAATAGCAAGTATCATGTGAAGTGATGATGGAACGGAGTGGAGCAATAAGGAAGGCTCCAAGCCACATGTCATGGTACAAGGGAAGCATGAATGAGGGAAGCCCACACCTTGGGTATGTGAATGTAGGAGGGAGCAATCATGGTACATGAGTTACCACGGCCTTTGTTTTTCCACCCTTCTTCATATGCCTTTTGCCTTTTATTGATTTTTTCTTTGTTTGACTGCTTGGGGCTCCAGGGGATGAGAGCATGATGTGTGTGATGTAGCAATGATAACCACCCCTTAAGGATTGGACAGTTCATCACCCAGCAGGGGTTGGGACAATCACGGGTTCCTTAATGATGCACAACGCACTCATAGAGGCCCTAGGAACCACGGTGATGGCCAAAGTGATAGGGTGTATATCTCATGCTTGGCTTTTGCCCACGTGCCAATTTTTTTTATGTCTCAATTATCTTTTGCATTTTGTGGTACATTTCCTCTTGTAAGTGGCCAAATTATGCTTTTAACTTTCTTTTGCATCAATCTCTGTGGCATCGTTCCAGGCCCGACCCAAAGAGTGGACAAGGGGAGGGGGAGGCTACACCTTGTGGACCCAACGGAAAAATGTGGACCCAGATGGGAAAAATGTGAAAAGGGGTTATAATGAGCGGAGGAGAGTGAGATGTATGGTGTCGAAAAGCGGGACCGTGCAACCAAAATCAGGGTTTCCGATGTAGTTCCACTCCTGAAGCTAGTAGCCAATAGCGTGAAAATTTTTGAATCCTTATTACAGAAATCCTACTGCTAACTATTGATTTACTTCTCCTACTTGATTTATTACACAAGTTATTTTAAATGAATATTTAGAAAAAACTTCAAAGTAAACACAAATAGCAACCTACAGAAATACAGATCATTTACTAAACATCACACACATTTAACAAATGACACAGATTTTTCGGACAAATGTCCTTGGAAAAACCCAATGCGGGAAAACCGGTGCAACAACTCTAGAGGGGTTTATTATTATGCAGAATCTAAATACAACATTCTGGGCACCAGAAACGGTTTGCCCTACAGAGAAAATACACAGCAGTTGTACCTTATCACTCGGAGACAAAAAATATGGCTGAATCGCACCCTCACTAGGGAATTACAGATAATGAGCCCTTTCTGGCCCACTGGAACCCCAGCGCAACTCTTCTTGCAACTGTGACATCCCCTCTAGCCCAGCACAACCTTTGCGCAGCACATGCTGCCCCTACGTCACTCTGAAGGCCTTTATGTCACCCTCTGCGTGGCCTCTGCGTCATCCCCTCTAGCCTAGCGCAGCGTCTACACAGCATAGGCTGCCCCTGCGTCACTCTAAAGGCCTTTGCGTTGCCTCTATGTCACCCTCTGCATGGCCTCTGCGTCAGCTTGGCTGGGTTGCGTCCCTCCTGCTAGCCTCTGCGCTGCCCTAGTACAATGTTGCCTCTCTGTTGTTGTATTCTCGACCTTGGATCAGATCACCCCTTGCCGATCTCTGCCCCTCACTGCACTGCAAACTCACTTCGAATTCCTCAGCAAACCCCACCCCAGAAATTCAACTTAGCTTCAGTGCATCCAATGTGTGTGCGTCCTCGAACTAACCCCAAGGCTTTCCTTTATGCTTTTGTCGTTGGGAAACCAACGGTCGTGATCTAATCTCTAATCGACAGCTAAGATTAAAAGAATGTTTGATCTATGTCACTTAAAACATTTCATCACATGTGTAAATTAATTCACTTTAATTTTTTAATTTCCCTAAGTTAGACTTAGGTTCCCCATTAAAAAATTTAATTATTTGAATAACTTTCACACCGGATGGAATTTCTCCAAGCGCTTTCTGGTTCTTGGAGATCTCGTGTAATCCAGCCCCTCCACAAAGTTTCAGAGCTAGAGCACACCCGATGCTACCCCAAAATCTCAACACCCCCTCTTAGCGAGGAGTGTGCTCCAGCGATACTTCCACACTGAAGCATTGCCTCGATCTTTGGCATCGGTCTCCGCACTACTGATGCTTGGCCTGCTGCCCTCCATCCACTGCGCTGCTGCTTTATGTACTGCTGCCCATGTCACTGTCACTAACACTGCCACTGCCACATTTGTACTGCAGCTCCCTCTCAAATTGTTGCATCATGCTGCCTATACCACTGCAACTGCCAATTGCTGCACTGCAACTCAATTTCTGAGAAGTAAGCAACTTAAGAGCAATCACCCAACAACTAACAGACAAGTCAGTTGAGCTGCATCTCATCACTGAAGCACCCTCTGTTGTTGCTTTGCCCTGTCTCTCTGAAGCACTGTGCTATATACTGCATTGCACTGCGTAGGCACTGCCTTTGTGTTGCTGAAATCCCAACAGCCTCTACGTTGTTGCTGCCTCTCCTTTGCACTGCTCCACACTTCAGCGTCCCAACAATGCATTTGCTTCTCCATGATCTTCTACACCCACTACTCCAATCATCTTGCTATTGTCTTAAGGCTCCCGTAGCTCGTATGTGATCCAAGAGTTTGGGCACCTCAAGGATCGCGCCATCATCTGTAGTTGCTCTACAGATCAATATCGCCCCACCTCTTCTCTTGAGGCACATGAGCACTCATGGCCACATCATCTTCGCTGCCATCGTCCCCTTTCGTTGTTGTTGCCTTGGGATCAGATGCTTCCTTGTCCTTCCGCTTACGACAATTGTTGGAAAACTATCCAAGTTCACCACAGCTAAAGCAATGGACCTTCGAGAGGTCCCTCTTCTTCTTCCCTTGTTGCTTCTGTCCCTTAGATGCAAGGGTTGCATCTTCCTCCTCCTCTTTCTTCACCTTGACTCCTCCACCACTGCTTTTCTTCTTGGTTATCCTCCTGATTTCCTCCTGACGGAGGATTGCCCACATGTCCACCCAGGATGGTAGCGCTGCTCTGCCCAAGATACTTTGGAGTCTGGACAAATGTCTCCCATTCATTGGTCACTGCATTCAGGGCAGTCCTCACCATGAGCCCTTCATCCGGAGTTGACCCCATGGCAATCAGCTGGTCACGGATAGTCTACAGTCTAAAGAGGAAGGGATTGATTTCCTCCCCCTTCTGCATCTAAAACAACTGCATCTGATTCTCCAGAAGCATCTTCCTCTGGACGGAGCTTCCCTGATACATCGTGTTTAATGTTGTCCACATCTCGTTTACTGTGTTATTCCTGGCAATATGTGGTACCACGTGATCTTTTACTCCATCCATGATCAAGCGCTTAGCCCACGCCTGATTCTCATTGAACTTCTTCAGAGGATCAACATCGGTTGGAATAGCTAGGACATTTTCTGCATGGTCCTTGATGTCATACTCATCTAGGACTGTCAGGATTCTAGCTCTCTAGATGACAAAGTTGGACACACCATCCAACCTATCCTGATCTCTCAGTCCATGAGAAACCATCTCTGCTCAATCTATCGAAACACAAACTCTTCTCCCTTCTGTTGCTGCTATACTTAGCAAAAGACTGGATTTGGGCTTCTTGGCGAAAGAACCCCTCTAGAGAACGTGCTCCCTCTGAAAAATGATTTCCGTCCCAGAAATCCTTCACCAATTCTGACGAATCAATTGTAGTATTCCCAATTAGCAGCAGCTAATTGGCAATATTAATTTTTGGCCCGTTTACTTTTATAGAGTTAAGCCAGTTAATAAAGTGGGTGAGAAGACACTCAGCCTACACTTAGGAATAAACATTCCCTAAAGTCACTTGAGCACATTATTATTTCACAGCGTGGGGCCCAGGGGTCGAAGTGGCAGTGTGAGGGAAGTGGCAACGTGGGTAGTGTGGGCCCATGACAGCGCAGAGAGAGAGGGACAGCGTGGCTAAGAGGGACAACACAGTTTTGGTGGGGCCTAGGTGAAAGCAAGGCTCTCCAAGCATAAAGAGAGGAAGAAGCTCCTCATTCATTCATTCGATTATACATCTATGTTTTCACTCTTGACATTGAGCACGCTTTTGCTGTTGAGCAAAGTCTGCAAGTGTTGTTCAGCACATCGACTGTCTTCGAGCAAAGATCCCAACCTCAGCCTCGGGGGACTTTGAGTCCCTGCTCGGGTAAGGAGTTCTATCCATTGATTTTCAGGTGGGAGCCATAGCATCTTCAGCCAGGGATTACGCACTTGCTTGGATAGCACAGTCTTGAGGAGAGATCACGCAGTTCTTGGAGGAGGTAGTGCCGAGGGTGGAGATTTATCAGGGGATTCAGCCTGGAATAGTGAGAAGGGATCAACCCTTAGTTATTCCTTCAATTTGGTAGAGGAGGAGGCCACCATTTGCAGAGATACATTCAGGGCTAGCGTATTCCATTGGGATAGCGTTATTCCTCAAGGGTGGTGATTTTCTGGGGTCATCCATTCCGGAAACCCTTTATGGGCTTTTCTAGGTATTAAGAGGAGAGCTCATTCCCAGAGTTTCGTATTTTTCTGAGCAGGGGAACAGCCCCAAAGAGCCATCCTATTCCAGCAATAGCAGCAGCAATTTGGAGATAATGCAGTCACTGATAGAGCAGCGATTCCGAGAGCATTTCTGAGAGTATTTCCAGCTTGTCGTGTGCAGGCCAAGGTGCCATCATTCTAATCACCTTTTTACTCATTGCATCTTTCAGTTATATAATAAAATGGCTTAGTGTTCTCCATATTTTGCATATGTATGTGATGTCTCTCTATTTATTGTAGTTTCATGTTTATGTTGCTTTATATTGTTGTTTATTTCTACTCGAAATACTACAGTGGTATCAGAGCTCACAGACTTGGCTCAGCGTGTGGAGCAGATTGTATATGACACCAGCAGGAAAACCATACGTCACTTACCGGGGAAGGAGGTATAAGGACCAAGAGAGGAGGCTTGAGGCCACTTTTAGAGAGGGTGACCACATTCTGGTAGTGGACGCAGAAGAGGAGGAACCAATGGCAGAGGAGAAAGATGAAGGGAAGGAGTCTGGGGAACTTCTCCTAAAGTCTGTGCAGGAGTTGTCGAGGAGGATAGAAGAGATGGGACAGAAGTTTACCACAGACCAGAGACAGCGTGAATCCCCAAGGGGTTTCCACACCGAAGAAGGGTCCGGCACCTCCCATCACTTGCAGGAGCAACTCACAGTGCAGCAGATGGCATCACTGACTCCCCCACGTTCCACGATGCCCACGTTTCTAGCTACGGGCATGGGAGCAGCAGCACCTCAGGAACCTGAACCGATTCACATGGGGGATTGTTTTGGCGAGAATCAGTCCTACGGGCGAGATTTTGGTGAGGCTATCACTTTCCATGACTTTGTGCAGCTCAAGAAGAACAACAGACCCCGCAACCAGAACAGAGGGGGCAGATACACATAGGATGGGGATGTATCGCGTACAGTGGGCAGATTTTTCCTGTCGACATTTGATGGATCCCCTAAGTGTTTGGCAAAGGCTTGGGTAGAAGCTGGATATCTATTTCCAGCTCAATTAGATTGCAGAGGGAGAGGCCATCAAGGTGGCAGCGTTGCACCTAGACGGAGAGACCCATTGTTGGTGGTTCCATGGGATAACCATGCTAGGCCATTCAGCGGTGACAGCATATGCAGAGTTTACACGGAGATTGTTAGAGCGGTTTGATCGGAGGGATCCAGAGGAGAACTTTGTTGAGCTAACCAAGCTCAAACAGACCGAGAGCCCTGACACCTACATTTCCGAGTTCTTGAGACTCTCTGTGATGGTACCCGACTTGTCTTCGGCCAAGATGATATAAATGTTCATTGATGGGTTGGCAGAACCTCTGCGGGGGTTAGTTATATCTACGAGGCCAGCTACACTTCACGATGCAGTTGGGAGGACCAAGGATTTGCAGGATGCCCTACCCAGGACCAGAGCTCCTTTCCCCCAGAGACCGGAATTTCAGCCAAATGGGAAGGACACGAGGGTTCCACCTCCGAAGGGGAACCAAGGCCTGGGGCCTTTGGACGATGAGACCCAAAGAGACCTAAGACGGAAGAAGCTATGCTTCACATGCCTGGCGCCGTGGGCACCGAGACATCGTTGTGCCACTCGGAAGACACACTACATAGAGGTCTTCTCTGACAGTGACGGGGAAGAGGATGCATATGAGGAGATGGAGGCAGGAGGCAGCGGTGTAGTACAGAGAGGGGATCATCCACCACCTCTACCACCAGGAGCAGGAGGGGCAACGTTTGCACCTACTGGGGAAGTCCTTGCTTCTTTGCGAAGAGTTCCCAAATACTTGACCTCACATATCTGGGGTACTGTGTAGGGAAAATGTGTTTCAGTGTTAGTGTACAGTGGGGCTACCCACAATTTTATTGATGCACAGTTGGTAGAGCAGAGGAACATACCGACAGAGAGCTTTGATGGGTTTTCAGTACTGGTACTAGGTGCCAGAACAGTGTCGTGTGCCAGGTATGTGCCAGCCTTGGCAGTGACTATGGGGACTTGCACTCTAACGGATCATTTCTTTGTGGTGGACATTCTGGACACCAACGTGATACTAGGAGTGCAGTGGTTGATCATGCTGGGGAAGGTCACTACAGATTGGGAGACCTTGGAGATGGAGTGGACAGACAAGAAGACTGGGAAGCATGAGATGATTCGGGGCATGCACACTTATCCGCCACAGACAGTTTCAGCAAATCGGATGGAGGCAGACTTCCGAAAGGGAGATATAGAATGGGCAATAGAGTTGCGTATTTCGGAGGCAAGGTCTATAAGGCAGGCCGTACACCCAGATATGCAATCGATTTTGGACAAGTATGCCACAGTTTTCGGAGATATACCACCAGGGCAGCCATCGGATCGGGGTTTGAGCACACCATCAAGCTAGAGCAGCGCATCCAGGCTGTGATTACTACACACTATAGGCATCCTAAAGCCTACAAGGATGAGATTGAGAGAGCTATCCATGAGCTCTTAGCGCTGGGACACATTTGACCCAGCACTAACCCGTTTGCTTCTTCTGTTGTACTAGTGAAAAAGAAGGATGACACACTGAGGATGTGCATCAACTATCAGGCTCTCAACAAGAAGACCATGAAGAACCGATACCCCATCCCACGAATTGATGAGTTGATGGATGAGTTGAGGGGATCGAAGTTCTTCTTGAAGATTGATCTGAGATCGGGTTACCATCAGATCTGCGTGAGGGACCAGGATGTTCCCAAGACTGCTTTCAAATGTCACTACGGCCACTTCGAGTTTCTGGTGATGCCTTTTGGGCTAACCAATGTACCAACCACCTTCCAGTCCTGCGTGAACCACATCTTCCGTGGTCAACTGAGGAAGTTTGTGCTGGTATTTTTCGATGACATCTTGGTATACAACCGGACGTGAGAGGAGCACCTGCAGCACATTGAGGTTGTATTGCGCATACTGTAGGAGCAGCATTTCTATGCTAAGCTCTCCAAGTGCGAATTTGGATTGACGAAGATGCTCTATTTGGGGATTATCATTGGTGTGGACGGAGTGAGAGTCCACGAGGAGAAGATCCTGGCCATCCGAGATTGGCCAAAGCCAAAGAACGTGACTAAACTTCGAGGGTTTGTAGGCATCTGCACCTACTACCAAAAGTTCGTCAAGGGATTTTCCCAACTTGCTACACCCCTCACAGATCTTACGAAGAAGGGGTCATTCAGTTGGATGGACACAGCGTAGAGGGCTTTTGACAGGCTCAAGGAGGTGATGAGCAGCTGTCCAATATTAGTGTTGCCGGATTTCACGCAGCCATTTGTCCTTGAGTGTGATGCATCTGGAGAGGAGGTAGGCGCAGTCCTGATGCAGGGGGGCCACCCCATAGCTTTCGAGAGCAGGAAGCTATTGCCGCATGAGAGGTTGTATCCCATATACGACAAGGAAATGTTGGCTATCATGCATGCACTAGCCAAGTTTCGGCAGTACTTGGTGGGGAACAGATTCAGGGTGAGGACTGACCACAACAGCCTTCGGTTCTTTTTACAGCAGAAGCAATTGCAGGAGAGGCAGCAGAAGTGGGTCAGTAAGATCCAGGCATACGATTTTGACATTGAGTATGTCAAGGGGAAGAACAATGTGGTGGCCAATGCTCTTTCACGCAGACCGACAGCTTTATCTCTGATGAGTTTAGACACGGATTGGAGGGCTCAGTTGTTGGTGGAGTACTCCAAAGACCGTTTTGCCTGCGAGATCTTGGACGGACAGGTCACGGATGACAGATATAGGGTGATGGATGAGGTGATATATTTCAGGGATCGGATCTTCTTGACTGGGAGTTCTCAACTCAAGGAGAAGGTGTATGTGCCTCATATGACTCACCACTATCAGGCCACCAGGGGTTCACCAAAACCTACAGGGCCATCAGGGAGAGGTTCTCTTGGAAGGGCCTCAAGGAGGACGTACTCCGGCATGTAAGGGAGTGCGAAGTATGTCAGCGGAACAAGGGGGAGATAAGCCATCTAGCAGGATTACTACAACCTCTTCCCATTCTAGAGGGGAAATGGAAGAGCATTTCGATGGATTTCATCACAGGGTTGCCCACGGTGCAGGGCAAGGATTGTATCTTTGTAGTCGTTGATCGGCTAACAAAGTTCGCACACTTCTTCGCCATATCAGCACGGTATACAGCAGCACAGGTGGCGGAGTTGTTTTTCAGGGATGTTTTCAGGTTGCATGGTCTCCCAAAGACAATTGTTAGTGATCGAGACAATCGTTTCATGGGCGGCTTTTGGCAGGAGCTCTTTCGTTTGGTGGGTACAAAGTTGACTCCGAGCACCAGTTATCACCCTCAGATGGATGCGCAGACATAGATGGTGAACAAGTGGTTGGAAGGCTACTTGCGAAACTATGTTACAAGGCACAAGAAGGCATGGTTAAGTTGGTTGCACTTGGGAGAGTACTGCTACAACACTACTTTCCATATGTCCATTGGTATGTCTCCGTTTTATGCTTTATATGGATATCATGCTTTGTCTTTTGCTGACGTGATGTTTGGTGATAGTAAGCCCCCCAGGGCCAAGGACTAGATCCAAGAAAGTCAGTATATACTCTAGGCTCTTAAGGACAACTTAGCTACAACACAGAACCAGCAAAAACTATATGCTGACAGAGGACGAGTTGAGAGGCAACTTGAGGTAGGGGACTTGGTATACTTACGGCTTCAGCCATATAGGCAGTCCACGCTGAAGCAGAAGGGGGTCGAGAAGCTCAAGCCTCGCTTATATGGACCATACATGGTGATACGCAGGATTGGGGAGGTTGCATATGAGCTGGAGTTACCCACAGGTAGCAAGATCCATAACATATTCCATGTATCCTACCTGAAAAAGGCATTGGGGCAGCAGGTGACTACAACCGAGCTTCCACCAACAGATGATGAGGGGCATTTGGTGTTACAGCCAGAAGCCATCATAGATGCCACGGAGAGGCAGCTGCGGAGCAGGACGATCAGCGAGTATTTGGTGAGGTGGAGGAACTTGCCAGATGAGGATGCCACTTGGGAGAGTGAGAAGATTTTGCAGCATCCATCATTGCAGTTGCTTGAGGACAAGCAACGTTTTTGCGGGGAGGACTATAATATTCCCAATTAGCAGCAGCTAATTGGCAATATTATTTTTTGGTCAATTTACTTTTATAAAGTTAAGTCAGTTAATAAAGTGGGTGAGAAGACACTCAGCCTACACTTAGGAAATAAACATTCCCTAAAGTCCCCCACTATATGGATATCATGCTTTGTCTTTTGCTGACGTGATGTTTGGTGATAGTAAGCCCCCCAGGGCCAAGGACTAGATCCAAGAAAGTCAGTATATACTCTAGGCTCTTAAGGACAACTTAGCTACAACACAGAACCAGCAAAAACTATATGCTGACAGAGGACGAGTTGAGAGGCAGCTTGAGGTAGGTGACTTGGTATACTTACGGCTTCAGCCATATAGGCAGTCCACGCTGAAGCAGAAGGGGGTCGAGAAGCTCAAGCCTCGCTTATATGGACCATACATGGTGATACGCAGGATTGGGGAGGTTGCATATGAGCTGGAGTTACCCACAGGTAGCAAGATCCATAACATATTCCATGTATCCTACCTGAAAAAGGCATTGGGGCAGCAGGTGACTGCAACCGAGGAGCTTCCACCAACAGATGATGAGGGGCATTTGGTGTTACAGCCAGAAGCCATCATAGATGCCACGGAGAGGCAGCTACGGAGCAGGACGGTTAGCGAGTATTTGGTGAGGTGGAGGAACTTGCCAGATGAGGATGCCACTTGGGAGAGTGAGAAGATTTTGCAGCATCCATCATTGCAGTTGCTTGAGGACAAGCAACGTTTTGGCGGGGAGGACTATAATATTCCCAATTAGCAGCAGCTAATTGGCAATATTATTTTTTGGTCAATTTACTTTTATAAAGTTAAGTCAGTTAATAAAGTGGGTGAGAAGACACTCAGCCTACACTTAGGAAATAAACATTCCCTAAAGTCACTTGAGCACATTATTATTTGGTAGCGTGGGGCCCAGGGGTCGAAGTGGCAACATGAGGGAAGTGGCAGCGTGGGCAGCGTGGAGCCCAGGGGTCGAAGTGGCAGCGTGAGGAAAGTGGCAGCGTGGGCAGCGTGGGCCCATGACAGCGCAGAGAGAGAGAGAGGGACAACGTGGCCAAGGCAGACGACACAGTTTTGGTGGGACCTAGGTGAGAGCAAGGCTCTCCAAGCATAAAGAGAGGAAGAGGATACTCATTCATTTATTCGATTATGCATCTATGTTTTGTCTCTTGACATTGAGCACGCTTTTGCTGTTGAGCGAAGTCTGCAAGTGTTGTTCAGCACATCGAGTGTCTCCGAGCGAAGATCCCAAACTCAGCCCTGGGGACTTTGAGTGCCTGCTCGGGTGAGGAGTTCTATCCATTGATTTTCAGGTGGGAGCCATAGCATCTTCAACAACAGGGATTATGCACTTGCTTGGACAATGCAGTCTTGAGGAGAGATCATGCAACTCTTGGAGGAGATAGTGCCGAGGGTGGAGATTTATCAGGGGATTCAGCCCGAAATAGTGAGAAGGGATTAGCCCTTAGTTATTCCTTCATTTTGGTAGAGGAGGAGGCCACCATTTGCAGACATACATTTAGGGCCAGTGTATTCCACTGGGATAGCGTTATTCCTCAAGGGAGGTGATTTTCCGGGGTCATCCATTCCGGAAACCCTTTCTGCGCTTTCCTGGGTATTAGGAGGAGAGCTCATTCCCAGAGTTTCGTATTTTTCTGAGCAGGGGAACAACCCCAATGAGCCATCCTATTCCAGCAGTAGCAGCAGCAGTTTGGAGATAATGCAGTCACTTGTAGAGCTGCCATTCCGGGAGTATTTTTGAGAGTATTTCCAACTTGTCGTGTGCAGGCCAAGGTACCATCATTCTGATCACCTTTGTACTCGTTGTATCTTTCAGTTATATAATAAAATGGCTTAGCGTTCTCCATATTTTGCATTATGTATGTGATGTCTCTCTATTTACTGTAGTTTCATGTTTATGTTGCCTTATATTGTTGTTCATTTCTACTCGAAATATTACATCTGTCATCTATGATCACTCCTCTTTATCAAACTCATATTCCTTGGCTAGAGAATCTGCTGAGCGACTGTTCTCCTCCCGCTTTTGTCACCTTTTCTAGGCATTGTTCTATACCGACAGAACCTGTGCCACAGCAGCAACTTCTGTAGATCAAAAACTGCACTTCCGGTCTCGGCAAACTGCACAGCAACTCCCCAACTCGAACTGCGTCACCCTCCTGGTGTTGTGTCAGCCTCTGCGTGAGTAGACTCGCTCAGTGTCTCTCTCTTGGTGTTGCGTTAGCCTCTGCCGTGAACAGACTGTCTCTACGTCACCTCTCTGGCGCTGTGTCAGCCTCTGCGTGAGGAGACTGACTCTGCGTCACCCTTGCAGGGTTTGCTATCCCTCTGGTGCTACGCTGCCTTATTCCAGATCCGTGTTGCTTCAGCTGCCCTTTCTACTGCCAATATCTTAAGTCGCTTTGTTGATGGATCAGCTTGATCTGCAATGCTCTGATACCATGTGAAAATTTATGAATCCTTATTACAGAAATCCTACTGCTAACTATTGATTTACTTCTCCTACTTGATTTATTACAGAAGTTATTTTAACTGAATATTCAGAAAAAAACTTTTAAGTAAACACAAATAGCAGCCTACACAAATACAGATCATTTACTGGACATCACGCACATGTAACAAATGACACGCAGATTTTTCGGAGAAATGTCCCCGAAAAAACCCAATGCGAGAAAACTGTTGCAGCAACTCTAGAGGGTTTTATTATTATGCAGAATCTGAATACAATATTCTAGGCACCAAAAATGGTTTTCCCTACAGATAAAATACATGGCAATTGTACCTTATCACTCGGAGACAGAAAATATGGCTGAATCACACCCTCAGTCGGGAATTATAGATAATGAGCCCTTTCTGGCCCACTGGAACCCCAGCGCAGCTCTTCCTGCAACTGCGTCAGCCCCTCTAGCTCAGCGCAGCCTCTGCACAGCATAGGATGCCCCTGCGTCACTCTGAAGGCCTTTGCGCTGCCTCTGTGTCACCCTCTGTGTGGCCTCTGCATCTGCTTGGCTGGGTTGCGTCCCTCTTGCTGGCCTCTGTGCTACCCTGGTACGATGTTGCCTCTCTGCTGCTGTATTCTCGACCTTGGATCAGATCATCCCTTGTCGATCTCTTCCTCCAACTGCACTACAAACTCACTTTGAATTCCTCAACAAACCCCGCCCCAGAAATTTGACTTAGCTTCAGTGCATCTGCCGTGTGTGAGTCCTCCAATTTACCCCAAGCCTTTCCTTTATACTTTTCACGTTGGGAAACCAACGACCGTGATCTAATCTCTAATCGACGACTAAGATTAAAAGAATGCTTGATCTACGTCACTTAGAACATTTCACCACATGTGTAAATTAATTCAGTTTAATTTTTTAATTTCCCCAAGTTAGACTTAGGGTCCCCATTAAAAAATTTAATTATTTGAATAACTTTTACACCAGATGGAATTTCTCCAACATTTTCTGGGTCTTGGAGATCTCGTGTGATCCAACCCCTCCACAAAGTTTCGGAGCTAGAAAACACCCGATGCTACCCCAAAATCTCAACAAATAGAGGAGATTCCAAGGGACAAGGATACAAGATTAACCCCCAGGTTGGGACAATGGAATAAGTGTACAATCCAAGCCCATTCTTTATGTCGAATCCCCCCACTAATCCATGTCCAAATGTGCCCAAGAAAAGCAAGCCTAAACACCCAATTACATAATGAAAGGTTATACCTTCAAGGTTGGAAGGGCCACCTTCAAACCTAAGTTGCACGAAACGGAAAAACGGAAATGAGTTTCCGAAACGAGAAGCGATAGGAAACACGATATATATATATATATATATATATATTATAATTTAAATTTATATTAGAATTTAGGACATTTAAGAAAAGTTAAGTGAAATTATAAAACATACATGATAAATTCAAAGCATAAACTATTACAAGTTACAACACATTTACTCATGAATGATAACGGACACATAATGAAAATAGTAATATCGGAATATCCAAAACCAACCTTTATTATATCTCAAAATCATCCTTTATTATATATATGAGGCTGCAAGTACAATAAAGTCAAAAGACTAATACTCATTATCAGAATCCTCATCAAATATAGCAGTGGAAGCATGCTCAGCAGTGGATGGTGTAGCTGAAGAAGATGTTTGGCCAATTCCACTTCTATTGATCCTGGTCCTCAATATTCAAAGCAGCAAGAGAGAGATCCAAATCAGGATTTTCTGCATCCACATCCCATTCTTTAGAAAGACCATTGACATATTCTGGACCATGGAAGGTTGGAGTGCACATAAACAAGATCCTCTGCCTTCTGTGAGCCCAACCTGTTGCGCTTCACAGAATGAATAAAACCATAGGTGCTCCAATTCCTTTCTGATGATGAAGAGCTTGCCACATGTGAAAGGAGGCGAATGGAAAGGTTTTGCAAATGTACACCATTTGCTCCATGACAAATCCACCACCTAACTGGATTCATGGTGCTTCTCTCCTCCAAAGATGATATATCTGAATAATCATCTATTCCTGCAACAAAACTGACAAATTCTTCCTTCACCTCCCTATGTAGATGAGCTGGAAAATTTCTCATAAGGGCTTTTTTCACCCCATTAGCCACCTCTCTATCCTTGTAGGGTGTCTTCCTCTTCCCATTGCTTTGAGCAATAAATTCCTCATCATAAAATTTTGGGTTCAAGGCATGTGCTAAAGTGTGCAATGGAGTGTTGAAATTGTTCCACCTATCAACAATGATTTTCTTGATTAATTCAGCAAAATGATCATCTACAAACAAAAGCTGTGGAAACTCTTGTGAAATGATTTCCATATTTTTCTCAACCATGGAATCCATGCCATCTTATACCTCTCCTAAGAAATGTTGGTCAGTGTCAGCATTCCGAAGAAGCTCAAATGCAAGGGTTGTGAACATTTGTAAGAAATCTATCTTGCTCCACCAATCCTCATCAAGGCACAATCTACGCATTGTATATCCCCGCTCTGAATCTGTCTGTCTCCACTCAGCCCAAAGTTGACTCACCACCATAGACACTAATTCTTGCTTAACCTCAACAAGGCAACGCAACATTATGAATTTTGAGACATATCTTGTCTCAACAACTTTTAAAAACTCCAATTTCGAGTACTCTCGAAATATTGCTTGAGACTGGTGGTGGTTGGTGATGAATTTAACAATCTCCCTCGCTTCCCCTGTGAGTTCCTTTATCCGTGCGACTTTATTGTCGAACTCCTCTAAAATCAGATTTAGATTATGGACAATGCAGGGGGCCCAAAAGATGTGGTCATGCCTCCCCTTAATAATTAAACCTGCAGCTTTGCATACTGGTGCATTATCCATGATAACATGCACCACCCTGTTAAGACCTACTTGTTCAATAGATTTGATAATAACATCAGCAATGAATTGTGCATCTTTTACCTCTCCCGAGCAGTCTTCCGCCTTTAAAAACATTGCTCCTTTTAGTGAAGTGACAATGATATTTATCAATGGTCTACGCCTTGTATTTGTCCATCCATCTGAGACTATGGTAACCCCAGAGCTACTCCAAGAAGAACGAATTGGTGATAAGACATCCTCCAGAACATCCTTCTCATTTTTTAGCAGCTAAGTTCTAACTTTCTCATAGTTGGGCCCCTTGTACCCTTGAGAAGATTTGTTAACCGTCCTTATCATATCTTGCCAGTAAGGAGAGCGAACAACATTGAATGGGATACCACATGCATAGATGCTCCTAGCCACTCTGGAATCAACTTCTTCTCTTGCTTGCACATTCACTAGTTTAGCAATTCTGCTATCTTGCACTGTACCAGATGCCCCTCTGGATGGTGGTTGTTCTGGTTGTTGAGTGCCTCTCCTCTTCCTTGCTTCAACTACAATCCTTGGCTCAATGTTTGTTGGATTTTTATCTTGACTAAGAGCATCATGCTTTCTTTTAATTCCATCAGCCTGATCTTGCTCTCTTTGATATTCCCTCCTCACCGCAGGGTCTGATGTTTTTGTTCAACCTGCAATCCCCTGTCCTCCTCCATGCAAAAGTTGTCCTTTCACTCTTGGGTAAGAGCCCTTGTAAGAATTATTGCAAAGATTACATCGCCATTCCCATGAGCCACTACCTCCACATCTTTGCAGCTTCTCAACATGCCTCCAAAGAGGATAATATTCAACCCTTGGGTTGGCCTTGGGGTTTGAACTTGAACCTTGGATGGAAGCAATTGCTGCAAAAAAAATTAAAAAAACAAATTTGTAAATAAAAAACGTTTTTTATAATTTTGGTAGTGTTGTCGCACAGATTGTCCAGGCACCGCGACAACGGCTCAGATTGGGGGCTGTCACCTTTATCCCCAATCTCTCTATTTAAGCTGTCTCCTTGCAAGCTAAGGGAGGTAGACCCTATTGGAAATGAAGAGGAGGAATCCAGGAGACAGCTAAAACATCAAATACTTGATAAAATTAACGAGATTCCACAGATTAGATTTCACGTTTAAGACCAGTGCCTTATGGAGTCATACAAGATCCCGTTATGCAATTATAAACAAGTGACGATTAACTGCTGCTTATTAAAACACGATTGATCACAATGATATTCAATTGAAAAACACCACAACCATGCATTAAAATATCTTAAACCCACAGCTATATTATCACAAGGTGAAAATGCCAGATATTTGCAATATTTCCAGATTTATGATGCTTCAATTTTCGATCCAGAAAATGTTTCTATAGTCAAAACTTTAGATAGAAAAATTTTAGCGTATTTGACTATAGAAAATTTGAAATTTTATATATATATATATATATATATATTTGTATTTTTAAAATTTTTAAGATTTTGAAATTTTTTTATTTTTTATTTTTTGAATTTAAAATCTAAATCTAAGACTAACTAAATGTTTAAAAAAAAGTTTCTAATTTAACAAAACTAAAGTTAAACTCTAAATTTAATTAAAACTAAAACTAAAAAAAAGTCAAAACGTAAAACTAAACTTAAAGCCTAACTACACAAATGAAATCTAATTGAACTAAAATAAAAGTTAGAAATTAAAAATTAAACAAAAACTAACACTTAAAAAATTTGAAATCTAAAACCTACGCTATTACTAAACTAACGCTAATCTAGACCAACTCTAATACTAAAATCTACGCTACCACCAAAACATATAAAAAAAGGGGACGAAATTTAAACTTACGCTATCACTAAAAATTGAAATCGGAACAACACACATTAAAATGAAACCTACGCTATCTAAAATCTAATCTAAGTCTAAACTATGAAAATAAATTGAATCGCTTTACAAATAGTGACGTCGAGTCGAAAAATTTCTTGACGCGGGCTTTGTAATTTGATTTGTCGTTTTGCAGTTGATCGACGTGAATGGAGAAGGACGACTGTGTGCAGATGGGTCAATGGCTTGCAAGTGAAGAAAGGCTCGACGGAAGGCAGGGCTCGAGACTACCACGGCAGGCAGACTTGGAGGGACGAGGACGAGAGCCACGAAGGCAACTGGAGCAGGGGCAAGTCGACAGACAAGCAACGGATATCAGAAGAACAGGTCTGCGGCGGTGGAAAAAGAAAGGACGTCAACGGAAATGGAGGACAAAGTAGCTTGGCGGCAGCATATGAATTAACGCAGAGAAAGGAAATCGATGGCAATGCAGATGCGGCTTAGGGCGTAGGGAAATCTATGGCAGAAAGGAGAAATGCTGGGCGGAAGATGGAATGGGAAAGATTGCAGTGGAGAGGAAGGAGGGTTTGACTGGCTGAAAAATGGAGGTCGATGGGGTCGAATGCAGAGATAAAAGGTCGATGGGAGAGCGTATTTCATTGGACGGCTCAATGGCTAAAGTGATTGAACCTAGTGCACACAAATTCGCCCAGCAAACTTTTAGAATTATTCTCAATTAAGCTCAGATTTCATATGCTCCTTGAACTCAATAACGTCTAGATCTCGCCCACGGTAGCAATTGAGGGCAGATCTGGCCCTTGGAGGCTGGATCTGCCTCAAACCTTCTTAAAAAAAAAAATTCTGATTTGAACTCTGAACCTGCGAGAAACCAGCCAAATCTGAAGATACACACACCAAGAAACGATTAAACCCTTACAGTCTTGAAAAATTTACAAATATACAACTAGTTTACAGATTTAAAACCCTCATGGTCAGATCTGAATTCATTTTAGCACAGTTTAGAAATTAAAATTTTTAAATGAGAGGCACAAGCCTTTGAAACCCTGCAAAATCACAAACTTCGTAAGATAGACCTGGAATTTAACAAATAAAGAGCTTATCAGATTTATGTTTATTGAGAGTCGACTGGTCCAACCGAAGACTTCCCCAGACGCTCAATCTTAAAAAAAATTGCCTGCACACTTAGATCTGAATCTTAGATCGATAGAGATTTAAGAAAACAACATGAGACCTTTGCAAAAAATCAGAATGTTATTTTATAAACCCAGAAAACTGCACAAGATACCTGTATGCAGATTAATCCATGAAGGCCATCAACCATAAAATACAAGAAACAAAGTAGCAGAGTTTAGAGACAATTCAGCACATAGATCTGAGAAGGAACATCCAGATTTATAACCCCAAAGTCTTTATGCTTTATTCCTCAAAAGTTTACAAGAGCTTCTAAGAGCAAGTGCACGATCCTGAGATCGGATGACTCAAGAATGAGAAAGACCTCTAAATTTATAGGACAAAATCTCCAACGGCTAGTTTGGATGATCCTTGTCAAAATAATCTCAGCCGTTCAAAAGATTTAATCATCTTTTAATCTGGAACGTTGAAATTAAAATTTTGGGGAAAAAACGAATTTATCATTTAATTCAATTTTAATTAACTCAAAAATATTATTTTTGAGTTAATTACCCCAAAATTTTGACCTTGACTTAACCACCAAGGCCCAAGGGTCCAATATTTCTTAAAATTCTCAATATTCCCTTGGCCTGAGGCTTTCAAAATCATTTTCCAAGGACCCACAAATTTTGCCTTTAAAGATTTAATCCTAACTTAGGACCCTAAATTAATTAAATTTCTGACTTAAGATTTTATTAATTAATTGACAAGAAAATTTAATTAATTGACTGAGAGGGGATTATAATTATTTTTCCAACCCTCTTTTACATGAGATAATACATTTACATACATGAAGGGGGAATACCCATTCGTATAGACCTTCAAATAGATACCCAGTTCTACGACTCAAAACATGATCTAGTAGACCAAGTAGCTCAAACTACTTTTACAAGGACTCGATAGAAACACTAAGACTCACTTAGTATGCTGATGACAAAATCCACCCTAGCTTTGGGGTGAGGCTAGAGGGAAAAACTCTGCCGATCACTTTCGTGAATCAGTGAGACAAAAAACCTCCTAGGATAGAGATCATCAACAACATACTAGGCTTACCTAGGCTGTTACATACATGGACGGTCTTACTTAGATCATTTACATCATTACATGCAGAATGGGTTTACATCATTTGTAAAACTGCCGACTGTTGACTGATGATGGAATCTGAATGGCGCAACCACATCGAACATGACGAATCCCATTTGAAAAAATGGGGGTGTACTGCTATGGGGTAGTTGACAAAGTGTGGTCAACAGGTAGCAATAACCCTCGAAAAATAGACGAAACAATGGGAAAAAACCAAGAAATTGAATGCTTCTTACCCAAATTAACTTTGTGTCGCTGAAGCTACCCCAATATGCCAGAAAAAACAAGAGAAATATGGTTGTAGCTGAGCCAAAAACCAAGAATGTCGTAGTTGGAAACTTCGCACTCCAAATCTGCTTTTGAAATCTCTTTCTCTTACTGCTGTGAAATCTCCTTTGCTCACTGGTGAAAACACCCTAGCTGAAGCACTACTCTCTTCCTCCTTTCTCCTCGCTAAAATCACTCTTCTCCAAGTGAAATGACTTGCTCAATTCGTGTGATGAGAGAATGAGGCGAATTGTCTTTTTATAAGTTTAGAAAGCCATCTAGAAGCATCCAAAAGACAAAGTGAACAATTAAAATAATATTAAAAGGCACACAAACCCCAAAAAAAAAAAAAAAAAAACCCAACTTAAAACGCTTTTGAGGGAAGGAAACACGGTCGTACGGCCTGGAAACGTGTTTCTGGCCGTACTGGCAATGTTTCCCATACGAGAAAAAGACAACCAAATCAGTAAAGAAACAACTTGGTTTCAATGCAAGTGTATGTGATATCTACGCCGAAACTTATCATTTTGGCTGCAAAAGCAAAAAGAAGAATGCTAGCAAAGGACAATCTGGAAGTGATTGCCAATGTCAAAAATGCACGAAGAAAAGCCAGCCAGAAGGTTTTACCCTAGAAGACAAAGGTTTCAAAGACCAAGAAAAGGATACTTCAAGAGAAGGCAAGAAGACGCCCAAAGAGCATAATCAAGAAACTGTTTCATTTGCAAGAAGCCAAGTCATTGGGCTAGCAAATGTCCTTTGAAGGGTAAAACTCGTTTCCAAAATAAATTGTTCGACATTTTTTCTAATATTTATGATTCGACTGAATGGGAGCAAGTAGAGATCATCCCCCACAAAATGAAGAATATTTTGCAGTCACAGATTCAGATGAGTCAAGCCCACCATATCCACATCATGAAGACTCATCCTGCTCTGAATCCACCTCAGATCTTGACTTCATTTCAGATGTCAAGATGCTTCATTTAGAAAATCCTACAGACCTACGCTCTGAAATTTCATCTTTACAATCTCGTATTTCTTCCCTTACACCAAGAGATTTCGCCATCCGACATCGTCTCGCAGAACACCTCTCAACCCTCCAACGTCAACTTTCCAAAATCACGCAGTCAAGCGTGGTAAATCTTGGCGCCTATTATCCAAGTGACACTCCTACCACATCTGCACAAATTTCCAATACGCCCTCATCTATCATTCCACCCAAAAATAAATTTTCCCGCAGATCTACCATAAGCAGATAGCAAATGTCCTTTGAAGGGTAAAACTCGTTTCAAAATAAATTGTTCGACATTTTTTCTAATATTTATGATTCGACTGAATGGGAGCAAGTAGAGATCATCCCCCACAAATTGAAGAATATTTTGCATTCACAGATTCAGATGAGTCAAACCCACTATATCCAAATCATGAAGACTCATCTTGCTCTAAATCCACCTCAGATCTTGACTTCATTTCAGATGTCAAGATGCTTCATTTAGAAATTCCTACAGACCTACGCTCTGAAATTTCATCTTTACAATCTCGTATTTCTTCCCTCACACCAGGAGATTTCGCCATCCGACATCGTCTCACAGAACGCCTCTCAACCCTCCAGCGTCAACTTTCCAAAATCACGCAGCCAAGCGTGGTAAATCTTGGCGCCTATTATCCAAGTGATACTCCTACCACATCTGCACAGATTTCCAATACGCCCTCATCTATCATTCCACCCAGGAAGCAGTTTTCCCGCAGATCTACCATAAGCAGAGAATAAGTAAGCTTTCTTCATCATAGAAAATCCTATGGGTTTAAGAAAGCTACTCCCATCATTGAGAATCTCTCAGATGAAAAAGAAGAAACAGACCAGGCCAGCAAACTACAAGAAGAAATATTGCACTTAGAAACGACCATTGAAGAAAAAAGAGGTATGGTAAAAGAAATTCCCAGTATGAGAGCTGACCAGAAGGAATTAGCTGAAAAAACAAAAACAACTTGCAAACTAAAAGATTCAATGATGATAGAAGAATTTGAAGATGTGCTCATAGGAGAATAAGATCATGACCAAGAGCAGCAAGCATTACAATGCATACCAGAAGATCACCAGCCAGATCCAGGTACATCTCTTCTCCAGATGAAGGGATTTGAAGATAGATTATTATTAGAATAGATGTCAAGGTTAGTGGTTATAAACAATATTCTCTGGATGCACAACTAGACACGGGAGCTATGAATTCTTGTGCAAAGCATAGTGTCATTCCTGAATATTATGGGCAACCCACAAGCTTGCAGTTCAGAGCCATAAATAAGACATTAATGACTTACAGGAAGTGATATTTTGTTGGGTCAAGATTTTGTAAGAAGACATCTTCCTCTTGTTGTAGAAGCAAACCACATTTGCCTCAACATCCAAGGAATAACTATAAAAATTCCAAGCAAGTCTAGCTATGTAAATAGAATTGTAGACCCTGTCCTAGATATAGTTGAATGTTCTTTTGAAAAACTAGCAAAAATCAACAAAGTAATCAGAAATGCTGAAATCTAGGGGCCAGAATACATCAGAGAAATAAAAAAGAAAATTGAATCAAAATGTACAGCCGGATGCACCCAATGCATTTTGGAAAAGGGAACAATACTTTGTGGATCTTCCCTACAAATAAAACTACTCTGGAACACCTCAGAAGTCATCAACAAACTAGATGTCCCCACTAGAACTCGAACTCTGTAAAAAAGAGATTGCTGAACTATTAGAACGAAAGTTGATCGAACCAAGCAGTAGCGCTTGGGCTTGCCCAACATTTTACGTCAACAAGCATTCAGAACAAAAGAGAGCTAAACCTCGGATGGTGATCAACTATAGAGCATTAAATGATTCCTTGCTACCTATCAGGTATCCACTGCCATCTAAAGAAGCTTTATTTCATAAAATCAGCGATAATAATGTGTTCAGCAAATTTGACCTTAAGAGCGGATTCTGGCAGATAGGGATCAAACCATCTGACAAATACAAGACTATTGTTGTGGTGCCACATGGACAGTTCCAATGGCGAGTAATGCCATTTGGATTGAAGAATGCACCCTCTGAATTTCAGAAAAGGACGATAGACATTTTTGGAGATTTAAAATTTGTTATTGTTTATATTGATGATTTACTAATCTGTTCTTTTGATTTAAAAGAACACAGAAAGAACTTGGAGATAGTTCACCACAAGATTTTTAAACATGGGCTAGTCCTTAGTAAGCCTAACCTAAGCTTGAGTATGCAAAAACTAGAATTGAATATTTAGGACTAATCCTATTCCAAGGCAAAGTTGAATTACAAGAACATGTGTTGAAAACTTTAACAAAATTTCCAAATGTCATTTATGATCGCAGGCAATTCGACAGTTTTATGAAAATCAAGCCAAAGATGTCAAGGTCCTACAGAAGAGGCTCAAAGGAATAGAATGGTCCCCATCTATGACTACTGCAGTTCAAATTATCAAGCAAAAGGTCCAAAATTTGCCAAGTCTGGTTCTTCCAAGACATGAATTGCCTTACATTTTAGAAACAGATGCATCCAATGAAGTATGGGCAGGAATTTTGATTGAAAAACATGCAAGAAGGGAAGAAGTTTGCTCATATGCATCAAGATGTTTCAATGACACTGAACTCAGGTATCCATCTTCTCATAAAGAAATTCTTGCTGTAAAAAATGGAATCAAAAGATTCAGGTTATTCCTAAAGCTAGTAAGATTCATTATTAGAACAAACCTAAAACATATGGTTGGGATGCTTAGGAACAGAAGATTGTTAGAACAAGGCAACATAAGATACTAAGATGAAGCCTATGGTTGGATGGATTCGACTTTGAAATTGAATATAAAAAGGGAAAAGATAATTGCTTAGCAGATTTGTTTACAAGAGAAGCAACTCCAAAAGAAATCAAGATGTTCAGTTGTCCATCATCTTCAACTTCATCTTCACCTCCCCCTGCTCCAGAGGGCTTTTAGTGGGTTTTTAGTGTGTAAATATTGTCACATGTCATTTTGTTTTCAATGTCTCATAGATAGGGTCAAGGAGAGTCCTGCATATGAGTTGATTCTTGAAAAATGGATTAATTGTAGTCATAATAATGCAAGTAATCTTATGTATTTTATAGAGTCGCCTAAAATGTTTCAAAGGGCCATTAAATTTGCACCTTTTGCAGGACAAAGATATATTTGTTTGTATGAGCCATGGTTGAGCTATGAAGACTATTGTAATATTCTGATGTACACCAAATATGCCAAAAGAGTTTGGCTAATGTTCGAATGTAGCTCTATGAGTAATCCCTACAACCACTGGTCACCTTGGTTCAAAATACTGCTACATGATTGGTGCCCAAGGAAAGGAATATTTTGGACCATTAGAAAAAATAAATTTATTGATTACCTCCGAGAAGACATCAGAACAACATCTCGATCTGAGGCATGGTTTTGCTTCTAGATAGAACACTTATTTAGCCCATTTAAAGTACATAGTATTCAGCCACCATCGAAACCCATCTATAAGGAAATATCTCAATTCTTTGGGTCACTTTGTAATCCTATAGATGAAAGAGTACCTAGCATGTATGGATATCCTTTCTTTCTGTGCTATAATATCATGCCACCTCATGCAGAAGCACATTTGTCACCAAGTTCGCAACATTTGAATTACTCAAGTAACAATGATAATTATGGGTATCCAAGCGACTGACAGGATATTTGTGAAGTCATCTCCAGTCACCTAACAGTGAGTGTGACCGATATTGTGGGATTCCAATAAAATCTCCACTTTGTAAATCTTAGGACAGTTTAAAATGACTAAGTGGAGGGGTCTGTCCTCCAAAGTAAAATCTTAGGTTAACTTTCCAGACAATTATCTGAAACTCGGAGCACTTCTCTGACTTTTGATGTGATTTGACCCACATTTCAAAGAATCTACGAAAAAGTGAGATTCGAGATCTAGAGTTTGTACATTTTATACAGACAAGTCATATTTCGAGAAGATGCTTGAGGCTCTCTCTTGAAATCTTATAAATAAGGGAGATGTACTGCCATTAGGGGCATTTGAGTCTGGGTGTTTATTCTGAGCTTTCTCTCTCTCTGAAGCTCTGTGTCATTCTGTCTTTAAGTCCGAGTTCGACAAGCCTACACATGTGCACTTAATGCATATGTGAACCTAAAGTGGCAGGACTCTTAGGGAGTTTTGAGTCTAGACTTTGTTAAGGTCGATCTGAGTCTGTAGAAACGCACCAATACGACTGGAAACGTGTTTCCGTTTCGTTTTTTGGGTGAAACGGGGGTGGGACCCACATTTCCTGCAACATATCTTCAAACATACGATCATAATAGATGGTTGAGGGCACACAATGGCTAGCTCAGGTGGTGAAGAATGGTGGCACATCCAGCTATCTGGTGGCTACAAAGGGCTACTGGTTGCCAGCTGAAGACAAATCGAAAAGAAAATTTCTCCTATAGGGGCCACCCACTGGTGGTGGGTAACAAGAGGTAACTAGAAGAGAATGGACAATTTAACACCCCTTGTAACTTGTAAGGAAATCCATCTATTCTTAAGACTCATGCTTATACTTTTTCGGCTAAAGGCCAAGCTCATTTGCTGTCTCAATCCCTCCTTTTAGTGGCTCAAAGTTACAATAAGCACACATGCACACGTCTTTTTTCCAACCTCTCCCTCCTTTTTAGCAAGTCATTTTTTTCTAGTCATGGGCTCCCTTCTTTGAGACCTCATAACCTTGAGGAATTACCCCTATAGTCGTTGACCTTGCTAAAGACCAACATTGCCACTTACAATGAGTCCATTCAAACTTTCAATAAAATGTTAAAACTAAGGTTTTGTAACGTAATTTTTTAACCCTTTTACTATGAAAATTTATGAATCTTAATTACAGAAACCCTACTATTAAATTCTTGATTTACTTCTCCTACTTACATAAGTTATTAATCTGAAATCTTCAGCATCAACATCGAAGTAAATACATTAACAACCTACACATGCAGAGCTAAATTGAATAACATGCACAATGACAAAGTGACACACAAGGATTTTCTGGACAGTTGTCCCCGAAAAAACCCAATGCGGGAAAACAAGTGCTGCTAGCTTTTGGAGGGTTTTTATTATTAAGCAAATTCTAAGTACAACAGATCTGGGCACCAAACTGGTTAACCCGACAGAGAAATAGATTTGCAGCAATACCTCTATTCCGGAGACAGAAAATCTCACTGATTCACACCCTCAAACGGGATTTACAGAACTCCGCCTTTTCCGGCCTACAGCAACCCCAGCGCTGCTCTGAAGCCCTCTGCGTCAGCCTCTGTGTTGCTCAGGAAGGGCTTGCGTCACCTTAGACTGGGTTACGCTACCCTAGCTAGGCTCGCGTCAACCCTCCTGGCCTCCTGTTGCCTTTGCGTTGCCCCTGTTGGGCTCTCAACTGCTCTGCGTAGCTGCGGCCTCTACGCTGCCTTGGTCTACTGCTTCTTTGCCCTTGTTGTACTCTTGGCCTGGGACTACACCATCCCCCTCCCCAATACTGCCCCTCGCTGCAGCTGAAACACTTCTGAAATTCTTAGCAAACCATGCCCTATAATTTCAGCTTAGCTTTAGTGCTCTGCTAATGTGTGTGTTCTCCAACTAACCCCAAGCCCTCTTCTTATACTTTTCTCATTGAAACATCAACGACCATGATCTAATCTTGAATCAAAGGCTAAGATTAGAAGATGCTTGATCTGCGTCACTTAAGTCATTCTCATTACATGTTTAATTTATTCACCTTTAATCTTTTAATTTTCCTAAGTTAGACTTAAGGTCCTTAATTAAAAATATTAATTAATTAAATATCCCTTAAACTGGATGGAATTTCCCAAAACGCTTTCTGGATCTTGGAGATCTTATGTACTCTAGTCCCTCCACAAAGTTTGGGAGCTAGAATGTGCTCTAGAAAATCCAAACACTCCCTCTTAGCGAGGAATGTGCTCTAGAAAAACACCTCACCTTGAAGTTCTGCACTGATCTCTGGGGTGGGTCTTTGCGCTAATGCTTGGCCTGCTACCCTACATCGCTGCGTTGTCGCTGCTCTTCTGTACTGTTGCCCATGACGCTACCACCGCCACTGCTACATCCGTACTGCAGCTCCCTCTCAAATTGTTGCATCGTGCTACTCATAGCACTGCCACTGCTAGCTGTTGCACTGCAACTCAGTTGTTGATAGTAAGCAACTGAAGGAATCCTGACCAATCTTTGACAGACAAGTCAGTTGGATTGCATCTCATCACTAAAGCTCCATAAGCTACTGCTCTGCGCTGTCCTCCGGAGGCTACTGCACTACTGTAAGCAGACCTGCTCTGCGTTGCTGCCCTCTACGTTGCGCTATCCTCCTGAAGCCTCTGCGCTGCTATAGCACTGCACTGCGTACCCTATGCTGCTGCTGTATGTGCACTGCGTTGCTCTCTCATAAGCATGACAGCTCTGCCTCTGCTCCATCCGTGATCCTCTGCACCCACTGCTCCACTTGTCCCGCTACCGTCTTAAGGCTTCCGTAGCTCGTATGTGATCCAAGAGTTGGGCTACTCAAGGATCCCGCCAACACTCTATAATTGCTCCACATATCAAGATCGCCCCATTTCCGTGGTTCATGAGCGCTCATGGCTACGTCATCATCAGAGCCATCGTCTGCTACAACAGCCTTGGAACTAGAAGCTTCCTTGTCCTTCTTCTGAGGACAATTGTTGGAAACATTTGATCTTTGACATATCACGCTTTTGTTTCCCTTGCTGCCTCTTTGATGCCAAGGCTGTATATTCGTCTTCCTCCTCCTTTACCTTGCTCGAATCAGTGTTGTACTGCCTCTTGGTCATTCGGCAGATCTCCACTTGTCGAAGGATAGCCCACATATTGTCCCAGTTGGGAAGGTCTGCTCTGCCCAAGAGACTTTGGACAAAAGTTTCCCTGTCCTCTGTGACAGCATTGAGAGTGGTCCTCACCATGACATCATCATCCACCTTCATCCCCATGCCAGTTAGCTAATCCCGGATCCACTGTAGTTTGGATAGGAAAGGATCGATTTACTCTCCCTTGGACATCATAAATAACCTCAGCTGGTTCTCCAGAAGCATATTTCTCTGGACGGACCTCCCTTGATACAATGTGGTTAAGGCTTCCCACATCTCATGAGTCGTCGCCTTCTCGGCTATGTGTGGTACCACATGATCTTTGACCCCGTCCATGTGAAAATTCTACTGCAGTATATTGGTTTATTTCTCCTACTTGATTTAGATTAATACAAGTTATTTTCAAAAATTAGATTCAAAAAACACTGAAATAAACACAACTACAGCCTACACATGCAGATCATTTACTGAATAATATGCTCATACAACAAAGTGACACATGGATTTTTGGACATAAGTCCCCGGAAAAACCCAAAGCGGCAAAACAAGTGCAGCAGATATGAGGGTTTATTATTAAATAGATTCTGAGTATAGTAAATCTGGGTTCTAGATCTGGAAAACCCGACAAAGAATAAAAGAAATCAAATCTGCAACTAACCTGAATTTCTAATGCCAAATATCTCACTGATCCACACCCTCAAACGAGATTTACAGAACTCAGCCCGAATCTAGCCCTAGAAACCCTCAATGCTGCCCCTGAAGCCCCAACGTCATCCCTGCTAGCCTCAAAATGCCACTGTGCTGCCCAAAGAGGGACTGCGTAACCCCTGGAAGGGTGACGCAGGCCTTACGCTGGCCCTGGAGATCCTCTGCATAACTTTTGCAGCCCCCTGGCGCCTCTGCGCTGTCCTGCGTAGCACCTGCGTATCTGCTGCTCTGCTTCTCTGCATTGTCCTTGTTGCTTTTCCTCTGCCTCTTACTGACTCTTGGCTCTGGGATCAGATCATCCCCTTAGCCAATACTACTCCTCGCTGCAGGAAATTTCTCCAAAAATTCTTAGCAAACCCACCCTAGAATTCCAGATCTATTCCTCAGCTCTGCAACTGTATGTCTCTCCAACTAACCATCAAGCCTTTCTCTTATACTTTTTCATTCATCTCATAAATGGCTAAGATTAAAAGACTGCTTGATCCGTGTCTTTTAGAACATTTCAGCACATGTGTTAATTAATTCACTTTAATTATTTAATTTTCCTAAGTTTATACTTAAAAAATCCATTAAAATAATTAATTATTTGAATAACTTGAACACCAATTGAAATTTCACAAAACACTTTCTGGGTTTTGGAGTTCAAGTGTGTCCTAGCCCCTCCACAAAATTTCAGGGCTAGAGCACACTCGATGCTACACCAACTATACAAAACCTCAACAGTCCATAATGAAACACTTAGGATGTGTCGTTGCTTCATTGTGGTTCTCCAGGAGTTTCGCATCGATCGGTGTAGCCAAGACTTTCTCTGCATGGTCCCATACACTGTAGGCCTCAAGGACTACCAGGATTCTAGCCTTCCAGATAGCAAAGTTGAACAAGCCATCCAGCCTATCTTGATCACACAGTCCGTGTGGCGCAATCTGCTCAGAAATTTGTTGGAACAGATCCTCCTCTCTATACTAGAGACTCAGATCTAGGGTCCTCGGTGAGAAAGGCACCCTCTGCTCCCTCTGACAACTGACTGTTGGAAATATTGTCATTGATGGCAAAGGAGCACAAAGGAGCAGCCCCTGAACTATCATTAAGGCAAGGAGCAGCATCAGACTAGCAGCAATGGCAGACAAGGAGCAGAGGCAGCAAAGAAGCAGAAGCAGCAAAAGTACAAAGGCAGCAAAGAAGCAGAAGCAGCAAAAGCACAAAGGCAGAAATAGTAGAGATGCAGTGATTACCACAGAGGCAGCAAACGCAGCAGAGAAGCAGCTGAAACAGTGGAGGCAACGAATGGAGCAGAGACTGCAAAGAGGCAAAGACAGATGAAGGCAATTGGATTTGCCAGACACAATGAGGACCAGAGATTCTGCACATAGCAGGAGCAGGAAGAGGCGAGAGCAGCGAGAACTGGAGTTATAGAGCTAGACAACACAAACAAACGGAAATCAAATACAAAGACAGAAACACTTAGAAGGAATTGTAAGAAGGAATCGACAGTCGGGATTAGATCGCAGAAGGGAAGGAAAGAATTGAATGGACAAGATTCATCGCAAGACAAGTGGAGCGGAATACATCGGATTTGCAAGCAGCAACGAGGACCGTAGATCTAGGCAGATCAACGGTGATGATCACACGACACAGTATCACAAATCGCAAGGTATAGCGGGTAAGTATTAAGACGTCGCATGGTAAGTTAAAACTTTTGCGATGCAAAGCGGAGAAGGGACACGTGGTGGCACGGCGCAATATCGCAAATCACACAAAATAGAGATAACCACTAAGTTAAGCGGGTATAAGTTGCGAACAGCGAAGTACGGGCGATGACGTAAGGATGACATGTCGATGACGTAAAGATGACGTGGCAGTGACATGGCAAGCTGACATGGCAGATGACGTGGCAGTGACATGGCAAGCTGACATGGCAGATGACGTGGCCCCGACCCCACAAATCGCAGGAATTTATGATGACGTGGCAAGGTGATGTGGTGGTGACATGGCAGGGTGACATGGACCTCGCCCGCATACCGCACATCGCAGCGCTTAAAGGATGGTAGTAAGACAACCGCAAGTTAAGTTTAACATTTTGCGATGTGAAATAGAGGGACACGTGTCGACATCGCGCAACATTGCATCCCACAAGAAATAGGGTGTAACTTCAAGATATCGGAAGGAATGTCATTTTGGTTGCGATGCGTTAAGGTTCAAGAGACACGATGCGATGAAGGGAGTCCACGTGGCAGCACCGCGCACGAGCGCATATCGCAGATCGCACGGTTTATGGTTTAACGCTATCGGTAGAATCAGAAACCTGCGGGCAAGGGTTTGCGATGTATTGTGATTGGTTCAAGGTACTGTGGGACCCTATAAGCCCTATTCCGTGTATATACGCGTTGTTTGATTGTTAAATGTATGTATGTTATACATATGCGTTGTTTGATCGATAAATGTATGTATGTTGATAGAGCTCGGAATTATAATACTCCATTGTGTTAAAAGAGAGTTTTATGTGCGCCATATCCCCATAGGTCACAAAGGAAAGACATGAACTCATAACAAAGGACCAGGAGCTCGTGCAAAACAGTGTTGAAACAACAAGGAAAACGAAAAAGGCTGAACGCGGAAAAAAAGACTCGGGTAACAAACAAAAAGGGTGAACACAGCAAGTAAAGTCTCGGGCAAGCAAAAGGACCCGACCTCGTGCAGAACAATGCAACAGTATGGGTTGAGTCGGGCAAAAGGGGGCAATTATGCAACACAGTTGAAATATAACTGCAAAAACAGAAAAGACAAAAGGACAGCAAGCATAAGAGGACAAACGCACAGCAAAGCTAAGAACTTGAAAGGGTCGAGTAAATAATTGATTGTAACTGTAAATGTATTATTTATTTTTATATTGTTTGTGATGCAAAGGCAAGTCTCCATAGGCAAAGCAAAACTCCAATGTAATATTGAAATGAGTACATAGTGTTGTAACATCCTAAATGTGCCGAGCAAGAAAATGAGAAGGTGGAAGGCAAAGAGTCATACCTATTCATTTCATATTCCCATATGGAATGCAAATAGCTATGAAGTGATCTCTATAAATGATGTTATTGTGATATGCATAGGGGTTAGAGCATGGAAGATTAAGAAGAAGACAGAGCAAATAGAGAAGCTGTGTAGATCCAGAGATGATATAAGGCATATATGAAGGCTCGAAGACAACGGTGAAGGAGTAGAACAGAGCTGATATCCAGGTAAATCAACATATGTTTTCATGGTAATGTGAGGAAGTTGGTGCTTCCATATCAAGTTGTAGCTTGACAGATGTCCAATTGTAGCTGACTGAGGTAGGAGCCTCCTTTGGGTTGTAGCCTGCATAAAATAAATGGGAGTTGGATCTTCCTTGCAAGTTGTAGCTTGCAGAATTAAGGTAGTAGCCTCCTGTAGGTTGGAAGCTACAGAAAACCAGTGGTGAGAGGGAGTTGGAGCTTGCCTTTGCATCACAACAATAATAAAATGTGGTTTTCTCCCTTATGGGTTTCCACTTATATCTGTTGTCTATATGCATGATGACTATGTGCTGATATTCTATATATAATTTGCTTAATACCTGTTGCTCACTTATTAAGATTGTTGTTCCATTATACATTAAGTTGATCATGAAATAAAGGTGTAAATAAGTGTAAAAGAAAGTTTAAAATACCATGAATGCATTAAACTAATTCAACCCCCCCCCCCCCCCTCTCAGTTTAACTAAGGGTTCAACAATTGGTATCAAATCCAATTCCTTCTGTATCAGTGTAACAACTGGAAGGAGATCCTAAGTCCCCAAGATGGCTAGCCTAGAAGGATGCTCAACAAATAAAGCCCCATTTTTTACTGGCACAAACTATGCTTTCTGGAAAATTAGAATGGGGACATACATAATGTCTCTAGGAATAGAAGTTTGGGTTGTTGTGAAAGAAGGATATGCGCCAAAGGATACTAACACAGAAAAAGATGACAGACAAAATTTCATAGCCAATGCAAAAGCCATGAATGCACTTTTGAGCAGTCTGTGTGAGTCTGAATTTATCAAGGTAATGCACAATGTGACTGCCAAAGAAATCTGGGATACATTGGAAAGTATCCATGAGGGAGATAAAAAGGTGAAGGTGGCCAAACTGCAAGCCTATAGAGCTCAGTTTGAAAATATAAAAATGAATGAAGAAGAAGATGTAGCCAGCTCCTTAAAGGTTGCAGAATTTGTGAATAACATGAAAGCTCTAGGAGAAACCATTAAAGAATGTGTAATTGTACAAAAGATATTGAGATCTTTACCATCCAGGTTTAACCCTAAGGTTTCTGCCATAGAAGAAACAGTTAACTGGGAAACATTGACCATGAACCAATTGCTTGGAAACTTGACGGACTATGAGATGGGACTTCCAAAAGGGAAGTCAAATGTGAGGGAGGCAACCTTTAAGGCAGATAAGTGCAAAGGAGAAAAGGAAGATACTTGCTCCTGCTTTGATGAAGAAGAGGCCAAATTTGTCAGAAGATTAGATAGAGGCACAAGTAAGTATAAAGGTAAACTTCCATTTAAATGCTTTAACTGTGGAAGAGTGGGGCACTATGCATCTAAATGTCCTCATAACAAAATGGAGAATCAGTCAAGAGGGAAAGAGAAAAACAATTTCAGCAACAGGCCGAAAGGGAACAGATTTAATCGAAGATCTTTCTATGTTCAACAAGACAACAGTGCATCTGAGAGCTCAAATGACTCCCCCAATGAAGAGGGAATATCAGAATTCATTATAATGGCCAAGGAAGTGCTTGAGGAAGATCTCCTGAAATTTGAAGACGAAGGTGAGGTAGATCTTGAGGGGGAGCTAATTAGTGCCCTGGAGGAAATAGAAAGACTTAAACTCAAATGCAGAAAACAGAAAGACATTCTCCTGAAATATGTAAAAGAAGAACCAAATTCGTAAAACCTCATTCAGTTGAAAGTAGAACTTGAAGAAGCTAAGAAGGTGGAGGACATTCTACTAAAGCAAATTAAAGATAAAATTCAGGAGCAAGAGAAATTGGAAGAAGAAGTAGTATGCCTGAGAAAGAAATTAGAAAATGCCCAAAGGGAATTATCTATGAACACTCCACGAATGACAAGCTCTGAACAGTTGGATAAAATACTAAATGCTCAAAGATCTCCTCTCATAAAGGCTGGGATAGGTTATGAAGGAGAAACCAGCAAATCCAAGGTAGAAAATAACAAGAGTATCATTTTTGTAAAAGTTGTAAAGGAGAGTGAAGCAGCAAAGAGGGAATCCACAGAATTAGAAACCGGCAAGACCGTGATATATAACGAATCAAACATAAACAAGCAGCAACCTCAAGTGACAACAAAAGAAATGAAGATACAGTCAACTGCAAAAGACTCATATGCTCCTAAGGATGAATTGAACAAATTCGGAAGATGTCAAAGGAGGTTTCTTCTTCCTGTGATGAGTTTCACTTGCTTCGCTTGCCACAGACCTGGACATATCGGGGCATATTGTAAGATAAATCAAATCAAGTCCAACCAACAAATGATGCAACCACCGAAAAGATTACCTCAAACAACTCTCTCTGCTAGAGACAGATACTACTTCCATGGGTATTGTTTTTATTGTAAGGGGTTCGGTCATAAAGCCATGGAGTGCAGAACGTATGGACAAAGACCGGTGTATGAAAACTCAAGGAAAATTATGAACAATGGACAATTCACTCGTATACATAATCCATTCAGAAATATAATCAAATGCTTTCGCTGCCATAAAATCGGGCACAAGTCTCACAAATGTCCTCTCAAAGACTGTGGTCCATCTCCTCAGGAAAGTTACCAAACAAATAGCCGCATGCAGTGGAAAAAGAAGTTGAATAAGTGTGATCTAGTTCTAATAGCTCAAGATCAGAAAAGCCAATGGTATATGGACAGTGGATGCTCAAAGCATATGACTGGAGACCGAAGCAAGTTTATAACGTTTGATGAAAAGAAATATGGAAATGTAACATTCGGCAATGATAAAGCAGGGAAAATCAAAGGAAAAGGCTCAGTCAATCTAAATAATGGAAGAGGAGAGGCTCAAGATGTACTATTTGTGGACGGGCTGAAAGCCAATCTGCTAAGTGTCAATCAAATGTGTGATAAAGGCTGTGAGATCCTTTTCAGAGCCCAAGATTGTGAAGTAAGGTCTATCACCATAGGAAAGACCTTGATCAAAGGTGTTCGAACAGAAAGTAATGTCTATATAGTAGAAGAAGAGAATGAAGCGTGCCACATAAGCAAACTGTTGAGATTTTGTGTATTTGGGGTAGCATCAGTTGTGCTCTAGGTCTCAAATTTTGAGAAAGGGCTAGAGTTCCCCTGATCTACAAGACCCAGAAATGGATTTAGGAAATTTCATCTGGTTTAGGATATGTTAAATTAATTAATTATTTTAATGTATTTCCTAAGTTAAAACTTAGGATAATAAAATAATTAAAGTGAATTTAATTAAACATGTGATGAAATTGTCTTAAGTCACATGGATCAAGTTTTCTTTTTAATCTTAGCCATTGATTAAAGATTTAATCTTGGTCGTAGATTTGTCAACGAGAAAAGTATAGAGGAAAGGCTTAGGGTCATTTGTAACACACACAGAGGCAGAGCACTGAAGCTAAGCTCAGATTCTAGGGCAGGGTTGCTAAGAATTCTCAGAAGTGTTTCAGTTGCAGAGAGGGGAATTTAGACCAAGGGGATGATCTGCTCTCGGGGTCTAGAATACACAAGAAGCAGAGAAGGGATCAGCAAGGACAGCGCAAAGAAAGGCAGCAAACGGTAACAGCAGCAGCAGCAGACGACAGCAACAACAGCAGTGTCTTTCAGGGGCAGCGCTAGGGTTTCTAGGCCTAGATCTAGCTGAGTTCTGTAAATCTCGTTTGAGGGTGTGGATCAGTCAGCATTGTTGGTCTTAGATCAGCCAGGTGTTGCAGATCTAGAGTTTTCTCTATAGGGTTTTCCAGATCTGGAACCCAGAGTTGTGTATTCAGAAATATTCTTAATAATAAAGCCCTCCAGCAACCAGAGACCGGTTTTCCCACATTGGGTTTTTCCGGAGACAGTTTGTCCGGAAATAACTGTCACTTTGTCTATGTGTGCATGTGCTTATTCTAGATCTGAATTGGTAGAGATCTGTTATGTGTTTTGCTTTGATGTTAACTTGAATTTATTCAGTTGATAACTTGTATAACTAGGAGAAGCTTAACCGCATTAACAGAAATAATTTATGCATAAGAATTAATATTCATAAATTTCTACATGGTATCAGAGCAATTGCAGATATAGAAGGGTCACCAGCTGAAGCATCTAAAGGATCTAGCTGCAAAAAGCAGCTGGAAAGGAAGCAAAAAACCAGATCTGAAGGGAAAATGCAGTTTTCAAGAGGAGATTCACGCAGAGGGAAGGGTGGCGTTGTCCAGCGCTGTGTCCTAGCAAGCCCACGCAATTACTGCGCAAAGGCAGCTCAGAAACAGTGTTGGTTAGGTCTAAAGCCAACCAGTATGATTCAAATCTGAATCTGTCAGATCCAGAAAAAGTCTGTAGAAAAGTTGCAGAAATTCAGAAGAGCTTGTGAGGTTAAACTTCTGAAGTTTTCAGATTTTTAACCTTAGCACAAGTGACAAAGTTTGGGAAGAGATCAGCTTCTCAGAGAGTTTCTTGCCAAAGGATACTTGCATTTTGGTCAGAGGATCAAAGAAAAAGCTAAATCATAGTTGATTTGGTAGATTTCCAAGGAGGGAAATCAAGTGTCAGAGGGAGCAGAAGGTGCTCAGTTCATAAAGGACCCTAGATCCAAGATCTCTAGCATAGAGAAGAGGAGCTCCGACACATTCTGAGTAGATGGCTCCTCATGGACTGCGTGATCAGGATAGACTAGAGGGCCTCTCAAAATTTTCGGTGTGGAACGCTAGGATCCTGATTGTCCTTTTGGCATATGGTCTAAGAGACCATGCAGAGTAGACCCTGGCCACACCGACAGATGCGGATCTCCTACGGAAGCATAGGGAAGCTGCTGGGCATGCCAAGCGGCTGATAATGGATAGTATCAAGGACCATATTGTACCACACATAGCTGAGAAGAGGACAGCTAATGAAATGTGGAAGGCCTTGACTTCCCTATATGAGGGAAAATCAGTCCAAAGAAAGATGTTGTTGGAGGCCCAAATGAGGTCATTCATGATGACCAAGGGAGAAGACATCGAGCATTTCCTCTTCAGATTGCAGTCAATCAGGGATCAGCTGATTGCAACGGGTGCAACCGTAGATGATGCAGTGATAGTCAAGACTGCCCTCAATGCAGTCACGGATGAGTGGGAAACCTTTGTCCAAAGTATCTTGGGTAGAGCGAACCTCCCAGATTGGGACAGCTTGTGGTAGATCCTACGGCAAGAAGAACTACGAAGGTTCACCAAGAAGCAGCACAGCCCTATGTTGAGCAAGGTCAAGAAGGAAGAGGAGGAAGATGCAGCCTTGGCATCAAAGAAGCAACCAAAGAAGAAGAAGGATCTTTCAAAGATCAAGTGCTTCTAGTGTGGCGAAATGGGACATTTTGCCAACCATTGTCCAGAAAAGAAGAAGGACAAGGAAGCATCTTTTTCCCAAGCAACGGTGGCAGAAGATGGGTCAGGAGATGATGTAGCCATGAGTGCTCATGAACCACGGAGGTGGGGGGACATGGGCACGTAGAGGAGCTACATGGAAGTAAGGTGGGATCCTTGAGCAGCTCATCTCTTGGATCACAAGCGAGATATGGCAGCCTTAAGACAGTAGCGGGACAAGTGGAGCAGTGGGTGCATAGATCACAGATGAGGCATAAGCAGAGGCAGATCTGTAGGTTGGGAGGAGCAGCGCAGAGCATAGCAGTAGCAACACAGAAGAAGTAGCAGCGCAGACGCTGATGCGACTTCAACAGCACAGTGCAGAGCTGCAACAGTGCAGAGAGCTTCAGAGGGACAGCGCAGTGCAGCAGCAGAGTGATAGATTTCAGCACAAGGAGTTGATGTGACTTCAGTAGTGCAGAGGGAGTCTGATTACACAGGCAGAGTTGTAGCTGTGCATCGTTCTTTAGATGCCAGCACAGATCTGTAGCCTATGGAGCTTCAGTGACGAGGATGCAACCCATCTGACTTGTCTGTCCAAGATTGGGCAGGAGATTCAGTTGTTTTTCTCAACAACTGAAGTTGCAGTGCAGCAGATCAGCAGTGGCATTGCTATGAGTAGCACAAATGCAGCATATTGAGAGGGAGCTGCAGTACAATGGTTGCAGTGGCAGTGGCAGAGTCATGGGCAGCAGTACAGAATGGCAGCAGCAGTGCAGAGTTGAGTGGCAAGAGGCCAAACTTCAGCAGCACAGAACCAGTGCCCAAAATCATGTAATGCATAAGTGTGATGTATTGCTAGAGCACACCCTTGATGCCAAGAGGGAGTGTTGAGATTTTGTGTATTTGGGGTAGCATCAGTTGTGCTCTAGGTCCCAAATTTTGAGGAAGGACTAGAGTTCACCTAATCTACAAGACCCAGAAATGGATTTGGGAAATTTCATCCGGTTTAAGAGATATTAAATTAATTAATTATTTTAATGTATTTCCTTAGTTAAAACTTAGGAAAATAAAATAGTTAAAGTGAATTTAATTAAACATGTGATGAAATTGTCTTAAATCACACGGATCAGGCTTTCTTTTTAATCTTAGCCATTGATTAAAGATTTAATCTTGGTCGTTGATTTTTCAACGAGAAAAGTATAAAGGAAAGGCTTGGGGTCATTTGTAACACACAAAGAGACAGAGCACTGAAGCTAAGCTCAGATTCTTGGGCGGGGTTGATAAGAATTCTTAGAAGTGTTTCAGTTGCAGAGAGGGGAATTTAGACCAAGGGGATGATCTGATCCCAGGGTCTAGAATACACAAGAAACAGAGAAGAGATCAGCAAGGACAACATAGAGAAAGGCAGTAGCGGCAACAACAGACGGCAGCAGCAGTAGCAGACGGTAGCAGCAACAACAGCAGACGGTAGAGCAACAGTAGCAGCAACAACAACAGTGTCTTTCAAGGGCAGCGCTGGAGTTTCTAGGCCTAGATTTGGCTGAGTTCTGTAAATCCCATTTGAGGGTGTCGATCAGTCAGTATTGTTGGTCTTAGATCAGCCAGGTGCTGCAGATCTAGAGTTTTCTCTGTAGGGTTTTCCAGATCTGGAACCCAGAGTTGTGTATTCAGAAATATTCTTAATAATAGAGCCCTCCAGCAGCCAAAGATTGGTTTTCCCACATTGGGTTTTTCCGGGGAGAGTTTGTCTAGAAATAACTGTGTCACTTTGTCTGGGTGCATGTGCTTATTCTAGATCTGAATTGGTAGAGATCTGTTATGTGTTTTGCTTTGATGTTAACTTGAATTTATTCAGTTGATAACTTGTATAAGTAGGAGAAGCTTAATCGGATTAACAGAAATAATTTCTGCATAAGAATTAAGATTCAGAAATTTCTACACAAACTTGACGAATCATGGTTATGGCCATAGTTTTAAAAACCGGAACCGGAACCGAAACCGGTGGACCTAATGAACCGGGTTTCTAACCGGAACCGGTCTAACCGGGAGCGGTCAGATGCCAATGAACCGGTTTAAAAAAAAATACATTAAATAATTATTTTTTTAATTAAAAAAACTATTTTTAAGATTTGCAACCATGATTCCAAGCCAATAGAGACAAAATATGCAAAGTTTGCTCATTTATATACCATGCAAAGGTGAATATATCAAAATGTCACCGAGTGCAATACATATCATCGAAAAATACATAAGAAATGAGGCTCCAAATGGCCCATAAAGTCCAAAAACAATGCTACAAGCTATGAGGCCATTGGCCTAATACAAGACTACACATGAATGATGATCAATCATCAAATTCATCACCACTACTAGACACAGGATCAACATCGGCTGCTGGCGCTGCATAGACATCATCTGGATCAGAGTCTGAGGATGCCTCAGCCTCAGGCTCATCTGCAACCTCAGTACCCCTGCCACCAATAACAATAGAAGTGGACCTAATGGAAGCACGAGTTGCTCGAGGTGCATGACTAGCGTCGACCATTGGTTGTTTGCCTTTGCTTGATGCAGCTACCAATCCTGGATCTGCGTCTGATGGTGCCACCAAATCTGCTTCAAATTCACCCCCTACTACTGCTGCATCAAAATCAAAATCAGCCTCAAACACTGGATCTTCAATCTCCTCCACCCATTCTGATGTTGGATCAATATCATCCAACACAATGGGATCTAGATCAGGTGTTTTGCTCATCAGTTGGTTCCGCCTCAAGCGAAGGTTGTATTGCACAAACACAAGATCATTTAACCGTTTCTGTTCCAAACGGTTTCTCTTCTTTGTGTGTATGCGCTCAAAAACAGACCAATTGCGCTCACAACCTGTAGCGCTGCAAGTTTGGCTGAGGA
The DNA here is from genome assembly GCA_034641835.2 of Pinus albicaulis. Classification (NCBI taxonomy): domain Eukaryota; kingdom Viridiplantae; phylum Streptophyta; class Pinopsida; order Pinales; family Pinaceae; genus Pinus; species Pinus albicaulis. Next base: position 443,803,764 of record CM076569.1, read on the forward strand.
TTCTAATTGCAAACCTTTGCAATTGAGGACATTGGCCGCCAAATGACTCCCACCAATGTGCTGCAAATAAAAAGACATTCAATAGTAACATAGTTCATTTCATTACTTATTTACAAACAATTTAACATGAAAAGAAAAACAAATTGGAATTGCTTACCTGGTTGATCCACATCTCTTGCCATTTTTGCCAAGTTCTTTCCAAAGGTACCAGTTGCCATACTGAAAAGAGTAAGTTGTCTATGTGTTTCCAGAAGGTCTGCACGGTTAGGGATCATGCGCTCCAAGCAATCAATCAATCCAGATCTGATCTCCCCATCCTGTTGATCTCCTGGCCGAGCTCTATAATGATACTTTGGGTTCAAAAAATACCTAGTTGCATGTATAGGACGATGGAGTTGATTGTTCCATCTATTATCAATGATCTCCCATATCCGGCCATATTTAGCTAACCTGTCCCTGTAAGCTGCCCGTATCTGCTCCTTGGCCTGATCCATAGCCTCATAAATGTATCCCATTGCCATCCTTTCCCCATCCACCATCCTTAGCACCTTAACAAGGGGCTCAGTAATTTTTACCAGCTCTGAAGACCTTTTCCAAAAATAATTGTCAAAAACTTTCTTTTTGGTGTCTTTTCCATCTTGTCTACGAGCCCACCGGGATTCAGTCCAATCATCAGAAGAAAACATTTTCTGCAGGTTTTTCTGTTGAGAATTGAGACATTGCAACGTGAGGAAGTGAGTTGCAAATCTCGTAATGGCAGGCCTAACAAGCTCTTTGCCCCCTGTGTTTTTTCTCATTAGGCTCAATACCCATGAGTGGTTGTAAATGTATTTTGTAATGCACTTGCCATGCTCTACAGTGCTTTTTACCCATTCCAGTTTGCCTATGTCCTCAAGCATGAGGTCTATGCAATGTGCAGCACATGGAGTCCAAAATATGGTACTATACTTGGACTCAAGCATCTTTCCAGCAAGAACATAGTTTGAGGCATTATCTGTGATGACTTGCACAACGTTCTGCTCTCCCACTTCCTGAATAATCTCATCCAAAAGCTCAAATAGAAGGGTTGCATCCTTCACCTTATCAGATGCATCAACTGATCTCAAAAACATTGTTCCTCGAGGGCAAGCAACAAAGAAGTTAATGATAGTGCGGTTCTTTCCATCAGTCCATCCATCTGACATGATGGAACAACCTGTTTTGAGCCATGACTCTTTATATTCAGCCAAATACTCATCAATACTAGAAATCTCTTGTTGCAAAAGAGCTCCCCTTAACTCATGTGCAGTAGGGCCTTTGAAGCCCTTTCCTGCAACAAAAACAGAGTCCCACATAGCTTGGTAATAAGGTGAGTTTGCAGCATTAAATGGGATATCTGAATCATACCACCATCTAGCAATGCACTGATGAGAAGCTTCTTTGCATTGTTTTTTCCAATGTTGATCCAAAGTGGGTTGACGACTTGGAGTTGGCTGGGACATGGAGGCAGTGGCACTAGCAGGGGTTGTGGGATTAGCATTAGACGAGAAATAACTCATGAGGTTGGGTCTCTTTGTTGGGTTTGATCTTTTGGCAACAGGAGGAACAAACTGAAAGGGGTTATTGGTGGAAGGGATAGAAGAGGAGTCTTGAATATCATACTCATCATTTTCATACGCACTCTGTCTCATCATTTCTACTATTTCCCTCTTCCTTGCAATTTCATCTTGGATGGCCTTCTCCCTAGCTTTAGTCTCCTCAAAATTTTCAAGCTTGGCAAGGTATTCTGCCCTAATCGGACCTAACACTGCATTAGGTGCATCACATGGCGTTACATTGCCTCTTATCCCAACCAAGTGATGTTTCAATCTAAGAATACCCCCACCTCCAATACATTTTCGACAAAGTTTGCATACCATCTTTCCATCAATCACATCACAATGGACCCATGCACTGTCCTTGGCTTTTGGAGCCATCTTGACTTGAAATAATTAAAATTTGGAAATAAATCTGCCATTTAAAAAAAAATTGCAGCTAAGATAAATGGACAACTAAGGCTAAATTTACAAAACAAAATGCACATTCATACATACAAAATTTGATAGCATAGGACTAGAGATTTTAGAGCAATAAAATAGCTAAACACATGAGAAAATAAATACATGAACAACAATGAAATGAAGGATTTTTCAAGTGCAAATTCTTACCTGGAATGCAAACTAGCCTCCTTAGTGTCCTCCTGAAGATGCCAATGCTATTGACAGCTCCAAACTATCTCCAAGATAACTCCAACTCCAACTCCAAGTCTCCAAGATCACTGCTCCGGCAAACACTAAACACTCTCCAAGCTCTCAATCAAACTCACAAACAACAAATGAGTTGGTGTGAGACAAAGGAGAGGCTGCTCCTCCTTATAAAAGATTGGGGAGGGTGTTTTTGGAGGGAAACAACCATCCCATTGGCTCCAAATCAGCCCTAAAACATCACTGCGGCCGGAAATGTGGGGCCGCAGATTAGTTAGCAATAAACCGGCCGGTTAGGTCCGGTTTTTGTTAAAAAATGGCGAAATGCCCTAGATAGCCGGGTTGCAAGGCCGGTTTCAACCGGTGGGCAATCTAACCGGCCGGTTTGGCCGGTTTCCGGTTTAAACCAGCCGGTTTTTAAAACTATGGTTATGGCATAGAAGATTGGGACATCTAAACTTTGACCACATCATCAGTCTGAGCAAGAAGAATGCTGTCAGAGATATGCCTGCAATAAAGAAGACTCCAAATACCACATGTAAATCCTGCCAACTGGGAAAGCAAACCCGCACATCATTCAAGGCCAAAGATCAACTATCTACAAGTAGGCCACTTCAACTTGTACACATGGACCTGTGCGGAGCTTCAAGAACTAATGCACCAGGTGGAGAATCTTATTTCATGCTGATAATAGATGATTTTACCATATTGATGTGGGTGGCATTTCTCAAATATAAATCCGAAGCGTTTGAGAAATTCAAGATCTTCAAGGCACTGGAAGAAAATCAAACAAGATGCAAGCTAAAATGCATCAGATCAGACAAAGGAGGTGAATTCACACACTATGATTTTGCATACTTGTGCAATGAATATGGGATAAAACAACAGTGTACAATTGCAAGTACACCTCAACAGAATGGAGTGGCAGAGAGGCAAAACAGGTCAGTACAACAGATTGCCAGAGCCATGATGCAAGAAAGTAACATTCCCCAAACCTACTGGGCAAAAGCAGTACACAGTTGTTCACATTCTTAACAAAGCTCATCTAAGACCAAATTGTGACAAGACTCCATATGAATTATGGCATGGGAAACCAGCACCAATCAAGCACTTTAGAGTCTTTGGTAGCAAGTGTTTCATAAAAAATAATGATGAAAAACTGGGGAAGTTTGATGCAAGAGCTAATGAAGGAATATTTTTGGGATATGCATCCAAGAGTTAGGGTTACAGGTGCTACAACAAAAGACTGCACAAAATTGTGGAAAGCATTGATGTGAGATTCGACGAAGATCTACCAAACATAACAAGAAGCACAAGCTGCGCCAATCCTCCAGATGATCATGAAGTTGAGAACCAAGATAATGATGAACAAAGCAAGACAACAGAAAATACTAAATTAAACTCAAAAAGTCCCTCAAGAAACACTCAAAAGAACAATCCAGAAGATCAAATCATTGGGGACAAGAGTGCAGGAGTCCAGACTAGAAGACAGCAAGTTGAACAGACAGAAGAAGTATACCTAGCCATGCTGTCACAAATAGCACCAAGGAAGTTCGAAGAAGCCAGCAGAGACAAAAACTGGGTAAATGCTATGAATGAAGAACTAGACCAAATTGAGAAGAACAATACCTGGGAGTTAATGCCAAGACCCATTGGGAAAAATGTCATTGGCACAAAATGGATATTCAAGAATAAGATGAATGAACAAGGGCAGGTAATCAAAAATAAAGCCAGACTTGTATGCCAGGGATATTCTCAAATTGAAGGACTTGATTGTTAACAATAGAAAATCGTAAAAGCAAAGATAACATTATTTAATGTCAGGCAGAAGGATTTACAGGGTTGAGAAACATTAGTGAATCTGGAAAGTATTTAAAAATCTTTAAGGTCTGAGGAAAAATCAAATTTGAGCAAGTCATAAATGCTTTTGTGCGCATAATCCTTCGTGAAAAGCACCTTTGCGCGCCTTTTGACCCGAAATGCACACAATCCTGGGAGTGGCGGAAATCACTTTCCGGGACCACAAAAAAGCACAATCAAGGACAGTGATTTCACACTTGAAGCCGCCTAAGGACAGCCACCAAAGCCTCCTTAGACATCAAGGGAGCACACAATGGAATCATCCCCCTCTCTTGGGTCACCATCCACAATGTACCAAGAGAGAGAAGGAGGATTTGAATTTTCCTATATAAGGCCACCAAGAGATGAAAATTTTGAGAGCACATTGTTATGCTGGCCAGAATTGCCCCAAGCAATACCAGCAGTGTGTGATCCGGAGCTGAGATAGAGGGGACTCAATTGTTGGTAATCCAACAAGTTCAGTCCACCACAGCAGAGAGAGGGAGACTTTGCACCGAATCAAGCTTGGAAGTAAAGACATCCTTGCATCAGGACTTAGAACCCAAGTTCTAGGGGCCCTTTAGCAAGAGGGTTAAAGTTTCATCGTCATTTCCTACCAGCACTCAATAAGAGGGGCCGAAAGAGCCACCGTTTGGATTATTGCAGTTGTTTGACTCTATTCAGAGCTTTTGTTTTATTTGTTTTAGTTTTAGTTTATATATGCAAATTATTTCTCTATCTAGTATGTTTATGATTCTAACATGTTCCACTAACTTGCTTGACTCCACTTCTTTTTCTGCCTGTGACCAATAACTTAAGAGGGTAAACCACACCCCTTAAGTTGGTGTGATTTCGTACATGCATGCACCAAACACACTAACACAATGATTATGATGAAACCTTTGCCCTTGTAACAAGAATGGAAGCAATCAGAATGTTTTTGGCCTTTGCATGCTATCATGATTTCAGGGTATATCAAATGGATGTGAAATCTGCCTTCCTAAATGGAGATTTAGAGGATGAAGTCTACATGGAACAACCTAAAGGATTCTCCTTAACAGATAAACATGACTATGTGTGCAGATTAAAGAAAACCTTATATGGTCTAAAACAAGCTCCTCGTGCATGGTATTCAAGGCTGGACAAATACTTACAAAAACAAGGGTTCAAGAAAGGAGTAGACAACAATTTGTACATAAAGGCTGATGAAAATGAACTCTTAACTGTAGTAGTATATGTAGATGACATCATGTTTGGTAGCAACAAGATGAGTTAGCAAAAGGATTTACAGAAGAGATGAAATCAGAATTTGAGATGTCTATGATTGGAGAGCTCACCTTCTATTTAGGACTTCAAATTCTACAAAAGAACACAGGAATATTCATTTCACAAGAAAAATACTTAAGAGAAATGTTGAAAAGGTTCCAAAGGGAAGACTACAAACTTGTGTCAACTCCCATGATCACTGGATGCAAACTATGTGTTGATGATGGATCTGTAGATGTAGATCAAAGACTTTACAGATCCATGATAGGAAGTCTGCTATACCTAACTACCTCTAGACCGGACATTATGTTGGCAGTAAGACTTGTGGTAAGATATCAAGCAGCACCAAAACAAAATCACTTGCTAGCAATCAAGAGGATATTCAGATATCTGCAAGGAATTGCACATTATGTCCTATGGTATCCAAAAGGCAAAAACTTCACATCGACAGCATACACAAATGCAGATTGGGCCAGCTGTGTGGATGACAGGAAAAGCACAAGTGGAAGTGCATTTTATTTGGGAGAAAATCTGGTGGCATGGCTAAGCAAGAAGCAAACTTCTGTCTCTCTATCTACAATAGAAGCAAAATACATAGCAGCAGCAAGTTGTTGCACACAAGTAATGTGGATGAAACAAACTCTCCAAGACATGAAGGTAAGCATCAACGAACCCATTTCTATCAAATGTGACAATACTAGTGCTATAAGCATATCAAAAAATCCTGTACTTCATTCGAAAACAAAGCACATCCCAATAAAGTACCACTTCCTCAGAGAACAAGTAGCACAGAAAATAGTGAAGTTGGAGTATGTACCAACAAAGGAACAAATAGCAGACATATTCACAAAACCTCTTGCTAAAGAACCATTCGAATATCTAAGAGAAAAAGTAGGGGTAGTGTTTGGAGATGTTACTCTCTGATATGATCAAAAATCAAAAAAAAAAATACACCAGCAAAGGTTGCAATACAAGGAATGGGATCAGTGCAGTAGACAAGTGCTAGTTAGTATCAGACAAGAAAGCATCATTCCAGGGGGAGAGCAGCCAATAAAAGTTGTCACAGAAGAGCTAGAGCAATGGCGCTGTGCATGGTACAGGTCCTCAAGATCAGAGTATTATGAAAAGATGGAAACCTGTAAATTTATGTAGATGTTCTATGCTTGATGCAACTTTACTTTCTCTTCAATATCAGACAGCAATCACATAAACAATAAAGTAAAATGCTGATAGAACATACCAGTAGATCGACAGAAAACAAGCCATAAATATATAAGTGTGTTGGTGCGTTATGGCGGTCAACAGGATGCTTCAACCAGCAAAGTCTCAATATGGTCAGCCAACCAGCAATGTCACACAACCCTCTAGGACAACCAAACGGTCAACTCAAAAGTCAACCCAAAATTCAACACTATCAATCAATGGTCAACGCAAACAACAACAACAGCTAGGTCAATGCTGAAAAGTCAAAGTCTACGTTTTGCCTCGGGAATAGTGCCAAAAAATGCAGATTAGGAAAATCGAAATTCTGGGAAAGTTTTAGTTCCATTTGACCTTTGTTGCAGAAACCCTAGCTGAAAACAGAAATCTGAAAACAGTTTTCTTCCTTACTGCACTTTCCCACATGTGAAAAGAAGAGACTCCAAATGATCGAACCAATCAGATGAGGAGAGAGAAATGTGTGACGATGAGATGAGTGAAATGTCCTCCAATGTTGACCTTATTTATATCCATCAGTGAGGGTGTGTGACACAACTGCTGGGGCACAAAACCTTAAGGCCGACCTGCACATATTTTGAATAAATTCAAAATAAATGTTCTGCTCATCGGATCAAGATGATCTTTAGATCAATCTTGCACCTCTCCGAAAGAGGAATCCAATAAAACTATTGGCATCTTCATCTGAGCATCACAACATGGAGTTTGGACCTAGTTGTCCAAAATTAACACTCCCTCTCAACTAGGGAGAACTCCACCCACCTGTGCAATCCAAATATCGTGCGTCATCCCGGCATAACTTGCTTTGCTGGCTTCTTTATTTCAGAACAAAAGTGGGTCAGTCACAAAGACATCATTCCCGGCTGACAGATTCAGCCCAGAGGTCCGAAACCTCTATAGGACTCAGAGAGTCACATACCAACCCGAAGTTGGTTTATCTGACCCAAAGTCAGTAGGAGGTCCGAAACCTCACTTGGACTCAAGAGAGTCATATACTAACCCAAAGTTAGTTTCACTGACCCTAAGTCAGTTGGAGGTCCGAAACCTCTCTAGACTTGATCCCAGATCAAGTGGTTGGACCGTGCCATCCTAGATAGAGAGTACAACAATCTTTGATGCATCCATCAGTTTTTGCTACTAGTCTCTATCTTTTCCAACCTCAGTGGCCAAATGAGAGGTACTTCCCATGAGTCTGGAACTCAAATGGGTAGGATGCATACGAGGCACAGATAATGAGAGGTGAACAACTCAATCATCACAACGGTGGAGCAAAAGCACACCAACAAGGTTTGGCAAGCCTAGCCCTATGGTTGCTTATAGCTCCGAGAAGCTATCCCCAAAGCCCCCCAGAGCTCCAAGAGCTCATCGTCCAACAGGACCCTCAGAATAGGGTCGTTCCACGATTCCAAGATTCTCACGGAATGTTAGGAACATGACCTTCCCCAAGGGAATTGTGAGAATATCTGCGACCTGGTCATCAGTTCCTATATGATCGAGCCTTACGGCGCCTCGTTGTACCATATCTTGGATAAAGTGGTACCAGCCATCATCATGCTTGGATCGATCGTGGAACACGGGATTCTATGACAAACGAATCCCCCTCAGGTTATCACAAAGGATAACGGTGGCATCTAGCACATGCTCGAACAACTCACTGAAGAGCTTTCGCAACCAAGTGACTTCACAACGAGCCATACATGCTGCAATGTATTCGGCCTCAGCGGTGCTCAAGGCTACCGACTTCCGTTTCCTGCCCAAAGAAGATCTACATGTGAAGCAGCATCCTGATGTGCTCTTGCGATCCACCACACTGCCAGCCCAATCGACATCAATATATCCAGGGAGTGTCATGCTCTCGACAGTGTATCTTAGCGCATGGTCTATTGTGCCACAGAGATATCTCAAGAGTTCCTTGGCACCAACCCAATGAATGTCATGATCAACCATGTGTTGACTCAAAGTGTTCACTGCACAACATACGTCCGGACGGGTGTTCACTAAGAACACCAGGCCCCCTACGAGTTGACGATACTCAATAGGATTTGCTAGCATAGGCCCAGCAGCGCTGTCACTCAACTGTAGAAATTTTTGAATCTTAATTCTTACGCAAAAATTATTTCTGTTAATCCGGTTAAGCTTCTCCTACTTATACAAGTTATCAACTGAATAAATTCAAGTTAACATCAAAGAAAAACACATAACAGATCTCTACTAATTCAGATCTAGAATAAGCACATGCACACATAGACAAAGTGACACAGTTATTTCTGGACAAACTGTCCCCAAAAAAACCCAATGTGGGAAAACCGTTCTCTGGCTGCTGGAGGGCTCTATTATTAAAAATGTTTCTGAATACACAACTCTGGGTTCCAGATCTGGAAAACCCTACAGAGAAAACTCTAGATCTGCAACACCTGGTTGATCTAAGACCAACAATACTGACTGATCCACACCCTCAAACGAGATTTACAAAACTCAGCCAGATCTAGGCCTAGAAACCCCAAATATGCCCCTGAAAGACACTGTGTCAGCCTCTGAAGGCCTCCAAATGCTCAGCGATGTCACTGGAAGGGACTACGTTACCCCAGACTGGGTGACGCAGTCACTACGCTGCCCCTAAGGGTCTTTGCGTAACCCCTTAAGGGTTTCCTGAAAATCACGTTGTCGTTGCTGCTGTCGTTTACTGCTGTTGCTACCTTCCTCTACGCTGTCTTTCCTGGTCTCTTCTCTGCTTCTTGTGTATTCTAGACTCCAGGATCAGATCATCCCCTTGGTCTAAATTCCCCTCTCTGCAACTAAAACACTTGAGAATTCTTAGCAACCCCGCCCTAGAATCTCAGCTTAGCTTCAGTGCTCTGCCTCTGTGTGTCTTACAAATGACCCCAAGCCTTTCCTTTATACTTTTCTCATCGACAAATCAACGACCAAGATTAAATATTTAATTAATGGCTAAGATTAAAAGAAAGCTTGATCCGTGTGACTTAAGACAATTTCATCACATGTTTCATTAAATTTACTTTAGTTATTTTATTTTCCTGAGTTTTAACTTAGGAAATACATTAAAATAATTAATTAATTTAATATCTCCTAAACCAGATGAAATTTCCCAAATCCATTTCTAGGTCTCGTAGATCAGGTGAACTCTAATCCTTCCTCAAAATTTGGGACCTAGAGAACAACTGATGCTACCCCAAATACACAAAATCTCAACATCAACTTCCTAAAGTTGAGCTCCACTGGTGTCGACATGGACTTACAGTCCACCATACCAAATCTTTCCAGAAGCTTCACAATGTATTTTCCTTGAGAAAAGAAAATCTCGCCAGGTCTCTGCCAGACCTCCAGACCTAAGAAGTAATGCATCAGTCCTAGGTCCTTCATCTCGAACTCAGCAGCGAGCTCCCTCTTGCACTGATGAATGAGAGGGTCAGCACCTGTGAGGAAGAGGTTGTCCACATACAACACCAGAATGAGAGGCTTTTCTCTATCAACCTTGAAGTAAAGGTTCGAATCAGCATTACTACGAGTGAAGCCCAGCTTCATCAAGTAGCTATCTATCCTCTCGTACCAAGCTCTGGGTGCTTGCTTCAAGCCATAGAGGGCTTTCTTCAACCTGCAGACATGGGTGTCCCGAAACTGGACTTCGAACCCCAGAGGTTGCTCCACATACACCTCTTCCTTTATCGCACCATGTAGAAATGCGGTCTTCACATCCATCTGATGAAAACTCCATCCTTGTGTAGCAGCAAGGGCTATGATAGATCGGATGGTGGTATATCGGGCCACAGGTGCAAATATATCATCATAGTCTACGCCTTCTTTTTTAGAGAAGCCACGGGCAACGAATCTTGCCTTGAACTTTTCAGCACTTCCATCAGATCCATGCTTGATCTTGTAGAACCATTTCGAGGTGACAACTGCTTTGTCCTCCGGTCTTGGAACCACATCCCAGACATCATTCTTCATTATGGACTCATACTCTTCGTGCATAGCATCCTTCCAAACTTGATTCTGTACGCCTTCCTCAAAATATCCAGGCTCAGATTGTACAATAATACTCATGGCTGCTAGATATCCTTGGTATCTATTCGGCTTCTTGCTTTCACGGAATGTCCCCCTTGGGGCTATATGTCCCTCAGCATCCTTGAGAGTTTCCCTAAGCCATGATGGTCTCTTCCCCAGTGAAGGACGTGGATCAATCGGGTCCATCGGTCCTTCAGCATCGGTCATCGTCTCATCCTTCGGTTCTTCTTGATTTCCAGGCCTTGCTTCATGATCTTCCTCAGATCTCGGAAAGTTTACTACTTTCCGCAGGGAAGCATCTTCGTCAAAGGTGACATCGTGGCATATCTCCACTTCCCTTTGACCAGGCACATAGACTCTATAGACCTTCGAAGTTTCGCTGTAGCGCACAAACATTCCCTTCTTCCTAGAAGCATCCAGCTTGCTCCTCTTCTCTTTTGGCACATGAAAATAAACAAGACATCCAAAAACTCTAAAATGTGAGACATCAGGTTTCTTACCAGTGAAAACCTCTTCGGGAGTTTTGGAGTCCAGAGCGAAGTGCGGCATCGGTTTTGTATGTACACAACAGTGTTCGCAGCTTCTCCCCACAGAAACTCCGGTAGACCCTGGTCACATAGCATGGCATGGGCAGCTTCCACAAAGGTCATGTTCTTTCGATCAGCAACGCCATTCTTCTCAGGAGTATAGATAGTTGTGGTCTCCCTCTTGATGACAGCTTCTCTGCAAAAGTTCTTGAACTCGTTCGTCTCATATTCAGTGCCATTATCGGTCTATCGGATAGTATCACGTGTCATTGCTCCCAGTGGACTTCCTCCAACCTGGTAGAGTGTATCAACTCTAAACCCAATCGTGATAGCTTCCTTGAAGCTCTTCTTCTAGATGCTCACCTTCCCATCAATAAATACCATATTGAAACCTTTGTCTTCCATGGCCGATATAGACACAAGGTTCTTCTTCAAATCAAGTACATAGAGTACCTCCTGTAAGCGGAGGACTTGACCTTGAGACAAGTGGAGGGTGACAGTCCCTGTCCCTTTCACGGGATATGTGGCATTATCTCCGAGGATAATTCCAGATAAGTATCCTTCTCAACCATATCAGAAAGTGCTTCCTTGAACCTAGTGATGTGCCTCGAGGCACCACTATCTATCAACCAGACATCCATAGTGTCGGGTGGAGATGCAGCAAAGAGGGCAGATACAAGAATGAATTCATTTCTTTTATCAACAACATTTGATTCCTCGTACCTGGAGTTTCTCGACCTTTTGAAAGGTTGACCATTTCCGTCGAAGGGAGCCTTCCTCTTCCCCTTGAACCTGTTGTTCCTTTGATTTCCATATAAACTGGATAACAAGGTGTAGATAAATTGGGCTATGGGGTCAAACAGGTCAAGGAAAGCTTATGAGGTGATGATGTAAAGCTGCTGTAGGGCCGATTTGATTCACGATAGAAGGGATCTCTGGGCAAAATGGATTAAATGGACAATAAGTTGGTGAAAGACAAGGGATTTCAAGTGTAACTAGTTAATAACAGACATGAACATGTAATAGCAAGCCATTAATCATGCTAAGTATAACTATAAGCTAATTAATACATAGAAATCAAACATTCCAGCCATACATAGAGGTATAAGACCCTCTAACTTCGGGAAATGGCTATCAGACTTTGGGGAAAACACATAAGACAAACTAACATCTCATAAACTACGCCGGAACGCCTAAACATAGTCTCTAAGTCATTGGGCACTTTGACAAACAAGCTTTCATAGTTTTAGGCAAAGGGCTAGATCGGGACTAGGCCTCCTTGGTTCAACAAGATGATCAACAAATCAATCAAAGAGAAAGTTTTATGGACTGAACTATGGGCAGCTGATAGGTAGGTAGGGCAAACCATACATCCTACTCAACATACATAGAACTTATGAATAAAACTTAGCAACAATACCTTAAGTTACTAAAGAGCAGCTAAGAATTCTTTAGCATGACTAAGGGAGAAGAAAACATCAAGCTATGAAGATTCAGGGATTTTGAGGTGCCTCCATGGGCATATCTCAAAATCAATATTTACTGATCTATAGCAGCAAGAAATATGTAGTGTGAATGAAAAACTAGAAGACAAAACACATTAAGAAGCACTATACCATTCTACCATGTCGAGGAATCCATCAACAATCCTTCATCATTCCTCAAAAGCATCCAAGAGGCAGTCCAAAAATCATAACTCAAGTGTATTCTTCAAAGCTCATATGACCAATGTATTAATTCTTCTCTCAAGTTCGGCCTCTGATTTACAATGAGAACCATGGAATAAATAGGCTTGAGGGAGGAAAACCTCATGGAGCAACTAGCTATCCCATTGGCCAAGTCAAAATATCTAAACTTGTCCTTGAGGCTTTGCAAAGCCCAAGGCACAAAATATCCCATAAAATATCTAAAAAACTGCTCAAAACGGAAATTATATTGACTTTACATGATTTCCCCATGATAAAAATAGCTTAACGCACATTTGGGAAAAGCAGATTTTTGGAGTTCAAAAATTACAAAAATACTTCATATTTATGCCTGAAAAAGGTCCCCTGACTTGCTGAAGGAAAATGGCAGCCTTCCTGGTGTCAAAATGAGGCTCATGATGGCTCGTTGGAAAGCTCTCTGTGTCTGCTTTCCGACGCAAGTGAAATCACCTCAATCTGATCTCTGAAAGTCCCTCAAAACTGTACCTGTGTGCAAAAACCCAGAAAATAGCAGACTGCTGATATGGCGGGCAGAATGTGCAAAATGAGGGTGTTTTTCGCCAATTTGAGGGGGCGAATGATCTTCAAATGCCCTGAAAATCGCTGGAGACCTGCTCATGGAATTATGGCATCCATCGATATCATCCTCCTCCCTTGACAACTCATCAAACTGACATGGCGAATTTATGAGTTTTTGGCCAAAAGCCCAAAAATGCCAAAAAAAAAAAAGTTGCCGAAACAGGCCCAAAATTGGCATGCATGACCCTCAAGGGTCCATAGAAACATGCTCCGAAGCTGAGGCCAAAATATCAAGGGCTGATATGCTTTTCCCTTCCTTCCGTGCTAGGCGCTTCCCCTTCAACTTCTTCAATTTCTCTTGTGCTGCCTTTAATTTTCCCCTGGCGAACTGATTTAGCTTCTGAAAGTGAAGAGTCCTCTTTCTTTGTAGCTCAAGATCCCTATTCGCCTTCTCAAGTTTCATTTCCAAATGCTGGTTAGCCCTCTCAAGCCATGCTTCTTTGTTTTCCTCAATTTCCTGCTCAAGGAGGGCAGTGAGAGGAAAGGCTTCGAAATGAGCTTATTCTTCTGCTCTTTGTTTTTCCAAGGCTCTTCTAAGCCCGATGGTCCTAGGCCTCTTCTGCCTAGGCTGGTCTTCCTCCTCTTCATCATCAAACTCACCAATGAGCTCTTCAATTCTTGCTTGCGCCTTTTCTGCCTCTTTCTTATACTTGATTGCCCTTGCCTCATGAATAGCTGCATGAAACTTCATTTGTTTGTTTTCAACCTCTAAGAAATGGTTGAAATTTCTCGCCCTTTGAAGGTCTTCTTGTAACACCTCAATTTTCCCCTCTTTGTGAATGAGG